>OZ022308.1:3902484-4502484 GCA_963989215.1 Hedychridium roseum
TGTCTTCTCGGTCAGACGCGTTAAGAGGAGCTTCGTTAATTAATTCCACTATTAATTAATTACCGTTTCCAAAAGAAGATATTCTATTTACTAAATTGAATTCTTTGCCTTTTTGCCGGATGACAACTGTTTACTCACTTCATTTTTCCTTCATTTCCAAAGAGTGAAACATGCATGTTTAGGTGGTACTTTTGAAATGTAGATTCCTTGGGAGAAATTCAATTGCCTTCTCGGACGGTCGCATTATTTAATTGTTTGACAATTTTACTAGATAATATTTGTTTATTCATTTAATTTTTCCTCCATCTCCGCAGAGCGAAATGTGCACGTTTAGATGGCAGTTTTGGAATACAGAATCGTTGAGAGAGATTCAATTGTCTTCTCGGTCGGCCGCGTTAAGGGAGCCTTCGTTAATTAATCCCAACGATACAGATCGGCGGTTGCCGGAGGAGTTAGTAATTCGGACCACACATCCTGCAAATCCAAACAAAGCGAGGGTGATTTGCGTTCAGGAGGACGTGTCCCGACTGAACAGAAGGAACAGGATCAACGCGCGTAACGGGTATTCGCCCGTTAGAAAAGCTATTCATCCACTGTTCCTCTAATCCCACATATTCCCCGTCGATTAACCCACTGCTACTTAGTTCCTCTTTGAAGACAGCGGGCTGACTTTTCGCAAACGAATCAGGAGCCGCCGGTTTGTCGCCAATTAGCCACGGCACACAAAGAACTTTAAGGCAAACCAAAGTTTTTCCCCGATTGTTCCTACAAAGCACTCGTACAGTCGAAGTTCAGTTGTTTCGCGAAACGTGGTTGGTAACCGTTGCAGGACAGAAATTTATTTTCCTCACAAACGCAATTATCGATACGAACGATGCACGTCTGTAAATGGATTTATATGGAGCACTTTATTGCCCTTTTTAATATTATTCCATTACGAGGTATTTTCTTAATATTTCATTTGAATTTCTTGCCGATCTTAGTGTAATTAAGTGACTCGTCAGAGTCGAAGGGGGGCAAGGGGAAGGAAGTGGTGGGCTTTTGTTACGTAACGAGCGTATTAACCAGACGTAAATCCCGGGACCTTAGAAAATCCTCGGCACGCTGCACTCTGGAGTAATTTATTCTGCCCCGTGCGCGCGGCGGGAGTTATTATTGCACTCGAGGAACCAATCGAGAAAGAAACTTTTCCCAAGAAATCCAATCAATTAACACGCGAACTCGACACGGCTAAGCAATTAAGCATCCACTTGCCGAGGGGGGTGGGCGAGATTCTCCACCCCCCCCCCCCCCCCCCCCCTCCGACGAGCGCGTCGGAGAGAGGGGTGAATTGAGGCGGCCATAACTCCATTCGCCCCGTTGGAAAACAATGGACGGCGGGAAATCGCTTGCCGAAAGTTCAGACGATGGAAAAGAACAGGTTCAGCCGGGGGGGGGGGGGGAGAAAATCAGAAAGGTCGGCGACTTTATATCTCTCCTCCCTCCCTCACTCCTACAGCGGTCGACTTGGATTCCGTTATCGCGGGAATCAAATATTCTACAGATGTGGAAGAAGTTAGCGTAGACATTTTTGAAAAATAAAAAAATTTTTGTTGTACTGAGTTGGGCCCGACTTGTGCCGTCATGTGCCGTTCGAATTTTTTGTTTAACATAATAATTATAAAAGTTATGCCGACGTCAAAATGTTGAAAAGAAGTTAACGTGGACATTTTTGGAAAATGAAAAAATTTTTATTGTGCTGAGTTGTGCTCAACTCGTGCCTTTATGTGCCGTTCGTAGAATTTGATTATTCTGAATAGGAAAAAAGTTATGGGGTTTTGAAAATTGATCTCCCTTAATTTATTAATTTTTTTAAACTTTGTACTGAGTTGTGCTCAACTCGTGCTGTTTGTAGAATTCAATTATTTTGAATAGAATAAATTTATGAGGGTTTGTGCTAATGAAATAATATACAACAATTTACTTTCATCGGGAATGATATTACAAACATAAATAATTATTTTTTCAATATTTATTATTCAATAACAAATACATAAGTGTGCATGTATACTTTATTCATCGGATACTGAACAAACAGATCCCTTTTTCGAACTGTCATTGAAATTTACCCACTGTCCATTAATTTTTACGTAAATTAAGGGAGCTAAATTTTCAAAGCCCCATAACTTTTTTCCTATTCAGAATAATCAAATTCTACGAACGGAACATAAAGGCACGAGTTGAGCACAACTCAGCACAATAAAAATTTTTTTATTTTCCAAAAATGTCCACGTTAACTTCTTTTCAAAATTTTGACGTCGGCATAACTTTTATAATTATTATGTTAAAAAAAAATTCGAACGGCACATGATGGCACAAGTCGGGCACAACTCAGTACAACAAAAATTTTTTTATTTTTCAAAAATGTCTACGCTAACTTCTTCCACATGTTCTACAAGCTGGAAAAGCCTCCTGAAACTAGGAATCGTTGCAATGATTCCCCCAATGATATTAGCGATCAACTAAACAAGTCATCAAACTCCAGTCAAGTAATATTCAGAACAGACTGACCTTTGGGTGCTGTGATAATATTAAAAATGGTCGGTGCAGTTGGGAATTCTTCTTAATCAACTTCTGATCTAATCTGAACATTACTTTAGTCAATTCGTGGTATAACAGAATTCTTTTTAACCAACTTCGTTGTAGAGCATACGATATTTTGTACCACGAATTGGCCAAAATAATGTTCAGATTAGATCAGACTTACTAATACTTTAATTGCTACGACAACACTACATAACTCGAAACAGTCGACTAAACTGTAAAATTTACTTGGAATAATTCTAGTTTTGATCACTAAATATTTCTCACCACTAATTGATTGACAAAATTTTGCCGCCAGATTAAACTGACTATCATTGTGATTGCTATGATAACGGTACAAACTTCGGAACAGTCGACTGCATCGCAGTATTCACTTTGAACCATTCTACTTTGAATCATTAAATATTACATATTACGAATTACTCGAGAAAATCTTGAGGGCAAAGTAATTTCATTCCACTTATTAATATTGACATTTTAATCAGATCAGACTGGCAGATAGCAACAACATTTATAGCTGAATCATCAGACACTTTGCCCCGCGAAATAGTGTAAAAGACCCCCGTATGTTAACACCAAGAAACTCTTCGTACGGTACAACGAGATCGTGTTTGTACGATTTCATCTGTGCCATACGACTTGCCCTTCCCCTCGGCAAGGGCCAGTGGGATATTTCTGCAAACGGGTAGGTAGCGCGACGAATTCCCGGGAGTCTGGATTGCATCGTCGTGGCTGGCGACAAAGCCTGGTAATCTTCGGCATCGAATTTGCACGGCTGGCAAAAGCGACTACTTCAGAGGCCGGTGTGCATTCGACACGGCTTTAGTCCCGTTACCGAGCGGGACGACGAGGGTAGCGCATTGCAGGTAAGCATGAAAGACTACGGCCGAACACACGGGCTGGGGGCCGTTTGAGTGACTTGTAAAAACAATTGGACCGGGAGCCAGCGGGAAAAAGGCTGTCGTGTGCTCGCTGCATGGGCAACGTGGTGTGTGCCCTCCGCGTCGCCCAAGAAAAAGAAGCCGACGAAAAAGAAAAAGAAGGACCGGCAGACACGGAGGAAATACATAACCCGCGGGCCCATAAAGAATCTCCCGAGTCTCTCGAGGCGGCTCGTGCTTTCTCCCTCTCTTTTCTCCTCCCCCCTCTCCTGCGTCACCCGTCACATTTACTCCTATCCTCCTCTTTCTGTCGCGTCTTCCATGTTCCTTCGTCTTTCTCTGTTTTTCTCTTCCTAAGTTTCATCTTGCTTCCTGTCCCCGTCTTCCGCTATATCTTATTCTTGCTTGCTACCCGAGATACCCTTTCACTCTGTTCCTTCATCTTTCTGTTTTTATTTCTTCAAATTTCATCCTGTTTCCTGTTCGTGTCTTCCCTCGTATCTTATTCTCGATTCCTAATCGAAACCCACTCTTTCTGTGTTCCCTGGTTCTCTTGTTTTTCTATGTTCTATCTTGCTTCTTGTTCGTGTTTTCTTATTTATTTTCCCATAATTTTCAACATATTCTTCTCTATTTTTCATTCTGCTTTTTGTCCGTGATTTCCGCCATGTCTTATTCTTGCTTGCTACTCGGAAATATCTCCCTCTCTCTCTTTTATATTTTCTTTTATATTATTTTTGTATTATTTATATTATTTTTAGCTGTTTATTATTGTTTAGTTGTTATTCTTTAAGTTTGTTTACTATGTATTGTATTTTTTGTTTTTGTCCATAAGGGGTTCTTTACCCTTGGAATAAATTTTCTTCTCTCTCTCTCTGTCCTTCATTTTTCTGTTTTTTAGTTTCCTACGTTCTATCTCATTTCCTGATCCTATTTTTTTCGTTTTTTCTTTCATACTATTCAAGCTATCGTTTTTATTTGCTTTCCTTCATTCATGTTTCTTTTTTATTATGTCTGTTTCTCTGGCATAGTTTCATCGCCATTTACAATGTTACTTTCTCTCTGTCTCCTCTTGTCGCTTATACTGCTCCCCCTTCTCATCCCTGCTCCTGTCTTTCTTTTCCTCACTCGTCCTTTTGGAGCCGCGGTACGTCCGTTTGTTGGAAGCGGAGACGCAAACAAAAGCTCCGCCGGTGATCTTTGACCTTGCCGCAAGCCCCGACCATAAGCCAAACCACCGAAAACTGGCCCGACAAAGAGAGAGGAGCATGCAAGTGCGTCCTCTTCGCGGACAATGGAACCGTCCCACCCACCGCGATGGTAAATGGCCCGCCATAAATATGATACTGTAAACACGAGCCTCACGGCACCCTGGCGCCGGGAAATTCATGAAAATGCACATTTTCAGAACAGCAAAGTGCTCGAGCGACGTGTCAAAACTGAAGAATTGAAAATAATCACTCTACTCACCCATCAGTGCAATTCACCGTTCTCGCAGATGCTCCACAATGTTTTTTATTGTCCATATCGATGCATTTTTCTAAAAAAATTATTTGTTTTCCGAGTTGAAGAAAATTCATCACCGACACGGGAGAGAGTGTATTCCCGTAATTCCCAATCGAAGGTCATCAAAGCGTTAGGATTTGGCAATCGACCGCGGCACCGCCGGACGTGAATCGCACGCCGGTTAATTAGGACTCGTCGATTAGTTAACCGGTTTAGCGCGCGATTCGATTGGACAATTAATCAGAAGCAACGGCAGGAGCCGTGCACTCTCCCGCGCATTTCGTGGCCGTAATTTCGCGAGTAGTACGTGTGTTTCAAATGCACCACCGGCAGGGATTATGCAGGCCGTGCTGTATATCACCGTCGGCGGTTTCTTGCGCGTAACATTATGCCGTGTACCGTGCCGTCGACATGTGTCGAATGCACTTAGCACGATCCCAGTAGTTCCGCCGCGATAATACCACGTGCTGCTGTGCATTTTCTTCCTTTCATCACCCCCCTTCACTTCTCTCCTCGTGTCTCCCTTGCTCTTACTTGTTTCCGCCTTCTTGCCGCTGGTTTCCTCGCTCTTTTTCGACGTGGTAATCCACCTATCGTTTCCCCTCTCTCTCTCTCGCGCGCGCGCACACTCGTTTGCTGGGTTTATTTCCCTATTTTCTTCGCATTTTTCTCTTACATTCGTTACTCGACGTCATTTCGTCCCTTTTCCACCGATTCTCTCGGTGTGTCCCCCTATTTTCCTCGCATTTTCGTGCTTCTGCCCTCGCTCGGTCGATCTCGCGTTTCGCGTCGCTATTTTTCTTGCATTTTCATGTTACCACCGTTAATTCTTATAAATTCTTCCCGCACTTACGCGTCTCTTCGTTTGGTGTCGATATTTCTCTTACACCTTCCGTCCATCTAAAACAATCCAATCCGACCAACTAAAACACGTTAAAAAAATGTACGTCATAATAACGGAATTCGAATCAGATCATCTTTCAGATAAAACTATTTCACAAAAGATACGTCATTAATTGTGAACACTTTTGAAGTTATTAATCCAAAATTTGCAAGAATAAGACGACCCATTGACGAGAACCACTAGACACGCGTATACTTATTTGCTTTGTACATTCACGATCATTAATTTCGATGAAATCCCCGGAGCGATTACCGCGACCACCCCTTGTCAGACACGTAGACAGCGGGCAGAGCGACAGGAAATTCAGCCGCTCAACGATCCTTCATTTTCCACGCTTTACGCGTCGCTAACTGGAATTATCCCGGTGCAAAATTACGCTCGTTTTTTCCCTCCCGAATAAAATTACCCTCCCCCCCAATACACACTCACGCCACGGCGGACGAGATGGAAGAATCGTCGATTCCCGCAGGCCCATTGGATCCTAATGCGCCGGTGAAAAGGTAAATTTCGTAGAAATGGCCGGAAATATTCCCCAGCGTGGCGCACGTTTCAGGTATCGCCGTTTATTTTATTTTCACCGCTGCAAGTCCCCCCGACCCCCGATACACGATTCCTAGAATTTTAGGAAGGGCCGTTACGTGGCCGGTCACGGAGCGTCGCTGAGCTAAACGAATTCCAGCGGAATCGCCCGCCGCGTTTCTTATTTAGACGACAGCGCGGAGATGACCGTTCGTGTCCTGATCGCGAAAACCGGTGGCGATAAACGTAGCGCCTGTGAAATATGCAAGCGACCTGTGCAACGTGGAAGCCGCATCTCCCCGGTGCATAGGTAGAAATCGCAGTGGCGGATGCACCACGTGGACCTGACAACAGCGCAGGAAATCACGCTTTTCCACGCGTCACGGGAAATTACGGTGCGCCAAAGCGCGAATGCATAAGAAATTGTACGGTCTACGTATCATTTTCCAGTGGTTCTAGGAGTGTTCTAGTGGTTAAGGACAGTAAGGTTTTTATACGAGCGTGAAACTGCATCGTTCAGATTTACGTTTGAAATCGTTTTGACGAGATAAATAAAAATAAGGAATGACGAAGTGTATATGAAATTCTACAATTTACGTATCATTTTTTACCGGTGCTTTTTAAGGGAAGTAAAGTTTTTAAATGAGCGTCAAGCTGCACCGTTCTAAGAGTATTTCATATGTGCGTTTGAAAAAATTTTAGCAAGGTAAATAAGCATAAAAAATTGTGCATGAGACTACGCGATTCTAAGTGTATTTCAGATTTATATTTGAATTAATTTTGTCGAAATAAGTAAAAAAAAGGAATTATGAATCGGATAAGAAATTCTACAACCTACGTATGACTTTCTATCTGTTCTCTTCAAGGAAAATGAGATTTTTGTATTAGCGCGAAGCTACAGAGTTGCAAAAATATCTCCGATCTTTGTTTGCAAATCATTCTGGCGAAGTAAATAGGCGTTGGTACGTCTCGGTGTTTCATTGCGTAAAATTCAATAGACTCGCCGAGTTATTCGGTAGCGGCGGCCCCTTTTGGCTTTTGGAAGACGCATTCCCGGGAAGGGCGCAATGATGTACGGTGGTGTTTTCGTTGATTTGACTGTTGGCGAAGACTATTTCAGGCGGATGGGCGAAGCCCGACGGATATGGAGCTGGTGTGTTTGCTCGGTTCTCGGGCTGGTAAACGCGGAAAGAGGAAAAGTCGTGTGTCAGGGGGATTAACTGCGGCACAAATCATCGCAGGCAGTTTGTAAGCAGGCCGCGAGAGCACCGTCTCGAAGGGTTTCGGACGCGCAGAATTTCCGAGCAGTGGTACTCAGCGCAATTGCTCTCGCCACGGAATTTCCAGCGGGCAGGGCCCCGGATACGAGCCGATCGCCGTCTACCTCTTTGCTTATTTATCGAACCGCCAGGTGGAAGGCTCCTTCGCTTCGCTTTTCCCAGCCATGAAAAATTCCCACTCCGATACGCTCGCTTATTCAGGCGTTACATCAAATGCCCCGGCGGAAATGCTAGCGGTGATTGGGAATGGCGCATCGGAATTTCCACGCTGGAAATTGAAATGGAAATCTTTAAACTCCCCACAGCGGTGAATTAGGAAAAAGAATTCGCAATGGCCGACGGTCGTCGCACTCCGATTCTCGGGGTCTTCTCGAAATTGAAACTTCTAGTTGGAGATAGGAGAGATGGCTACACCGCCGACGGGAGCGGGAATTCTCAGCGAGTGCGCAACGGTAAACCGGTTGTAAATATTCATCGGTCTTAGCGCGGGGGATCGAATTATTTTAAGCCGCGGGAAATTAGTGCCCTCTTGTTCTCCCATATACATGGCCGTCCAAGTGCAAACCGGAAGCGCGGAACGTAATCCACAAAGTTATTTGCCGCCAGATGTCTAGAACTTCCCCTTCTGATCCGATTAAGGTCGACTTAATAGACTTCCCGCGGAAGGTTTCGAATCTCTCGCGCCATAACTACAGAACTTGGCGATACTCGCCCGAGGATTATCAGCAATTAATCGTATTAGCGTTCATCAGAATTCATAAGATTCTCAAGCGGAAATTGGGTTACAAGGAATAGGGTTGTAAATTTAGAATCCTCAAACTAGCAACTGGCATTTTGGAAACTTCTCTAACCGCGTGTACGAAGAATTTTCTCGACTTTGGCTTTCTTCTACTAAAATTTCTACTCGTGGGTTTCTACTTTTGCGGACGAATAATACGATTCTCTAACTCCACATTTGTCAACTCTGTAAATCAGTCATTCCCTCTCATCCTCAGATACTCACCTAAGGACTACCAGCAATTAATCGTACTAAAGTTCATCAAAATTCCTAAGAATCGCACGAGGAAATTGGGATACAACGAACAGGATTGTGGATTCAGAATGTCCAAACTAGCAACTGGCTATCTCTAATCTTCAATAACCGCGTGTAGAAAGAATTTACACGGCTTTGACTTTCTCGTACTCAAGTTTCAACTGACAGTTTGTATTTTCCCGGGCGAACAATGCGGTTTTGTAACTCCGCACTTGTCGCGCTTGTAAATCAGTCATCCTGACGTTCCGTTCGGCCGTCGGGGGACTCGATTTTCGCGAAGGACACGGGCACATAAATTCCGATCGTAAAAGGGACTCGCCGAATGGATCGCGTTTCAAGAAACGGAGCCATCCGGCCGAGCCGCATTAGCATGGAAAGCGCATAACCCCGCCGGCGAGGTGAGCAGGGCTTACGCGGAATATATATTCCACTGTGTGCGTGTAATCGTAGATGCACGAGGGACACGCGGCAGGGCTGGCAAACACACGTGTTTGCATGGTCATGATCCGCGATGCGATTTCAAACTGGACTGGGCCCAGGGATTTCGGATTAGAAAACCGAGGGAGCACGAGAAATCAAACAGCAAAGTATAGCATAAAACCGGCGAGAGAATGAACGGGAAAAGGGCTGGGGAAGGGCTAATTCCAAGAAGAAAAATAAATTGACAGAATAGCACTAGAAATAGAAATAAAGAAATAATCTGCAAAAAGTACAGAGGTTGGTTTATTGATATATATTCTACGCGATGGGATCTTAAAGTGGATTAGACAAAAACACGAACAACTAAGCAGGAAAGAGTAGTGTAATACTGCAGCCAGAAAGAAATGGAGAAGGACCGGGAAGGGCTGATTAGAAGAAAAGGAATTCATGAAAATAAAGCAGAATTATCTAAAGTTAAAAGGTAGTTAGGTAAATTATTGCTGTGACAAAGTACTGAAAATCAGATTGCTGTCTTGGAACGTGGAAGAAGTGGAAGAAGTGAGATGGTGATGGAGAGGGGAAATGGGCATAGTGGCGAGAAGACAATCCTGTTCGCAAATGCGTATTATGGCCACGGTCCTCGGAGACCGTTCAAAATGCGCTGCAGCTCCCTACTGTCCCCTACGGACTGGTTACACACGTGTAAAGCCCTTTCCTGATGACCGGGTCCGCAGACACACACATACGCATTGATTGCTTGAATATGCACCGTGTGCATTGCGGCCTGTCTGTAGACATTTAGTGTGCTAATGCACTCAGCAGGGACCAATCGAAATCTTGAACGAAGCTAATAATCAAAATAAGACTGGTAATATGAGAATGAGATCGGTACAACGAAATTCGTACCTCGATTCCCCCCTTTTCCGCAATATTTTCCAGCAATTACAGGAGGATTTAAATTGCCTCGATTGCGGATGGAAAAATATATTTACGGTCGAAGGGATTTTCGTAGGTCGTTGGAAATTAGTTAACGTTTCGTATTGTTTTAGTGTGCTAATGCACTCAACAGGGACCAGTCGAAATCTTGAACGAAGCTATTAATTAAAATAAGACCAATCGATACAACGAAATTCGTACCTCAATTCCTCCGTTTTCCGCAATATTTTCCAGCAATTGCGGGAGGATTTAAATTGCCTCGATTGCGGATGGAAAAATATGTTTAGAGGTCGAAGGGATTTTCGTAGGTCGTTGGAAATTAGTTAAAGTTTCGTATTGTTTTAGTGTGCTAATGCACTCAGCAGGGACCAGTCGAAATCTTGAACGAAGCTAATAATTAAAATAAGACCAATCGATACAACGAAATTCGTACCTCAATTCCTCCGTTTTCCGCAATATTTTCTAGCAATTGCGGGAGGATTTAAATTGCCTCGATTGCGGATGGAAAAATATGTTTACGGTCGAAGGGATCTTCGTAGGTCGTTGGAAATTAGTTACCGTTGCGGCGGTTCGCGTGATTTATTATAATAATACGGCACTCGTGTCGCGGGCGGGGTAATTAATCGGCGCCGGGGATGAATGGCTGGGCAAACAGAGCCCTCGACACGGGGAACACTCGTCGGGGACTTCGGTCATCGCGAGTTTGCATTTATTCGGGCGTCGTGCGTCAAAGGGAAACGCGGATGAACGGCGATCCACTCACACCCGTTTGCGTGGGAAAATATGTCGAGACCGGAAGAGGCGCCGAATCCACCGCCGCGCAAATCGCGCGCCTATTTTCACCAGATTAAATGCATTTTACGCAAATTACTGGCTATTCATCCGCACCGTCCGTTTCTCCGCGCGACCATTTCCATGGGTGAGGATTTCCTCGCCAGCGTGTGAGTTTACGTGCACACAGGAACCAACGGAAATACGTCATTCGACCAGCCGGTAGTCGGCCGTCTTGTCGTTTTTCGTGTGTCCGTTTCTCCGCGGTTTTAACCCGCAATATTTTTCCGCCAACACGCTTCTCCGTGGCACCGTAAATAAATTCATCTGTTTGCGAATCTCGCAACCCAGATATTCCCTTTCTTCGCTACCCGTAATTAATTTCGCAAATCCCGTGCGAGAAGATTTTCAGACGAGTAATCACATTTTATGAATGAAAAAGAATTTATTACTCAGAAGAGATTATTAGAAATGAGATTAATTGGTATTTATAAGAAATTATTAGATACAGTATTCTTTGGCGTAAGGAACCGTGTGATTTGTGATATTTTTCCGTCACTACTTACCTTTTCTTCGTTGCCTGCAATTAATTCCACAAATTTCATGCTACAAGATTTTCGGGATAGTAACCCCATTTTACGAATGGACAGGATTTTATCGTCGATAAGAGATTACCGGAAATAAGATTCCTTTTTGATAGGAAATTACTGAACGTAATATTCTAGGGCGATGGGGAATCATTGGACACAATGTCCTTTGTCGGCAGAAGATTATTAGACACAATACTCTTTGTCAAGGGTGTTGCTGATCATCGGTAGGAAATTACATGACAGGAAGTTATAGATGCTTGATAAATGCGTCGCCGCATCTGTGACGGAGGGCTGACTCCATCAATTTTTTCCCACCGATCGTCCTCGCGGGGTTGATCTTCCACGTGGGAACAGCGATATAAGGGTGGCCCCCTGAACCCCCCCGGGGCATTAGCGGCTCGCCAAACAGGCAGATTTATGCGTTCCTCGCCGATGAAAAACTCCGAGCGCTGCGTGGCCATTGAAAGAAGAAGAGTTCGTCCGGGTCGCGTGGCCTCGCGCAAACAACGATTGTCCGCTCGTCCGGCTCGCAATGATTAACGACGTTTGCGCGAGAAATCGCCGCCTCGTGAGTTTGGCAAAAGCGCCGCGGGACACTTCCCTACGGCCGGTGATTGTCAGGCAGGTCCGCCTTCGACCGGAGGGAATCTCATTGATCTTTCGCCGCCCCGTCCGTCCTCAAAGGAACTCAAAGATACTCGAAACGTCATCGACGTCTTGAAAAAAAAATATCAAATCTCGGCGGAATGGTGCGAAGTTTAAAGGTTACCTTTTTAACGAAGATTTTACGTATGGTACATAGATTATTTGATTCTTGTAGATATTCTTATCGAGATTTCATTGTGTTGAAACATTTTTGCACGGATATCATCAGTCATGGATGACATGGATGTCGTAAAACAATCAAGTTTACTTTGGCAAAATAATGTACAGTTTCAAAATTACTTTTTAATCAATTTTGTTTTTATAGATATTGCGATGAAGGTTTTATTATGTTCGAATTTAGTTGCACGATTATCATTGGTTTTGGACAACATCGATATCATGAAAAAAATCGTCTTCTTCGACAGAATAATGTAAAATTTAAAAACTGACTTTTTGATCAAGATTTTATTCTTATAGATATTACCATGAAAATTTTATTATGTTAGAACTTCTCCGTACGATTAACATTATTATTATCTTCAGTCTTCCTGAATTTAATTTAATAATCACGTGACGGTCTATAATTTTCTCTCAATCTTACGAACGTTATTATAAAATTAATCTTCTACAGCTAAACAATATAAAGTGTAAAAATTATGTGTTTAATCAACATTTTATTTTCTGTTCACGTCAAGAATTTCTTTGCAAGAGTATCGTTAAGATTATCGTTTCGTTAAATTTCCTTTATTAATTATATGACGATAGCCCACTCCAAACGTCATTAACATCATTAAAACAAATTTCTTAACTTTAATTAACTTTAAGTCCTTGTGAAAAAATTCTTTGTACGGATAACATTAATATTATAGCCCTGTTAAATTCGTGTTGTAAGTTATTTGCTAGTTGTCAAAATTGTACTGATATAGCGAAGAAACATTTTGGAGGAAGCCGAGATTGTTGTTCTTACCGTAGGAAATGTCCCGCGAGGAATCGTTTGTTACAGAAGCAACGAGAAGAAATGGAAAAAAGAAGGAAATCGTTTACAGCAACCGTGGACGCTAGGAACCAGTAAAAGTCAACGAACGGCGACATGGGGGGGTTGGGGGTACACAACAGAAATGAAGAAAGGGACGGGATAAGTAAGGGATAACAGAAGAGACACGATGGGAAACTAGAGCACATCCAGTCGGCGGATGCATCTCCATTGTCCGGCGAGAAATCGGAATATTTCTCTTCATCCTTTCATCTCCGTCTCTGGGCCGTCGCTTCCGTGACCATTTCTCGCGTCCTTGCGCGGAAGTCTCTCGACCTGCTTCTTCTTCATCAGCGGCTTCGCCGGGCACCACCCCCCTCCCCCCACCCGTCGTCTCCGTCGAGTCGTTTTCCTTTTGCCGGGCGCGGCGTCGACACTCTCCTCGCCTTTCTCACCCTCCCCCACCCCCCTACCCTTTTTCCTTCCTCTTGATGCGACGATACATTCCGAAGAGCGCCAGCAATTTCCGATGACTGCTCCTCGCGCCGGAGGACGGTACATAAGTATAATACGTATCTGCAGAGACGCGCGAGAGTCTCTCGTGCAAAGGGACATTACCCCGGGAAACTGCTCGCTCCGAGGAATATTCCTCTTCTCGAACGGATGCACAGCCGCTGAATGAAAGACCCAGAGGATCGCGGAGAGAGGAAATATCTGGGTTACCATGCACAAGTGCTACCGACGGTTTTATTCCCTGGAAATCGCGCGATACTCCGGCCGGTTTGAAAAGAAACGAGAACCCATTATCGGCGCTCTCGTCGAACGAAAAAATCCCGGCCCGTCGGGTACCGTCGATTAATTGAGCAGCCTTACGTAAATGAAAGCCCCGGAATTGCTCGATTTTTTCCGCTGATTACGCAGACGAAAATTACAGCCGCGACAGTTACGGATCGACGGGATTCCTCGGTACGCCGGAAAGAGTGCCCGGGAAGTCGGTGATTTTTCCTGATTTCCGCGCGCTAAATTGGGGAACACCGGCGCTATCTAAAACGATCGGGATTTCGCGGGGAGGGGAATGAAAGCCACTGGGCGTAGGCGTGTCGACTTTAGTCGAATTTAAAAGGCGCCGGTCCCCTTCCTCGTCCTTGGTCGGCCGATCAAACGTACCCGGAAAAATTACGAGTCGGCAGCGAAGGTTAGGCAAATCCGACATTAGTCGTCTCCGGGGGCACAAAGCCCGAAAAATGTCGTTCCGTCGAGGGTGGTTCTCCACGTAGAGCAGGGATGAAACTCGCCATTAAGGGCCGCAACTTCTCCCTTTCTTTTCTCCACTCCGCCTCGAGCGGTTCTTCAGCTCGAAAGTTTTCCCTTTTATCGATCCCCGAAGAACATCGTCCTAGTCGCCACGGTTTCGAGGTCTTACCGTTGCCATTGTAAAGAACCCTTCTACCCATGTACATGACAATTGCCTTGGTCCTAAATAAATTTCAATACAATATCAATACAAATGCAAATTACATACAAATTAAACGTAATATGAATTTAAAAGTTGCCTTCTTAATGAAGATTTTGGACTATGATAAAGATTTTATTACGTTATAAATTCTTTGTAGGATTATCTTTAGAATGATCTTCAGTTTTCCTGAATTTAATTGAAAAATGCGAACGATAAAACGTGAAAAACGTGACGATAATCCTTTCTAAATGTTATGGATGTCATGAAAAAACAAAATCTTCTCTGACTAAACATTGTAAAGTATAAAAGTTGTGTTTTTAATCAAGATTTTATTTTCCGCTCTTGTCAAGAATTCCCTTGCGAGAGTATCGTTAAGTTTATGGTTCCCTCCATAATCTAAAATTTTAATGCCAATATGAAATCTTTTTAGCGTTATTGTAACCAGTAAATTTTTACATATTTTTATAACGCTATGTTCCGACCCTGGAACCAGATGATTAAATGCATATTATTAATTCCTTGTGCAATCATTCTTCTTATCGCACATCTTTTCTAGGAATCCGTTAAATAGTTAATCGCAGCCCCTCTCGTTGTCCTTCCACTTGTATCTACTCGCTGATCAGCCGAGCAACGGGAACTCCAGCGCGGAATAACGGTTGCATAATTCAGCGAAAATGCATGTATTATGCACGTTAGAAATGGCGTATGGCGGTGCCGCGAGTGGAAATTAAAATAAAGCGCTTTAAATATTAATACGGGGTAAAGCAGAGTCGGATATGGCTGCGGGCATATCCGGCTTGGCCCGTCTGAAAGCGGTTGAAAACTTTATCACTCCGTACACCTGCGTGAACGTGAGACGCGTGCGTTTCGCCGGATTTACGTAGTGAACCGACCCGCCGGGAGAAAAGTTTCCCTCGGCCGCGGCGATTTCCGACACGGAAGTCCGAAAGCCACGGTTAAAAATCATTCGAATTTTACGCAGACTAAAATCTGCTTACACCTACCGCTATCTTTCCGGGTTTTTACTTTTTACGCGTGAGGATTACTCCATGTAGGAAAGTTATGCGCTGCTCGAGATGTCTGGCAACTTTTCTCATAATAAATGTGTCTACATATGTAAGTGGTCGCTGCATGTCTCAATGAAGAGGGATGTTTCACCGAGAGACGGAGAAGTTATTGCAAAGTCGTGTTAATTAAAACGAGGGGGAGATCATAAAAAAATGGCCATTATTGTTTACTGTCCTCAAAGAAATCACCATACACTTACCTAGAATATTGAAACAAACTTATTGCTGCTATATAATGTGTTTATCATCTTTTTATGATAACCTATGAAAATACTACAACACTTATCACTGAAAAACTTGGCATATTAGTGTCAAATAAATAAAAAAAAAAAAAAACAACATGGCAAGGAAGAAAAATGTGTTAATTAAAGGAGCGTATGGAGATTTCTTCAACCTTTTTTTTGTACATACAGTACATATATTTTGTATGTATACAGTTTTTTTTTCGTATCTCGTCTTTTTCACGCAATTCTGTTAGCTTTTCGTAGTCAAAGGCAGGGCGCGGTATGCGCGGAAGAATTCCCCTTTTTTCCGTGATACAATTGGCGGCTGTCTATGGCGGAGGGTTGCGAATAAAGGGTTTAACGCACGGGCAAACTCGTCGCACACCCTTTTGCCTTTGCCTCGGTAACGGTCGAAATGGTATTTGCCCGGAGCCTACCGTCGTATACCGCTTATCTCTGTCCAGTTCTTTCCTCCGCGTTGTCAATCCATCCGGCCGGCGAATTCTCGTGATATTCGATCTTCCGAGAGACAGACAGGAGCGACCGCCGATGGCAGAGAAGGATAACGGTGTGAAATGAGGGATGGTGGAGAAGGGTCTCGGGGAAAGGGGAAGAGAAACGGAAGGCAAGAGGTGTCCGCCCTGATCGACCTCTGTTCCCCCCTCACACGCCATTCGAAATTACGCTCCCAGGACCAAAGGTTCCTGTTCCCCCTTGTACCCCCCCCCCCAGGACCGGCCCTATCAGACACGGAAATCAATTGCCAATGAAGGTAAATGAATTTTCTCCCAGCGCGTTATTGTCCCTCGCAGGAACAAGGACTCGAGACAACGAAATCTATGCGTGTCCAAGGTAAATTAATAATTCGCGAATGTCATTAATACACCCGATCCTTCTTTTTACCGGATAGAATGCTTCCGGCAATGGTCACGTGTAATACAATCGTGTAAGGAAATGAATTACTCTTAGGTACAGTTAATAGATTGGTTCTGGAAATAACGAAAGCGTGTAAGAAAATGATAGAAACTTCTGAAAACGCTGAAATGGGTTATTTAAATACACGTAATAAAATTGCCCACTTTTAATTCTCTGTTTCTCATGAACAATACAAATACAAAGGAAAAACAATGAACTACAGAGAGACGTTTATGAAAGAATAAAAAATTATGTAACACATTTTTTTTAATTTAAAAACAAATATTAGAAGAAAACAATCGAGAAAGGAAAAGTAACTGTAATGAGAGTTAAAGAAAAAGAAGAAAAGATGAGGTGCACGTACTTTAAGACATTGTAAAATCAGTCCGTGATGGAATAATCTTTTAAAAATGAACACCTTACGATTATCTTTCTAAGGTGTCGTTTATAATACAATCCTCCCTCGTGCGTGTCGGTATTTCCGTTTCCGAAATCTTTTGATCGTAACACACCGGCGATTTAACTGGCCACCGATTAATCAGTCGGATTTCCATTCGCCTTGCCCTGTAAACGATAAATTCCCATGCAGTGCGCATAATTCCAAAGAGCTTCCTAAACAAACAACGTACGGTAGCCCGCGAAGCAGACGTGATTGGGCGGCTCGTCCTGCAGCACTTAGACAAGAGAGAGAGAACACATTCAAAATGCACGTTACGTTCGAGAAGCGAAATACAACCTCGTCACACGAATTTCGCAAACGCAAACGTAGTAATGAAAGGAAATGGTCATTTTAATTTCGAGGAAGATACTTGTCCTAGAGTTTTTTTTAACTTCTAAACATAACATTCATTGATTTATATAATTTTCTTTTTTAATAAAGTCGTCTTGATAAGTCGAGACGTGAAATAAAATGATTAGAAACACATAATGAAAGGTAAATTGATCTGAAACTGTGCATTATGTCCTTTGTCTTGCTAATATTACTCGTGCTGATGAAGTTAAATGAAACGAATTGTGTAATAAAGAAAAGGGCGTATCGTAAATGATTTATTTCCCTCGGACGTGGAGGAATTTCCTGAAACGGCCAACTGCGATTAGCAATTTGGATTTCGGAGAATTCGGTAAAATTCCTACCCTGTCCGTAGAAGCTCCGGGGAGAATGGGAAGTCATTGAGGACAGCTCGGACGAGCGATTCCAAACGATGAGATGCGAAATAGGGAGAGGAGGGGGCGAATGCTTTGCCCGCTCGGAAACCAACGAGCGGATGCTCGAGCAACGCCAATCACGGGACAGCCGGAATCGAACCGTCCGTCCCGTCGGCTAAATTGCGACCGTCCGCCGATGAATGCCGGAGTTTCGATTCTCCGACGCGCCGACTTACGCTCCGAAAAGCCTTTGCCCACGAGCAATGAGAGTCACGGTTTTTCTAGACGGTTGCGGCCCTTTACACCTCGCCCCGTCTCCAGTTTCTCAATAGTTGGCGCGCTCAATCATTTGTTTCTTCCCACCGCCACCTCATTTGCATTCTTCTCACGCGGCCAATGACGAATCCTAGGATCAGTATTGAACTTTATACGAATTCTTTGTTAGTCAATCGAAGGTTTGAAAATTAAACAGACATTAGCAAGTTGAAACATAGGAAAATGCTGTCAAACTTTGTCCGTAGAATACAATTGAACCACTCGTTTTAACCGTTTACACCTCATCTTAAAAAGAATGGGTTATTTATATGATGCTCTAGAGTCTAGACAGAAGAAATTGCAAATAAGTTTTACAGTCGACTGTAAAATCTCGGGCCTTCAATAATGCGGCTTGAAGAAGATTTTTAAGGGAATTACAATGACGGACTTGAAGCATATCGATCGTTACGTTTATAAGGCAAAATATAGGAGAAACATGAGAAAGCGAAGGACGATAAGCCGCCGGCAATTGATGTCCTTCGGCGCTTACGTTGCCGCCGATACATTCGAAAGTGGAACAGGGGGAGGATAATTGACGAAGACGAAGAGCGGAGCAGCGGAAACTTAATAACGCGGCCTCCATGGGGGCGAAGGCTTTCAGGAATTTTGAACGATGACTCGGCCCGAACGACCCTGTCGGTGAGATATTTTATGGCAAGCTGCGAGCATCTTTTCCCGTAACGATCGCGATGCCTCAACGTCGAATTGAAACTTCCGCCGGAAATTCCCCCTTTCAGCCGTCCTCGTAATTCAAGCTAACATGTTATATTTCGTGCATTTCAGTCGCTAACTACTTGCAAATTCGTTATAATCGGCAAAGCCCCGCTCTCTCACCGTTGTCCCATTATTTTCTATGGAGTTGCAGGCCATTGAAACTTTACCCGATCGACATTTCCATGGGAAATTAATTGGCAGTACCGCGGAAATGGCTAGCAGGGGTGTGAAAAAGTTGCACGGGGATACTACGGGAATCGCGAGCTCCGTAATGGAAGACGGGCGAATGCCGAAACTCGTTACGAGTTCTGATACGCTCTGATTCGATATCCCGTGCTGGAGTTCCGTGAGCAGCGTCTTAAGAACGTCCCGGATGAAAATTCCCCCTCGGCTCTCGCGTTATTTGCATAAACCATCGAAGAGAGCAACGTTTTCTCCCGTTCTCGGACTGCCCACCCACCCCCCTTACCCACCAAATTGTCATTCTACTCTTGCTTATTTCCTTGTTCCCCCTCCCCTCGTACCTACATTACGGATCTACCGGCCGACCCCGTGGATTTCTCGGGAAATTACAAAGTTCTCAGGAGATTCCGCCGTGTTGGAGTGTCGATGATTATCTAATTCCGATTTCAAGGAAAAGGAGGAAAATTACCGCTTGGAGAAGAAACGAACGGCCACGTCGGCCCGATCGAAGCCATTTCTGTTGGAAATTACCGACGAAATAGCGAGGGTCTGTGCGATTGCGGATAACCGCGAGGTTTAATCGATAGTACGCCGAGAGAATCGCAGAGACCGATGGGCCAGGCGGGGGGGTTTGCCCTGCTGCTAAGGCACAATAGGAAGCGTAGGCCTCCTGGAAAAGCTCGAGGGCTTTGCTGTTATCCTACCGAACCGACAATCCCACCCAAGTCGGCAAACTACGACGAATCATCGCCGATTCGACATTATTAATTTCGCCTTTTTCCCGCGATAACTCAGCATCGCATATTTCAACGATGCCTGAATTCCTGGCTGATGGTTTACGGAACGACGATTAGACCAGACTGTCGTGGTTTCCGTTTTGACTCGATGATTTCCGCTCTTGTATATGCACCGTAGATCAAGAAAACAGAACTTTAAATTTCAAATTGTGGCACACTGTATTCCAGAAAACTTTTAATATCCTGCTAAAATTTATAAGACCTGAAGAAGTACCAGAAATACCAGAATAATTTAGATACTTTTGACGAATAATAGGAAATACCTTATAATTTTAGTACTTAAAATTTCAATTTCTGTTTGCATTTTTATTGCTATATTTTGTAAACATACAGGTTTGAAAGCAAATCATGAAACCAGGAATAGTAAAAGAAAACAGAATGTTGTCGATATGATTGCAATCTTCTACAGTCATTTTCTTTATTTATAAACTTTCTTTATTTATAAACATACAATATTCATATTTCTATATTTTTCGGTAAATCGAAATATCTTTCTAATAAGAATTATTTTAATAACTATTAGGTGTACAACTTTGCTTCCGCCGTTTTTTTGTAATATTTGAGGCTTTATTCTTAAAAAGTGGTTACCTATTCATAAGTCTGTCGCTAGGTATTACTTTTCCCCATCTTTTTGGCAATTGTCGGATACCATCTCGAGAAAACGATGCGTCTTTCGAGGCGAGCCACGAATCGATCCATTTTTGCATTTCTTCATAAGAACGGAAATGATGATCAGCCAGGCCGTGTGCCATTGGTCGAAACAAATAGTAGTCGGAAGGAGCAACGTCTGAAGGGTACGGCTGGTGGAGAAAACATCCCATTTTAGCATTTCCAAGTATGTCTTGACCGATCTTGAGACATGTGGCCGAGCATTATCATGCTGGAGGATGATTTTGTCGTGTTTCTCCTGGTACTGTGGCCGTTTCTCCTTCACTGCTCGGCTCAAACGCATCAATTGCGTTCGATACCGATCCCCTGTGATGGTTTCATTCGGATTCAACAGCTCATAATATATCACACCGAGCTGATCCCACCAAATGCAGAGCATAACCTTCGCACCGTGAATATTCGGTCTGGTCGTCGATGTGGAGGTATGTTCGGGCAGTCCCCATGATTTTCTACGCTTGGGATTATCGTAGTGCACATTTTTCGTCGCCAGTCACAATGTGATGTAGAAACCCCTTCCGACTCTGTCTTTGAAGCAGCTGTTCACAAGCCAAGAAACACCGTTCAAGACCTCTCGGTTTCAACTCGTACGAAACCCAATTTCCTTGCTTCTGGATCATTCCCATGGCTTCGAGGCGTTTCGAAATGGCTTGTTGAGTCACTGCCAATGATTCTGCTAATTCTTCTTGCGTTTGGCACGAGTCTTCATCAAGTAATGCCTTCAGTTCGGAATCTTCGAAAATTTTCTGTCTTCCACCGCCATGCCGGTCTTCGACGTCAAAATAACCGCTCTTGAAGCGTTGAAACCACTCACGACATGTTCTTTTATTAACCGTAAGTACTTGAGAGCATTCGATGCGCCTCAGCCGCAGTTTTTTTCAAATGGAAGCAGAAAATCAAAACTTCCCGCAAATGGCGAGAATTGGGCTCGAAAACTGACATCTTCGATCGAGCATAAATTTATGATGCAAACACAAATTCACTAATGTGGCGCTGTCGTTATGTTGACAGATGTCCAAGCTTACTGTGTGACATTTTTGATCTGCGTATTTCGACCAGCCAGACTTACTGCTGCAGTCTTCTATCGAAAAACGGCGGAAGCAAAGTTGTACACCTAATATTATTATGTAACTCAAACTAGAAGCAAATATGTCTTTTCCTTCGTTATATCGAGAACAAATAATTTTTCTTATTTTTCTGCCAATTTTTCTGCCACAAACAAAACAGTTTTAAGTAAATAAAACTAAATGCCTTTTATATTAATAAATTTCAATGCAACAATATTATTTTTTATGCAAATAATTAATCATGATTTTTTTAACACAGGTAATAGGATTTTTTGAACAGGTAATGCCTCAACATGGACACTTTGAATATAGCGTGGTAGTTTTGTAAAGAAACAATTGTCCCCTTACTGAGCTCGTAATTACAAGTTAAGACAGTCAGAACTGGAACGTTTTGGGGGAGCGGCGTATTCTTCGTCATTTTCCTCGGAATGATGAAGTGGTTTCTTTAGCCTGAAAATCTGCCAGCTGCGGCTAGCGCGATTTATACGATGGAAATGAAATTAATATCCGCATTGAATGGCGGAGCGGCAGGACGGTTATTAGAATTTACAGACTCGGGGGATCGCGGGAGGCTTCTATCGTCGCATCGTTTCCCGTTAAAGGATGAAATATCGGCTTTACGAGGAAGTACAGCCGGTCGGGGAAGGTCGGTCGACGCCTTAAGGGATCCCCTTAATAGTCCTTTACTCCGTCTCCGATAAGTCGTTCGCACGTTGTACTTACAAACCCGGCAAACCACAGTTTTACCGTCTTCGGAAAACCATCCTTCCGCGAGCGTCAACGATTACCATTGCCGCCCGAAAAGATGAAAAGATGAAGCAATTGGAATGATGAAAAAATGATGGAAAAAACGGAATGAAATGATAAACATTTCCCGATCATTAGTTGATACGTAATTCGACGAGGAGATCTACGAGCGGAGAAAGTAAATTTTATTGCCGACAGAGTGAAATGAAAATGTGCTCTTGTCTGAAGTTAGGAATTTGCCTCCCCTCAAGGACCGGGGATCTGTGGATATTAAAGAAGCAAGACTCACTCTCGCGACGGGCGAATAATTCTTGAGAAGGGGGGATGGCGAAGGTCGAAGTGAATTTGCTTGCCGTCGTTTCCGTCGGTAAAACAGGCCGGGAAAATCCGGCAAGAGGAGTAGAAACAGAGATTGTCGGGTCTATTAAGACTGTAAACTCCGGTCTCTCGCGCGAGAAGGATTAGCCTCGGCCCGAACGGAACTTTTTCAATTACGACAAAATCTCGGCGAATTATCCGGCCCCAACGGTGGAACAACGAAGTTTTGGGGGCTCGACGAGGGGAAACGAACTCCTGCGGTTGATTCACTTCCGAAAAGCTCGGTTGCTTAAAGCAACTCGATGAAAAACTAAACTTGCCGAGAAACCGTCCCCGACGGAGGGACCCATGGACGCTCACTAATTCCATCCAGTTCCCCGCGAGAATTATTCTTTCCTCCTTTTTTCTTACCGTCGTTTCCCCCCCCTCGAACGCGCTACGCACAGTAATGTACTTTCGCCGAAGTTTTTACGCCGGGAAAAGACATCTTAGGTCACACCGAGCACAAGTGGATTGCTCGCTAGAAGCGATTTTACCAACCGCGAAATTTGTTTAACTCAAAGCTCGTTATATAGTAGGTCTTTGGTTATCCAAACACGTTTATTTTTTCAAAATACGTACATACGTTAATATGTAACTTAAAAAGGAATTAATAAAAGCAGCAATTCAGGAAAAGAAAATGAAGAGAAAGAATCGCCATGGGATAGTAACATAATATTTGTATACCTTCTGGAACACTTACTGGTTTAAAAAATCGTCCTAAAATAGAATAGAATATAAAAAGAAACTAATTATATTAACACAATGATATTAAGAAACTGAAAAACCTGAAAATTAGCACAGAGAAGGAAGATTACTTAATCAATGTGTAATAAACGATTATTTTTCGTGCTGACACGTGATTATTCTAATCTCTTATTCGATTCTAATTCAATAAACTAATCGAAATTATCTAATTGTTTATCTAATTGTCTAAATCTAGCCAAAGGAAGTATTGAAAAGGACTTTTTCTTGCCACGAACTTTTATCTGAATGTCGGTGATTTCGTGTTTGTTCCCATGGGCGGCGAGGGGAATTCAATTTCATCCGGCCATCTCTCTCACGTAATCGCGGGCGAAAGGGGCAGCAGCGTGTCGGATGACGCATAATTAGGGTTTAGGTGTTACACCCCGGTCACAGGGGTGTTTTCACCCCCGCCGATTGGCGGTGTCGTCGGGGGAGAAAACTCGGCTTGCGAGGAAGGTCTGCGGAGAGCGATGTCCAGCGATATTTAACAATCCGGAAAGCACGCACGTGTCCGAGCAGCTTCGTTAGTCCCCGGTATGCCGAGCACGCGTGTAACAGAGGCTGACCCATAATTCAGCCGCAAACCTTATCATGATTTATCGGGTCGTGCATCCCGAGCAGGGAATCCGTAAGCGCGCGGTTTTCCCTTTCGTTCTCACTCGCTAAAATCCGGTTTCGCTTAACAGAGATTTACACAGGACCATCGACTTTCTCAAATAAAATTCTATTTTCGCGCGATAAAATATATATTGCGTTATAACCGTAGTCTCGGTAAGCGACACGGAATGAAGAGAGAGAGAGTGAGAGAGAGAGAGAGAGAGAGAGAGAGAGAGAGAAATAAGTTTATTCCAGGGGAGTATCCCCTTATGGACAAGAGTACAATAAAGAGAAGAAAATAACAAAAAGTAAGATAAAATACAGAAAATTAAGATAATAATGGTAATGAGATACAAAACAACAAGCAAAATAAAAGAGGTCGACCTCGGTAATATCTATAAAGATGATTGACCAGTAATCGAGCAGTGGAAAAATGAGAGAAGAAATTAGCATCTTCTTCAGGTGATAGGAGAGAAAACCCTGACCCAAGCGAAGCATGGAGGGGAAGAAGAAACGAAGACAGAGTGTGAAGAGGGACAATTAAGGAGAGGGATAAAGGGGGCAACGAGAGAAGTGAAATAATTGGAAGTGGCGTGTAGACGGAGAGGAATAACGGAGCCGTGGGACACGGGGAATGAGAGGAATAGGAAACTCAGTGAGGATGATGGGAAAGGAGAGGAAGGGGTGGGGATCCCGACGACAGCCACGGGCTATATTACATTTGTATTGAGGCGCGACGAGGGGCCACGAAGCAAGGACGAACGGACTAACGGCGGAAAAGCGAGAACGGGATGGGGGAGGGGACGAGCGAGCAGCACGGCGGGGTTAAAGCCTCAACTCAATTAGCTACATCCAGCTTAATGAAAGCGGTCGCGCCGGCGATCCAATAAAATTCTGATAAAGTCGCGAGCGCGCTGTTGCACGGATCCACGGAGAAAGGAAGAAAAGAAGAAAAGGCGAGCACGGCCAGACAGCGGCCGCGAGGGGCTCAGAGAGGAAGATAAAAGGAAAATGGCAAGAAATGGCAGGATTTCGGAGGAGAGGGAGAAAGGTGGAAAGTCAGAGAGTTAGGGGAAAAGGGGGATAAAGGTGCGGGGGTGGAGAAGGAGCCGATAGAGCGAAAAGAAAGAGAAGAAAGGACGACACCGCGGTAACGAGAGAAGGCACCGGCGAGCCCGGGAAGGGGGAGGGACATTGAGGGAACAGCAACGTCAATAGAGTCGGATCCGTATCGTTGGAACAATGTGCATTGCCGCTGGACAAGAGTTGAACGCATCGAGGGGTGCCGGCACGGCAGAGGGACGGG
This sequence comes from Hedychridium roseum, assembly GCA_963989215.1. Taxonomy (NCBI): domain Eukaryota; kingdom Metazoa; phylum Arthropoda; class Insecta; order Hymenoptera; family Chrysididae; genus Hedychridium; species Hedychridium roseum. The sequence continues at coordinate 3,927,830 of OZ022308.1, forward strand.
AAAAGCGAGAAAACCCAGGCGGTGGGAGGACAGCGTGCGACAGCCGGAAAGGGAGGAAAAAAGAATTAGACACCAATTCGCATTGAAACTTCCTCCCTAATTGCGTTTCCTGCCTCTGTCGCGTTCTTTCCCTGAAAGGATATTCCTCGTCGCGATGAGACCTTTCAGCTCGGCGTTCGCCTTACACCACAATACGCCATTTTCTCAAATCACAGCCCTTTCAGCGCATTCGAAAGTAACAGAGGACGCACGCGGCGCAGAGGGGAAAAATGCTGGAACGGCCGGAGAGAATGCGACTCTTGATTCAATTATCGCCGAGCGCACGAAACGAGTAGGTAAGCCGGCTGTGAAAAATTCATTCAACATCGGCCGCTTTCAGTCCCGAAATAATTCGGTCAAATGACGATCCAGCCGTGTTAACCGCGTAACGCATTCATCCGACACTCTTTTTATTCCCAACTCCACGGCCAGAGAACTTTTAATCATTTATTTTACCTTAGTTACATTACTCGCAGTAAAGCAAGCCCACAAATCGCATTCGTTAGGACGTATTAACGGGGCTGGATTATTAATCAACTTCGGAAATTGCGCGCACGGACCAAACCGCCGGTGGATTAGTAATTTTCGCCACCTGATTAAATCACGTCTTTTATGAATTATAAGGAGCGGGGGTCGAGGGCAAAGCGGCAAGTTGGGCCAAGTTGCAAGCGTTCGAAGAAGGACCAAGTTCGGATAAGCAGGACCCTCCTCTCTCCCCGACCCCCACCTTCTTCCTTGCCCACCTGCGAATTTCCCGAGAGTTCGGCTCTCTCGGCTAATGCGATTTTATCGGAGATATATACTCGTACGTCGCCAACGGCTATGCCTGTGGCCGATCAAACACCACTGGCGAAATTCGCGTACGGAAATCCCAGGCAAGTGACGACGAGGACGATCATCTGCCATCTAATGTCCCGCTTTCACGCTCGGCACAGGACTTTGCGAGGTAAACGGGAACTTCCGGCCCGGCCAGCTACTAATCTAAATACGTTTGAAATGTAAATACTCTCTGCGGAAATTTGCTTCCTCGGCTAGTTGATTTTTTTTACCTCTACCTAAATGATAAAAATTCAGATGAAGTTACAGAATTTTTTAATCAAAGTACAAGAGTGTAATGATGAATTATTTTGGAAATATTGTTATACATTCATTTATTTGTCAGCTTTTATTTATCTATATTTTATTCTGTGTTTATACCTGTGCAATTTGCTTTTTATTCAATTAATGCTTTCTTCTATTTTATCGAAACGGAATGTAGACAGATGCTGATCAATCGATTTGTTCTCGGTTTATCGTATTCATTTCCCGTTTATACGCGCAGTTTGTGGTTTTAGAAGAAACTTTCTTGTCTCGCCTCGAGAATGGTTTCTTCGTTCTAGTTTTTATGCGTCAGAACGACGAACCTGGAACTTCTTAACATTTCAACGGACCGTGGATTTTACGACTCGACTTATATCGCGACAACATACTTAACATTCAGTTGTTTCCGCGGGAGGAAAAAACACCTCACCGACCGGAATTTCGCGAAATATTTTCCTTCCTCCACCACCTTGGAATTTTCAAGCGGAAATAACGCAGAATGAGAAAAGTCCATGCCAACAACACTTTGTTTTTATCCACTTCCCCGCAAGAGTTAGATTAAAGAACCGAAATATTTCGACTTGTTCCTTTTCCATCGCTTCTTTTATGTGTCGAAATAACTACACTTTGTTTCTATCCACTTCCCCGCAAGAGTTAGATTAAAGAACCCAAAAGTATCTCGACTTCTTCATTTTCTATCGCTTCTTTTGTGTGTCGAAATAACTACACTTTGTTTTTATCCACTGCCCCGCAAGAGTTAGATTAAAGAACCACAGTACTTGGACTTCTTTATTTTCTATCTTCCCTTCCGTGTATCGACGAAAGATAAGCTTGACTGACAGTTCAAATTTCGTCTCTCTACGGCGAAAACAGTAAGATTCCAGGGAGGGCAAAATGCATTTACGCCTCGGTTTCAAGACGAGAACGACTGGGGGGGATCGAGACTCCGGCTCTCTGTCGTGGGGAGCGAGGATTTTATCCATGTAAAACCACGCGAGTAAATCACGAACTTTTGGCCGATTCGTCGACGAATGAGGAGTTCCACTCGGTTCCGGCATTCGGGTTCCATTCAACCGCGGAGAAACGGGGAGATCGTCCTTCGCGACTCTTCCGTCCTCTAAATTGCCAGATTTCCCTTATTCTGCCGGGTAACTTAAGCCTGTCTCCTTTCTCTGCCTTTTACCTCACTTTTTACCCTCCCCGGTCCAATGGCGCGTCGCAACATCGTCTGTGAAATTCAAAGTGCGTTCAGACTCGGTTTATCTTGAAGATTTTTCGGGATATCCCTCGGAAATACTCGGCAGAAAAAAAGGAGCAATTTCGGGCGATTAAGATCAAATTAAAATAGCAGTTTATTCAGCACGAGGATTCTTAAGGCAAAACCTGAAAGTGATGTAAGTCTACTGTTTCTGAGATATTTGCATCTGTTTTTACTAAAAAATATCGGTAAGCGCGGATGTTATGATTTTACATTTTTTGTGATAATTTATGGTTTAATTTATCAGGTAGATACTTGCATATAATATTAACCGAAAAAATTATAAGATTGTTGACCCTAAATTGACTTGGACCACTTTCAAAATAAAAAACTTTATAAAATCATGTTGACAACTTTATCTATATTTTAATTGTAGTTAATCAAGCGTATGTATTTACGTGTATAACTCGAACAATATTAAGTAATTCACTTGGCTAATAACATTTAGCACCTGTTTATTTTTAATTGAACTGCAAAGAAGGTTTTTGAAATAATCATGCCAGTATGTATGCCCCGCATATCCTTATATTTTGCTGACGTAATGGTTTGAATGTTTTTATACAAAGATAATAATTTAATTTTGTCAAAATTTCCTGGCTTTCCTCCATTACCTAACAAATAAAAAATTTCAAATTCCGCATAAAGTTCCATTGATATCATATAAAACATTTTACAAGGTCTGTTTTTCAAAAATCGTGTGCAGAATATTTTTAGACAATTTAGAATTTCAAAATGAAAATGATCAGACTGACTCCACTTTGAAAATCAATACGCCTCCTATTTGTTTTAACAGATACATTTCTTTTGGCAGAAGCACAAATATTGTTCACCAATCAATTCTTAAATCTTTTATAAACGAAAATATTAGCACATTTCGCAACCATAGCAACGATACTATCGTTTTTGTCGAAATTGGACTTACACAATTTTCAAAATGAACGGGTCAATTAATAAACCGGCAATTTTTTGCGATTCAATATTTGTCATACATGACAGTCTGCCACCGATAAATTGGTGTAATTTTCCGACACGGCTTTCTCTGAGCAAACGTTAAACGTCGAAGCTGAAGGCGAATCCTAGGACTTGAGTCGAGTATTAAAACCCATTAAACCAAGACCCGTCCTTAATTCGCTTTCTGCCGTGATCCCGGCGCACAAAGGACTTCGACGTAAATTCGATGGAGGCGTAACTTCGGAAGAGGCTCCGTTCCCGTCATTTCCATCCGTGATCTTCCTCTTCCCGTCTCGTCCCGACCAAAAGGGGCCGAGCGGCAAATGTATACGACGGGACCACTTTCGCCCTTTTGCCCCCCCTCCCCCCCTGACCGCCGACTCCTGTGACTTGCAGCGCTCTTGTTCCTCTTTGTAGCGTAAATCGAATTACAGGAAAATCGTCGATGCAGCCAATCCGGACGTTCATCCCGGCTCAGGCCCCGTCGGCACTCGTTTACAGAGAAGACGTGAAAAAAAGAGTTCTTAATTCCGCGATCGCCAAGTTACCGTCTTCGCCGATAAAAATGGAGGGAAAAAACGCCCCGTGAAAATCGAAGTTGCAGTAGGCAAGAATGGAATTACGCGACTAATGGCGAATATCGGGAATACATCGAGCTGCGGGGCATCGATCTCTCTCTCTCTCTCTCTCTCTCTCTCCCCCTTTTTTTATCATTTCATTATCCTAAATTAAAGGCCGGATCGTCGGGGAGTTAAAATATGACGGAGTACCCAATCCCCCCCTCTCTCTACACCATTGGACTCTCCGTCGTTTTTCTTTCCGGTGCTTTCTTACCACTACCCCCCCCCCCACCCGCCCGTCGCGTTGACTTTCCTCCTCCGACGGAATTCGCGGACTGTAAGGAGACATCGAATAATCGTCGAATACACGGCGACGGGTAGGTCCGTAATTAAATCTCGTTGAATCTTTTCCCTGTTCCGACTATATTATAATTCCCCGTCGCTCGGCTTTCATTCGGAACTTTGACATATTATCCACTTGCCGCGGGAGCTCGGAGATGCCCCACTTCACTTTTATTATGCTCCCTTTGTGCCGGGTTTTTCTTGCCGAAGGCGAGCAACCGCCTGGTCCTCGTGTCCTGCACCGTCTGCGCTACCTGCAAAAGGGGAAAATAATTAACGCGAAACGACCCTGTAATCGGATTAAGCCGCGCGATTCCGCCATTATCCGGCACGATCCAATAACGGGAGTATAACGCCCAACTGCCATTCAGGATATGATTTTATGAATTCCTTCAGCCGAGATTCATATTTTCCCAAAGTTTCTAGTGCGTAGCCATATTATTACGCGTTCCAGAGAAATAGAAATAGCGAGGACATTCATCACACTTGTCAAACATGATTCTAGCACACCTTTACGTTTCGTACAATCATTTTTTTACTCTCGCGTATCTCGGATTTTACACCAACGTGTAAGACGGACGGGAATAAGTTTAACACTGTTTGACGAGGCGAGCAAGAGGACGTAATCGATTTGCCGTTTTTTCTAAGGGCAGGACAGATCGCGGGGGGCAGACGTTGAGGGGGGGGGGGGGGGCAGGGGGATGACGGGCTGAAAAAGAAGAGCAGCAGTGAAAGGGGCGACGGGAAGTCTTGGAGGAGAGATGGCCGCCGTGCCGTGAAAACGCGGATGGTACCCGATCGTAAATTATTCCGCGCGTTTAGAGGGTTAAGCGACTCTCGGCCCTTTCAACCTGTCCCCCTCTCCCCTCCCCTCCTTACCCTCGTCGCTTCCTCCCCCCGTGGACCGGATGAAACGTGAACGGAAAGGGGTGAATCGAGGGTGGAAATCTATGGTGCCATTAGCATGCCTCTCTCACCCCCCCCCCCCTCCCCCCGGCACCGATCCTCGACGCGCACTATTCTTCCGCATTTGCCATAATTTCAAAGCCCGCCTTTTCGCATCCACTTTATTAAAATAGTAAATCGGTCGGGAATGACTGTAATATCTTTTTTCACCGACCGTCTCTCCTCCTCGGCTGAATGGCCGCCATGGAAATGTAAAGCGTCGTCGATCCCCCCCCACCGTTTTCTCCTCCCTCCTCCCCTTCCGGCTTTCCTTTCACTCCGGCCGAACGACAGGGTAATGAATTTGGAGACTCTCGCGGCAATTAAAATACGCTCCGCCGATGGGGAGGGGAAAAGAATTCAGGGAATTAATACCCTGGACGAAAATTTATGTAAAAAGTGTTACGAGTGTGAATGGTCGGAACGAATTTCTCCGGCTGACAATGCCCCGTGTTTCCTCGTAGGTGATTCGAAGCAATTGTCGGCTTTCCGAAGACTCCATTATACGTTGAGCTCTGTTTCTTCGACGGTCCGTGGAACGAAATTCTACGTCCTCTCCGGCGTTTCACCTCGTCGCTATCGCCACAACCGACCAATTCAATTCCGCGGAACCCACTCTGCCGGGGGCCGGAAAGAAGAACTGTGGAAGGTCGGAGGGAAGGTCGATGGAATTTCGCGCCAAAGTACAAAGGCCGCGAGTTGCATCTCCCCGCCGGTTTTCTCCCGCGGAATCGCGCCAAACTTCCACAAGACTTTTATCTCCGAGTGCCTTTTTATTGTCCCACCCCTCCACCCCCCGTCCCGCGGTCCTTCTGGACCATCTTTTTTGCCCTGCAAGGACGTAAATCAAATTGGCGAGAACCGGCAGCATGACGGACGTATTTCTTCTCGTATTTTTTTGCCATCCGACGAGGACCTTTTTTCAATTCGCTCCCGTCCCGCCGCGGAATTACATGCGACCGGCTTATCGGTGTCTGCGGAAACGGAAATGGGCAGAATTTCATTGGCGGGCGCGACGCGCGACACCGCGAGAAGCGCCTGCGGAATATTTTACGTAAGACGATTATCGCCCACGTACGGACCCCGTGCGTGGACTCCCAAAAGCCACGCCGGAAAATTCCAACAGCATGGAAATGAAGGGCTTACGGATGAGTAACGCACCAAGTTTATCGTAGCATAAATATTTTGACACTTAGCGCTAAGCTGAATCTCCTTATGACGAAATACTTGTGCTTAATACAAGACGAAACCAAGAATTCTCAAACTCCAATTTTACGAGTGACTTTTCAAATTAAAATTTCATCTGTTATTTAATTATGACTTTATTTGTTATCAACGAAGCTAATTTTTGCATACCTTGGAAACTAAACTTGAGATTGTAATAATTTATATTGTGAAAAATAAATAGCTTGTATACATGAAAATATTTTCTTGTCTTTTACCGAGTAAAGGTATAAAGTTTTGGGAACCGCTGATCTAACCGATTCGACTCGTACGCTAAAATGCATATTATGATTTGGCTTGTTAAATTATGTAGATTTAAAATTAGCAAACAACGATTGCACTCATGAACTCGGGGTAATTTAAAACCGACAAAAAACAGTAGAATTGGTAACGATTGTATTCGTAATACTTACGTCACGGGTTGAGTATTAATATTCAAAGTGACCTGCGAAAAAAGTGTCAATATTGGAGAGAGTACGACACACTTGGAAAGTAGACAATTTTCCCTCAGCCGTGAGATACGATAGTTTTATGCTACCATACGATTTCTTCCTCACTCTGTTCCATGCGCGTTTTGACAAAGTAGGATAAGAATTTTCATAAGACCGAACTCAAAGTACTTTCCCTCTATGTCCTTCCCTTTCTGGTGAGCCACAGAAGTGTCCGTTTGCTGTGAATCTATGAATCGTGGGGGATCCCTCGAATTCATCGAATGCAAAGAGGCGAGGACGACGAGCGAGCGGAGCAAAGGGAAAAAGAGCGGTAGCCAAAACGGGAGAATCGGTGGCGGAGGGGAAGGAGGATGGGGAGATGCCCGTCCGATTTCAGAACGAGCCTAGCCAGACGCATATAAATTGGCTGCGCAGCATGAATCCCTTTACATTTTAATCGCGGCCGACGATGACGACAGCCCCGCATGCCACCCCCCCCCCTCTCTCTCTCTCCGTGCCACTCGGTTTTCTCCCCCGCAGCACGTACGAATGCACGCACGTCTATCCGCTCCTCTTTCCCCCTCTCCGTTTCTCAGCCCTTCGTCCCTCCGTGCTCGGCGCTTTTCTGAATTTTATTCTCCCCCCTCTGCCCCTTCTCTTCTCCATTTTTTCCTCTCACCTTCCCCGTGCCGCTGCTGTGAATGCATGAAGGAACGCGACAAAGACGCACACGCCGCGACGACGTCTGCGTCAGAAGGGTGTCGTTTTACCCCTCACCCCACGGGCCACCCCCCCCCCCGTCGCTGGAAGCCACGGAAGACCCTTCACCTCCGACTATCGCGCCAGGTTCCATGTTTACACACGTGTAAATACGCGCCGGTGGAGCCCCGAATCGTCTTCGTTCCCCTCAGATCGTCGCCTCAGGACCATCTGCCCCCCCAAGGTCGAAGAACGAAGAGGAAAATCGTTTTTCCGTGTCGAAGAGAAAAAAATGTCTGGAAACGGAATGCTAGCTTCTTGCCACACAGGTTTCGAGAAACTCGAGGAAACATGTCCCACGGCACATTCGAATGGTAATTCAATACTGTGTTCTGTATTTTTCTACAATTATTGTAACATCAAGTCAGCCTTCGGTGCTCGAAAATTATTCCTACCACGTTTGAAGCTATTTCATTTCACGCTGATCTGCTTCACGTGGACTTTGAAAAAATGTTCAACGCCAATTGATCGATTCGTATAAACCATTTCTGTAGCGGTACATGATTTTCGGAATGTAGAAAATCTGTTTGGAGTTATGAAGCCCATCGGTGCGTCGATCGCGATAATCGCCGCTCGGCTAATAGTCAAAACGCAGGTGCTATCGGATCGGACAAGAATTTCCCCGGGACCAATGTGCGTGTGGACGTAATGACTGCTGCAAATTCGCTGGAACATCTACAGAAGAGGGGGGAGGGAGGGGATTGTGCGATGGAAACTAACACACAGAGACCAAGCTACGCATCTACAGGTCGGTCCTTCCATCGCGCTTTATCCGCTTTTCGACGTTTTCTCGCTGATTCACCCAGCCCTCGACGTTTTTTTGGCCGCCAATGAAAATCCCCACTCCTCCATCCGTTATCTCTCACTCTCGATATTCGATGCCAGTCTACTGCGTGCCATTTGCGAACGGTGATTTCTACCGATTGGCCTCTCGACGAGTCGATATTCAAAATTGTACGAAATGAATTCCTTTGATCAACGGCCGTGCGCACTCGTTATGCTTCCATCGACGAGCGTTCATCCGGACGTTCGCCGATACACGTCTATCTATACATACATACACATATATATACACATATACACACGTACTTGTCAATATGTACGCGAAGCTAGTCCTCCGTACGGACGAGTTTTTGCCCATCGAAACGATGGACCTTAACCTTCGTCACCAACGCGAAGAATCGTTTACCTAGCGACTAATGGCCCGGTTAATTGGCCGTCAGGCCAATCAAATTGTTCCCGTATTTATAACATTGGCGCACCGTTTCGCCCGCCGTAACATTACCGCCGAATTTTCGGCCGATTAATTGTGGCCCGTGCGATTCACGGCGCGTATGGATGGGACGGTTAAATACGATGAACACGTTTGTTTGGAATTTCCAGGGATGTGGAGGAGGGGAGGGGAAGCACATATTTCGCCGCGCAACTTTTGCCCGTCGGAGAATCGATGCACGTGGTGTGTGGGTATGTGAGGGGCGGAGGGGAGGGCGGGGTGGCGGTAAAAGACGAAACTCGACGGGGTGTCAGCCGTATTATGGAAAAACTGTCTCCGGGCGAGTCGAGTGCCTCGTGCTTCTCTCGTTCGAAACGGGATAGAGGGCTAACGCGCGATATGGAAGCTTTGCCACTCGACATCGAGCTCGCCCGTAAAAGCTTTCGCAGACAGTGTCAGAGAGGTCAACGTCGCTCCGCGATCCATGGAAATGTCGCGCCAACCGACCGTCCACGACGGGCGTTTTTTACGAAATCTCCCGAAATTCCACAACGAGAATTACAATGTGGAAAGTACGAAACCCACGGGAAAACACGGCGGGTGAACGGTGTAATTTTGTAACTTATGTTGTTCGGAAGTGAGAACTCGGTTGCAAGGGGAACTACATTATTTCGCTGACAAATGTTATCGACGGTGTTCATACACAGTTGTCAGGTAATAAAGGAAATAAGGGCTTCTGTCAGAGAAACATTTTTCTCTGTGGAACGTTCGAAAGATACTGAAGATAAGTAGTTTGATATAACCCTCATGTGAATGCGTGATAACCGATTGACACGCGCAGGAAATGTAATTTTAATTTTATCATTTGTTTTTTGGAAGTGGGAACTCAATTCCGATAATTGGGGAATAACACAGGATTCTATTATTCCGCTGACAAAAGTAGTCAACGGTGTTGATGTACAGTTTGCCGGGTTTGCCTACAGAAGAATATAAGATCTTATGTCGATGAAGAACTTTTTTTTCGAATGTTGAAAAAATAGCAAAGAAAAGGGTTACCGTGGTAGGCACAATTTGCTGCAATCCTCGTACAAAAACATGATTCATTGACCGATTGACACGCACAGGAAGCGCAAGTTTAGAATCGGAAGTTCTCCAATTAAACTTAAACTTACTCGACGGGAGTGAACTCCAGCTCGTAAGGACAATCAAACGTACTTACCGGCTGGGAAAATTGTTGGTTCCGCGCGCTGGGGGATAAAATAAACACGAGCTTACGAGGAAGTAGTCGACTCCGCGCGGATAACGAGAGCCGTGTTATACTTGCTAGGTGATTATGCGAATCTCGCGTGGCTGAAGTTGACGTTAAAGCACGGCTTGAATCGCATTTAATTAAGCAGCAGGCATTTCATTAGAGGCGGCGCTGACAAAACGGCGCGCAGGTTTAAAGGGAAAGGATTGAGGGCGCGGTACAAGAACGTGACTGAATATTCCTAATAGAGAGGATCGTATCCTCCCGATACGTGTTCTCTGAGCTTTGGTAATTAGCAGTCGGGTCCCGAACAGGCCAACGTGTCGACGTAAATGGTCAAAGACTGGTGCACGGGACACGCGTGATTCACGTCTTTCCGACCCTCTGTAAGTCTATACGAACCACACGTCAAATCACAGAACCCCATTCAACCACGTTCCTTCCGGTTTCCAGGACAATCGTCCTCGCTTTCACTCTCCTCTCCGTGTTTTCATTAATTACGCCTAGGAAAAGCCGGGTAAAGGGTAAACGCTTCCTTGAATTTATTTACCTTGCACCACACGCAATTTTATTAAAAGGACGCGATGAATATCAGTTCATTAAGGTTCGTAATTAATCTATAAATAAAGAGAACGGGCTAGGTTGCACAGCCATCATATTTCGTATGACGATATTTAAAATACAACGTTTTTGTTGTATTATCGATCTTCGGTCGATAGTTTCCTAATAAGGATTACGAACGTAAAAAGATCTTGTGAAAATGAACAAAATAAACGACTATTTACCGTTTGAAGTTACAGGTATTGAACCGTATCTTAATGTACTGTATCTTAAAATTTTCAATGGATCAATAATTGTGAAAACCTAACGTCAAAATTAAAAGATAAAAACAGAGGATTTTGACTAGAACATAACATGATCTGTTGGGAATTTTTTAAAAAGAATGCATCCAATGTGCAATAATAATAGTAAAGGTTTATTTATTCCAACCACGATTCTCATGAAAACTCTTACTGCTTCATGTTAAGATAATTTTTTACAACTTTCTAATTTTATCCTAGTCTTGTATACAGTGTTCTTATCGTTAAAATCTATGATTTATACCAACTTGTTCCCTACCAAAACGAAATCTTTTTTGTAATAAGGAAAGATTCCTTGTTACGTATAATAACATCTATTCACGAAAATCAATTTTTCTTGGTTGGAAAAATGAGAAATGGTTACGAGGCAGAAACTGTGCTAACCAGTCCTAGTCAAGTCTTAGCAATAGATGTAATAAATTTTCACAAATTCGTCGAACAGAGAAAGACGAATGTGTCCTGCACTGTGCCCTTCTGGCGTGATTTGTTGGATTATAAGGATTTCCTGAGATATTTTATAGTATTATAGACAGTTGAGACGAGGAGTTTGGAATATCTCTTGGCATCGGGGACCACATGAAAAATCACCTAGCGGTCTTTTTGCCTCTGTGCCCTCTCTATTTCAGTGTCCCTCTCGCACGGTGTAGTCGGCGGGACCGTCGGGAAAGTGATCGAATAAATTTTAGAGGTTTACCCGGCCACCTATGGTCGACTCTCCTTGCTATCCACCGACGTGTATATACACACACACAGGCGTGGCCAGAAACCCTATCCAATTCTATCTTGTCGTGATCCAATTCCAATCCCATCCGGCGTGTCTTCGTTCTTGGAATCGTCCTTGGCCACCTCCCCCCTCTTGTCCTCTTCTCTCCGGCACATGAGCGATCCTTCGTCGTTCTTCCTTCATCGGGAATCTATTCGGGCGATACTCTCGCCCACTGCGACGTTTGCCCCTTTTTCCCCCCCGAAGAAACGATCCTTCGACCCGCTACGACCGGCGTGTAGTATAAAGTCGAACGGCTCCCATAGCAATCACAGGCAAATAAACATCGCGATTCCGCCAGGGAAACATGGGTTAAGATATCTCTGCACACCGGAAACCGGTGACTGACGGGCATACCTTTCGGGATATTAAATCGCCAGCTGTAATTGGCCCGTCCGAATTTCCAGAGAATAATGCACGCAAAGGGAGCTTGGGGGAAAATCTTCGACCAACGGGGGGTGAGGTTTTTAAGCGCTCGGACGAATTTTGAAAAACGAATAAGTGGAAGAGTAATGGCGATGCCGAGATGGATAGGGTTGATCAGAATATCAGGGAACTCCGAGCAAAATCCCTTGACTCGTGAGATAAGTTCTCGCAGTCGGCGGGTTTGTCCTTTGAAGCAAACGGTTTGCGCCACGATAAATGGAAAACGCGCACGTCGAACCGCGCTCAGAGGAGTAAAAAAGAAAAAAAAAGAAAAGCACGCGGTGCACAGTGACGCGACCCTCCGACATTCGCCCAGCGAGCGAGAAGAAAAAACCGTAGAGAAAATTCAGGCTCTGTATTCCCCGCCTCCTCCGTGCGAGCCTTTCTTCTTTTCCCTCCTGCGTGGCTTACCCGCCTGGTTGAAGGACGAATCGGGGAAACAGGAGCGAAAGCAAAAGTGAAGAAAGAAAGCCTCCGGGAGAGAGAGAAAGGGAGAGGGCAAATGTGGCTAGGAAAAGGAAAGAAAAAGGGCGGCAAAAACTGAGCGTCAAAGAGAAAGAGAAGCGAAAAAACTGTAGAGCATGCTGGAAAGAAGAAAGAAGGACAGAGATGGACGGCGAAGAGAGAAGAAAAATGTATGAAAAAATCTTGCGCCCGCGGGACCCAATGAATTTCCTTTTCCGTCTTTTTCCTTGCTTTCACTTTCAGCTTATGCGACGCCTTTACGCGCGTTCGACTGCAAACTTCGTCTTCCCCGTCGAATATTTCGCGCGCCCTTCTAACGTCACGCTAATTACACCCCGTGCCGGGGCATTAATTACTCCGGAATTATGTATATCTTCGATGCCCCCTGCTCCGTGTTCAATGCCTATTAGTGCTGCCTTCGACGAAGAAAACTATTCAACGCGAAAGGCCCTAGCGCCCGATTCCATTGACTTGGCGATCGCTGCCATTTCGCCGCGGTATTCCATAGTCTTCGACACGTAATTTGCTGCTTCAGCATGTTTTGTCGAAAAAAGTCGAGCCACGTGCGAGCCAAGGACGTGAAGCAGGAACAGACTTTCTTAAAAAAATCAATGAAAACGCGTAATACGAGCAGACTTTAATTTCAATCTCGTACTTTTGTCAACCGTCCGAATTGATGGAAGTCTTGAAATAGAAAAACCAGTATCGGTAAAATCGTTTTCATTCGCTTTCGCGACTTTTACATTCGCCTTTAGTGCATTTCACGTGAACCGTCGGCGGTTCCTGTTATTCCAGGGAGTATATAAAAGTCCGTTACGTTCGGTGGTTTTTACGAGGTCGTTTCTCTCGTTATCACGCGGTTAAAATAAACGCACGGATAGACTTCCTCGTGGGGATCGTAAAAGTCAGGTTCCCTTTAATTACGTGACGCCGACAATCAACTTCAAAAACGAAACCGGCCGATTTAGAACATTCCTCGCGAATTTAAAGAAAAGGGATAAAGGCGAAACAGGAAAATCGTTAGTCAGGGGACAAGGAGGATTTTCTATGTCCCTTTGCCCCATGCGCCGATAGATATTGACGACATTATTGGACGAAACTGAGGACCCTTTGTTCCTCGACCCGCGGTTAGGGCGGGAACAAAGGACATACAAATTAGTTTATTCCCTGATGGCTACCGATAGAATTATCAGGTAACCCGTAGGAGGGGCGGGGGGAGGGGCCTTTCGAATCGGTCGCTTAATTTAATTCTCTCTCGCGGACGATGTAAATGGGCGCTTTCGGTGTTCCTGAAGCGTAAAGTCGTCATCGAAATGACGCTAGGATCGTCAGAATACGTTCTAGTAGAGCGCTGTTGAACGAATGTGTGAGCCAAGTGAAAGCAATCACCGACTAGAACGGGAGAATAGTCGAGAAGTTCGCTCATTAATCGCGAAAAACATAATCCCCGCTGTAAAACCTATTGCGCTATCTGAGCTCGAACGATTTAACGACTCAACAGCGATTTGACAGAATGAGTTTTAACGATGAGAAGATGTGCGATCGCGGAAACTTCTGGATTCTTGAATTTTCTATGATTATTTCGCCAGTTCTTTCGGCCGCTTTTTTTTCCCACCACCGCCCGTGGAATCGATGGATAGTCAAGCGCATTCGGAACGACCCTCCAGGGAATCGGCGGCCAAGGAAACTTTTCCACCCTTTATGCGCTTATCGCGATGTAGCGAGAACGGCGGAAGTCGCGGCATCGGCCGGGTCTTTAATAGTCGAGAGGTACCTCTGGTAAGATCGTGTACTCAGAGAAACGGTTAAGTAACCGCCGGTGAATCCCTCCGGGCAATCGTGACGACCTCTCACGACGGACGAGAAGCAGGAAAGAATGGTTCGCGGCAGGGTGGATCCTCCGTAACTGTGTGTATGTGTGCGTGCGTGTGTATACGTTGGCGAAGACGTTAGGGAAAGCGAGGGGCGAAGGGCAGAGAAAGAGACGAGGCGCTTAAAGAGAGTTTTCACGACGAATGAGTCCGCGGCTGAACGACTGCTCCCGGATAGTTTAGATCCCCGCAGCGCGATAATATTGTGTGACGAGGCCACTATTTGCCGTGCGACGAGAGAAAGAGAGAGAGAGAGAGAGAGAGAGAGAGAGAGGGGGAGAAAGTCCGTGCGACGCGTGAACTCAGGTCCAGTCCGCTGAGGGCCTTTAGAAATGCTGGAAACTTATTTCATCCTGGTCTTCACGTCGCCTTTTCCACCGCCGACACACTTGCCAACGTCTTATACGACTCTCCTTTATTCCCCTCCCCCCCTCTCCCCCAGCACTCCCTCAAAGTCCACCTCGTTTTCCACGACGATGATGCTCTCCCCTTCTCCCCCCGGAGCCGGCCCTTCTATAACTCGAAAAGAATTTCCACGGTCGAACAGGTGCAAAGCCTTTCGCGCTAAAGCCAGAAACTCCTGAATAGACCGACCGAGTTGACCACTCGTTCGCGCGTTTGCTGTGCCTTTCCGCGTCTCTTCGACGCTCTCTACAAACGCAAAAGTGCGGCGAGGTCAAGCTTTTTTCCACCTTTTCAACGTCCCTTCGCGGAAGATTGACCGGGCAACTTGGACGTCTAATTCTCCTGAAAATTCCAGCGAGAAGTCAAGTCCGAATGTCCAGTTTTACAAAACATTTAACTTTGGAATGAAAATTCCCAACGTGTCCTTATTTCAGGATTTTCGTGCCACTTTCGCGCGATATTAGAGAAGAATTTTCGTTGTAAATTTGAGAAAATCGTTTAATTTTGACCCATCACGAAATACAAAGCGGAAAACTTCGTTGTTTAATCCACTATAACATTCCTTTAGCGTATTTTATGTGTTTTATTCAATTGTACCTTTTTACATTTACAGAAGGCTATAGAACAGCAATATTTTTTAGACTTTTATCTGCCCTGGGTGTACTTTAATTTTCAAACGGATAACTGTAGAAATTCGCACATTCGTGACAAAAAAAGTGTTTACAATAACGATCGAATTTCTGATTGGCTCCGATTGGATCGCCGAACCGTCTGTCTGTGAAATCAATTTCCAAACTATTCATCGCCGAACCATCGCGTTTCAAAATAACTTTGACCGGTCTCTGCTAAGCTCGCCGGTTAAACCGATTCCCACGAATTTTCCTTGTGTGTAAAGCAATGACGGTTCTCGGTAACTACTTTTGCCGAATGCCAAAATCCGACAATCAGCGACAAAAGGATGGTTATATTTAAAATGAATATTACTCCATCAAAAAATTTGAAAAGAAACATGACGCAACGATTTTAAAGTCGGCTAAAACAGGTGTTTTATCTGTCCTGTCTAACGTATCCCTACAACGTATTATTTTACGACATTATTTTATATCATTGGGAATAGTTAATTTCAAATCGATTTTCATCCGTAGACCTGAAATTATATTTAATTATATTTAATACATTTTCAGACGGATCAGTATCGATTATAAACATATTTTCATTATAAATATATTTTACAGGCACGTCGGACATTAATATAAAATGATTAATACAAAATGAGGAAAAAGTGAATAAGATAAATTGAGAATAAAAAGTTCGTGTTTACAGGATATTAAGATATTTCCTTACGTCGGTATTGTAATTGCTAGGACCTTACTTAGCGGAGTATCTTAATTCCCGTGGAATCCCGTAAAGTACGGCGGATCCGGCGGTAAGTCGGAATTTACAAAAGGCGAATCTCCGGCCGTTCGGTCTTCATAATACTTTTCCCGTCCTCGATGGCCGGGCTTTTTTATTCCGTCGGAATCGAATTGGATCAGCGGCTGAATATCGCGCGGGCGCGCTCGATCCTCGCGCGAGGCGGGTGGAGAGGGGAGTGAGTGGGTAGACGCGTGGCGGGCGGGGCGGAGGGGGGGGGGGGGGGGGTACATAATGAAAGGAAGGGGTTCTCTTTTCTCTCCTTTTTCCTCCGGCGGATCGAGGGGGAGATCATCCCTTCGCTGCCCAGTTTCCTTAATCTCCCGGAGTGATCCCGCTCTCATTGCTGAATGCACGGAGCCCGAGGATTTTTTCCGCGTAATCCACTCGACGAAGGGCCCTTTCCAACTCACCGTCGGCCCTCGAATACTCTCTTTCTCTTCCGCGGTAGATCGCCAAGTCAGGTCGGATCATCCGTAATCAAATAGAGTCAGATTAGCGGCGGAGATTTCCCACCCACGCCCCCCTTCCCTTCCTTCCTTCCTTCCTTGCCGTCTCTACTTCCCACGCCCTTCGTACATCCTGCTTCATCGTGCAACGGCTTCCTCGCCCGACCAACCGGAACCTCAAAGCCGTCCACGCGTGTGCGTAATCATTTTCGCAGTCTGCAACGATTCCATTAATTATTTCAGGGCTAATGAAGCGACCGATCGACTCAACTGCATATTCACCTTTTACCAAAAAAAGAAACTCGGAGAACCGTAGGAACTACCACCATGTCGGACATTTTTGCAGAGAAAGTCGTAGCAAAACGTACACTTTCTTGATTATCTAATTGCTTTCCACTTTCAATAATAATTCAAGTATCATTCATTCTTACGAGAATATACTTGTGCTTATACCCCCATTTTTTAAATTTACATTAACTCGCAAAAGATTCAAGAAAGCGGAAAAAATGATAAAAACACTTTTTAAATTAGAATAATGTGAATATCACGATTTTTGAAGAGGAGAACCGAGAGAAAAAACTCGAAATTTTGAGAAGGAAACCGACGCACGGAAGTGGGGCAAAAGGCGGGTGAAATGTAGATGGGGTAGCAAAGATTTGCGTGTGTCGACCTGACAGGAGGGTAAAAACTGCCACAAGGGATTGGAGAAAGGTGAAAGACTCGCGAAAATTCCGTGGAGTTGTCGCGATGAAAAAAGAAAATACAATTACAAACCCGCTGTTATTGCCTCTTTTTAGGAAATTCTTACACTCCATAAAAATTGATATAATCTTAGAAAATCGAAAGATTTTCGAAGAAAGAGGAAATCTCAACGATTGCGGTAATGAATCAAAAATACGAACATATTGTATTATTCCGGCGAACCAATAAATGATAACATTTCGAAAGTTCCAGAACTGAGAAACGGTGCCTGTGATCCGGGCATTTAACTCGTTTTCGAGTGTTATAGCGCGTGAACGACTCGAACGACGATTCTCGACTCTGCTTTAGGCAAACACGCGAGTCTCGAGGAAATGGGAATCGCCCTGAGACGGCATTTACCGTCGGTGCCAAATCGACTACGCTCGGGGGAACAATGGCGAGGATTTCGCGGTTTTCTCGGCTGTTCGCCGACGACGGGGCAAAGGGGAAACGAAGTCGAGGGCCGATTGATCAGGCGGCGAAATCGAGCGGCACAAGTTTGGCGTGCATAATTGGTCCGACACAATAGGTAAGCCGATAGTAAAAGTCTCGGAGCGGTGAAAATCAGGACCCGCTGACTCGATAATGTCGGTTCTGTCTGGCCTGCCTGCTGTCTCAATAATATCGATCGGTATCGGTCAGCTTTCCTGTCTTTTGTGCAGCCAATTCAATCGGTTCCTTTGCATCTCCACTGAGCCGCCCCTCTGATTTACAAATCCGCTTCGGCCCACCTCTTCCGCCCAACGAGATTTTATCGAGTCGCACGACACATTCAACTGATACCGATAGTTGCGAAAAATCTCTCTCTCTTTCGAAAAGAAAAAACACACGATCATCAACGTTTCGTGACGGACAATTATCCCCTCATTCATATTTCCTCAATTCTCCCTCCCACAAAACTACCTTCCACGTCGAACAACAAGGGCAGCATTTTTTTTCGATCAAGTATTACTCCTACCTCCTGCGTTCAGTTAATTGCACCCCCGTCCGTTTTCTTTGTCAGCAACTTGTACAATATCCTATGTTTTAACGGGGGTCGGATAAAGTTTCCGATTGGGTTTGAAAGAGTGCACTGATGGGACTGGCTACGCTGAGGGCTTAGAGGAAGAAGGACCGTCGATTTCGTAGACGACGCGTTTATCGATGAAAAGGGAAAACCGAGGGGAGTTCCGTGGTCGATCAGTGACTGTGCTTTCGTGTTAGGTCGTTGTTTTGACAGCGAGATGGTTTGTACGACGTCGTAAAGACAGGAGGGCCCTCAGCGAGGGTTCGTACGATCTCTCGTGTCAAGTATCTACCCATCCACGGCTCTTTCCCTTCTCGAGCTCTTCGCCTTATGCGCGTCTATGCAAATCTTCAATGGCGTTGATCGACCTACCCCATTGAGCCTCTCCAAGGGGACGAGATAAGACCGACCAAAGGGGATATTCTTCAAAATTCAAACTTTCAGAATTAATAAGAGTCTTATCGACCAAGAAGTGCACGTTCCGATGACATCTTTTCTTACATCAACTTTTTCATTTTTTTCCTTCCTAATTCAATGCTGTCGTTTGCCTTTTTTTTAACGATTTACCTTTATCCTAGAAAAATGAATACACACAATCCTTCTTCACGCGATCTACTCACTTTTACGCGATTTGCATTAATTTTGTTGAGAAACAAGCAACAAGAATTAGTATGTGGAAGTGAGTGCACCTCTAATAAATGAAATTCCCTTGATTAAAGTCATTTTCTTCAAGAACCCTTTATAGACTGAAGGGGGGCAAAGTTTATAGGAAAATGTTTAGATTCGAGCGCCGAAGAGTAATTTATTTGTAAGGCGGATGGCCAGGAATCTTCGGACGTGCTTCTTCGCCCCTTGGAGTTTCGTCCACGCTGGACGAACGCGGAATTCCCGCGGATCGCGGAGAAGACGTGACGGGAATGAAAAAGAACGTCCGCGTCGATTTTTCAGCTCGGCGACGTGTCTCCCTGAAGACCAAATCCTTCAGCACCAGACTCTCCCCTGTCTAACTAGCTCCTTCCGCCAGCTGCTCATTTTCCTTCAACTCTTACCAATACTTTTTCTTTCCCCCTAATGACAGATACTCAGAACTCTCTTTTTTAAAGCTACTAAAAGCTTCAAACCGACGAAATACAAATGTCTCGGACAAGATTCAATTGGTTTTAAACGTACAATTTTAACGAACCCAAAAACTCTGTATTCGCTAAGAATGAAGGGATGGATAGGGTGTTGTATTTTTCGAAAAAAATACAACTATTTCAATTATACATTGAGAGCTTTCACCTAAAAATGTATTTGCTGGTGCAAGAAATAATGAAAAATTTATTGTACAAAATGGTTTCGCAAAACCAAAATACGAATTTCATAATTTTCGATGCTTCACAAAATTAATACTGAAATGGTATGAATATTAGAAATGGTCTTCCGCAACCCTTGAACCCTTTTCCTCTCCCTGTTGTCTTCAACTACGATATCCCAGTTCGGTACTCGCACCGCGGGCAAAACACTGGCGAAGGAACAGTTTTTTTCCTTCATTCCACTGGACGTTGTCAGTGGTTTTCGTCATTCCGCTGCGCAGTTCCCCGGTTAAAATCCACGTGGCTCTCGGTGAATCGGGGGACTGCTACTTTATGACACATGGACCTACAGGTCTCCCCAGCCTAGCTGTCCAATCGCGCGCGTTTATGCAAATCCTGAGCGACATCGATCACCCGACCGACCTACGGAATCCTCCTCCCCTCCTCGATCCCCTGTGGGACCTCAAGAGTCTTGTTACGGGAGAACCGAAGAGGCCCGTAACCGTAGCACTGACGTGTTCTCGTTCCTCGTCGACCTTTCTCGTCATCCACATCCGAGATACGCCGCACCTAACAGCCACTCCACTGCAAGCCCGCTGTGAAATCAGAGAAAATTTACCGCCGTCTTCCCCCTCCACGCATCTGAATTCGATCGGCGGAAGAAACGGAAACCGCATGAAGATCATTATAAGTAAATACGTTACAACCACACACACATAGGCACATACCCCCATACGTCGATGGGGTTAATAACGTGGAGAGGTTTGCCTGCATCATTACGCTGTAAATATTTATATTCGTCCGCAATATTTTCCGACGTACTACAATGTATCTCAAAAGGGAAAAAATCGACGAGGTACACCTCGGGTAGTTTCCTTGAGAGACATCGCAATGGCAAATCAAAGTTTCTACCGCACTATCCTTCCTACGCTCCTTATCGCACCGTGTCTCTTCCCTCTCCTCTCGTCATCCTCTTCTCCATTTTTTTTCCTATTTCCCGCCGCCCCTCTTCGCTCTTTGGCAAGGCGGGTCATAAAGCACAGCGTACTGATGGAGTCAGGATTGATACGAGTCAGTGCAGCCGCGTCGAGTCTCTCTTTACCTCGTATTTTCGCCCCATTCCACCTCTGTCCGCCCCCTCTATTACCCCCCGGCCGGCATTCTGTCCTTTTTTTCGAGCCACCCTGTTTGTCTCTCGTTCCGGGCTATCTGCGCTATTTGCATAACGAAAAAACCCAGGGCCATGTAAATGGAGATTATAACAATATGGGCGGGGTACAATCAGGCGTCGCGAGCGGAAGTGCGTGCAGAAGAGGAGGAGGAGGAAAAAAACGTGCAAGAGTTGGAGATTTCCAAAGTAACGCGCGGTAATTCGACAGACGAAAAAACATCTGCCCAGTAGCCGTCGCTGGAAATTGCTTTTCCTATACGTACGTCATTGCTGGCCGTGCGGGGTGCATTCGCCGGGAAAAATGCGCTCTCACGTTTCGGGGTTTTTTTTCCCCTCTCACCTGTCCGCCCGAGAAAATACGAAAGTAACACCCCGCGTAGAATCGATGGATATCCCGGCGAATGACCACCGTTGAAACTACCTTCACTGTCGGCCCCCGTTATTTGGTCGTGCATTTATTCGCGGCGAAAAATACGTTCCAGCGTTCCCTCTTTTTGTCGAAGGTAATTCGAGAGTAACGCCGCGCATCGCATCGGCGGAAACATCGACGAACAACCACTCCTGAAATTAATTTCCCCATTGCGTTGTTACGTTACGCGGAATAAATCTCCAGCACTGTCGGCAGAGTGGGAGTCAGGAATAATATCCATACTGAAGTGAAGGAAAATACAAACGGCAAATAACAACTGTACGGAGCTTTTATCGGTTTGTTTTCCTTTTTTATGTATTTTACCTTGACAAGGATGGTTGAATTCTGTTAATTTGATTCTCTTGATCAAGCGAGTACGCGCTGAAAATAATATTGTTTCCTGTCGATTGTCCCCCGAACTTTTTTCCCCCGTGTTGCCGGAAACTCCTGTCCCGTGGAGCGGGGGTTTTATTTGATAAAAATTCGCGGCAGGCAATTCCGCCGCAGCAAGGAAGTTCCCGCTCCTGTAACTATCGGACCAGCTGTGTAAGTTCGGGTCAAGCCTGCAGCGGAATTCCAATGGCGCCGGCCGGACCGCCATGTGTCTTCTTATCGCGGCACTTTCGCTCGATTTCATAAATATCAAGCCGTGGGGAAAACTCGGAACGCCCGCGGAGAATAAGTCCGAACTTTCCCGGTGAAACGAAACGGAAAACAAAAGGATAGACAAAACAGCCGCCGTAAAACCAACGAAAAATGCAGACTGGACAAAATTCCGTATCTCACACGCGCACAAATCGTATTATTTCTCGCCAAGAGGGTATTAACTATCATTTCTTCATTTCTGAAGATAAAGATAAGCCCTTTCCACGATGCGGGTTTCTCTCAAATTTCCAGTCACTTCTACGATTCGGTATTACGAGGATCGTGAAAATTTCGGCGTTTCCTCGTAGTTTCGTTTTTCTTTGGGGGATCTGTCGAGCAGGCCGTTAGAACTCGAATTAGATAAGCAGCACCGGAGGGTCCAGCACGTGAGTCGCAGACTGGGAGAGTCTGGCTAGCTCTGACTGGATGCTTGTACGACCATTATGACCTTTATGATCGGCATAAATTCCGGCGTTATGGTACGAGCCTGTATTACACGACAGTCGTGTTTTTCCGGGCCGAGCTTCAGCCATCTCCTCCTGCCTGTCTCTTTCTTCTTATACATCTTCGTCATCTCTCTTTATTTATCTCCGTCGTTTATGTCATCCGCTGGCTTCTCCTATCGAGTCGTCTTTGTCTCTCGTTTTTTCCCCGTCAACATTGCCCCACCCCCTCCTCTTCGTCATCATTTTTATCTTCTTCCCCCTGGTATCCTCCCGTTCGGCCGTTTTTTCCGTCTGTTGGTTTAATAAGTCGGCGCGACACGTTCGCCCGTCCGTCCGAACGACGGGTTTCCGGTTGTCCCGCGCTCGTTCTCGCATTTTAATTTACGGACTTGCCACTCGGCAGCCGGGTTTCTTTCCACTCGACTAGCCCTCCCCCCGCGCGAGGGCTTATTGCCTGACGGGGATCGTAAAAAAGGTCCTCGGAATATCCAAAACGACGTATTTACGAGCGGGCAAATGCGAATCGAGATATCGCCGTTCTCCACGGCTGTGCGGCATCTGCGACGCAAATCCCCTTAGCCCCGAACACCCTCTGCAGCAGCATTGGTCTCTCGTGAAAGGATGAGTAATTAACGTAATTAAACGGCAGCTCGAAGACCGTCGGATCGCCGATAACCGACAACGACGGACACGGGAAATTCCGGCAAATTTTCCCGCCACTCCCCAGCGACGCGACACGAGGCTCCAACGTTGCGTCCCGATCCCGCGGGATTCGGGATTGTCGTCTGTCCCGTCCCGTCGAACGTGCTTTTACGCCTCATTACTCTAATTGCGTTTATATCGTCGCAGGGCGACGAGACGCGGAGAAAACCGCCGGAACGTCGCCGCTTTTTCTCGCGTTTTCGCGTGCCTCGCCACGCATATTTAATTGATTAAATCCCATCGTGGGGTGGTGGTAGTGAAAGGGGAGGAGGGATGGAGGGACGGGTGACGAGTCGCGTCTCGGAGCCACTCGTTAATTGATATTAATTCGATTATTACCCCGCGGAGGCTCAGCAGTCTCCCAATGCGGAAAACCCGTCCGTCGAATTACAAATTGCCGCTTGTCGATCGTCGTTTATCTCCCGCCCGACCAGTCGAGCAGCCAACACGTGTTTTTTAACGAGTTCCAGTGGCTGAAGGATATCAGGTTGGATCTACCCCTTCGCCGCCCCGCCCGCTGCTCAATTGTCGCAATTTCCGCGAGGGATAGTCCCCCCTCCCCCTTCCCCTTCCTCTCGACGGCCCCACGGGCCAGAGAGGGTTGAAAAGTGCAGGCGGATTATTGCCGTCGCGGAATTGAAGCGCGACAACGACGTTTCGTCGCACATAGCGACGTTTACAGACAGTAAATGACTCAACGGCCTTACTCACGCGAGGTATTCTCGATAAACTCGAGGAATAATCCCACGCATAATTCGCAACTCCGTCAAAGAGGAAATGAACCCCAGGTTAAAGCCGCTCGTCATACAAAAAATGTTTACACACCAGTCAAAGTGTACTAATACCTCTTTTAATTAGCGCGAAATGACAATTATTGTGAAGAGTTTAGTGGGATAAATACACGAAGGGTCTGGTGTACGTTGAAAGCTTGATTTAACATGAGCTTTTTATCCTCTCGTTGATACAAACCGGCTTGCACGGGGTTGAAAAGTCGCAGACGATTTTGAAACGTATGAATCCCGTAATTCGCGATGGATCGGTATGCCGTTGGGCGAGCTGTAATCGGATTCCAGCAATCGGCTTTCTCAATAATGAAAGCGAAACATCAGTGGGTAATGACTGGCTCGTCGGCCAAATCGCCTGACAGTTTTGTGACGCACGTTCGTTTCATTTACACGTCTCTCTCCCTTTTGCCATGTGCGCCAGCATTTCTATCTCTTTCTCCCCGCATCCGTCACTCCCCGTCGATTTGCGAAGCTGCCGTGTAATTCGATAATTAAACGCTTCCGCGTATTGTATCGTTGACCCGCATTTATTCTCGCATTTATCCCCGCGAACGATAATATTCAAATTTCCATGGGGAGAAGGAATCAGGCCTGTCAATCCGTTCCCTTTGGGCTAAATTTAAGCACGGGAAATCAACAGGAAAGTTAGCGTCCCGCGGGGGAAAATTCCTGCCCACCTGTCTGACGTTTCCTTCGTTTGCAAGGAAAAGGACCGAAGGACCAGACCAATTGACGAATCTCCTTGAACGTTCCACGTGGATCGCCTTTGAATTCTTCCTTGGCTCGTCCTGCCGCCATTCCTCCGACTTCCGGCCGAACTTTCCGCCCCCCTCGTGCCGCCGAATTATCAGGAAATTGCTTTCCACTTGCCGAAAATCCTCGATGAAGTTCCACGACGACCCTGTTCCCCCGGGGGACGAAACTTTCCCGTGATCTTCGGACGTACTTAACCCCCCTCCCCCACCCCGTCCTTACCTCCTCGTTTCCTCCGTAGGCACGTAATCTGTTCCGGACAGTGGCCGATGTCGGTAAACTTGGCGAAACATATCGGCGAATTAGGCGAACGCAGGGCTCCCTCTTCCGATGTAAAAATCGACCTGTCCCATTGTTGGGATCCTTTTTTGGCCGGGAAAACTGCCGGAGAACGGAAAGATCGATTTCCTCGCAAGCAACTTGCCCCGCAGCCCTGACAGGTTTCTCGTATTTCACGGAGCAACCGAAGACGTTTTGCTCCGGCCTGTTTCGATTTACCGGAGCGCAGCCAGCGCAAAAATTCCCTTCCTTCCTAAAGAATGGAGTGGGGGTGGGGGTGTGGTTCCGCGAATAGAGGGGGGAAAAGCCGGTGTCGAAGCCAGAGACGTTCGCTTCCGGGCACGGAAACTGCCACTCTCGCCATGTCGCCGCAGGAATGCAAACATCGGCCGTCGCCATCGCGACTGACGGCCCGGCGAGCCTGAAATAGTGTCTTCAGGGCGCGACGGCAATATCCTTCGGGACCCACAAACCACGCGGACAAGCAACGTATTTTCCGTCCCCTCGTCCTCGCTCTCTCGTTTCCTCTTTTACGCTTTTTCCGCCCGTTTGCCTTCCCATCTCTATCGCACCACTCCTCCCCTTTACAGGGAGTAAAGATGGTAAGCAACGGAAAGGAAAAGCCAGAACACGTAAGAAAAATTCCTGGACGTTCTGGAAGCCAGGACGATTAGGGAACGCACTGCTCTCTTGGAATTCCTCTCTGGGAGGAGTCCTTCGCCATGGATTCTCGTTACCCACGGCTGTCACGTCTGTCTGTCTCCTAGATACGATAATTACCGCGGGATGATGTATCTTCGCCGACAAACACATGCTCGCTGCTCTTTCGACCAAACGCAACGTTTTTAATGCGCCAGACGTGGGTACACGTGTAGAACGAACTTTGCGAATGACGGGTACAAGCCACTCTAAATAAATTAGTCTGGCCAGGTCGTTTTTAATGTCTTACGAGATAGTGTCGTTCATTGCAAGATTCGGAAATTCAGGAATGGCCTATTTTCTTCCCTTACCGAGTCCGATAACTCAATTTCTTCAACTAAAATTTCTTGCATAGTAGATCGGTCGATCATAGTCGACATGGGCGTGGGATAGGTAGAAACTACATTTTATTTATTTATTTATTTATTTAATTAACAGGAGAAAGAACCCCTTTCAGTACACAAGCAAGTATCAAAATGATGGTTGAGTAACATTAACATGAAGGAAAAAGAAAAATAACATGACTAGGAATTAAGATGACATAAGAACAAGATTGACATTATGCTTAAAAGTTGACACAGGTACATCAAAGAAATTAATAAACTTAGAGTAACGATTGGCATTTTACTAAATGAATCGTTTTTAATGTCCTACGGGTTAGTGTTGTTCATTGTAGGATTGGTAAATTCATAGGTGCCCTATTTTGCCGCTTGGAAATAATTCAATTCCCTCATCTAAAATTTCTTGCAATGCGATCTATTATATTCGACATGGGCCTGGAATAGATAGAAACTAACTCAGCGGGGAATGACGAACGAGTCGGGAAAATGAACGGGGAAGAAGGAAGGAATTACAGGTCCGAGGGGAGGGCGTGGGTCAGAGTTTCACTACACCTAGCCGGAAATTAAATGAAATCGTACGTGTCGGTGCTGCTCGGGTGGTCCGGAGGAACGAGAAAGACGTATTTCATGAGGTACATGAAGCCCGCGGGCCGAGGGGAAGAGTAACTAGAGGGAACTAAGAGGAGGGAGAGCTTCTACTAAACGACCAGCAAATTAGAGCAAAATTAAACTATACTCTTGTTCCCAGAACGACTCGACGTGAAGGCGATGCTCCGCTGGAGACCATTAATTCTCCACGACTCCGCTTCAACCGCAAGTGGAATTACAGGACCCGTATTAATTCGTCCTGCGTTAATTCCCAGCGTAGGAAATCGCTGGCCGACCTTTCGGTAACGGGTTTCCGGGCTTTACGACGGCATACGGGTCACGCAGTGGCGAATTTTGTTGCCAATTGGCCGACTTTATGGCGGAGAATTGATTTACATACCTGTCCCTGTGGAAAGGGGTCTAAGGGCTTTTCAATTAATTGGCTACATCGGTGAATGACGAGAATGCTACGAGCTTTTCAGAATTAAAGACACATGGACACGCATACCTACACGTAATTCTCTTTACCTCATTCTTCACGCTTATTTTCCCCTTTTTGCGTCGCAGAGGACGATGATGACGCTCACGATGGTTAATCTGGGTTAGGTCAGGGCTCAGTCTTCCGTCTGACTGCAAAATTAAGGATCGTCGTGCTTCGTTAATTGCCCCATTTCCTTTTTGTGCGCCTATTACTTTATCTTCTCCTCTCCCTTGCACCAGCGCAATAACAATCCCCCAGTGTTCCGATTCGAACTTTCTCTTGCAAATGCCGTCGGATGAAAAGTCACAGAGTTCCGCGAATTTCAATGTATCCGCGGAATGCCGGGGATATAGCATTTTCCAGCATTCAGCTGTACGCGGTGAAAAAGGGTCTCATGCAACGCTAAGTACATTCTTCGGTCGTGAATGCAGATTATTAATTGCTAATTACGCTCTTCTTCAATTCTCCCGGCTCTGGCAAATACCGAATTTCCTGTTATTCGCCGGTCCCGTTTCCCTCACTGAGAACAAACTTTGGTTTCTCGACTGTCAGCTGGTTTTTAAGTAACGAACACTTATTAGAAAATGTGCCGAGCATCTACAGGGACTTTTGCAAATTAATTCGCGTACTTTCCTCGCATTTCCGCCCAGAAGCCACGACTATACATGGAAATACCATCTAGGATCCAGGAGCTGCTTATTTCAGTTATTCTAGTTTCCTGAGAAAAAGCAGCATAATCCAAGCGGAGAGTTTTAACGCATCCAACACCAAATGGATATCTCCCAGCGTGTGTCTCACGGTGAAACTTTTTCTTTGCCGTTGAATATCGATTCACCATGGGGCTACTCGTCGAAAGAAGAATAAACGCAGCGTGAATTTTAATGGTGTACAGAAGCCCTGGAAATTAATCGAAGTCTCGGGCAAAAGAACGAAAGAGGAGACGAGCGAGAAAGGACAACGACCGGATAGACGAGGGCAGAGAGTGAGCGTGCAGTGTCCCGATAACAAAGACTGTCAATTCCTGGAAAGTCGTCGACCGGGGAAAAGAAGGATTGGTCGACAACGCCGGGGTGCAAGAGTCCTCGTTAATTGAATTTCTAAACACCCTCCCCGTCCCTTACGTCGACGGCTAATCATATTTTCACGTCGGCAGAACGCGTCGTCCATCGAACCAGCGGTCGGCCAAAAGAATGGTCTCGGCGGTAGGGGCGGTGACGGGGGAGAGGGACGCTGAAACGAGGACAACGTCGTCGGTATAATGCCTGTCCATTTCCACTGTCCATTTCCCGGATATTCCCGACGACGACGACGACGAAGGACCGGGCATTGCCGTCCATTGCGCGAACGAGAACCGACGAGAAGCCGACAGATCGGACGTAGCCTGTCTCCCTGAAGATACGGTTTTATCCGTCTTTTATACTTATTTCCAACCGGCGCGGCCAAGACAGGGGCTATACACCATATACTCCATTTCAGATAACCCCCTACCCGTCCGCATAATATTTTCACCTACGGAAGAACAGGTCTTAAAGGTCTTTCCTTCTTTGTTGCAGGTACGGCAAAAAGAGGATGGATAATCCAGAGTTATTTCGATCACAGTGCACAAACATTAGTGGGAAAAAAAGGTAAACTGTGTCACGTAACTAGGCTGCGGGTGTTTATGCGGGTAAAATATGCACGAAATATACAGGAAAACGATGGCTGCACATATTTTAATTTGGACAGTGCGTCAATTCACTTTACTAGGTATTACTGTATTGTCATTCGTCGCTTTACACACTTCCGGGTTGAAGGATCCGGATGTAAACAGGATAAACATGCTGTTACAGATGCACGGAATGTACAATATATTTGTGCATGTGCCCTCTAAATGGCACATGCAGAATGTATGCATTACACAAAATATACAAAATAAAAGATGCATTTACAGACAAATTGTTACTGACCTTTAAATGGTAACACGAGGTAAAAATCAACGGAAAAATATAAAAATCTACGTTACTCTTTTTAGTTTGTATAATAGTTATAGATATTATTCACTTATTTTCAGCAACGCGATATTTATATTTATGTATTCTCTACTTCAGAAAAACTTCTAAATGTATACATTAGCGAAGTGAGAGAATATTTATGCAGAAAAAAACGATAAGGTTTAAAAAACGCAAAGGCGAAAATTCTTTGAGACCTGCTGAAGGAGCGGTTTATCGTCTCTGCTTATTCTTGAGAAGAATTCCGCCGTAAGCGAACTGATCGCGGAATGAAAGATTTAAGCCGAAATTTCACAGAGAAGGGCGGATCTGTTACAAAACCGGCGAAAAATAACGATAAATCCGTCGGCCTCGCGTTTGCCCGTGTAGAAGCGGGAAAATGGAGAGATCGGCCGTGTTTACCAGTCCGCGGCTATCCTCGGAACCTGCGGCGGATAAATCACCCTGAAAAACACGTGATCCAACGCCCTGCAACGGTACCCGTAGATCATCAAAACGATCGCCCCACGGAAATGCCACGGGAAAAAAAAGAATACAGCCGAAACAGCACGAAATGATAAAAATAACGAAATAAAAGGAAGTTACGATGGACGAGTCTTGCGAAAAAAAAGATCTTGTTCGACAGGAAAACATCATTCTTCGCGCGAAAATGCATTGGGACGAACTGATATGTTTTACAGTGCCGGTAACAGGAGGGAGAAATTAAGCAATTAGCCAATGAGTGACGTTAATTCGTCCCAAGGGATTCAGCAATATCGGTGATTAATGAAAACCATTTGACGAAGACGACGGATTACCGCGGACAATAATTAGAGAAACAGACGGAGGGCTTTAGCGGGACTTCTGAATGGCGTTAAATCGCCGAGAAGGCCTTTATCTTGGGATAAAAATCACGGGGTAAGGCGTGACGGCGAGACAAGGTGGAAACCCCGCTGAGAGTTGGAAAGTGTGCAGGAGTGTAGGGGGGAGGGAGATTCGTCGCTGACTTCCCCGACTGGACGGGGGAGCCAATATTTTCTCATTAGGAGAAATCAGTCCTGCGGGACGACAGTGCAATTCGAGGAAACAGAAATGGAAACGAAGGGAAGTCGAATCGTCGGCGCCGGACGCGAAGGGGGCAAACGACGAGGTGGACTTCCACGGAAAATCCTTAAGTCAGTGGCGAATCTGAGGGGATTAGGCGCGCGCCAGAAAGACGAGGAATTGGAAATCGAGAGGGAGGATCGCAGGTGGAAAGGGACGACAGCACGGCAAAGAAGGGAGGGGAACTGACGGGGGTATTTGAATTTTTATTTAGCATTACGTTGATCGGATCGTCGTCTTTGCTCTATAGCTTTGTCAATCTGTAGTCTCGAGATTCACCGTAAACCCTCTCAGAAGCACAGCATCGAATAAGGATTTTTAAAGAAGTTTTGAGGCTACGGAGAAAATCTCGGGGTGGTTTGAGAAGTTCGTTCTTCTTTTTGAAAATAGTGGGCGATCGCCGACCGCAGTTTCGCATGTTCCTCGATCGTTCTGTCTACCATGGCTCTTTGTACGACTGTCCGTCCGAAATTACAAAAGGATCCGTACGTTTCCGCGGCGAGCGCCGTTCGTCTTTCACCTCGTCTTTTTTTTTGTTTTCGCCGAGCCTGCAGGGAGCGTATTGCCATTCCCCGTGCACGCGACCCGTGTCTTTGTTGCGCCATTGTTACGGATCTTTTCCCGCTGATCCCGGGCACGGAAAGTTCATCGAAACCGTACCGCATTCATTTACACCATCGCCAGGGTCTCTCCCAGAAGAGCGAGCGAGTATTGTCCGTGTTAAAAAAAGTCCCTCGACGCACGATCGAAAGGTACGGACGAAAGTTGAGGACGATGAAAACATGAGCGCAGAAGGATTGATATCGTCCTTTCTGGCCCTTCGTTTTTCCATAACGCTCGGGCTAATCTATTAGAGACTCGGCGCGTTTGAGCGCAGCATGTGTTTCTCGAGATCGCCGGGATTCGCCGAGGCCTGGCGAGAAGATACACGGTCTTTCGAGGGCCGCCCGCCCAGGAGGAGCAACGAAGAACCCATGCAAGTACCGTGTGAGAGAAGATCGTAGGATATATATCGCGCGAGACGTAAATTAACTCTCGCCAGGCGCGCGAAACAGACGTTACGCGTCCCCGCCCCCGAAATCTCGTAGAAGTCCTGGAAAGACTGCCCTCACGATCCTCCCCGTCTCGCTCTCGGTTCTTTGTCCACGGAGTTATAAATTTCACGGTGGGTTCGACGCACCATGTTCCTTCGCAGCACATGTGCGAAACCGCCTCGCCCCGGGGGAAAACGTCCGCAGGGAGGGAAACTCGCGAGAGGAACTCGAGAAGATCGTTGAGGAGGAATAGGTGCGCGTGGGTGCATTGCTTTACGACTCACTCGTCTTTCGCAGAGCCTTCTTCTACAAACTTTTCTAGCCCAAGATTAACGTCATCGTCGAACACGGAGATTGGCACCTTTCGAGTAGCGGCATATATTGTGCCTAATCTTATTAACATCCCAATGTTATTTCTTCAATCCTCCTAGAGAAATTACCATCTCGTACCATTTTGTCAATGAACTAGCAGTATAAACGAACGAGTAATTAGCAGTTAAGTAGTGATGCAGCTAATCATGTACAGTTTGCTTTCCATACAGTGCCCCAAAATATACGTAGTAGTAGAACTCATAAAAAAGATCATTCCGTAAGTGGATATTTAGCTTCTTAATTTATGAGTTAACAGTCTTTTGTACAATTACGTACCGTATTAATGTTCCAGCCATTCAGTGTATCAACACGTCGTAAGATTCCCCAAACTGAATACGTCTTCTTGTGGACTCACTTTGTTTACATTTTCTCTTGTACTAAACAAACAAACAACTGACAGTATAAAGACTTGCATTTCAAGAAGTCTTTAAGAAAACGTTAATTTCGAACCTATGTTTATTAAGAACATTGCCTTTTTCGTGTATTCCCGTAACTAATGAAATTCCTAATTCAGTGATGCATTCATTTGCTTTTGAATTATTATTAACGCTCGTGGGACATTCCGTAGTTGAATTGAATTTGACTCAACTCGTACGTTGCATTGACTTATACGTCCACGTCGATCTAGCCACGGTGCGCGAAGCTTTTACATTCTCCGGGGAATAGCGTTTCGATAAGAATAATAAATAAAGACAGCTTCCTCGGCGGAAACGCGGAGAGACGGCCACGTGGCTCGAGTGCGGCTTTCGAAATTGACGATGTTAGCCCGCTACATTTTTCACGTCAGATCCTCGCGACCGAGGGGAAACCACGTGGATAACGCGCACGAGAAGGAAGAGGGTCGAGACGGGAATTCGAGTCATCGACAATTCTAGTCACATAAACCGTCGGTGGATTCCATCTACCCGTGGAAATTCTTCCCAGCGAATCCCTCTCGTCGGCTCATCACCCGTCGTCCGACCTGCATACACACTCACACATTTCACTCTGTACCTGGAATTGTACGTAGAGTAATTTTTCAACTCATACGTTTATGTCACGTCCATCATTGATGCCCAACACTCGTAAACTATTGCTAATTTTAAGAAAAATATAAGATTCTCGTCACTTGAATTTTCTAAACGAAGAAAAGTCTTACTGTAACTAATGAAGGAAATTTAAAGTTATGGGAATATAAAAAATAACAGAACTGTGTATAATATATTTCACAGGAGAAAACGATAAGAAAATTGATATGAATGAATACCGAGAAAGCTTTTTGCTAAAAGCAACCAATTTTTATACAAGAATTATTATGCGGGAGCGCAGATAATTGCTGGAGAAATTTTATGAGAGGAATTTGTGAAAATACATTCCAGATGGTGCATGTGAAATCGAAGATCGTTACGTTACAGTAATATTCGTGATATTTGACCGCGTAATATCAGGCGTGTAAGTGGAGAAGAGTTATAAAATGTTGCTCGTATTTGCTTTTATCATTAAAACCCGTGGTCGTTGCGACGTTCAAAGTTCTTCCCCTCTTTCCCTGCCGTCGTCTCTGTCGGTCCTTGTCCCCCCTCTTCCGTAGGTTTGTTTCCGTCTCTCCTTGTCCTAGTCCCTTCCCCTCCCTCCAAGGCATGCTGGTGCACGGTTAACGCGACAATTTACTGGTAAATTTATCGCTCGGAGGGAGGCTTGTACAGCCGCGCTGTATCTCCGAGGAGAGATAGACGTTAAGAGCGACTAGAGGAGCAACATTTGTTTCGAGTTAGACCGAATCATTAACTCGGGCTTCCTGCACGCTCCGCCACGGGTTCGTTATAGCTCGCCCTGCTACACAGATGCGTTTCTCGCCACCCTCCCGTCCAATAAAACCCCCCCTCGGTTTTCGACGTCGGAATTCCGACTCATCAGGCTCCTCCTCATGCACCTCTCAACTGCATATAAGATCTCGTCACGACGGTGAATAACCGAAAACTCCTGCGACAATAACTTTAATGCGCCAAACCACACGTCCCGATGATTTCGAGCAAACAAACAGAGAAGAATCGGCTTTACGAGCAATCGTCGATAACCATCGATGCATTTTATTCGATGGGACGATCGTTGCGACATCGCGAATATTATTCGAGCCGTGTAACGCCGGTAAGAGTAATTAAGCGAACGTTATTTAACAATGTACGGTAATTTGGCCCGTCGATCGAACGCGCGCAATATGGAATTTGAATGCGCAACTGCGCGTTTATTGGATTTGGGCAATTAGCGCCGGCCCATCGGGGGTGTAGAAATTCGCGATAAATTGACGAAAGCGTGTATCGTCCAACACCCCCCTCGCCCTGCCCCGTGCGAACATTTTCTTTTTCACTACGATTCGCCGGGATATTAACGCAGCGGGACAAGAAATCCGGGGGAAAATATCCTCGGGAGGGAGGCGGGTGCGGTCAGCTTTTCTGTTCCTTTTTAATTTCTCCATGGGAATCGCGAAACCATGGGGGGTGCGGGGGTTCAATACGTCTTTTGACAATGCAGGGAAGCGTTACAGCGACGGTCTGCCCCGGCCCGTGTTTCGGCCCAACCGGAGGGGAAGGAAAATTGAATCGAGTCTGGAGGCTCGTCGGCGAAAAACGAAATCCAAAAGAGCGCGCGACTGTTTCTCTTTCGAAGCGGTCGCACGATCCCGTTGCGAGGGCGTTTTGTAAAGGATCGCACGAACAATAAAAAATATGCAGGAGGAGGTAGGGGGAGAGTTGCCACGAACCCCACCCCGCGCGCTACGAACGATTTTTTTCGTTTTTCCCGGCCCGGTCTTCCTCGTTTCTTCATTTCATTGTTCCCCCGGGCGAACGAATCACGCGGCAAAAACCATCCCTTCTTTTATTTTTCGTCTAATAAACCAGGCGATCTCGATCGTTCCCGACGCGTTAACCAGTTAATCGGAATCGCAACTGAATAAATCAATAAACCCATCTCGACGTGCTTAACCGTACGGCATTTTTTATTGAAATTTCTCATTTTTAGCAAACCAGAGAGAAATTCTCGTTGGCGTATTAAAGGGATATCGCGCGCCTATTAAACGCGAATACTCACGCGAGGCGCCGGTGTAAGGTCGGCGTTGAAAAAGGGGGAAAAAAGCCGGCTTTTTATTGATAACTTTTTTTCCACGTGCCTTTCGGTTGCCTCGTTTTCATTGGCGCCAAAGCGAACAATACTCGGCGATTCAGGCGCGATCTCTTTTTGCCTTTCTCCCGGCTGGCTCGTCGTTTTCTTCGGCCGATGGTAACGCCGGCGAAGGGCTTAATAAACCCCGGGGCATTAAGTTAAAGGAAACCCGTTGCTTCAAAGGCCGCGTAATAACGCGTAATGACGTATTCGCGTTGTGGTCAACGGGCAGAACGCGTCTCGCTCGTCTCTCGTGCTTCACGACCTTTTCATTATCTCCTTTGATGTCCACGGCGATTGCTTAACTGCGCTGTCTGCGAGATTTCCTCCTGAGACTGCAGTCCTCGCGACAGATGCGTAGTCGTACTAACCGACTCGTACATTAATTTTCACACACGGCCAGACGTTCGCCGGCAAATTCTCGTTCACTTGCAACTTAGAAAATTTATCTCCATTTCCCGCGAACCACGATATTCGCCGTTTTATTTCGAATGTTGCGTATACGTCACTTTTTATAAGGTTGCAAGTATTCCGGCAGTATTCGCTTGCAAAATTCTAATTTGCACACAACGTATGTAAACGACGTAAATTTATCTTCATTTCCTGGAGACCCTAGTATCCCGTTCGCCGGGTTATTTTAAGTGTTGCATTGAATTTTTGTAATGGCTTGGTGCGAAGTTGCTGGCAAAGAACGATGGTCCTTTTTTCTTCCCCTCCGCTCTTTTTGTGGGAATCATTAGGCGATCTATAAAGGGAAAAAGTCAGAGAAAGTCCGACAAAAGGCGACGCACCAGTTTACGGGCGAAACGAAGGAGGATTAGATTAGAGACGGGTGTTTGATGTCGACGATAATCCTCGGTACGAGAACCATGGTGCTTCTTTCTTTCTTTTCGGCTGCTTGGTAATTGGAAAAATCGACCGCCTCGGTATCCGGGACAAATACTCCGTACGTGGAAGGAAACGTATCGGCGGCGGAAATAGCGTCGGGGTTCTTGTTTCCGCGCGGCGTTTTGCAAGCTGAGCACGCCTGCAAAGATCGGGAAGAAAAGAACGAGTAGGCGGGAAAAATGGTTACGGAAAGGGATAACGAAAAGGAAAAAATTAACGAACTGAAAAGGCCAGATCGATTATTTGAATCACAAATATTGGCACGGTGAGAAAAATATGAAGGATATATGTAGAGAAAAAAAGTCCCCAAAATAATAATTGTAATCAGAATTATTGGAAGGGTTAGAGGAGCAGAAAAATCAGAAAAATGATTAGAAGCAGAATTATTAGAAAGCTGAAAGAAAGAAAGAAGGAAGGCTGAAAGGCTAAAAGAAAGAAGGCTAAAAGAGATGAAGAAAACGAGCTGAAAAATCAAGAAGCTGAGAAACTGAGGAAACAATAAAAAATATTGAAAGGGTAAAAACGTTGAAAAGACGATGAAAAGGAACAGAAAGATTACAGAAATGCACTGTGGACAAGCACGGGAGAAAAGTAGAAGGAAAAAGTCACTGGGGAGAAGAGTAGGAACGATAGGACTAGGAAAAAAGGAGTAAGCCTTAACGACACGAATGAGCAGGAAAACGAGAAGAAGAACCTCGTCGAACACGTAGGTGAAACGGATGAGGTTAACCATTAACTTGGCAAGCAATTTCAAAGTCCTATTGGTGAAATTTACGGAATTGGCCATTCGCCGCCAAGGCTAATCTTGTTTTTGTCCTAGGAAAACCACGGACGTATTTCACTTTTATACGGCGCACTTAACGGTAAAGCCATGAATGTCGAGATTCTGCGGATTCCGCCAAAAGATAATGTAATTTCCAAGCAAGTTCGTACATTAATTTCAAACGCTCCCGTAATTATCGCCGACGGATTTGGCCTTTACAAAATATATCGAAGGACCGGGAATTCCTGAGTTACTTAACGTCGCATCGATTTCCCGTCCTTTCTGTGTTCGGAGTCGTTGAATCTGGCTGGATTTGATGGAACGCTTTTTCTAAGTAACGCTTTGAGAGGATGAAACCGCGGATTAAGGACGAAAAGGCAGGCTCAGTAGCCGGAAATGTGGGCGGGATGGACAATGCTAATAACGAGGGAAAAGAATGGTCGTCCGACGTCGCGGATAAAGTTAAGAATCCGACGTGTCGGCCCGAACGTCTCTCCCCTTGGCGTAGTTCCCGCCAGATCCGGCAGACATTTCCGCCCACGCATGGCCAGCGAGACGCGAAGGAGGATCGTCGGGGACTGCGGAAAGGGGGCCAAAAGGGCGAACGACAGCTGGGGAAGAACGGTTGGAGGAAGGCAAAGTTTCCAACGCCCCTCGAAGAGAGACGGGGCTGAGGAGCTGCTTAAGAAGGGAAGGTAGGACAGCCAGCCAGGACCTGACAAGAAATAGACGAAAGGATTTACGGGAGGTGGGGGGAAAAACGGGATGGAGACAGGCGGAAGACTAACCTGATCGAAAGAAAGGGGAGAAAAAAATGAGATGTTACAAATCGAGCGGTTGCGACGTGAAAGGTGGATGAACGAACAAAGTGGTGAAGAGGGGGGGCAAAGGGGACGGAAATAAAAATACATTTGGAGTTCTGGGCGTGGGACCTGCCAGCAGATATACCCCCATTCCCCACCGAATTCCCTCGCTCCCTCGTACATTCACGCTAATGCGAATTTAACGCGTTGCCCTTTTCGTCCCCGCTACCCCCGTCCTTCCCCTTCTGTTCGCGCGATCAGCCAACTGAAATTCCGTCCAGTTCAGACCGAGAACGGTTCATAATAGAACGATTAACTTCAGTCACGTGTCTATTTCCTAAATTATGCATTACGTTCCATGTGCATCGAGGCAAGCTGGGCATTTTGACGGTGAAAATTAATGATCCGAGAAATCCCTGGACAAACCCTTAATAGAGTCATTTTTCCACTGACTCAACAACAGCGACATTAGCCGATTAAGACATTTGCCAACGGGAAATACCGCTGAATTATCGATCATTATCTTATCAAGGGAGAAAAGTGAGGAGCACACGCGAGGTTCGAGGGGATAAGAAATCCTCGTGAAGAATGAGCGGTTGTCGGAAGGGTGGCCATCGCATACGTCGGACGGCGGTTCTTTGAATTCTTTTTCCTCGGGCCTGAGGCTGGCTGGCGCAAAAAATGACGTCCCGGCCAACGGAGAACGAACGATCCAGCGACACAAGGCTGACGCTAATGACGATAATAAATGCCCCGGTCAGATAGCAGGTGGAGAAGATTTTTCCACGAAATATATGATTGTCCGGCTGTACAGGAAGTGCATATTACCCTCTACACCGTTCTCCAAAATCCAGGCAAACCAGGCAC
This sequence comes from Hedychridium roseum, assembly GCA_963989215.1. Lineage (NCBI taxonomy): Eukaryota > Metazoa > Arthropoda > Insecta > Hymenoptera > Chrysididae > Hedychridium > Hedychridium roseum. The sequence continues at coordinate 3,965,810 of OZ022308.1, forward strand.
ACTCGTTCGCCCGTACACGTTTGACGCGCCATTTCTTCGTCGAGTGCATACGTACGTGGCGATAATCGAAAGTCCAACGCGGCTCCTGTTTGATTGCATTTCATCCCGCTCGATTTCGTGCTGCTGTTTGTCTTAGACCAAAAACCCATCCACGGTGATTGAATTTTGGACGATCTAGCGATGGTCAGCGTTAGAATAATTTCCTCGGCGATCTACCGTACCGGCCGGCCCGTGAAATGACGTTCGCAGCTGTGTGTCATCGGGGAAGATGCAAACTGATCGACCAGGGCAAAGCCGGACTGGCGAGTTTCCCACTCACCGCGTAACTAACCGGAAAAGTAACGCCAGAGGCGGCCGGATTAGAGTTTCCGCGAAGTTTGTAATGCATTTTGCGTCCGGGTACTACCCCCATCGCGTTTACCCTAACCGCCTAACTTCCCCCACGTAGTTTTACCGGCGCGTAAAGTAATTAGCCGCGACGCAGAACAAAAAATTCATCAACGTTCGTCAGGGCAGACCGACGGCAAAAGTACGGCTTTTTGGCGAATTCGTCGTCGGCAAAATTCGCGCCTTTGAAATATTGTTCGCCCGACGTTTTTTTTTGCCCAACAAAAGTTACGGGGTGTAATTGAAGAGTCGAAATGTAGAAAGGGGTTCTCGATCACAGAATGGAAATGCAAATTCAGGGCTTTAATTATTTTGCCAAAATCTGCTTCTAATCCAAGGGTAAATGCTAGATTTACTTATATGTGGCCAATCATAGGTTCAAAATTTTTTGTTTGCAGGCAAAAACTGTTGAGAATTAATTTTGTAAATAGAATCTTTGTATTGGCAATGCTGTAGAAGAAAGAAACTGGTTTTAAATTGCCTTCTTTTCCTCGAAGCTTCCATTATTAAGAAAACTGAGCAAACAGTTTTACTCAAATAATGAGCCTCATTATTCCGTTCAATTTATGTTTTCCTTTCGATGCGCAAGACGTAAATGCCCGATTCCGTCTGCTTCTGCGAAATTTTCTCAACGTACTCGACAAAGAGTGTACGCGGGGCTGGTCATTCGGTCCGCAATGAACTTCATCCATCCATTTATGCACTCGTCGCGCATCATTGAACAAAGAACTTGCCCCTGCAATTTCACCATCCGCGTCCACGTCGCTCCACATGACAACCCCCGAGGACCGACAGAAGAACGACTAACAGCAGCCCAAAGGAAAAGCAGAAAGGGAGATCGTGGAGATTAAAAAGAGAACTAACGACAAAGGAAAGAGAACGACAAGCGTGGACGAGCGTGAATGAGTCGGTAAAAGTTTTCCTTCTAAACAACCCCTTTCACCGATCCGTTCCTTCGCCAGTTCTACATCCTTGCTTAATTCCCTTCCGTTTGCAATCGACTGAACATTCTAACCCTTTGCTACTCTCGGTTTGTTCATCGGCCGGAAAACAGAGAACGAAACATGTGCCCTAATGAGATACGAACAGCGCAGAAATTTCAGAGAAAGGTCACACAAAAGATATTTTTGTGAATGACAGCAGGCTTTAATGCTAAATTTGCAGATCTAAATAGGTATATTAAATACAGATGTTCCAAGTTAGAGAGTTGAGGGGGAAAGGTATTATGATATCTATTCGTATCACTGCGGCAATAAAATTCAACGTAAATTGCTCAAAAGTAATATTTGTAATCATGAAATCATGAAATCCGTCAAACTAACGGGTTGCGTAAATCCAGTGCTATATCGGGCTTTATGAAAATCCGCTCGGTGTCGTTAGGCCGTCTGAAATCACCGGTATTTTCCCGTCGGCCGACCGGGTTTCTCTTTGCGGAATAAATTAATCGAGGACCGGACTCTGGCATTCCTCCAGACGTGCAGACGCGAATCCGAGGGCAACGCATGTTTTTCCGCCCCCCTCCCCCCACCCCTGCTTTCCCCTCCGCAGACGGCCTTTTATTGTCGTCACTGCGATAAAAGATCGCACGACTACCAGCCCTTCGACCCACCCCCCGCGAAAAACCATGCGTCGTTCAACTACCGTCTACGCGCCGCAGAATCAATAAATTCCGCCGCATAATTGTCGGAACGTACAGTTTTAGTCGACGCTTCTGCGGACTCTCGACGAGTTAGCAAAGGACAAAGCAAATACACAAAACCCCGATTTACCAGGAAGGATTTCGCAGGGTGAGTATTAACTGAGCCTTCCTACTTAAAAATACAAAATAAAATTACCGTCGTAAATGTAGGTCAAGTTATCCCGTTTTGATAAAACGGAACACCTAACGTCGTTTTTAATAAGCTTAGTACATTGGAAAAACAATGTTGCAAAAATGTGTTTCTAAATTGTGCAAGAAACAGAGAAAAAGAATTGTGTTCTTTTTTAAATAAGTACTGTATGCAGTTTATTCTGACAAGAAGTGAGTTTCATAGTACGTACTAACTTGATATTGGATTCTTTTGACAATTTTACGGTTCAAACGAGTATTCGATTATCCAAGGGAATGGATTTATCGACGTTCGGGGTAATCGGAAATCCGCGGCTTATTTTGCGGGACGTGCTTGAGGTTTTACAAATACGTCGAGCAAAACTGCCTGCGTTGTACTAAACGTAATTAAAAAATTGCAGAAAAGAGTGCAATGTGTGATCAATTACTCCGCGGGGTAAATAGATAGCGAAACGAACAACGAGGGGAAAATCAACGCGAGAGGTGAGCAAAGAGAGGGAAGAGTGGTTTCTCGAGGCGCGGGCAAACAAACAGCCGGCAGATTCTATTGTATTTATTCGTCGCGGTTTTCGCCTTCCTCCGGGATTCGTTTTTCTCCGGCGACGACTTCGAGCGAGTTGGCCGAAAACTTCTTTGTAAAGCCGAGGCGTATAACGCCGCCCTCGGGGCCTCATTACCTGCCCTCAGGACTGCTAACCCTTCTCATTCATCCAGTCAAAGAAAAATTCACGTGGGGCGGCAGGTTTATCCAAATTATAAAAACCTCTTGCGACGAATTGTCTTCGCGAATTTGCAGCTTGGACGCAGGAAGGAAAATGTTTAAGAAGGGGGGCACATTTTTCAGACAGGAAAGGAGGGTCTTTAAATCGTTACTCCGTCTTTATTTGGTAAATAAATAAAACAAAGTTATGTCTAATTTATGACAGTCCACTGGGGACGGCAGGATAAGAAAGGAGAGTCCGTAAATCGTTATTCGAAACTCGTTTAGTAAATAAATAAAGAGAGGTTGAGTCTTATATGTAACAGTCTTTAGTTATGCTCGTTTGAAGGTCCTGCTGGGATTCTAGGTCAGATCCTGTAGTGAATTTTGCGCAAAGAAACTTGGGAAAATTGGGATACGCGACAAGTCCAAGTTGGCGTATCCTTGAAACTCTTTTTCCCCTCGTCGATTTTCCAGGAGTTAGACGAGAGGCTCGTTTTTCGGCTCTGCGCCTCCGTCGCCGCTCGAAATCCGACACCGAATCCCCCTGGCTAAGTTTGCAGAGCAATCAGAGCATTGCTGGGGCCTCGCTCGCTTGACTTTCCACGGAATTCTCCGACCTGCCGCGTCGACGAATTTTCGCCCGACGCGAGAAGATCAACTCTCGAGACTGCTCGACACACGCGGAAACGCGCGTAAATATATTTGCACCAGTCGACAATTTCCGCAGGTCCCTCCCTCCCCCTCCTCCTCCTCCCCCCGCTCACCGATTCGCAAATGCAAATGCATATCTCGTCATTTATGTGTAGGACCCTAGGAACTGGAAGACCCGAGATTTCCGACCGACAGGTTCAAAACTATTTCCCCGGCAGTCACCTTTCAAATGGCAGCTTTCACACTATGAAATTATTCATAAAGGTTTGCGCAACAGGGTTAACTTCGTCGAGGAGAGTTTTCTTCTGTGATGGCGTCGACGTCTTTTAATAGCAACGGGCCGACGAGAGTCTAAACGTAGCCGAGCGCAAAGCTTACCCTCGAAATACATGACCGAAACAGCGATATTGGGAATAAACGACATTACGACCCGTTGTTTAATCATCATGAAAAGAACGTTCTTTCCTTGCGCGTAAGCTCTATTCGACGTACGAGAATATTATTTTAAGCCCAATGTAATTCTGAAATTTCTCATTTTTCCTAATACCGTATACTTCTTGCTGAATGAAGAATATATTTATAAATACAAGAATATTGTTTTAAACCCATTGAAATCGTGTATTTAAATGTTCATTTTTCCTAATGCCGTATATTTCTTGTTGAATGAAGAATATATTTATAAATATAAAAATATTGTTTTAAACCCATTGAAATCATGTACATAAATGTTCATTTTTCCTAATGCTCCATTGTTCTCGTTGAATCCTTCCTTGGAGCTTTCCGTTAGTTCTTGCTGGTTTGTTTTGAGCTTTCGTAGTAATTACCGGCTGGTTATTAGCGATTTCCGATAAATTAGCATTCAGCTGATTCCTACTGGGACCCGTCGGAACGGAAGCTAGAACTACTGGGGACCATCAGTTAATTAACAGTCGAATAATTTGGAAAAGTATCCGAATACGCAGGTCCGCTGCGATAAAGCGAGCTTTGATAACGAATGACAGGCAGACAGACGTAAATATCCAACGAGCAGAAGAGAGAGAGAGAGAGAAAGAGAGAGCGTGCACCGCGATTCAATAAACCTAACAGAGTCGCTTCGCTAAGGGAAATCGGCAAGCCCGTGGCCTCTCGACGAGCCATGAAGTGCTTCAAAGGGTATATTTCCTCTAGGCAGAATCTCTTCCGATAGCCGGCCGGCAAATTCACCGAGCCGAGAGGCACTCGCGCGACTCGCCATGTAAACCCCACGCTTCGCCGTGCAAGCTCCCGACAACCACTTAATCGGTTTACTTTAATATATGCATTCTTAATACGCCAGTTTGCCCCGTCGATTCTGACTTCAAATGGAAAAATCGAAATCTCGTGAGCGCCAACCCCTCTTTCTCCGGGTCTCTGCTAGAAAAACGAGACCGAAGCAGTGGGAAGGGGAGGGGGAAGAGTAGTTTTCCGTTGGTCGTAACACACATCCCCTTTCGCATCTTCCTTTGGCCCGGTCCTCTCCCACCGGTTCATTCAACCTCGCATTTCTGCTCTACTTACTTTACCCGAGCATTTTTATCGTCGCCCAGTTTCTCCAGTTCCTTCCGCGTTAATGCATCTGTTTAGCATTGCCGGGGCGAAGAAACTGCCACTCCGGCCTCCACAAACGACCACTCATTGTCAGGTTAAAGCAAAGGGAAATGGGTAATTGGTTCGCGAAACGCAAAAAGAATTGTTCACCTACTCAGACGAGTACGAACAATACATAAATAAACATAACGATAACCGCGTTAAAGCGTATCGAAGAAACGAATAAAAACATGCAGATTCTTGTTCTTCCTTGAGGTTTTTGCGAGAAATCTCGACGGATTTCCCATCCCTTCGGATCCCTCGCGCCCTTCGACATGCGTGCCCATTCATCCGCGACGCTGGCCGAACCGCTCGTCCTGGCGTAAAGTAATAATATGCCGAGAGTATCGACAGCCCCGTAAAAGCATCCACGTCGAAAATTCAAATTCCGCACGGGAAGAGCGGAATTTCCCTTTGCTCGGCAAAAAGCGCTTCACGTCCCTTCGCTCCCCTTCCCCCCTTCTACCCATATTCCCGTAAATACAAGAATATCCCTTTCTCGTTCCTTCTATATTTATCTGTACACCAGCCTTCCCTTCCTCTCCGCATGCGTTTGCCATCCATAATTATAATATTCTTCGCGCGACATCCGGCGTCGATACAAAAAAATACAACAGACCGATTTTACGACGAGCGTCCAGACTATCAGCGGTGAAAAAGGTATTAAAATTGTTTTTTGCTTACAACAGTAAATACAACTGGTGGAAGAAGATCGAAATTGACATTATACATTTTTACCATTTTTTTGACGTATCGTAAGTATGAAAAAATGCCCCGGACATAAATAAAGCACGTGTACAGTTGTGGGGTAAATAACGATTTTGATATTTCTTTTTTCATCTCGTCACCATCCCCACGCGTAATAAAGAACTTTGTGCAGAACGCAGACATAATGGCGCGAACATATGGACGATTTCAAGCAGAATGTGAATTTACATTTGAAGAACTTGACTGGCGCGTACACGTTTGCTGTTGTAGCTACTCGATGGTCAATCAGGGAAACGTTCTTTTTTCCCAGCACAGTTGCTGGTTATGTAGGGGGGCTCATTTCCCGGAGTTATTACACACATTGCCCGGGGGTGTGCGTCGGGCGCGTTGCGAACCGCGGAATTCCTTGGCATTCACCGGCGGGGCTTGACGGGGGTGGACCGTGCTTTCGTTTTAAATGCAGTTTAGTAGACAGAGCGCAATAACGTTTCCCGTTGGTCCTCTGGCAGAGTGCCAGCAGGACCCCGCGGTACTTATTACCGATTCCAGTCACGTCTCCTCCGCACGGCGTATCTCTCCGCTGAGTTCTTGTAAATTAAAAGTCCCCCTTCTCGCTCGGCCTCTCATTTTACTCCTTTTTCGTTCTGTCCCCCTTCTTCCACGCACCGTTCATCCCTAGTTCTCCGCAGCATTTTCTCCACGTCCGTCCGTCTGCGCGAAAGGACAGGGAAAGCCGGGTGGGCCGCTCGTTTCCCGGATTCATCCACTTCGGTGACCACCGGCCTGCCAGCCGCAGAAAGGATCCGAAATTGGCGACTCGCGAGTGAACCTACGCACGGAGAAACAACGAGACGGAAAACGTTAAACGTTAGGCAGACATGACGACCGCCGGTGAGCAAGGACAGAATGAAAGAAAGCACGCGGAGACATTCCTGTATTTTCTAATAATACTCATGTACAACGACCCTGCGGAAAAATAGAAACTTGCGCTCGCGAAAGGGGACACAGGAGGATTTTTTTTTTCTTTTCGATACTACGCCGGAGGAATTGAAAAGCCATAGTAGCACCGCATAATTCCCCCGCAACGAGGAACAAAATTGCTGGAGAAAAGGCCGCAGTCGGCGAATTTTTAAACGGTCGGAACGGCACGTACAGATGTGTACACCGGGCTCATTTCCACTTTCATCGGTTTTCCCGATTGACCGGGGCGTGACGAATAATAATTGGCCGAAAATAGGCGGGGACAGTGAAAATTGGCCGAAACGGCCGGCAGAATACGATAAACACCGACACCCCTCGCACTCGCTTTCGTCCCCGGTTGGCAATTCCACGCGGATTTATGCGGTATGTATATAAATGTTTCGTGCTCCGTCTGAATGGTGCACTCCACCGCAATTGTGGCAATTCCTGACCGCGCTGGAAATGAAAAAACGCGAGAGCCGCTTTGTACTCGCCGCGGTCCTCTCTCACCTTTTTCGTGAAAACGTTGGAATTTTTTTTTTCGACCAACAATTCAATGCAATCTGCGCACGAGAGGACGGCGAATCGTGTGCCTCGGCAAATCACGGAGAATTACGTAAAACCAATTATCCGATATTATTCTACAATTTTTGTTGCCTCTCGTTCGCGTCGTCTTATTAATTTCCCCATTTTTTTTTTAATTTGCCAAGAGGATTAATTAGAGGAAACTTAATTTCCATCCTTTCCGAGGATCCGATGGCCAGCACGACGAATGGCATTGTTTTTGGTGGCCGACGGGTACATAAGCTCTCTAGATTGCGACGATTAACGAACGACCGGCTCTCTGGTATTTATCAGCACCAGCGAAATCGATAATTGCGCAAATGAATAACGAGCGTACTGCGGTCGACGTCAACACTGGCACCGGAAAGCCGCGATCGCATGTCGTCATTGTACCGAATTCCCCATTCCGAATGCCTTTAATGCATTCATCGTAGAGGGAAAAAACGACGTCGGGCTGATGCATTATTTCCGATTAAATAATCGTCATTGTCGCAGTCTCTCAATGGTCCGATCAAAAGAAATAAATAAATATTCATCGCGCAAACAAACGCTCATGTAATCATACGTACGTTTCCTTTGTGAAAACATATTAATTAAAAGTAGAATTCGTATTTAACGGGAAAACACTTGCTACCGACGAAAATTGTATTCAACAGAAAATCATGAAACGCATGTGTAATTGAAAATGAGGTGATTTATTGACGAGCAAGACATGACGATTGTTAGCACATTTCCCGAATTGCTGCGCAATGGATCGTCGATAATTGGAACGATTTTATCTCACGTGGCAGACGTCGATTCTTTGGTTTTTATCCGGTCATTTCCTGGAGAACCGAACGGTAATCCGACGTGAGAAGAATTGCCCTCGATGGTCGATAGGTGGGTATTATTAGGTCACACCGCCTCTACGACCCCAATCTGTCGTTATTAGGTGCGCTTTTTGCTGAGACGATCAACGATGGCAATAATCGGGTCAGTCCTGGAAAAGGATCGGATATGTCAAAATTAATGACCATATTAGCGATGAAACTAAATCTGTTATCATCCCTTATTCCTACCGCAATCTAGGTGAAAGTTAGTAAGAGATATCAATTTTCGTTACAGCGAAAAATAGAGTAATTAATGGAACGAAAAATACTAACAGATTTAACGAAATTTAGTGGATCAAGGAATGAACAACGTTGAAAGTGTGATGTTTTTAATCTTCTTATTTTGTTATTCGATGGCTCGTTATAAAAAAGTCCCGTATTTTTCGATAACGGGAAGTGGATATAAAAAATAATTAAGAGATTATGTAATTGGAATAATTGGAAGATTGACATAGTTGTTTAATTAAATGTCTAAACATGTTTCCCTCCACAAAAACTTGTTTCTTAATTCTCTGATATGCTAAAAATATTCAAAAAATTTTTTGGTTGTAGGACTTCAATTCTTTTACGAATTTCATTCAGTGTTATTTCAAGACCAAATGATTGACATGTTTTGTGAATGGTCCTATTCCCCTTACTAATTCCTGGACGACCACCATGGCTGCTCTGTCTTATCTTTATAAGATTTCGACAGGTTCTAGCTGCATTTACATTCGACATTCGACATTTGGCTCTGGGATATTACGATTTTATGCATGAGCGCTGACTGACGTTTTCTGAAATCGTCTCATATTACTTTCCGATTCACTGACGCGCCCGTTTTCCCCCTCTACCTGCTACCGCCCCTTTTCCCGTCGTATTATAGGGTCTCTGTTTTATTTTCGATCCGCCTCTGTTTGACCCGATCCGCCTATCTCCCCCCGTCTCGCAGTTTTCACCCTTCCGTTCCACTTGCTACCTCTGAACCGATCTTCGATATGCATCTGCTTTCGATCCTCTTCGCTCGTCTCTCCTTCTCTCTCTTCTTCTTCATTTACCCTTAATCTTCACTATCGGTTCTTTCCTGCCCCCATTCCTTCCTCTCCGTTCATCTATCTTTTTTGTTTACCCCTAATCTTCACTACCGGGGTTCTTTCCTGTTTCCATTCCTTCCTCTCCGTATTTTTCCTCCAACGTTTCTACCCCTGTTATCTATTTCTCTTCTGTTCCTATCCCGATCTTTGCCCTCTGGCCTTGCTAGCCACCTCTCTACCCCTGCTTTCCTATCCTGTTGGAGTGTTCCTTCGAGCGGGAGGAGTCGATGTACCGATAATCGCAGACTGACTCGCGTTAATAAGGACCCGGAAACAGTGGAATGGCAAAAAAGCCACTAGCGGCTTTCGCGGGAAGCAGTGGAAAACGAGGATTGTATCGCAAACTGAGAACTTTATTAATCCGTACGTCGACCCTCCAGCGTGTATCTACGCAGATTCCCTTGGAAGCGGTGCTGATCGGACGGTTCCCTTTTAATTGGCGTCAATTAACACGCCTCCCGAGCTCGTCGGCTGGCCTTCTTTTTCTCTCTTCTAGCCTCACAGTGCGTTCGGCTTATCTCCCTCGTGGGGGTCCCTTCTGTCGAGGGCAAGAATGACGTTCTTCTCGATATGCAGCTGCAAAATTATCGCTCAAGAGTCTCCTTCTCTTCTTCTTCTTCCTCTCTCCCCCTGCGAGTCGCGTTCCTCGTGCCCCCCTAATTATTGAACTTATTCACGCGGTACGGCTCCCAGCCGTTTAATAAATGTCGCTCCGTTGTACGCGGCAATTTGATGCCACGAACCTCTAATCCCGCGGAAATGAAATTTCCTCGATTTCTGCTGGAAATATCCGATCGCCGTAAAACTGACGCTCGGGGCTTTTTCTTTTTATCAGATTGTTCCGGCGAGCGCACGAGCGATCTATTTTGCGTGCGAGTGCACGGTTAATACGGGCTTCTGTTTGCGGTAAAATCCCGGGCTGCTAGGGCGACCGAATAAAATTGCGGAAGATATATTGAGAAGCCCGGGAGAGGAGTGCATAAACCCACTCTGTGTTATTCCTGCTCGCCGGTAGCTGCATTCAGCCTCCGAAGATCGAATCAAAGTGCCGATATCGAAGCTTTTCATCGGCATCGACGGCCGCTCCGATTTCGATATACAAGTTCCTTTTTCCCCGCGCAAGATACGCTCAATTTCCGGCATTTCCAGCATCGGTCGGACGTTTAAACCATTTTCGCCGCGATGAATGGTCGAGTCGGGACGGCCCTCGGGAAGCGGGGCCAGGGGACAGCGAAAGGAGGAAGCCAGAAGAGCGCAGGAAAAAAGAGAAAAGCAAGGCACAGCCGAGCGAGAAAGACAGCAGGGGGAAAAAAGAAAAACGACTATGGCGAATGAGATTCATTCGTCGTTTATTGAGACCGGCGTATCGCCGTTAAATTGCATTTTTCATGCACTCGTCGAAATGCACGGTTTAAGCCCGCTTTACTCATTTCTCCGTGGCACACCTGTTCTTCGTCGTCGATTTTTACGCCCCTGTTTTTTCGCACGACCCAATGTCCTTTTCTCCCGACCGCGAAAATGTCGCCGATACGACGCACGAGAGATCTCGTATGTTAGACTTGGTCACTGTATTTTCTGACCATATTTCCCCATTCGACCCGCTTATCGATGTCCTTTGATATTCAATCGAACGTATCGGATGGTACAGACGCGTTTTAGATATGATATAGCCACAGTATGGTCGTTCTCTCTCTCTCTCTCTCTGTCTCTCTCTATTGCTCGCACGTTTCTGTCGTTCCATTCCTTCGTCTACGCATACAAGTACGTTTATGTACAGAACATACAAATGTATATACCATCGCGAACGTTCTCTCTCGAATTTCCTGCATCCAGTCTTTGCCTTCTCCTTGTCTCTCACCCCTTTGCTTCCTTCTCCACGCGTTTCTCTATCCATGTATCTATTCGTCTACACGCAGAGAGCCGTATGTCCATATCCGTGCATCTCCCGTTCTGGCCGACGTCTCTCGAATAAATCGGATCTGCCGAGCAGCGAGGTATGCGAACGCGCCCTTCAGATGCGCTCGAGTTCCGCAAAAAAGTAAGAAACCCGGAGGAAACTAAACGGCTTCCCGGCGCGTCCACCGTTGTCGAATATCAAGGTCCTACGTACGTGTGTGTGTGTGTGTGTGTGTGTGTGTGCAGGTGCGGCACGGTAGATGTGGACGCTGAAAAAGCGGGAGTAACCGCGTAGGAGTGGCCCAGACGGTTGACTCGGCAGAAAACGTGTAGGGAGCGAGTTATACTCCGCGGGCGAATCTTGTCGTTGCTAGGATCGCCCGCAAAACCTCGGGGAAGACGGTTTGTATGGGGGATAAAGCACTCTTTTTATGATTCCTCGGCAAAGCGGGGAAAGTGGGTCCCTTTGCCTGAATAGGACAATGTCCACTCTGAGGGCTGCTTTATGCGATAGGCTTCGGCCATCGAAATCGAATTTAACGGAGATTTAAACCACTAAACCAGTTCACAAAATGACATATAGTGAAGAACAATTGAAAGGAAGCCACGAGGATCTAGAATATTGTTTTCTCGAAACAATCATTGGTTATCAGTGGTTCATTGGTTAACACGAATAGCACGATGATTATCATTGGGGGATCGATCATTCGATTGGCGGTTGATGATGACTTGACCGTACTTAGTCGAGCAAATTGGTATATCGCAAAGCTCGATAGAAGAGTCATATCGGGCAAATCCGATTACGAAGAACTCTCCTTTTCAGCAGGCGGGAAAGTCTGCCTTCCCCTTTAACAGCGGCGCACAATACGGCAGGGTAGTGAGGGCGTTTGTGGTACTTCGAAAGCTACGGAGCAAGCCCTTTGGCCCCGTTGAAATTTGCACGATTCTCTTGCTGACGGGAGAAAGGCTCGTCAAGTGTGTGCACGTTCCTTCCCTCCCGGGTTCGTAGGAAACCGCGCCGCGCGGATTCCGACAGACCTTATACATCCTTTAACCTATCGCATCATCAGCCGGCGCTTCTTCGAGTTTGCACAGGACACGAAGGTCGTTAGGACGAGTAAACTCCAATCCCCTCGGGACTTTTTACTTTCCATATTTCCCGGCGTCCTCCGTCCTGCCGACAACCCCCGGGAACTCAAGGAAACGTGCATTTCGACGCGGCGAATCGGGGCAAACATGGGAACCAACGTCGGAGAAGCCACGCCGATGAATTCACGGAGAATTCGTCGGTACACACGAGCCAAGACAGACGCGGACCGACGGTTCTCCCAGATCGACGATCTGCGAGGGCGCAACGCTTTCACGGGATTAAACGGAAAGATGAAAAATAAGTGTCGCGTAAGAGCAGCTCTGTCTTTCGCACAGGAAATTCGTCGGGAGGCCGCACAACGCGTACACGCAGAGAAACATTCAATAAAAGTGATTCTTCTAGGGACAATATCGAAAATCAACCCGGTGCTTTTGCTGTCAATGTCTTTCTCATTGTTTTCGAAGTCGAGGTCAGTTTTGCGGCTTTTCTCGGTGATTCGGTAAACGTGGGAGATTGATGAAAGATCGGTTTTTCAGCAAACGGGCTTGTATCGGCCGTCACGAGCATCGTTCAGTTCAAAAGCAACTTTTCGACAATGAAACAAGGTAAACTTTGTCTATCTGCGTTCGCAGGCAACTGAGAGGACCGAGTGGGTAGCACTTCCGGTCCTTCTCACGCGGTTCTATGCTGACAGAAACATCAGTGAAGTGGCCCACCTCCTGTTTCGAAACTAACGCCTAACGAGCTAGCCCTTTTGTCTGTAAAACGTAATATCATCTGCTGCTAAAGTACAACGATGTGACATCCGTCATTTTTAGCGGAAACTCCGTAAAAATTCGTACAATACGTGAACTTTCGCAACAGCCTAAATGATTCCCCAATATCATTTCACCTGAAGTATGTCCACGCTCGATCTCACATTGTCAAAATGTCACTGTTACCAGTTTATTACCACGGAAGATAAACTTGCAGTATCGATTTAGACCTGCTTAATAACCAGCTACGAATAGAAAAGGCCTAGCAATGCATTACAAAAAACGTATTCACAAGATAACACTTTGTTCAGGTCAGACGACGAGTCATCGGAATCGAACTTTGACGTTAACGACTACATTTTTCGGTGGCAAAGGGATCTTTTTTGGTCTGCCAGGTGATGATTCAGCAAAGTGATAGAGGGGAAAGGGAACGAGAGTTGGCATTCTTCTAGAGGTTGATTCGTCATGTGTGTAGAGCCATTTACAGGCGCTTAAACATTCCGAGTGTTCGCAGCTCGCGTTACACGTCGGGAGTCCAGGTCTGTCAGCGAGAGGCGTTGGTCCGAGTGATGCAGCCCAAATAGCCACATTAGGTTAGGTACATAACCGCAAGCGGCCAAACCCGGACGTTCGTCCCCCGCGAGGGCCGACGGGTCTCGACGGAGCAAGTGGACCAGCCACAACAATGTCGATGACAGCGGGCCTGTTATGCAGGGCATGCGACCGCGATCGTTTCGTCCAATCGCCACACGGAAACCCGTCCGATAGGCACGTCAATAATGCCTTGTGCACCGCCACTATTGCCTACGAAGCTCTCTCACTCCTTCTTCCTCTTCCTCTCTCTCTCTCCTTCTGCTCGTCTCTTCCCAATCCCACGTCACTGCCATTCTCCCGCTTCCCGCCCTGCTGCCCTTTTTTAAACTCCACCCTCTCAGTCTGGCTCTTCAATATCACTCACTGATAATTTATGCCAGTAGAATTTCGTGTGCCAGTCAGAGAAAAAAGAAGTGAGATTCCTCGACGAGGAATTCAGATCTCGGGGAAGACGACGGAAATGTCGAAGGGAGAGTTGGGGAAAGTTTCGGCGAACAGCCTGCAGGGTATAAATAACAATCGAGGCAAGGCAGGGAAATGCGAGGGAGGAGAAGCAGGCGGATGGGTTTTCGAGGTGATAAGGTATTTTAAATTGCCTGTCATCCATCTCGGCTTGCCGTCTCACAGCTCTGACAGCCGTCAGAAGCGTCGGTATATCGTGATTATCGTGTCACCCTGCCCGCTACCCAGCCAGCACCGTTTAATTTCATTCTCGAAAACCGTTCGCCTGTCGTTTCCCCGATCGTTATATACAATCCCCGTTATCATTCCCCGCGAACCTACGTGTTTTTCCGCCAACGCAATTAATCGTCCGGACGATACACCTTCCGCACACGAAACAAACCAGAATTTCAAATTACCTTCTTCCTATCGATTAATCGACCAACACCCAAGAAAAGCACAGGAGAATAACCAATTCACAAAGAAACGAAGTCGCAGTAGACATAACCTGCAAATCGAATAGCCAAGAAACCTATAATCCATTAAAATCAGTTTATTAATTAACTGCAATTAACTTTAATTAAAAATTAACCGCAATTTGCAATAATTAATGGAATTTGGGGTAGATTGGACAATAATTGTTGACCCGTAATCAATTAAAATTAGTTTATTAATTTGCTAAAATTTGGCAATAATTAGCTGCGTTTGGAGACGACAATGTCCGGACAGTATTTTTCGATGACGCCTCAATCTTTGACCCATGGAAGTTCGATCGAAAGACGTGGAAAGTTGTAGCTTAACAATCTCCACAATCTCGTTAGACGTCTGTAAAAGTTTTGGAGAGGACGAAACCGACGCGCGAAGCTCGAGTGTAATCCGCCGGCGACGGAGATAGAAGCTTTTGTCCTACCTGTCGCCTTCCACGAGGAAACGAGGAACTTTGTGGACGTCGCCGGGAAGCTCTCCATCTGCATCGACCCTCGTCGATTCCATCAGCGTTGGCCAAAGTGCTCGTTGAGCGCGAACACCCCGTCAGGGTGCTAAATGGCCGTTGGGTTTCGAGTGACGAAGCACGCTGACTTCCGGTCGGGGTGGCTTTTACGATCGTCGGGAACAGAGGGAGGATATAAGAAAGGATTACCGGGCTAGCAAAGGGACGAAGAAAAATGCTAGTCGTGTTGAAGCGTCTGTTTGAATAGTCATCGGATCTTTTAAACACCTCGCATCAATATTATGTAGCGTCTTAATTACCCAGGGGTTAGTTATTGCAAATTAAACCACGCATTAAACTTATAAACTGCACTTATAAAACTACAAATTAAACTTTACTCTGGATGAATGATTAGAAAATGGCGAAAGACGGTAAATTACAGTTTGAAATGTAATGCGACACTCCCAGTAGTGATATGCGATATCGTGAGCGAAATGCTCAAGAGGAAAAGACGATTTGCCGGCAATGGAGGCCATGTCCTTCGCGCTTGATCGTCCATTAAAAGGTTTTGACAGAGCAGCAGTCGCTTCCGGCGCACTCGAGGCCGTCAAGAGGAATCGTCTCCGATATTACTTTGCATCGCTTTAATTTCTCGCAATTTCCTCCGGTGGGTTGATTCGTTTATTCGCCCGTACATTTACAATGGCCGTGCCGGATGTGCAGGCGTTCATTGTCTCCGGAACGACGTGGGGAGGAAAACAACAAAACTCCGTGGCACGGACGAGACGAGACCGTTTAAGACAAAGTTGTAAAACGGCAACGACCATGCCGCGGGCGAACAAGACCGACGTTTTTGTTTGACTTAATGAGATTCCGCGAGTTCGCCAGGATTTCTCCCGCGAGAACTCCGTGTTTCTTTTTCTTCGAAGCAGAGTAAGAGACCAACTCTTAAGCAGTCTCGCTCTGCTCGTCCCGCTCCACTCTTGTTTCTACCGCCAATACACCGCACCAGAAAGGAGAAAACGAAATGTTTAAATCCAACTCGTTAGACTTCACGATGTAATATTTCATTAACGCGTTCTTCACATTGCCCATTCAACCGCAGGACCTTTCAAGAAAAACAGTAATTAATCAAACCCCCTGGCGCCTGCTTTTAATTTTTTCAAATACATAATGCACGTGTCGTTTTTCTAATGTACAAATTGTACTTTTATTATTTATCGCCTTTTCGTTTGAAAGTGGAATATCGTGAAAATATTCGTTGCTACATTTGAATACGAAAATTGTCGTTAATGATTGAGTCTGGTGAACGCGTTAATCCGAGCGGCCAGAGTTTAATTCCGAAATGAACACGAGAGGGTCAAGGATAACAGCGGAAATACAGTGCCGATGTCGATACAAACAGGATCAACCGCGTATCATCCCATTATACGGCCGATATAATCGCCTGGGGTGGGTTTAACGTGCTATCCGCGTTATCACGCGCAAACGAGGATCGTAGATTAAAGCTCAGCCGATTAGAGGAGTTAACTATCCAACACGAATTTCAAGAACAAGATCGAAATAGTCTTCAGTTATATCTGTCCTTGTTCAAGCTAATGCCGGAGCTAATAGTAATCCATTTAGCTTACCGTCCTGGAGGATCAAATTATAAATTGATTCCTATAAGTGTAAAATATTGACGTCTTAACATGTCAGTCCACCTTCTACACACAGAAAAATTAATGAATCGGTTTGTTAAGCCTCAAGATAAAGGAATTAATAAGGCTGTGGGGCTGAAGTAGTAAAAAACATGTTCCCTTATTACGAAATAGGAGAAGTGTTTTGCCGTGAATTACTTAGCGTTTAATTATTCGATCTCTGTTCGTCGAAGGAATGCGGGAGATTAACGAGATTCCGCGAGAACAATCGAGAGGACTGTTTCTTTTTAGTAACCTGCGAATTGCTCGGGGCGAAGAAAAGCAGCCGGCGCTTGAAAAACCAACGATGGTTTTTCCTCGGACTTTTCACCGTCCGGTCCGTCGTTTTGCCAACGGAAGAACCCGGCGAATTTCGCGAATACATTTGCATGGCAATGGGCGCACGTTGCGGAATTTATGGCTCAATCCCGATTTTCAGCGGATCCGTGGGAAATGTTTTGCGACGAGGAGAAGGACGGCGGGATGAAGATACCCGTCGCCAGTTCGCCGGCCAGGGCATTAAAATTTATGGTGGTTATTAATATTACACCCTGGCTTCCTTCCACCCCCGATCTCCGGCCCGTCTCTGTTTCTCCTCTCGTCTTTTTCGGCCGCACGCGACTCCCGGTGCGACGAACGAGTCGTAAACGATCGCCACGCACGGTGTAAAATGACGGCGCCGACTGGAGCATCCCGTAAAGCCATTTTACAGGCGACAAGACGCTTAATATCTCGGCGTAATCCGCGAAAATCCACTGTCGACGGCGGTTAACGAAGTAATTTACGAGTTTACTTAAAATAGAGTGGCAGGTACTTTCATTATTAGCGATAGAAGAATTTTACTACAAGGAGCACATCATTGGCTGATTTCTCAAATTCTTCATTAAATTGAAATTTGAAATTTGCTTTATTACCAAAAATACACAATCAGGTACAGTGGTAATCGGCGAGGTTCAGCTCGAGTCTCAGTCTCAGTTAAACGAGTCTCAGGATAATTATGACGATAATTTCGCCATTCACGCCATAGTCAACCTTATTATCTCGATCATTTTTTCTTGTTGAAAACGACTCTTCGTCGAACAGAAAGCTGGCGTAAAACTAACTTCCTAATTTCCTTCTTTACCAATCAAGCGGACTCTTATGCATCATTCGCCCTGCTGCCAAAGGCGGTCTAACTTGCCAGAGGAAACAATAAACGGCGTCTAGAGGGACGAAAGTTTTTGCCGGGAAGTTTTTTAAAGAGTTCGCTTTTGCGACGACTTACGCAAGTTCAAAAAGGGTGTATAACGTACAGTGCGAGGGTTTCCGACTTGTTTTTCAACGAGGGAACGGCGGCATGTGCTCGTTAAGCCGCGGTCAGATGGTTCTTGCCCTGAGTTTCCAGCGGAGTCTAACTGGCCGGCGATTTGTCACCCACGCGGGATTTCGCCCGGAATCGGTTCGTCGAGCACGCTGTTTTGCTCTCGAGTAGATTGAATGTAACCACCCCGAGAACCACCTCGTCGCTGTCCCAGGAGAAGAACGACCATGCCGTAATTCGATCGAGTCTACAGTTTGCCTCCAATCGTTTCAACGACCGTTCAATCTGATGAAAGAAATACCTTGGCCCACTTGAAAAAACGAAAACAAAAGATTAAAGCACCGAGAAATTCATTGTATTCTTCGCATTCTTTCATACATCAAACACGTCTTTGACAAAACTGTGAAGCTAATTTTGATCAGTGAAAATTGTTTGAAATTTTTGTAGAATTGCCCTTTATTTCGTGTCTAGTAGTTTTGAAAGATGTGCTTAACAGATGGAAAGTGCTTTTGAGAGAATGTGAAAAACGTAAGGAAAGGTCGATGAGAAGTTTGCTGGATGATCAGAAGCAAGGTTTACACCGCATTTACCGGAACAAACAACGCGCCGCTAGAACGGTAATTACGACGCGTACATCTGTGCCGTCGCGGAGTGTTCAAAGGAAAACACTCGAGAGGTAAAAGGTGGTTTTTGCCCGACGCACCACGAGATAGACGGCTCCATTTTTCTACCTCAATCGGGAACTCGAAAAGCCCGTGACTACCCCCCTCACCCCTTCCGCCACCGCTGGTCCTTGCCGCTTTCCGCATTTCCCGGCGTGTCAAAGGTCCACTTCTAGACCGGCCACGAAGAAAGCACGAAAAAGTTGTGTTCCAGCAGGCGAAAGCAAGTCGCAAAAATGTTGCTCGGCGGTAATGAGGCCAGGTCAGAAGCAAAGATTCTCTCTAAACTCCCTTCGACCCAAGCAACTTCGAAACCTCTTCGAGAATTTCCTTTGACCGCGACTGAATTTCAAAGGAAGGTCCCTTTTTCTTTGTCGACAACGCGCAAGTCGTTTGCTCGGAAATGAAGTACGAGAAATTCCAACGGGCAACAAGCAGCCGTCAACCGTGGGACCCACAAAATTGACACAGTGGCAGAGTCATTAAGACGAGGTAGACGTCGTTAAGCGACCGTACGAGGACAGACAGTCGAAAATAGTTCGATGGACGGTTAACACACCGATCGACCAGTTTCATTCGCTCTCTCGAGGCGGTTCGACGAGAGAATTATTCCAACCATCGAAATGTCGTTAAGCGGAGAAAACACCCGGACAGAAAACGGGAATTAACGACCAACGAAGTAGCAAATTTCCCACCGCGATGGTAATCTACACGCACGCAGAGAGTTCTCGTTTCTTTTCCCAGGCAAGGGATCGACTTTGCCGTGGATAAACTGTACGATCGACGATACTAATAATCGACCGATGGCCGAAGGACGAAAATGTCCGGAGGAACAGCGGCAACACACGTGCGCTCTTCGTGATGGATGAATCGACACGCACGTGAGAGTTCATGGACGCACGTTGAGCCTCGCGTTACATTTACACCTGCTGCGATACATAAATCATACACGCTCAATGAAAAAAGAAGGACGTGATTTATCGCCGCTGAAATCCACTACAAGCCGGAATTGAGACATTACAAAATAGAAAATGGGAGTCGATAACTTCCGGAGCCTGACAAATTCCTCGTCATCCGTCGCATCTTTTTACATCTCTTTATTTTACCAGCGGCATGTTCTACAGGGAAAGTGTCGGGAGAAATTAATTTTCTTTAACGTATCGCACCTAGAATTTCTGATAAACTCGCGGTGAATTTTCCATCGATGGGCGTGAGCCCGCTATTTATCTCACAGCTTCTAAGGCGGCCCTTTTATCCAGGGTGATGACAGGAGGCAGAGGAATCGAATGATGTCTTTAAGAAGACCAGAGGGGTCTCTGGTGAAGCGTGAGAAGAGCGGGTCGTCGAGAAAATCAAGGAGCGTTCCCTTTAACGGCACTTAAACGCGTTTACGCGTCTTCGGGACACCTTCTCACCAGGCAGAAGGGCGTGGGTAGTCCTTTCGTCCTGGCTAATGTAATAAAGACTCTCAAGGGGAAAGACAGACCGGCG
This sequence comes from Hedychridium roseum, assembly GCA_963989215.1. NCBI lineage: Eukaryota > Metazoa > Arthropoda > Insecta > Hymenoptera > Chrysididae > Hedychridium > Hedychridium roseum. The sequence continues at coordinate 3,985,997 of OZ022308.1, forward strand.
GGGGGGAAGAGGAGGTGAAAAGAGTGGAGGTACGATCGATGTAAAAATTACATCGATTGCCTGAGTTTCTCGAGTCCTCGGCGTCGACGACGATCCTCTCGACGAAATGCCGCTACTTTCAACACTTCTCCCTACCAAGATTTTCTCTTCCCAGATTTCTTTCTTTCCGTTCTCGCGTCTTTCGGTTTTCTCGTAATTTCACCTCGGCCCCCGCGACTCTTCCCATCGCAAGCACTTCCCGCCGTTGGCAATCATTGTGCAATTACGCAAAATGCCCGATTCTCTCTCTCTCTCTCTCTCTCTCTCTGTTACCCCCCCCCCCCCCTCCAATAAGGAAAGAAACGAGGGTCGAGGGAATGCGTTAAAGGGGGACGATGCATTAGGCACTCTTCTCTCGTCGATATTCGCGTCTACCGAGGAGCGATTCTATTATCAACGAAAGCTGTAAATTACGACGTTAAAACCTCGATGGGCTTGAACGGTGTTAATGGTAAAAAGCCCACGAAAAAAAAGGGTGTGAAACTATCTAATTCTTAGGACTCTCCGTATAATTGCAGTACTTTTCATACGACAATTATCGCACGAGGAAACAGCGAACTTTGCAACGATTTTAGACTGACGTGACTGACTTGTTTAAATGGTTATTTGCCTTAGGCTTTAGCAGTTATCTGTAAAATTGATCTTTCGACTTCGCTACGACAGGATAGTCGAGGAGCTGATAGGGAAAGTGAAAAAAAACCAGGACGGAAGGGTTCAACACGCTTGTGTCGTTAATTTTAATGAACGTGTTGAGGGTGCGGGGAAGATTCGTTATCAGAGCCTTTCTTTCGCGTCGTCGATAATGGATAACGGGGAACCTTACCGGTATACCTGCCGTCTGCGAAAATACCATTGAAACTCGCGGCGAAAACCGCAAGGGAGAAAACTCGCACCAGATTTCCAATTTTCCCGATGCGGAAAATCCTGGGTTCGAAAGAATCGTCCACTCGAGACGCGAAGAGGGTTTTGCCTTTATCTTCCGGTGAGATGTCGGGACTCCACTCCTCCTGTGGCATCAAAAATGTTTTCACAGGGAATCGTTTAAAAGCTTCCTCAAAATTCTAGTAAGTACTACAGTAACGTCGAAGATGATTTCTCAGTTCCAAGTTTAAAACTTTGTGCCGAGGATCACCGAGGGTTACGCAAATTATTTGCTTTTACCTATTTTTCGAATTTTTCGTTCAAAGAACGGTTTTGTCATCCCAATTTATAAATCTACTGAGAAAAATAATATGATTAATTGCCAGCGTATTTCGATTATCAATATTACTCCCAAGTTATTTCAGGAATTAATCATGAATATACTGTCTACAGTATTCGATAATATTATCTTTATTGACGAACGGCATGGTTTTCGACATAAGCAATCCACCATAACAAATTTCATTTCCTACCAGCATTTTTTGCCGAATGCACTGGATTCCGATTACTAGATAGATTTTTTTTTATACAGACTTTTCCAAAACATTCGGTTTGGTTAATCATCGTTTTTTCATACCGAAATGTGGATTTAGAGAGTCTCCTCCTCATTTTATAACTTAGCTTCAGAATTATTTAACTAGGAAAATTCGGGGGGGTGAAATAAACAAATTTTTATTTAAAGAAATTCTGGTTACGTCCAATATATCTCAAGGTCCTAACTTGGTCCTGTTTTTTTAGATTTCTTCATTAATAATAGTAAAATCTGTTTTAGTAATATCAAGATTTTATTATTTGATTTTATAGAATTATAGATTCCACAGACTATGCGCAATTTTTTCAAACTGATTTATCAATGCTTCTACTCTGGATTTTACAAATGGATTGATTATTCTTAATTCTAAACAAATGCAAACTCACTCATTTCCACAGAATTAAACATCGTTATTTAATTAATTATCTAATTAACAACTGAATTCTTGAATTCACTATGTCGATTAGATCTTTGAGTTAATTTTCATCAGCACCTTTGATTTTCCAACCAGCTTCAATATTTCTGGGAAAGCGTCTAATATCCTAGGTTTTGCAAAGCGTATAACTAAAGACTTTAAATCAACGAACACAATTAGATATTTATACGTAACACTGGAAGGTTAACGATTACATCGTTTTGGTCAATATCTTAAATAACTATATTAATTAATTTTTCTCCCATCTGAAATAAAACTTACAATTTCTGATAGAATTACCAGGCAATGTAAATCATTGTCCGTTGCCAACTCGTAGTTGATTCGAATTTATAACCAGTAGAGCAACTCTACGATCTCCTTGGATTTATTTATTCTCTTCGTCATTAAAGCAAATAAGCACGAAATTGCGCAACCACTTGGCATGTTAATGTTGTTCCCAGTTTTGCAACTACTTTGACTGTTTTATTTATAACTTTTCATTGTATTTTACGCAACTCATAGCTGTTACGACGTTCACGAATCAAATGTAATAGAATTAATTCTTGCGCAAGGATCCTATTGCGAATTTGTCAAGGTAAATCGATTTCAATCCATTATGGCCCGCAAAAGGATCAGCAAAGCCGAAACTCGGCCTAATAAATAGATTTCTAGAGTCCGGAGTAGTTTGTTAACAGGCAAATTGAAACATCGAGGGTCCGCCTGGTCATTAACCGGTTCCGTCCGATTCGAAAGCCCGAAATCCGGCTACTCAGTGTCGACTTAAGTGCCACCTGGTATCCGAAGAACGGCGTAACTTATCCCGCCCCCGGAAACCAAGGCAAATGTTTGACCACATCTATCCCCGAAGGAGAAATTACAGCTAATGGAGATGGTTATCGGGAAGGAAATCGAAGAAATACTCAAGATATTCCTTTTTCCGGATTTCTTGTTTCTTCCATCCCTTTGGATTTTCGACGGCAAAAAGTTCCTCGTAAAATGGATAAATCCCCTGGACAAAAAAGCAGCCGTCGACGAGTTGCCGCGAAGCACGAACTGAATTTGCCTACATTTATCCATCTGGGTTAATAAATACAATCCTCGGAGCGCGAAGAGCGCGAAATCGTTACACGAATCACTGTCGATTCGTGTGCGCCATTAAAATGCATGATATTGCCTCAAACTGAAATTACTGCGGGAGGAGGGGGCAAAATGATATTCCGCTCTCTTTCCGGAGTGGGTACTTTTTCCCGGGGGTTCGGGTTGTTGCTCGACGTCTTCCTGTCGCGGACTTACCGTTTAATTGGATGTTATTCCGTTGAAAAAGCAATTACACGCGCACCTGCGAGAGGTGTTCCTCCGAGTCCCTTTGGGAGTGTTTCGCGGCCGACAACCTCCTTTAGCATCTTTTAATTAAAGGGACACTCGTGACCACCGCAACGCGCACCTCGACATTCCTCGCAGAAACCTCTTATATACATCTTCCTTTACTTTAATGCAGAAGGCGCCGGTCAAAGGATCTCAGTTGCTTTCTCCAACTACCACCTCCTACGGCACCTCACCAGGCATGGCAAAAAAATAAATCTTCCGGTATAAATTAATTAGAGAGCAAATGTATGCTTATGTCCATATTTACACCGGACGAGCATTTTCCTGACGTTTTCAAAGCAACTGTGTGTATAATCAACGAAAAGTAGGACGTACCGTCTGAGACGCAAAAAGGGTGAAAAGATGTCCTTTTCGTAGGCATATACGTATGTGGGTTCTCATTGATGCAGAAAATGGTTATAACGTTATACGTGATGGAATCAAAGAAGATTCCTGGTAGTCCTATGAACAATTTTTCACATGTCGGATTTTAGTAACGTAAAGGTGGTTCGTTTTAGGTAAACGGCCAGGACGTCTCGAACTCTAGTCACGAGGACGCGGTTCGCTGCTTCCAATCGGCCCAAGAGCCGATAATCGTCGAGGTCCTGCGTCGGCAACCTGGTCAGACAGGGTCGCGGGACCAGGAGAAGCCTTGCCAGGAGAAGAGCGAAGAACCGGCAAACGATGAACGACACGAAGAGCTCAAGGACCAATCAACTTGCCCTCTGGTCTCCACAGCGGTGCAGACCGACTGGGCCGGACTCATCGAGGAAGAGGAACTCATACCCGTCCCCCTTGGCGTCGAGGATCAGGCGAATGACAGTTTCGAGGACTTTCTTGCCCATGACATCGACTTCGAGGTAACTTCGCCAACAAATAACTTCGACAAACCGGAAACCGCGAAGGCAAACCCCTAGTTTCCATCATCTCGATAAACTTTCCATGAGGACACGAATGCGTCCTCCACTAATTACAATTCCCGATAATTTATTGTACAGTGTCTTTAATTTGCAAGCATTGACGAGTTACGCAAGAAGATGTTTTTTCCTTGCTAATGACAAATTCATTGGGTAAGCATTAGTCTGGCTTTTGCTGTTCAGGAAGTGACGTTACGGAAAACCGGAAGCGCGGAGAAACTCGGGCTGACAGTGTGCTATAGTTCGGGTTCCGGCAGCGAGGACGCAGATACGGAGGTGTACATCTCGGAAATAGTTCCTGAAAGCGTTGCCGCACGCGATGGACGACTGCGAGAAGGCGATCAAATTTTACGGGTAAAGCCCTAAAACATCGCTTTAAAAGACATTCAGGCCGAACTTAAACACTGAGAGTAGATCTTACGTATTTTTCAGGTAAATGGAAAGGACGTGGCGAACAAGGAACAAACGGAAAACTTGTTTGCCGAAACAAAAAGCGCTGTGACCATCCTGGTTAGTAGATGCCTTTACCAGGTAAGACAATTATTCCTTCTCTTAACATTTCACATATTAAAATACTCATAGCTCACAACTTTTCATTTTAATTCTGCACTAAACAATATTCTTTTTGCAATCAAGGACGAAGATTATGACGAGAGACGTATATACCAACAGGTAAAAATATAAATATATTTACGTGTAAATTTTTGTTGACACGTTTGTCGTTTACCGTAATATATTTTTGGTTTACCATAATCTCAGGGCTCGCCCCCGCTGTCGCCGGAAAATATACCCGCCTACCAGAATAGCATGATCGAGCAACTAATTCGTCAACAGCAACAGCAGACGGACGAGAGGACCAAAGAGACGGAGGGAAACACGTCGACGTTGAAGGCACCACCGCCCATACCTTCCCACACGATCCAACAGCAATCGTCATCCAACGTTTTCTCCACGACTTCATCATCGACGACTTCCTCGCAGAATTCGCAGAAGTCTGGCAAAAACGTATCTTCGCCGGCACATCATAACGAAGACCGGAAACAGTGGATGCAAGACACTCTGAAAGACTGTTCAAAGAAGATCGAGAACCTTTCTCTACGAGGACAACAACCTGGACCCCCCAACAGCACTCAGCAGACGGTGAAACTCGTGGAGGCTTACTCCAGTCACGTTTGGAGCGACACGGAGCACATCTACGAAACTATCCCCGAGTCGGATAATGAACCAATCTATTCCTCACCATATGAGCATCAACGCTGGAATCACACACAGACCAATCACAGCTTGGGACCTCAACAAAACCAAAATCAAGTAATACAGTGTTCATTGTTTACCATCTGACGGTTAAATACAGCTAAAAGATAGTAAAGAATATTGTCCTAAAGTATGTTAGAGTTATTTTAGAATCATGCACGTCATTGCGTCTGATGAAAATTCTTTTCTAATTGTTTTTAATGAACGATCTTTTGCACAGACGAAATTGTGGCACTCTTCCTCGAAGAGCAACAGTTCCGGTGAAGAGAAGGACAGCTCGAGCGCATATAATACTGGGGAATCGTGCCACAGCAATCCGTTGACGCTAGAACTTCACCAGGGTGAGAGGGACCATCACAAGAGCACATTAGTGCTCTGTTCGCCCCAAGTTCCGCAACAACCACCTCCGCAGCAACAGCAGCACCAACAGCACCAGCAACAGCACCAGCAAAAAATTGGCTGCAACTGTCCGATGCCTGTAACGCCGTCGACCATGACCATCGGTAGACACTCAAAGACTCAGTCCGGCAAGAAAAGTTCATCATCCTCGCATCATCATCGAGAACGATCGACTGATGCGGGAAACCTCCCGGCTGACACTATGTACACGAACGTGGCAAATCTCCAGCAGACGATATTGCTGCAGCAACAGCTCTTCAAACAGGCTCTTAATCGTAAGAACCTCACCACGAAGGAAACTACGACAACAACGACGACCGGGGCTAGGAAGTCCAAGTCCCACGGGAATTTCCAAGCACCGAGTCTCACGCAATATCAGTTCGTAGGCAGCCAACAGGTTTGCACTTCCACTGCCTGGACTCCGCCGGAGGATAAGTGCGAGGTCCAAATGGAGTGGAAAGTCAAGAGGAGAGCGGATGGTACCAGGTACATTGCTAGGAGGCCTGTCAGGAATCGGATTCTCAGGAACAGAGCTTTCAAGATTTCCGAGGAAAGAGCTGGACATACCACGGAGGATGATACCATGTCGGAAATGAAGGTGATCAACGATTTCGTATACTCGCACAGTCTTCGCTTGATTTTTACGTACTTTCAGATGTTAAAGTAATTTTCATAACCAATCTCGTGAACGACCGATAATCTTTAGCTTCTGAAATATGCTCCTTAAATGTTATGTCTCAGTATATCCATTTGACCAGCTGGATTCCTTTTGCAGGTGGGCCGCTACTGGACGAAGGAAGAACGAAAACGGCAGCTGGAACACGCGCGAGAGCGCAAACAACGGCAGCAAGAACTACTTCTGCAACAGCAACAGCAGCAGCTGCAACATCAACAGAACAACGATCTTCTAATCTGTGACTACGCCGAGGACAAGGTTGTGAAAAAGCCATTGAACATCGTGGAGCTGAGTCACAAGAAAATGGCACGCAAGAAGACCACAATCGATGATTTTACCACTGTCCAGGAGATGTTGGTACACGGCAACAGAGTTGGAACAGGTGGACCTGGCCCAGGAGGGAAACTGATGGGTCTCTTATCCGTCACGACGGTATAGAAGAGTTGAGTCCAGGCAAACAATGAACTGCATATGCCGTGCAAAAGATGTGTACTGCTAACTGAGATGTTCGGGCAACTGTTACGATAATAATCAATTCTTAACAGAGTGGAGGGAAGTCAACAATAATTCACAAGTTACATCCCGTTAATGACCACTTTCAGACCAGTTTTTTTTTAGAAACAGTGATCTTTCTATTAAACCACAATCACATCGTAGACAAACGTAGGAAGTATTTAGGAAAACGACGTGCACTTTGCAAATCGGGCCTGGTAAACCATGATCCTTTCACTCTGTGATATAACGTTTCGTTTGTGTCACGAAATAGTTGTTGTCACTCTATCGATGTGCTTTCGCTGTCCAAGCGATTGTAATTGACATCATATTTTTTGCAGTGTAATCTGTTTTATAAGAAATCAACGCGGACGATGTACGCCATACTTAGCCTTGTAGATATGTATTATAAATGCGGTATTGTACACGATTAATTACGGTAATGTGCAACTAGATGTCTGTATGATCTTCACCCCTCGTGATAATGTTTCGGGGGACATTAGACGATGAGGAGGAAGAAACCGGAAAGCTGTACTTTTCTAAGAATAAGAAAAAATCACTGCCTTAGTGTAAAGTCCCAGATGCATTCAAGGAATATCAGAAACAGAAGCGAAAAAAAAATTCGGATTACTAGGAATACTCTCCCCCATGAAATTATACTTCTGATTCCTGTACAACATTTTCGCCCATTACTGTGCAACAGGCTTCACTTTCGCGAACGTAGTTAGATTTGTACGTTTTTACTTTCGTCACCTCATGCAGAGGTATTACAGTTGAACGTCAGGAAATCGAATTCCCGACGTGCTTCTTTCTTAGTTTGGAAATTGTGATGATGTATATAATACGCATGGTCTTGCTGAGCTCGACGACATACTGGTGTAAACGTGGAAACGCTGAAAAACGTAATTGTAAACGACTTAATATCGCTTACGATGTTGTGATGCATCCAAAAACATTGTTACCTGTAACAAATGTGTTTAACGTAGGGTATATCTCGCGTTCGATCTTACAATTTTCAGTTTCTTCATACCAGGAACGCCCTGGATATGTTGCCATTTGTACGTAGAACTACGCCGAATCGGTTCTAAATATATGTTATGTAAATACAAATCGCATAAAATAAAAGATATTAATATATGGTCTTGTTACACTGCTGTGGAAGGTAGTAAGGAGTTGCTGGAAGATTATCCTCAAATATTAACTATGTTTATCGACACAGTTTATTTTTTAGATGACATAGGCCATTACCTAGGACGAACATTGATGAAAATATAGTACAAATCTCGGTACACGTCTGGAATAATGTTTAGAAAGAATGCTGCTCCAAGCCTACGACATTTTTTTCACGGACACTAACATAGTTACAGGAATTAAATCGATTATTCAAACGATCGTTTTATTAAGAAATTCAAGGCATTTTCGATAAACAAATCAACCTATTGCATAAATGTCACATTGATATTCAATTTTGCAAGAACCTTTTGCTCCATGACATTAAGATTCTGTACGTACATCGAAAAGCAATGATGAGTGGAAAAATTCTGGAGAAAATCGCGCAAGTATTGCCCCAGATTTAAATGATATATTGAATCCTGCAACAAATCCGGATCTTCCTCTGCTTCATAATCCTCTTCCTCCTGTTCCAACTCTGTAAAAACACACATTTCACTTATAAATTTCACCATCTAATTTTATTGGTACAATATAAAATCTTACGTAAAGCAGTCGGCTCATTTCCCGGATCAATGAGTGCATCTTCATCTTCCCCCTCGTCATCTTCATCAGATACCTACGTAAAAAAGTAAACAAATGAATATAATTATATACACTCACATAATTATATACACAGCGAGACGTTAATTAAGAGAAATTTACATCGGTATCTTGACTGGCACTCCCGGCTTCGAAGTCATTCGACAACTCGTTAATTATCAATTTAAAGATCTTAACGAGGACAGTCACAGACGTCCACTGGTATGGCTGTTGTTCTGCTTTACTTCTCGTCCTGATCCCGTCCTCATTTCCTGTACGTAATCAACGACTGGTGTATAAGAATATTTGGACATTACAGATGTTCCTCTTCTTCGATGTTTAAAACAAAAGAACACACCTGCGTATATTTCATCACCTTTTACGATGATTTCATTCAATCTAGAGTCGTCCTGGGTTACACCGTGTTCAAGTATTTTGCAAAGAGCAACGGTAGCTACTTTACGGTCGTATCGGCCTAAGAAAAGATGCTGTCGCCCCACCCACTCAGACAAGACGAAGGCAAGTGCACTTTGCCCTGTGGGGCCAGGCACAGTCGATAAGAAGTTCAAAACTGCATCGAATTCCGTGTTTATGAGATGAGCGTAAATCATGATCAAACTTTGCATCACCGTAAGAGTCTCAGCCCTCTGCATTTTACTAAGAACGGCTTTCAACAGCAGGTCCAGATTTTCGCCCAAGCTAGTGCCAGCTTTCCTTATTAAAGTCGTGACCAATCGACCAACAAAAGAGGCAGTGAATTCGCTCGACTGAGGGCACAAGGATACAGAAATTATTAATTTATCTTGATTTCCATATATTTCCTGAATCCTATCATTGCCCCTCGAATAGTAAATTGTGTTTTAGATAACAATTACCTGAGGATTCAAGAGCTGAGCTATTATCTGAAGTATATATTCTAGCCCAGTTCGACCTTCGTTGTCTCTGTGAGATATAACTTCCCTCGCAGCGACAGACAGATACGTGCGTATTACTTCACCCCCACTCTGTAACGTCCCATTATCTTCGGAATTAAGGATACAATGACACGCGGCAGGGAAGGCTGTATCAATAAGTGCGCTGCTCAAGGGTCTGGCAGAATACTGCACAAGAACTTGCAGGACATCTAAAGCTACTCCTCGTACGCCTTCTGTTATAAAAACCCAAACAGAATCAACATTATCTTTTAAACCTACGTTTCATCTTTCGTTTATCAAGTTAAGTTTTTATCGAAATCTCAATGTCAATATTTTGTTGAGAAATTTATTACTTATTATAAACATACCATCATGTGACTTTTCCATTGGTGCTACTGCCATCATACTAGTAAGTGTGGGTACTAGACGTGCTTGAAGCGGACCGATACAGTCTGGATTTTGCGTAAGTTCTTTGAAAATGTCGTGGCACAAATCTAAAATCGATGGATCGCTGTGGAACTTTAGAAACACTGCGATCGCCAAAGGACATATTTTACTTTCGATCGACGCAGTAAAGGCTTTATCCATCTGCCAAAAATATAATAATTACAACTTTATAAAGTTTATCGCCTGAAATGCAGGTGGGAATGCTATATCGTTCTAAATGAAGAATATTAAAATGAAGAATATTCTTACCGGAATTAAGACCGGGAAAGTTTCCAGAACCAAAGTCAAAACTTCGGTAGAAGGCTGAGCAGCTAAGTTGAATAATCCTTGAAATATGTTGGTCAGGTGTGAACAAATTATTGTGTTGATAACAGTATTCCCTGCGTTCGCTGCTTCACAAAACCAATAGACCGCTCTGACTGCGCTTATTCGAATGCAAGGTGGTTGATTCTCCTGCAAACCGTTCACCGTTGCCTCGAGAAATCTTGATAGCATTTCTGGCGTCATTAACTGAGCATATCGTCCGCCAAAGCATAATAATCGACCCATAAGCAAAGGTGGTGCACCTGTTTTTCACATGATAATGACCGTAATGCAATGCAAAGAACTTTCATTTATATAAAATACGTGTAGAAGTCTTACCGGAATCGTTTAAGGTAGCGATCACTACCGTATTTATAAATCTTACTACATCGAACTGCAGAGCCTGCTGCTTTTCGATAACTATATCTCTATTTATGCTGAGTGCAAGTATGGCAGCTTCGTGTATCTTCCACCAATTTTCGCTACTTCTGTCGCCATTGGCTCGAAGACTGGTTGTTGCTTCGATATGTCGTGTAATCACCTCGCAAAGTACATTCACCGCTCTCTCTTCAGCGTGGTTTATAAGAGCCTACAAATAACCATTAATTTGTTTTCGGTATTTAATTGAAGCCTTTGTGACGTCTACTTGAATTCAAACATTATTATGATTTTTCTGCTACAGCATATAATCTTATATTTAGGAAACAAGAGAACTGTAGATATGAATAAGATCTTACAGTCAATAATTCTTGCGCCGAGATTCTGACGTTGTAAACAAACACGGTCTGATCATCTTCCTCGACAAATTGGCTGGGGTTGTTCGTCCACAATTCAATTTGCTCGTCAGTAATTTGCAAAAAGATAATTAGGTAATACATCAACTCTTGCATCAAGCTGTCCATAAGGTTCGAGAATCTCTTGTATTCGACGATGGTATGCACAAATTCAAATATTGCGATTATCAAATTATTAGAGTTGAATACCTCCCCTGAAGAAAATATACGAGATAAAAATATATTGTTTACATAACGGTTTTTGGTTCATAATCGATCAATGCCTATGTTAATTGTATTACCATCAGAATCTACTTCTTTATCATTTAGATCTGCTTCTGCATTTACCATTCCATCTTGATAGGTCTTAGCATTTTGAATCAGTGTTTCCCAAATTGGCGGCAATATCTGAGGTAGAAAGTTGGAAACGTATTTAGGTAACTTGCTGACAAGGCAGTTTATGGCTTTCACTATATCGGTCTTGAGGACATTGTCCCTCGTTGGACCGTCTGGTACACGTAAATAATGGACGAATTTCTCGCAGAACATCGGCACAACTGGTTGTAAATATTGTTCGGTGAAACCTTTTTGATAAACACCAGTGGCTGCGACTAAAGTCGTGATTGTGGTGAATATCTCGACCGCACGACCACGAATACTGATTGAGTATTGCTAAAAATGAAATCCACAACTCTTTTTCTGTTGTCAATATGGTACCTATACATTTGACATGATAGTGACTTACTGTATCACTCTGGAAAATTCTGTACATTTCTCGAAGAATAACTGGACCAACATTTGGCAACTGTGTATCAGTCAGATCTCGAGTGAATTCTGTTAAAACTCTCATAGCTCCATGAACAGCATGTTCACTTTCTCCGCTTAAACAGTTGACCAATATATCAAACAGACTAGGCCAATTTTCAGGCCAGTCCCAGTGTGCTATGGCTGATATTGCATAAGCTACTGCTGTACGTACCTGCAACAATTTATATTACAATAACTGATGATTAAGATTATGAAAAACATCATGCAAACCTTAAAAGAATTTTCATACTTTGCTGATGGATTCTCTCAGACCCAGAGGTAACAGCTCTTTTATTCTCTCTTTGGTGGTGTGTTTTATTTCTGGTGGACGGAACTTTTCCGCCATTGAACACCAATGTGTCTGCACATATTGTTTCAACAAGACAGAAGCTAATTGCCTAATAGGCAAATGACCATTTGAATCTATGACAAACTCTGTTAAGTGAATACCAAACTCCTCTGTGACTTCCAATGCTTTGATTCTATGCTCAGCTGCTTCACGTGTATCTCGATGTGGTGACAAAATTCCAGTTAATGTTTCATACAAGGCTTCCTTCAAGGAACCTTGTACATCATTCGTTCCCATACTCATGGTTCTGTATTAAACACGCTATCTACATCCAGCTATCCTTATATATTTTTTATAAAAGCAATTATGCGCTGCCAGATCCCATTAATATTGTATACATTGCTCACTTTTGTACAATATGAATTATCTCATTACACCACCTATAGAGCAAAAGTGAGTAAATAGAAAAAAACAAACAGAATAAATAAATAAAAACAACCAGAATCAAATCAAATTGTAAGCAATGTTTTTTTGCAAACTCTTAATCTCATGTCATAAACTAATCATACAACAGTAACAGTATATCTTAATAGAATAACATATTACTCAATTTAATTACTAAACATGTGTAGTAAAGGCATCAAACACGTTATTGATATCAGAAATTCGCTGTACAGAAAGGTGAGTTTATATGTATGTATATACGTATACACGCCTTTTATGACACAGTATGCCATTTTTATTTTAATGAATGCAACGTGTTGTACATCTAATATAGGACATAAAATTGGGGATCGACAACCAAACGTAAAAGCCAAACATTTATGAACATAATATGGACATTTCTATATATTGCCGGTCCAGTGAAATAGGTTAGAAAAATGTACTGAAAGAGTAACACGAAAATTAACTGACTCAATAAACGACTTTCAAATACAATATTGTAGGAAGAAGAGAATAACAGACAGGAGATCAAGATAAATTATCAGTAATTACCCAGGAAAATTCGAAGGATTTCAGAGTTTAATTATTGTCGATATGACCGGTTACTGACATGTGACGTTTGACAAGTACGGTACAGAAACTCACGGGTAATGATTATCCTAACATTATCGCTTATTCGGAGATTATTTATCTCAGGCAGAAAACAAAATGTCCGGAATTATTATCCACAACATGCATTTCATTCTACCTGCAAATCATACCTGAACAAAAAGTGCGGGAGAACGTAACACAAACCTCTCAAGTTCCGGTCTATTATCGTCTGCTTTTCCTGTTCGCTCCTCTCCCGTTCAGAACTAATGTTTTCTACTGCCGAAACTCGATTCAAGTATTTTTTATTACCATTCTATTTTAAATGAAATAACGTTATTTTATATACACTTTTTTAATATAAATTACTTTATTAAATACTCTGAAGTGGATAAACAGTCATGTATATATGCATATCATATACACAGAATTTTTGTTGTACAATAAAAGAGGAATATTAATGAAGGTATCTTTTATCACCAATTTAGTTGGCCCATCACAGTTCACTTTCACATCGTATTTACTATACCCTGTTTAATAGAAAATAATCTAGAGGAATGATGCGTAATAAATGCTAGAAATGCTAGAAATGCTAGAAATGCTAGAAATGCTAAAAATACTAAAAATAATACAACCCTTTAATTACACAATTTGTTGTATTACAGTGCCAATGCTATTGTACGATAGTGATTGAAAACTTGATAAAATTGATTCAAATAAGAATTATATTAGTTTTTACTGGTTGTTTTAAAATCATTATCCGGTTCTTCATAGTATAATTATACTGTACAGAATCTAATGACTATAAATGTACAGTGTAAGCTTATAAAAACCAATATAACTCTCTGCGTAATATTTTAAATGACCAAAAGGTAAAAGCATTTTAAACTTTAACATCTATAGAATCTTCTGCACATGAACTGGCAGACACAAAGCTATTACCAGTGATATTCTCTTTCAATTTTTGATTACTATTTGTGTCTGATTTCTTTACAGTAAGTTCATCTGCCTTTTTCCCAGTCAATTTCAATAAATCGGAGTGGATCCTGAAATGCAACCTAGACTCCAGTAAATATCCAGTAAAGTTCTTCCTGTAATAGAGATTGTTTCACAAGTGTTATTATAAGGTATAGAAGTGTGTATTTGTTTTGCAGAGTTTTGACATACTTTGCATCTTCTAAAAGACTGATCGCCAGCTGAATATTTCCCTGATCCTGCGCAAGAAGTGCCATCTCTACTGTTGCATATGGTAGTAGATATGTATCCTCTTTAATTGACTTATCTAATTGTAAAACACGCTTTAAACATTCTTCAGCTTGGAAAGGATGCTTCATTTGGCGGAGACACGCGCCTTTTAGAAGTAGTAACAGAGCCTCATTATCCGCGTGAAATTCTGTTTTTCTGTGAAATACATTTTATAATTACAAAATTACACCAAGCACAAATATGATTGTCAACGCTGTTTCAGTCACTCAAAAGAATCCTTACGGGGCCGTTTCTAGTCTCTTTTCTTCCTCTTCAATGACTTTGAACATATTCATAGTCAAATCCGAACGTTTGCCGACTATCCTAAATAAGTTCCATACATACATAAGTTCAAATATAGGCAGGACTAGATTCTTCTTCTGTTTGAAGTAACGTTCGGTTTTCTTTATCACAAATTTTTCCATTGGTAAAGATTTCCCCGCTATGCGTTGCTTATATGTAGGCGCTTGCATCATTAATGTATCTATATTTTGTTTCATTTCACTATTTCTCAAATGCTTTTGCATAATCATAATCGCTGCTTTTTGGTATAAATAAATAGTTCGTGACCAATTAGAATTTTCCGCTAGCATGTTTGCAAAAGATGCAGCTTCTTTCCATTGATGCAGAGTGCAATGAGCCCACATCAATTCCCAGAAGCACAAATGATGAAATTGGGGCCAAAGAGTCTGACTCTTCCATGATTTTGTATACCATTTTATACATTGCTCGGTGTTTCCTCTGGTAAACTCTAATCTTCCTTTGAAGAACAGGAACCATACTCCGTTTGGATACAATGCCAATTCTTCCTCTAAGGCTTTTTCACACCAGTCAAGGTCTCCGTCCGTATGACTTAGTACAAATGAGACTATTAAATTATAGGATAAAAGAGTCATTGCAGATAATACTTGTCTAATACCCCTCCGTTCCTGATATCCTGCTTGTAGTTCAGCAAGACCATATTCCTATTATAAGACATAAACACATTTTATGCATATTAATTTAAACACTATTCTGACAAATAGTATATTTTTCGTACCTTGTCACCGGAAAAACCTATAAATTCAAGCAGTTTAATTATTCGAGCCGGCAATAATGAGATCATCTGAAAAGTGACAATGATTAAAAATTTATTAACTGTTCAATTTTACAAGAGATATGTGAATAGAATATTTTTTACCAAATTAAATGCACCAATCCCCATACGAACACCACTCTCAAAATGCACTTTGTGACTGCCATCTTCCCATTTACGATTATTTAAAATCGTTAAACACTCCCTGCAACATAGGATTGGCTGGTTGGAACAACATAAATCTGTGAATGCATTAACGGAAATATCGCGCTTAATTACTTGTATGACTGAAAGCAGGTGCGGATTTTCAGTCCAGCTTTGACAAAGCTGACCAAAGTCTCGTCCTCCACAAACGTAAGCAGCGACTTTAATAGAAGTGATTCAGCATAGCACAGTTCAGCATGCACTTCCTCTGCAATATCAATTATCAATAATACCATCCATGCATCACATTATGTATTTATGCAGAGTATATAACTAATATCGTTTTAACAAAATCAAAGATCAAAATCGGACAAAGATTTGGTACGCAAATTTTGTTTTTCTGCGGAATAAAACGTAAGAAACGTAATGTAATTTTCATGAAGTTTCCTTAAATCTCTAGTTTTGGTAAATGCATATTTTAAGCTAGTGAAGGCTGGATCCGTTGTATATTTATGCAGAAAGTAGACAATTAATAACAGCATGCAGTCACAATTAACTGCCTTAAATTAGCACTCATGCATCGCAAAAAAAGGCTACTGGAAATCTTTCAAGATGCTTATCTAATCAATATTCAATGTTACCAATTGTGTAAACGTTGTAATTTGCTTTCTTCACCATTTTTGCAATATTCTGTGTGATAGTAGTGTGTTTACGGTGCTTAGAGCACACATCCATGCATTGCTGTAGACTCTCAGATGCTTTTTCAATATATTTCTAAAACAAACCACATAGTATATACTAAATATTGTACATTTAAAAAATAAGTAGGTGTAAAATTAAAAATTAGTACCTGTTCAAACGTAAGAATTGCTTCTAAGAAAGCAAAGACACTAGTTCCCAGTGCATGATACATGCTACTGTTGGCCCACGGATGCAATATCTTTTTCGCCTCATCAAACTCATTATTGAAGAAACAGTGGACTGCTCTTTTTGCCTCCAATATCGCTGTATCCAAGTCCATGGACGTAGATCTGTTGCAAGAAATTAATTGATTGGAACACTATAAAAGTAGGTCATCAAAATATAGGTATATATATTAAAGTCTTGACTCACTGTGGAATTGTCTCCTGTGCATCTTGGAACTGAAAATTCAAAAACTTGTCATTCACTTGTAATCACTGAATTCTGTACAGATATGTTTATTTATTTATAAAGTTTGTACCTCATCTTCTCCATCAAGGTCTGACATATTTCATAGAAATTAGAAATGTTCCTGCAATAGAAGCAGCATGGCATTAATTTATAAGTTATTTAATAATTACTTTTTAACGATAATGCGTTTTTATCTAACAAATAAATATATGAAATAATGCTTATGCCTACAAAAAATATAGAAGTATACTAAAAAGAAGCTTAACAATCAGCACATGACAAGAAGATAGGAATAGAAAGTTTTGCTTTTCTACAGATTTCACAGCTGTGCTCCTTATAGGTCATTATCCTATTCAATATTTAAGTTCTACATGTAAAAAGCACAAGCAAAGATTTTGGTATACAACTAGTTTGAGTTAAGTCTGATAAAAGTACATGTATACCAAATACTTATCAATACTTTTTGGTAATTTTATGAGCTACTAGATATTCGAACTTATCTATGTAATCTTCAGACAGAGAGGCTGATAAAATCGATTTTTGTGATAAAAATGATTGAGACATATATGTAGTTGAAATGTCCTATAAATTTTTACATTTTCATACACAAATATACAACAAGATAATGTTGAATCATTCATGCTACAATTTAGATACATTAAAAACGCATATTCATTAACTAACCAGATAAAACATAATTGTAACTGTGCCAGTGAAGGTTTGCCAGTGATAAGACTATATAATTACTTGTAAATATATTTAGTTTCATTGCAAAGTAAAATTTTACAACTATGAACATTCTAAATATGTCATGCACTAAATACTATATTATGAGGTAAACAAAAATTCTGAAATTTATTAAAATGACAAATAAATTTTTATCTTAAATCACTGTTACATGAAAATTGATAAACAATTTTGTACTCACAAATTTCTGTTTATCACGACACGAATGCAATTAAAGATCCTGGATTGTCACTGAGGTAGTTAAATAAATAGCGTTGCGATTTGAAGCTGCCTGTTACGAAGAAAGTATATAATTGAATTCAGGCGGCAGCGTGCTTGGACTACAATTCATAAATACTCGATAACAAAACCGCGGTTTAGGTATGGAGCGGGAGAGAGAAAAGTGGGAACACGGAATTTTTAAGTGGTTTTTTTGCGTACATTGCTGAACAGTGAAAATTGTTCTCATTCGAAATGATGACTTGCCTGCGTGCACGCGAAAGCCAAATCGATCGTAGAACCGGGAGAAATTGGACAGCAGGCTACGAACGATGCCTGTTTTCGAGCATTTCCAAAAACTTCTATCGCAATCTAGGTCACCTATGCTATATGGGACAGTTTCCAAAAGAACAATATTGTCAGTAGTTCGTATATCGTTCCCCACGATTTTACAACGCGGGACGCGAAATAGGCCGTTGAATTTCTCTGAGCATTACACGAAACGGCAAGGAACGCACGCAAACGACTGACGTTAGTCCGATTATACCGTCTCCATGGAATGTCCAAGCACGTGACACCTATTCCAATACATCTAATGTCAAGTCGTACTAGTATTAGTTGCGGCTGCACGTACAAGTATGTCAAACAGTGCATGTCCGTAAATAGTTAGTCCACGTTTGCAATTTTCACCAACGATCTTAGGATTTAAATAAAAAATCGTTTTTTATGTCATTATTATCAGGCTTGCGCAAATAAGCATATACTTGCGTGAATTTTTCAATTTTTCTATGAGATTATCCCAATGCATTTATTTTTTTCGTCACTAAACAAAGACAATTACTCTTCTTTTTTATGTCAAAATCCATGTTTATACATATTGGCATGCTGTGAAATATATTTCTATTAATTTACATGAACATAAGGGCGATGATTATAACGGGACTGCTTAGCACTGTTAAAAAGCGTGAAATATTGTCAAGATGATTTCAATGATTATTGGAATAATAAAGAGATGATTATAATACAAGATTTACCTGAATGTATTACCATAAACATAATCGTGATATTATAAAATAGCTTTATTTCGTTTGTGTAGATAGAGAATACCGCGTTTTGTCGCAACAGAGTTTTTCCGGAAATAAAGCGTAATGAATGCAACTCGAATCTGCATGGATGACAGCTAGCGTGTGAGCATGTCTTAGATTAGAATTAATCTCATGCATTTCCAAGTATGTAAAAGTCTGTAATTACTGAGATTAGTGGTTTTACACGTTTTATTCCGTGTTGTCCTATAGTACCACATAGTACTTCGATGGCAGCACTTGATCGAAATTGTCAGACACTAAAAAATATCAGCTTCGTGAAAAAGAATTTTTATTGTGGAAATGCAAGATTGTTAGACATATCTAAGTACGGTAATGGTTCATAATTCCATCGTTACTTACAACTGTATTATTTCACTCACAGTGCGCAAGAAGCAAGTAACGTTCTTTCCATTCTGTCAATTATCCTCCTATAATTACAATAAGGAAAGTCTGTCTAAGAGCATTTTGTTTACTACTTGCGCCATTGAGTGTTACGTTTCGATAGTGGTCAACAGAAATTTATGATTATTTCGTCCTTTTTTTCCTGCTGTAGTTGATATTATGTCATATATAAACTAACCTCTACGTTCAAGTATGAATGACAGCAACATACGCCGAAGGGAATTGAAGAGAACCAGGTTTGTTGTGGGTTTTTAGGAATTCTAACAGGGGCATGAATAATAATTACGGACTTTGGAATTCCCTTGGAAAAGTGGATGTTGCCAGATAACCTTCTTGTATTTAATAATGGAAAATCAAAGTCATCGTAATCAGTCTCTTCCTAGTCATCAATCATTCTGGAAGAAAAATACACGTGCTGTTCCTGGCAGGTATGTCATAAACAACATTATTTATTCAGAAGTATATAAAACCTATATACAAATTAAAATTACTGTCATTTACAACTAAGAACATTAGGTGGTTCTGTTTATTAATTCTGTTTTTATTTTGCAAGGCCAAGTCCAAAACAGGACATAAGATATGGCAAACCAAATTCCATATCTACCGCATCCAGTGGTTCAACTGGTACAACATCAACCAATAGTGGTGGAGGATCAACATCCTTCCAAGATTTTCAAGAAAGTGTTGATGATGCCTGGGATTCGGGTGATGACGAATTCTGTACAGTGTCTGACGTAAGGATATCAAAGAAAGTCAGTCATTCTGCAGCATTGAGCGTCATCAACAGTCATAGATCTGGTAAAACCTGTGGAGAATTGCAAGGCAATTCTAAGCTGTACAAACATCCACAAGAAATCATTCCAGAAGAGAAAAAAGCAGAAGCTTTGCAGAGACTAGCTGTCCAGCCATTACATTTGAGAAATGCCACTTTATCTGTTCCTTTGCAAATAAACAATAGCCAAAACACTATTGAAGATACAGATACTAAGCATAGTAGTTCACCTCAACATAGGCCAACACAGTTTCCTGGAAGGCCACAGCCATTGAGGCAAGCGAATCAGCCTGCCAAGTTTTTTGTACCCTCTAGGGAACAAGGTATGCGTGTAATAGTATTTGAATAATCGTGATTAAAAAGTTAAGCCTTCATTTGTTACAGATGGTGAAAGTAAAGTGGATAAATTTCGGGCTCTTTTGGAAGCTTCTGTATTAAATTTAGAAGAATTAAGGCAATTATCATGGTCAGGTGTTCCTGCAAAGTTACGTTCCGTCACGTGGAGGTTGTT
This sequence comes from Hedychridium roseum, assembly GCA_963989215.1. Classification (NCBI taxonomy): domain Eukaryota; kingdom Metazoa; phylum Arthropoda; class Insecta; order Hymenoptera; family Chrysididae; genus Hedychridium; species Hedychridium roseum. The sequence goes on from OZ022308.1 coordinate 4,006,655, forward strand.
GTCTGTAAGTAAGAAAGGTAATTTATACCTTAATGTTGTTCACAAAGAAAGTCCATTCAAAAAGGTGGGTAAACCACAATTACTCATTTATCTTATAGGAATACCTTCCGGCAAATCTAGAACGTAGGCAACACGTATTAGAACGTAAAAGATTGGATTATTGGAACTTAGTAAAACAATATTATGATACAGAAAGGGATGAAGGATTTCAGGATACATATCGACAGATTCACATCGACATACCAAGAATGTCACCACTTATATCCCTCTTTCAGCAGACAACTGTACAGTTAATCTTTGAAAGAATACTTTATATCTGGGCAATACGACACCCAGCTTCCGGTTATGTTCAGGTATATCCCAGCACTGCAAGGAATTATTGTACATAAGTAAAGGTCATGGTAACAATAATTATTCTTATTTTTGTTGTAGGGAATGAATGATCTTGTAACACCATTCTTTCTAGTATTTCTACAGGAAGCGGTTCCCGCTTCTGCTTGGCAAGATTTAGAAAACTATGATGTAGCTTCTTTGCAAAAAGACCAGCGCGATATTATCGAAGCAGATAGTTTCTGGTGCCTGTCCAAATTCCTGGACGGAATCCAGGATAACTATATTTTTGCTCAATTAGGAATACAGCACAAAGTAAATCAACTGAAAGAACTTATACAAAGGATCGACGGTAACTTTGCGGTCGTAAAACAGTGATCAGTCTTATTGTTTATCTTCTGTGTTACAAAGCAATCTACCTTTCAGCTCCTTTGCATCAACATTTACATCAACATGGTGTCGATTATCTGCAATTTTCATTTCGATGGATGAATAATTTATTAACTAGGGAACTTCCCTTACACTGTACTATACGTCTTTGGGACACTTATTTAGCAGAATCCGATCGGTTCGCGTCATTTCAGCTGTATGTTTGCGCGGCGTTTCTTCTACGTTGGAGGCGGCATTTACTCCAGCAACCAGATTTTCAAGTGTGTTTCGCTTTAAACAGATATTTTAAGGGCTCTTTTAAACATACTAATATCATCTTTACTCAGGGACTGATGTTAATGCTACAAAACCTGCCAACGCAAAATTGGACTGATTCAGAAATAGGAGTTTTGGTTGCTGAAGCTTATAAACTGAAATTTACCTTCGCCGATGCTCCGAACCACCTACAAGCACATGATTCTAGGTGACCGTGTTTATACGCATACGGTTAATCGTATACTATCGCGGCCAAATGGAACTTGGTATGGTGTTCGGTATCAGTTCTTCCTTTTTGTAGCTATAACATATTGTGAATGGTATAAAAGCGTTCCAATTTTTTTGGTTCTTAGCTTGTGTTAAGTTTTCAAAGACAGCGTCTTTGCAAATTTTAATTTGTTTTTGAGTAAGAAGAAATGTCTACAAATTGACCAACATACTGGGAAAATTCCAATTTCGTGGATGTATAGATTGTTAAAATTTATAATTATCGTGTTGTAATGCCGATAATCTTGTGCGCCGGAAAGTTTTTTAGGTATTTTGTACATGAATCAATTTCTTTAGATTATAAAATAGATACCGAAAATGTAAACGCAGAATAAGGTGTAAAATGTAATGAGGTTTCATTGCCACCTTTCTAATACGCGTTTATGATGCCTCGAACGCCACATATGAGCAGTAAGATTTTTTATGCTAATATAATCGTTATCTTTACACCATAACGATTAAACAACTTTATTGAGCCTATACCGAAAGACTCCTATCTTTCATACTAATGGTATTTTTTTATTAATGATGCTGAATGTTTAATACGGCAATTCTGTTATATGAAAGCGTGTTCTCTAGACGTTACTTGAGAACAGAGTATCAGTTTTATTTATTTTCAATGATTATGTTCATTCACTTCATATTTACAATTACCGTCATGCGAAATTTTTACGCCAAGAGTTACAAGAAAATATATTACTTTTATAAAGCATAGAGAACTGCACTTTGCCATGTTTACATGCTGCCATGATTGTATACCAATTTTTACATAGATATTTGAATTGCTTCCACAGAAACATGTCAATAGAATTTTGTTTCATCATCGGCAAAAAGCTTAATTTACGTGTAATTACGATTTCACTCTGCATAAATTAATATACATAGCTTTAATTACGATAACTAATATTTTTAAGAATGGACCAATTAGAATGTGTATAAAGTAATTACGTACTTTACAGAAATACCTATTTCTTATATGATTCGTTAAAATACTCTCGTTTCACGTTGTTACTTTGAAAACCAAAGTGCGTAATAATAAGACAGATTTTTTTAACGAAGATATTTGGGAAGGAACGTTACAGAAACATGACACTGAACCAAAACAGTCGATTGAATTTCGTATTGCTCTCTCAAAGTTGTATGTATACATTCAAGTAAAACTAACAAACATCATCAGATATGAAGAAATACATGTTATAAATGAGATAAGATAAAATGATATCTCTTCCTTTACGATGTACAATATCTCCATCAGGGATTCACATACATTTATTAACTAACTTTTTACAGTACGATTTCTTAAATAAATATAACTATGCGGTCGATTGGCGGTTTACTCGTCTTCGCCTTCGACTTGTCCATAATCAATGTCTAATGGCTGCAATACCGAAAGTTGCAAAGCGTCGCTAACATTGAACGATTCCTATGGATAAAAAGGATCTAACATTAAACAGCGTTTAAGATATATTTACAGATGTGTTTTCAAGTCTACCCACTTTATCTTTTATACGTACAGTCATGAAATCAACATTGACGGGTGTGGGATAAACGCAGGGCATACATTCCATCTGAGTGACTCCGTCGTTGTCAGCGGTGCATTCGCACAGCTGGCAAGAACTTGGCCGCGCAGTCAATGCAACTCTCTTTGAAAAGACACTGGCGAATTTCTTGATCGACGGAAGTTTATCAAAACGTAACTTGTCTCCACTGAAGATAGTGCCGTTGGTTTCCAAGGACAAAGGTGTGCAGTAACCAAGGACAGTTTTCGAAAGTTTCACCTAAAATTACGGCCAAAAATTATGTAACGGGTCATCAAGGAAACAGAAGAAGATATGGAAAATAGGATATGAGTTACAGGATTATTGACTTTACCTGTCTTCTCAGGTCTACGTCGCCTATTAATGCTCTTGCGTCCTTCTTTGTGTAAGCCTTAGACGCATCGAGACCGAACAAAATCTTATTCAGTCTCTCTTTCCCAAAGTGGAAATCACCGTCCATCAGAATATGCAGCGTGATGTCGTGCTCCAGCAAAACTTGATGCAGAACTGCATAGTCCAACTGAAAAAGCAACCAGTAGATAAATAAAGTATCGTTAATAATTGCATTTTGTAAGTTGGTGAGTCAAGAGCATACTTACAGTCTGATTTTCTGGCGCACAGTGCGAACAGGGCATCAGAATGAAAGTTTTGGAAACTCCAGCCCTGAAAACAAGTTTGGATGCGAAGCCAATTGCAGCGAAGACATCCTCATTACCATCACCGATCGGAAGGTGCTCGAAGTGCTCGACGAAACGGACAACGTTTTTCGTAAAAATCTGCCCGTCCAGGATGACGCTTCTGGGTTGATCGTATACGCCATTTCCTCCAAATACCACTAATGACCAGCGATTGTCGAGCAGCCCTTGCTCTTGGAGCTCTTTACTTAACTGAGTAACGAGTGGATCAATACTACGGTTCTGCTTGACATTGCGGTTGCATTCTTTCGCTTCGACAATGAAAACAATGTCCACTGATTTCGGCACAGAATCACCTGACAACCTCTTGAACTCGCCTTCCGCGACTTCCTCGCCGTCCAGCATACCGCAAGTCGTACAACTGTCTGGAATCCTCAGATAAGTATCGTGGAACGTGCAGACCTACATCAGAAACCAATATCGTTTAAATAAACCTTGATTCTTTGTAGGACGGCAAGCTTTAAAAAAATTTTTTTTAGAAAATGATAGGTAGGAAACTGACCTGCATGTAAGAGACAGCCACACTACAAGCTTCATCGACGGACGAGCTTGTCAGACACATCTTCCAGTATTCAGCTGACTGGATGACATTGAAGCAAGAAGCGAACTCCGAGCTCTTGTTGACAAACAAATCTTCGCAAAATTCGTACAGCGGGTTTTCTCGGACGTTCAGATCGGAGGTCACATGATTCTTCGCTAAGTTTTCTGGTTTTTGAGGACACGCGTTGTCGACGGCCCAACTTCGAGCGAAAACATCTATATCCTTCAAGATCATACCGTTGGAAGCCAAAAAATCATCCATTTGCTCATTATCCATCGTACCCAGCAGACCAGCTGTCTTTCCATAATACCAGCCGGATAGTTCCATAGAACAGAGATTGAACTTCAGGTTGCACTCTAACAGGAACTGCTTATCCTTCCGTTCAACGATTACTACGTTCTCTTTCTGGTAGACGTAGGCAGTACCGTTATTTATTTCTATCGGCAATCGTAGGTCTTGAGCTCTTTCTCCTGGTATCTTCGGCATCATCCTCACCGACTAAAATATACAGAAATTCATGGTAAAATTAAACAAGACGATTATTAGTCTTTATTTCTTGGCCACTTACGTCCTCAAACACATCTAATTCAATGGCATTATCCTCCATCAGAACTATTATTTTATGAGTAACTTTATCAGAATTCTGGATGTATTTGATAAGAACTGCGAACGTATTCCTAACAAAGTCATGAGCCAAAAGATACGTGCAGGGCCCACTAAAATCAAAGTGGCGGCCATCGAAGGTTGTGTAATGTTGCGAACCGACAATCATAGCTTGAGCTGTAATGATTAGTACATATTTCATAAATCAATAAGCTATTCGGCATGAATGATAAAAGTGATAAAATAATTGGAGAATATATCATTTTCTTCTACCAGGGTTTTTACCTTTAAATGGTGGTAACCAGTTGGATGGTTCCGTGTACGGTTTGTATTGATAGTACAGAGTCCAGAAAGTAATATTAGAGGTAGCGAAGTAGGAACCCATGTCTGCAATGGCTCTGAACTCTGGAATCTCCTGGAATTCTGGTGTCTGATTGAAGGCATGCCAAGACATTGGGAGTTTCTGTTCTAGGCACATTAGACCCTGATTGGGATCGAAAATGAACTTCGTCTTGGCCTCTCTATACCTGCTTTCGGCCTGCAAAGCTGTCTGACTGATATCCACAAGTTTCGCGTGCACCAGTCTGACAACACTTTCAATCTTCGCCCTCACTTCTAGGTATTCATATAGCTCACTAGCTTTTTCGTAGACTTGCTGGAACTTTTCCAAAGCATAATGGATCGACGGTAGTTTTCCAAGTTCCTTTAGCTCCAAGAGAATTTCGTCAATGACGTCTTTAAGCTCCTTGCCGAAAGGTACGAAGGTGAAATAACGTTCCTTGAGGAATTGGATGACCAGACCAGAGTATTTTTGGATATTCGTGATGATGTCGTTCGCCTTGATGTCCCTGTAGAACTTATCAACGTCCTGCGTAAAGTTGGTGAATCGGTCGAAGTAGGGCGACGTCATAAGCTCGTTTTGTCGGTCATAGAGGAAATCCAAGACCTCCTTACTGGCCTTCCAAACGATGGCCTCCAGGTAGTGGATCACGCGGATGAAAAGGGGCTCTACCAACCGTAAGAAACGGTGCCACTGTTGCGAGACCGAATGAGAAAACTTATTCCACAGGTCCTCAACGTACTTGATGAACGACACGTGGAGGTCCTTAATGAACATGTCATATTTCTCAATTAATTTCTCGACAATGCTAGCTACTTGAGATATCGAATCCCCTCTGAGAACAGCGGTGATGATCTCGGAGATTTTGTTATAGCTGTTCTTAATCGTCTCAATAATCCACAACACAGAGTTCCGTATTGCCTCACCGGATTCGCCCATTATCTCCCAAATCTCGTTAAGAATATTTGGCAAAGACTGAATGTGCTTTCTTAGAGACAATTCATCGATCACATAAATTGCCATAGTCGCGATATCCTTTATGTAAAAATCGTTAGCGTTGTAAGATTCGTTTAGATAAGTCTTCAAGTCCTCGAAGTCGGTTTCCAAGGTTTTCAAGTCACTGAAAGAAATTATTGTGTCATACATATTATATAAACGGCAATCCCTAACATCTTCTTACTCATAATTAGTCATTTCTCCTTACTCGTAATCGTACAAGAAGTCTCGAAGATCATCCTGAGCATCGTCCCAGACGTCTGACATTACGCTGACTGTTTCACTCTTCACATACTGTTTCCAGTAGTCGATATCTTTATTAAAATCATCGTACATGCTTGAAATAGATGTTTTCACGAAAGTCTGCAATGAGGAGGATCCATTACACATTCGAGAAGCTGAATAAAATATGCGAATATAAATGGGAAAAATTTCTTCATCCATCTTACAACGACGTCTTTTTTAAGTTCTGGTCTCCATTTCAATGTGGACGTAATCAGCCTCGAGTGATTCAGTTTCACGTAGAATGAAATATCCGACACGCGAAGATCATCCTCATAAGTTCTCCAGATATCAAACACAGTGTTTCGCGCATCAGGAATTTTTCCATACATTCTTAAACTCTCCACAGCATCTGAAAATGAAGTTTCGACTTATGAGGCATTTATCAAATTTTTCATTCAGTAATATTATCAATTTTTAGCCATTTTTTACCGGGCGTATAATTGACCATCATCCATGTAAACTTTTCTTGTGGATCAAAGAAGAATTCACCGGTGGCATTGAGGTCAGGTGTTTTGATGATGCTGCCATTCACGATGTGTTGTGGGTAAATAGGATAATACCTGAGAAGAAAAATATGGTTTTTCAGAATTTAGAGCAATCTACATTCAAGTCCATAAAGGCTTATGTTTAGCATTTGTCACAAAACAGGTATTAGTTTATCCGAAAATTTGTACCGACTACCATACCTGATCTTGAAGTGTTTCACCAATTCGTTACTTTCACGATGGAAGTGAACTTCTTTTTGTAAAACATCGATATGACCACTCAGCTGACCAGTTTCCTCTGGCATGAAACTTCTCTTGTACTTCCCCCGATTCTCGGTTTCCAGGTGAACGTTGGAATGTTTGTAAAAGTATCCTCCAATATCGAGATCAAACCGCGTTCTTGGATGCTTTCCTGTTATCTTATAGACGTATCTCCTGTCATCAGGATAATCACTTTCATCCTTGAGTGTAGTAGAGAGCTCGAAAAGTTTTTCTGGATCCGTGGAATAATCGATCATGAATGAAGCGTCTAGCAGATCGCGAGGTTCTTTCTTCAGTAACTGTCCTGTCAAGGTAACGTTCTTGTTGAAACTGGGATGCATCAAGCTAAAAACTGCACGCTGGTGATAAATTGCCTCGCTGGAGGTAACGTTCTGCCATTCAAAAGCACTGGCAATCGAGCGAGGCCTATCCGTCTCCCTGTCCCACGCCAATTTTGCCTCGGAACATACTTCCTGGGAAGTTATTTTATAGGAGCCGTCCAGCGTGAAGTTCCGTCGCGGGTAAGCAAAGCTCAGAACAATGAACTGATTGTCCACCTCCTCGGTCGTTTTATTAATGATGTTCACGTGGTACGATATCCATGCGTCTTCAGCCAGGCTGAGCCAAGTATTTTGGTCAAACTCACCTAAAAGAAGAGGTAACATTCTACATCTACCTCGCAATTTATTGCAAGAAATTAATTGTGTCATCTAAGGAGTTCGAACTACTGCTGAATTCGAGAGTTTTAATTTACCTGACAAGATTTCATATTCAGTTTTGAGTTGAACAGTTCGATTAGACTGCACGGCTTTTAGGTAAATTTCCTGGCCGGTGTGAGTTGTTCTAATTCTCGATTCTCCTGAAACGTTAAAGGCCGTTCTATTGTCCAGCCGGTAAATATCAATGTGCTTGAATTCCAATGTCGGATAATTTGTTCCTTCGTTTCCTCCACTGTACTCATACTGATTAATGTATACGATTCCTATAGGTTTGTAAATGTTCTTCACGGTGATCGTGATATGATCTTTCTCGAAACCAGCCCGAGATTCGCTCTTGCAATTGTACTGGCCTTCAAGGATCTTCTCCTTATTGTATATCAGGGTTGAATACCCAGTGGTTATTTGGGGACGTTTTTTGTAACCGTATGTTAAATGACCCACGTGGCGTGTATTCAGAGGAATTTCTATCTGGAAAACTCCCTCCAAATCCGAGTCGAGCTTCTCACTGTTGTAAGTATAATCGGAATTCAACACGGCAGTGTTATTGGGCCAAAAAACTTCCAAAAATCTGTTGTTCCGTTTCCTGCAGAAGGGAAAATTAGTAATTCACTGTAACCTGTAGTAGTTTCGAAAATTTTTGTGAAATTACTAACAGTGTCGTGAAGACGATGAATTTGCAGCCTGCGTGTGTGAGATTCTGGATGGTTGTGGACACATTGACCGTCCCGTTCACGTTAACAAGACTGGCATAAGAAATCCTGACCGTGCTGACCCGCTTTCTCGCTGGATAGAACAGATCCGCGTTGATCAAGCTATGTTCTTCAGCATTTGCATCGTAGTTGAACAATAAAACGAGTGTCTCCTCCTGAAGGAACCGTGGTGAAAAGAGAGAGTATTTAAGTTGAATTTCCTTCTTGTCGAACGTAATATTGAAGAGATTGTTGATAGATTGCGCAGGTAACATTCCCCAAGTCACGCGAAGATGACCATCAACGTCCTTCGACATCATCCGGATCTGTTGCAAGTTAATAAGTCCAGAATTATCTAAGTTAACAATCTTGGGGGCAAATCAAGAAGAATTTATTGGTAATAAAACTGATTTGACTTCAGAGAAGGTACTGACCGATCCATCCGAAGCGTAATTGGTCTTGGCCCTGAGTGCGTTGTACCCGACAACGTAGGACGTATCTTGGATACCTTTGTTCGCATGATAACTGACTAGGAATCGATGATCATCGTTGTCTGGCGGCGGTAATCTCGCACTGAAAACCGCATCGATGTTTTCAAAGTCTTTGAAGCCTATCGTCGCGTTCGCTCCAAATTTCCAAGCTTCGTGGTCGACGTCTACGTCAAGACCTACGTCAACACTGCGGAATGCTCGTCTTGGATTCTTAAAGAAAATCCTCGTGTCCAGGTCTTTACTGCCCAGTCCTTTCACCTTGTAACCCCCCATAATCCTTCCAAACATGTCTATCATGTAATGCAACTTCCACAACAGTTTCACGTAATACTGGTCGCGGTTGATCTCATGATCTAATCTTACGTCCCCACTGATATTGGTGAGCAACATGTTCCCGACAACGGTGAACTTCTCAATATCCTGCCACGGAGTTTCCATATGCACATAGAACGTGGTATTTCCATTCACCTGCACATTCATGAACGTACTCATCAGGTACTTGTCCTTATCCTCCTTTTGCACATCTTTCAAAGTTTCCACTTGCCCGCGCACGTCCCAATTTACCGAGTTGATCACGTTCATGCTGAGACTACCGTTGAAAGAACGACCATCTGCCTTTACATGCAACCCATACCGCTCTCTTTTCAGCTTTATCGTTATTTTATCCAAACTGCTACCCATTTTTGGCTCAATGCTCGTTTCCAGACCCGCTAAATCATCATTGTGCATTATAATTATACTTGAAACTTTGTACAGAGCCGACGTTTTCGCGTTTTTCATATCCCCTTCAATGTTGTAAGCTGTTTCGTTCATCTTCACCAGATTCCCGTGGAAGTTAAAGTGCTCGTTAGACGGGATGGAAGTCAACAGTTCAGCATCGATCACACCGTCATTATAGTCGGCTACTAAATTGTATTTCTGGTTGGGATAATGCCTCACGGTGAAAACCACCTTCGCGGTTCCGTTCTGCAGAGCTGAGTTGACATACAACACGTTAACATTGAGATCTTTCAAGGGTTTGATCCAGGTGTCAAGTGATAGAGAAGCCTTCGCGTAATTCCGTCCTTCCACGTGCCATATCGCTTGCAAGTCCATCTGAAATTACCCAATCGTTTACACAAAACACAAAAGAAAAATTGTAAAAAATGATTCATTCCTTCAAGATGAAAAAGTTAATACTGACAGACTTGAGAACCGGTTCCTCGATGGCAAAATTGAATTTCAATTGTTTTTCTTTGTCCGTGAAGTCCCTCTTCGCATGGATTCGTGTTTTCGGAATCTTCACCAACGGGCTATCAACTTTCACAGAAAGCCCCGTGTCTATATAATTGTCGTCAAGTTCTAAAGAGCCGAATACATCAACCAAACAATATTCCCCACGGATTCCCAAAGAAGTCTTGTAAAAGTTTTCGTCCATTTCCACGACTGTTTTTGTATCGATGTACTTTAGGAAATCTAGTGGAGTTTTTACCGACAACATCATGGTGTGAGTCATGGAGTCGTCCACCTCTGCCTCTTGACACGAATAATTTAAACTATATCCACCCTGAATTAAATAAATACGATAGTAATTAGTCATTTTATTCCCTTCAATTGGTAATTTCTTAGTACAATAAAAAGTTATCATTCCTGAAGATAATTAGAATGCTTTATATTTTGCTCGTCTTACCTCCATCCACGTCATGTTATTCCTGATTCGAACATTTGTCTGCACAACATAAATCGAAGTCTCCATGTCAATATCCAGGACATACTTGGATGTAATCTCAGAAGCACTTAAGAATGGTGTTTCAATACTCAGGTCGTTTTTCATATGGAAATAATCTTCCATAGAGAACACATTGTCTAACAGAATCTTTCCTTGAGGAATTTTAAGGGCACTTAAAACTTTGTAGGTGTAATCCTCGTTATCGATATCTAGGGCTCCAATTATAGGCTCGATTATTACAGCATAAATCTGAAATTATAGGAATAAAATATTGTATAAAAAAATATTGTAGCGATTGCGTAGAATAGTAATGTAATACGTAATACGTAATAGTAATACGTAAAAACGTAGAATAGAATATCATACCTCCAGATCCCCACGCCAGTAAAAACTACTTTCAATTCCACCGCTTTCGTCCTCGGAATTTTCCTCGTCGGAATTGCGTTCTTGAAGAGGGTTCTTGACGGCAATATAAACGGGCGGAGGTTTAGGTCCTCCCTTGGCCTTAATACCAACTTTCGTCTCAGCGAGTCTTATGGTGAATTCAGTGTCAACATCCAACTGACCGTCATTTTCGTCATGCCTGACTACCAGCTTCGTTATGACACCGCTCTCGTAAAGCCCGTGCAAAGGGGTAAAAAGTATATAACTGTAATGAAAATCCGTGATGTTGTGATAATGCCACACGCCTTGAAAACCGACGGTCATGTTGTTATAGGCGATCCTGAAGTCCGCCTCGCGTTTGCTGAGTTTCGCGATGAGCAACGATTTCTGAAGAACATCCACCGGCGTGGCGAGGAGAAGTTTGATGTTAAAGTCGTAAGAAGACGTGAAGAGTTGGCAAATTGCTTCGAAACCCAGTGGACCAGCCGGAGTCACGATTTCAGCAACCACACGACGATCCCGCTCCGACAGCCCAAAATTTCCGCGAATGTAGGCATATTTTTCAAGCGGCGTGGTTACGTTAAACTGAACCATTGACTCCTTCAACCGCGCCAGATCACCGATCAGCCGTGCCGTGTATTTCCGTTTCTCCATCTCCAGATTCGCCGCACCGTCAAACTTCCAGTTTGGCAGCAACCGCAACTGACATTTCATGTCCCCATGCCTATAATTCGGCACAGGAGATTCCAGGTGCACATTTCCGGTAAGATTGAAGATGCTATCGGATTCCCGGTCCAAGTGCCAAATGCTTCTCAAGTTAATGACCTTGTCCGGGTGGTATTTTAAAAGCAAACGAGAGTCAGCACTCGTAGAGTCCAACAATTTGTGTGTAAGATTCGCGGTGATCCATCCTATCGAATGAACGGTGCTGGTCAATCCGCAATGGATTACCCATTCCTTTGTATTTTCTTCTTCCGCTGTGCTGCCGTAAAAATCAGCAAGAACATGCTGCGAGTCCTTCCAGTAAGCGCTGCTGCTGGCTATCAGTTTATCCTCAGACTGAAGGTACCTAAATAAAAATGCAGAAGTTACCTAAGTTAAAGGGCTCGGTAATGAACAAAACTGGCCGCTAAAATAATTCAACAGTTGATTTCAATTGGTTGATATAATTTTCTGGATTCTTACTTTGCGTTAAAGGCGGTTTTTTTCCAATTTTCGAAAGGTGTAAGCAGCTGCGACTCAAGTTTTAGCGACGTCAGTGGAACCTGCACGTTGTAATCTGTGTCAATGGTCATTCTAATCTCTTTGTCAAGTTCCCAATCCAGCTGACTGTCGACCATATAGCTGTAGGGTCCACGCAAAGACAGTAGACACGATCCATGGACCAACCTACCAGGATAAGTCAGGACAATCGCCGCCGTGAGATTCTTCTGTGGTAACAGACCAGGTCCCGCTGGAAGACCTACATATCTGTTGAGACGAACGATAGTGGCTAATTTCAAAGCAGGGTCTCTGTTAGCATCCCACTTGACCTCCACGCCAAATTCCTTTCTGTCGTTCTCATTGATGCCCGTCAAGGTCAAGTGAACATCTCTCCACTTGTCCAAATGCAGTTCGATTCTAACTTCTCTCTCCGAGTCCACACTCGTCAAAAGGGAATAAACGTTCATCTTGTACCTGCCCTCCACGTAGGATACCAACTGGGTAGGCGAGAGGACAGTGTGGTTCAGTATGAAGGCATACTTGTCCATCTCTATTTGCTCAACGTACAAGCCGATCATCAGATCGCTCGGGTCGTGGTACAGCTTGCAATTCAGCAGAATATCATTGGCAAAACTCGGGGACTTAAGAACCATTTTGATACTTTGGCTGACGATTGCCGACGTTGATCTGTCGACATAGGTACCTCGCGCAGTAATGTTGTGACCGCTGAACCACGTACCAGAGAAATCCACTTCGTATTCGCGCCTAAACCGTTCGTTGATGCGAGCATTTACAATCAGAGAATTGAAGTTCGGGATCGTCAGGTTTGCGTGGCCTTCCATAGCGAACATCAAGCCACGAGGCATTATCGTGCTGACCACCAAACTGATTTCCTTGCCTGTAAATTCACGTGTTTGTAATTCACGTTATTATTTTCTTAAGGACTTAAAAAATGATAAAACACCTATCTATACTGTGAAATTGTCGGTTAAAGCTGTTAAGACTTTCAAGTTCCTTACCAGGTGCATAGCCTATCAAGAGACTGCTCTTGGATTCCGCCCCAACGGCGTAGTGATTAACACCGACTTTGACGTCAAGATTCTGGATAGGCTTCGTGATAGCAAAGAGAACGCTGAACTTTGTGCCTTGGTTTTGGAAATAGACTTTCGAGTAGGAGACGATGAGTTGCGCCGTTAGCTTGTGCCGATTGTCATGCAAGTATGGGCTGGAGTTGACCTCCGCGTGGAGTTCAAGGTGACCAAGAGCCTGCTGATACCAGGCGTTGATGACGGTGTTTAGCTGTGGATAAGCGGTCGAACGAAGCTTCAAATTCGCTAACTTGTGTGTCACAACTTTAGTTGACTGATTGGCAAGGCCAATTTCCAGGTGAAGGGTCTCCTTTCGCGGCATTTTCTGCAGCTGATAATTAAGCTGAAAGTCCCCTGCAAGGCTAATGTTCCGCCGGACAATGTAGCCCACCAATTTGCTCCACACTCTTTTTGTTTGGAAGGTCAAATCAATGTCACATTGGGAGACGTTGTCCTTTTGGGCATTTTTCACAGTTCCTGAAAATAGTTACTTTTTAGAACAAATTCAAGTGGAATTTGTGAGAATTGGACTAACAAAGAATAAATCCGACATAATTTATAACACTTGTGAAAAGATAACTCAGTAACAAGTGCGGTTTGAATACTGAAAATCGTTTACCCGAGAGGGCTGCTACTCGTTCGTTGTTGATGGTCAAGTGTAATTTAGGACTGTAGATGTAACCGTGAGCAAATTTCTTCCTGGAGTACCCTACACTTGCATCCAAATGGTTTGTGCCATTTATATTGAAGCCAAGATTTATAAAAGTTTCGTCTTCGCTGCGTTTATATGTTCCTGAAGGAAATGTATGGCCATTAAATCGCACAAAGTTTTCATTATTTTATAATTATTCTGTATTGTGACAGATCTCACAAACCTTTCGCGACCAGTAAATTACCAGCTGACTGTAGCAAAACGGTAACATTGTGGTTCTTGGTGTTGAAAGTAACTGTAGCACTCAGCTCACGATTTACTTGAGACCCTGGAGTATCAAACACCAATCTCAACACGCTGTTTTCCTGTAAGACAACACGACAAGCAGCTTGATTAATCGGACTTAAAAGGAATTTACATGTTTAAATACCTACCGCAGATCTGTCCCATTTGTACTCCAATAAATAGTTCTTCGCCGTTGGATCGGCTTTTATTAGCGACAACTTCAAGAGCGTAGGTCCACTAAGAATGAAATATGGGGCATCAGGGTTTTTCGTGACGTTGGAAAATTGGTAATCGGTGCAGAATTTTAATCCTATCAGTCGGTCCAAAGCCGGCCAGCTACAAGTGGTATTGCGGATGACATTTCCATGTGAAATCCTTTTCCGCGTGGATTCACCATCCTCATCGGTAAGGAGAACACCCAAGGGCTTCTCTTCGATGTGAGCACCTTTCGTGCTGACAAGTAAAATATCAGTTAAACTAGAGAACACTTCCATCTTTTGGTTTGGAAGGCCCAGACTCAATCGCACCAGCCGCATGCCTTCAACGTTCAGATGAACTTGCACTGCTCCGGATGAGTAAATATTCGTCTTCAATTTAATACCGGCAGTTTTATAAAAAGCGTCGACAGTCATGCTGCCCATCGCGTCGATGCTCACGCTAGGAAAATTCGGACAATTAGAACAAACGGATTCTTCTTTGAATTTTTCTGTATAAAATTTAATAAACATGTGTAAATTATCCTGTACCTGGGCATGAGGTTCCCAATGACTTCGACTTCGCCATGACTGGAAAGACGTTTTGTGTTCAAAGAACCGGACATCCGGAAATTGTATGCCGCAGAACCAGTGATTTCCAAGCGAACCGGAAGACCAGAAGTAGTCGGAACGACGTAAGCAGAGTCCATGAACATCACGGTATTTTTGTAATGTATCTCCTGACCGGAAAGAATTTGTTTCACCTTCTCCCATGGATTAAACGTTGCCAGAGCCGTCCTGATCTCATCATCCCCGTTCAACACCGTGTATTTCAGCTCATTCCCAAAAATCTAAGACAATTGTTAGTTGCATGAATGAATATAAATTTCAAGAATTGAGTCCAATCGTTCTCACCTTATAACTCAGACTGATCCTCGGATTCTCGAAGTTATTATCGATGACATTCGGCAATGTTTTCACGCGTTTCCAGTAATCATCCTCTTCTGGCGCAGAGCGGAAACTCCTGAAGAAGTTCCTGAAGTGACCCGAGACCTTCTCATTGCTGTACGGCCCATCGGGTCCGAAAAGACTCTCCGCATAATATTCCAAGCCTTCCATCCTCGCATTGACCTCGACGAGGTTCACCGACTCCCCGAAAAGATCGAAGGTCAGGTTGAAACTCGCAGTTCGTGGAACATAGGACTTCGGCGAGAAAATTAGATTGCTCTGATAATTCCCACCAACATTGTATTCCTCGGAAAAGAAGGAACCTTCGTAACTGCGAGAGAACTTTCGCATATCGCTGTTGAACTTTGTACCTAGGTCTCTGTCCGTCAGGAGACTTTGAATCTCCACCCTCGTCGGCGAGGATGAGCTGTAGAGGTTTGTCAAATGGCTCCATACAAAAGAACCCACTGAAAAAAATGTTCTTTCCTCAAAATCACTTAAAAGGAAAATTTTCGAAATTTTTTTCAACACTCTACTTGTATCTTCGTTTCTTTCTTTGCTCTATTTTTTCTCACCTTGATTAACTTCTTCTACTCTTAAAGTGTGTTTGATCGTCTTCACGACATTGTAATCTGGACAGCGCATGACCTGTAGATAGGAAGCGATACGTATCTCGGCATCAAGAGTAAAATTCCTGTAATAATCTAGAAAATATCTGTCCCGTGTTTTTTCACAGGAAGGTAATCGGCGATGTGCGTCTACAGCCGCCACACGAATTTCCATCGGCAAGAATTTGCCTACGTCGTCTATGCATGTTTTCAGATTCTCCAATAATGATTTGGTTTCTAATCCCGCGTTTCCAATTGCTTTCAAAGCCTCAAGGGTCTACAGAAAAAGACAGAAACATAGAGATGTATATTAACTAATCAAGAAAAAAAATTATATGATTAGAAAATTAATTCCTATTATTAGTTTTAGTCATAATCGACGATCATCAAACTAATTGAAAACCCGTTAATATCAATTGCGCGTCATATTCATAAGATGCACTTCGATCTTTGTGTATTTCCAGATTTTTAAACTTCATCAAATTATCGAATATTCTATTACTTGTCAACGCGACACGACAGCGAGAGTTGATAATTGGATACGTCATCCGCTACTTAGTACTATGATCATGCTTGAATATTGTTAATGTCTATCTATTTCAGATATCGAGGGTCAAGGTCAGAGATTACTCCAATTACGATAGAAATCCTCACACTGCCAGTGAATCTGTGGCACGACGTAAAGTGATTTTCAAATCTATTTTAAGACATTTCAATGAGTACCAGTTGGTATGTTCAACACGAATGATTTCCGAGTTATTATCATGTTGAAAATAATTGAAAATTCACCTCTTTAACCTGATCTGGAGGGTGAAACCTTGGCGCGCAGCCTTTTTCAATTTTCGAATCCAAATATTGAAGGAATCGGCTAATTGGCTCTAAACGAGCGCAATTTTCGTCAGTATTTGTGCAATACGCGTGAATCATTGCCGAATAACTCAAGGAAAACTGGGCTTCCGGTATATCCTTCTGAAAATCCATGAGGGAAGATAAAATTCTGATCGTGTCGTGATCCGGTCGTGGGTTTAAGCCAAACGTCGTCACCCAAGCGTTCACCGTTGCTTTATCAACATAGGAACCTTTTATTATCAAATCCCTCATCACATTCACCGCGGGGTTGCTTCCCATGAATGGTAGTGCATTCATAACATGTTTCCTGAAAACAAACGCAGATAAATAACACAAGAACGTAAATAGCCTACGTGACATAGTCGTGTTTGTTTGGTATTTCCTAAAACCTATCTCAACGAAAAAACATTATTTTGCTGATCATTTACTTTGACCCATTTTCTCGGAAGATGACTCATAAAAAAAGAGTGATAATCCATTTTTAATCACCGCTGCAGTACGCTTTTCATACGTTAACATTTTGTTTAACTATACACGCGTATTTCCCAAGTTAAGTGGAATTTATCCTTACTTTCCGTTTTTGCAAATGCCGTTCGCCCTGGCGAAGAGCTGCGACAGCGACGGATAATTGAGAGATCGAGCAGAATGTATAAAGGCAGTGAACATTTCAGAAAAGTTCTGTTGAAGCTCGTCCGTGCTTCCTCCCAGTCTGCACATGTTTTTCAACAGGTCCCTGGCAGTTCGAAGTTCCCCATGCATCGTCTTCGGGGTTGTGGCATGATCGTAGAGTAAAGTTGTTCTCTTAAAACCCTTGCCTTGCGCTGAAATCCTATTGGATCTGACATTATTAAAAATCGCCACTTACATTATCTAGGTTTATCTATTTAGGTAGTGAATTCAATCTTTTCTGACCTATTATTGTCATCTTCATTGTCTTCTTCATCTTCCCGATCGTTTTCTTCGTAGTCTTCATAATATCCGTCGTCCTTGGACTCCTCAACAAGCTGAAGAATCGTAGTGATTTCAGCCCTGCCTCCAGTCCGACGACCGCTCGACAAAGGCATTAGACGGTGAATGTCATTACAAACGACCCGGTTGTAGACGTTGTGGTCGATGGAGATCTCGCATTCGCTGTTGGATGAAAAGAGAGGTTGCCGAGACCGGAATCCGGACCTGGGACTCCTGTACATCGCTGACTGGACAACGGAAAGATGTTTCGGGCCGAAGGTGCAACCGTTAAGGTTTTTGATCTTCCGGAGTATCAGACTCGTCCGTCTCGCTTCATGGAGGCGATATTGCGTTTCGCAAATCCCATTAACATCCAACTCGTCAACCCGTCGGTCCACGTCGAATCTTCTCATCGTGTTCTGCAGCATCGTCAGAACTCCGCGTTTCAGATTTACCGACCACACAGGGTCTCGCGGATTGGGGCAGACTTCGTGAACCTGACCATCGTCGAATGCAAACCGCAGAACGTAACGTTCTAAGCTGGACTTGAAATCCGCCCCGGCCCGGTCCGGGTACTGAGGGTTGTAACGAGAACGGTCGTGGGTTAAACTGGCATTATAAATCCTCAATTGACCTTCACATGGCGTCGTGAATTTCACGGACACAGTCGCGTCCATGAAGAGAGTTGATTCATTTCGAGGGTAACTGGACGAACTCCCTAAATTCGTGCTCACGTCCATGGAATATTGGTAACGGTAATAAACATCCTGCTCGTACTTGAACTTCCGCTCGACGGGAACTGCGACATTGGATATTAATTATCATTAAGGATAGTACATCTTTTCGGAACATCGAATCCTTAGAGAAATAAAATACATGTAGTTCAACTCTACAAGCATTCTTTAATCAAAACTGGAGTTGGAGTAATTGAAGTAAATTAGAAATTTCCGGTGTGATTTCCAACATAACGTAATTGGATGTATGCTAAGTTAATTAAACGGGATCTAATGTGATCCAAAAAATGTTGTTTATTTCGAAAAAAGAAATATATTTGATGCTCACCATTGCATTTCGTACGACCGCATAGCGTTGGATCGTTGACGATTTCTGGAAACAAAATAGATGAAATAAGTTATACGATTAATCTCCGATGAGATGAATCCTGAAAATTCAATGAAGCATTAATTTTAATCGTAAATCCACAAGCATTCCTGGAAATCAGTTTCCGCTGATAAGGTCGCTACGACCGAGTCTCTAGAGCAATAATATTTCTTAGAAAGAGAAAAAGCTGAAGATAATCTCCCTAGAAGATTTTCCTCGTTTCGTGTTCTTCGTTATGATGTACTTCGTTAGAGTTACTTAAATTCCAAAACTCAATAATAATTATGATTAAAGTACAGAGACATATTTAGCCTACATAGTAATTTGTCTAAATTCACAACGGTTGAAACAAGAAGCAGGAATTAATTATAGAATAATAGCAACGTGAAGTGAAAGGGTAATTTTCGAATGAATCGTCGAACTAACTTACCTCCGTGTACAATATTAACGATCGTACATGTGAAGACGAAAATTATCTTTAAATCCATATTCCGTTCGGGGTTCATAGTGAGTATCTTCATGAACGGAAGTCAGTGCGTTTTCATCATCCTTCTCTTCATCCCCGTCATTCGAGATCGTCCGATTCGACAAATATATGGAATGGAATTTGTATTCAGGTACCTCACGGCCGAGATGCACCAATAGAAGACGGAAAAAAAATTAAATCGAACAGTTTAGGATTTGGAAAACAATCGGAAGACGCATGGATCGTTCGCGTTTGATCTCTGCTGGATCAGATCGACTGACTGACTTGACCGAACGGAAAAGCCAAACCGAGTGAAAAAAACCGGAGGGTGCAACAGGCGCGTACAGTCAATTGAACGCACGTAAACTCCTATCGGTTAAATAAGTATTTCCTGTCCTGTCTGTGTCCGCCGACCGAATGGACAACGACGCCGGTTCTCGTACGCGACTCTCAGAGGGGCAGCCATCGGTGCCAAAGGTCTTTGAGCTCTTCATGTTTGCACAGGGGTGAAAGGTCCCCGGCGCGATAAGATAAAGTGTCGAAAGACCCTTCCTCCGTCGGAAATCCACGGATAAAGGAGCTCCTAGAGATTTCACGAAAAACGCCGCTTACAATTATCCCGCACACTTAACTTATACATTTCATTTTGTTTGATAAAAACTTATTTAAACTAATATGCTTACACTTCATAAATGAAAACAAATCACCAATGTATTTTCATGTGAATGTAATATACAGTATTAACCCATATTTTATTCTTAACATTATCTACAATATTTTGTATATTAAGTGTGAGTACAGGTTTTTTCAGAATTTTTCTGATTTTATATTTACTTATTTATACATACTTATATGGAACTCGTACCACTACGAATACAAACATTGAATTTCGCGCGTTCCTGTTCTCAAGCATGGCGACAATTTTCGACCAATGAAATGAAACTTGTAGCATGTCTTTGAGAAAGATTATAGTTCAAAACTGGCGGAATTATTATTTCTTTCTGCTCTCGAATTTTTGAAATTATACTACATAGTTTTTTTAATATAATCATCATTACAATCATCGTATGCGCATCAATGAATAATTCATTTCATCGAGTTGAGGCTTAGCAGTGTGCTTTATTTAATTTTGCGATATAACACAATACAAAACTACGGCAGATCGGAGTTTCATGAAAGTTTATGATTATCCAATCAAAAGAGTAACGTAAATGAAAGTGAGGGTACTATCTGCCCGGAAAATGTTGGGCTGTGAGCTCGCGAGAAACGCTTTTTCACAACCTGTGTGCTTGTGTGGCATTAGCCCATTAAGCATGATCGTGTGCGTGGGTAGCACTCAGCTGTAGTGCGGAATATATGACAGGAGATGTTCCGATCATAACAATTCGCGCGTATCGTACGTCGTGAAGAACGTCTGTCACCCAACAGGCCGAGTTTCAACCTATCTCGTGACAAGCGTTCGTATAAAAACTAGTAATCGCGGTGCTTAAGATGACGATTGTTCTCCTAATGTTCCGCGTCGAAGCATTCCCGAATTTCTAGTCGACGTTGGACAAAGAGTGCTGAAGGATCGCGTAAACGAAACTGACAGTCTGCAAAAATGGGAAATTGTTTGAAGCGCGCTGGAAGCAGCCAAACAGACAGCACCACTTTGCTAAGTAGCAATCCAGAACCAGGACTGACTAGCGGTTCCTCGCAAGATATAGGACCTCCAATTCTTTACAATGTGAGTATCGGAAAACTAAACAACTACCCCCTTCGAACATCGTGAAATCTGGATTTAGAAACTGGAATTGGCCTTTTAAAGAGTTATGTTTAATAACTTGAAAAATTTTCCTGATTCACTTTGCGTGCCATTGCCTGAAATTGCGCTGTATTTAAAAAAAGTCCTTTAATCATTATGTAAACATTGCTGGATTTACTATCCTCTATTTGAATAAATCATCATTGGAATTGATGCAGTGATAACAGAAGCATCCATTGTGCTACTATTTTGTCATCAGTGTGTATTTATGTGTCAGGTCCTTACTTTTACATATAATAAACAGAAGGGGTTGTTCTGAAGTATTTGTAAGAAGACACATTGATTTAACACTGCATCCCATAATTTAATAATTTAATTATATAATTTTGGGTTAAGTACAAAGCCATACAGTTGATATTACAACTTGGTTTTACATTATAGGAAGCATTGGGACCTTATTACCCAGCAGTAACTAGTAGAGACCATCATTTTCAATCAACAGACTTGAGTACTCGCCATGGAATAGGAGTAGGAGTTAACATAGGACAGACTAATGAATCTGGCAACATGATCGAAGAAGAAGAACAGTTACGAATTGCAAAACGTATTGGACTCATACAGCAGCTACCCATGCGTGAATATGATGGTACAAGAAAAGGAGAATGTGTCATATGTATGATGGAGTTAGTGGTTGGTGAAGAAGTGCGCTATCTACCCTGTATGCATACTTATCATGCTGTTTGCATCGATGACTGGCTGCTCAGATCTCTGACCTGTCCCTCATGTATGGAACCAGTAGATGCTGCTTTAATCAGCTCGTATCACCCAACAACCTAATACCTCAACCAGGAAACTCCTATTGTTTTGGTAATCAAATTGAGCTATCATACTAAACAAAATGACTGGAGAGAATCACCAATTTTACTATCATATGATAAGGGCTTCTTGAGTAGCAAAGATGCCATTGTATATTTATGGCCGATCGTATCTGAATACTGTACTTGACATATACGCTCGCATACTAATTAAGAACATGGGTATTATAGGCAAAACAAACATCACAATTATGCATCAATGCTTTATGTTATGTTGCTCCTTTGTACAGGGAGACTATTCTCCATTGCGAGCTGTCCACAAGTTATAATTTTCCTATTAACAAATGACTTTCTTCATGTTTCTTCTGTTGAAGGATAAAGACAACTGTTTTGAATTATATAAAGTAACAATAGAAATCCTTTCAGCGTAATAATGGTAGATCTATGTGACAATTTTTTTATATAGTGTGTTAGGAATAGTAAAATATCTGCTATGAAGGAGATAATATAGAAAAACATCACAATTAAGAATATATTTTGAAGAGTATATTTGTGCCTTGGGTTTGGAAATCTTCAGAAAGCAATTCGCAAATTTTTTATATAACATTATAATGTATTTTAATGTGATATTCAAGTTGAAATAATTGCATAGCATGGACATTATCATTACATGATAATGGTGACATTTTCATATTCATCATGAGCAATAACATTATGTCTGAATTATATAAATTACAGTTGTTTTCATGACTATGTTAATAGTCCAGTTGCTCTTATAAATATCCAAAATTAATATCAACCATGTTCAATTTTGAAAGAAGTATTGTTTTTAATTTTTTGTTCTAAATTCAGACAAAGATATGTGTGTATACAGATAACACTTTTCATGTCAACTTTTAAAGCTTCTGTAGAAATATTGAAGGTGAAACCCAGGTGTATTACATTTATCTCAAATTGAGTTCAAGGAAGCTCTCTTGCGATGTGGATTATAGGAATCTTGGTATGAAAAAATTCATCACACCCTTTGCACCACTCGTAAATCAGTTAATAAGTGCTCTTTCTGGGACTGCAATCTTAGATGGATGCCAAGTGCTTTTCAATCCAAGTGTACAGTATGAACATTCATCCACTCAATGAAAATTACTTGCGCGAGAATGAAAACATAAATAAATTAATGTGTTATGAAAGCTTATCTTGTAAACTTCAAGGTTTTCAGATTAGAGGAAGAAATGAAGCTGTGAAATAGTGATTTATTGATATAAATATATTGTATATGTGTATCCATATATAGGTATACATATATAAAAATATAAATAGTGATTTAATACAAATTTATTAACACATGTGTTTTCAACTATCCTATTGTGTGTATCCCATAAGACCAGCAATGAAAAAAGTAGGTAGTTATCATAGATAATTCGAAACTATTTTAAAAACGCTTTAAGAACTGTTATAATTAAGAAAAACAAAAAATATTGAATACTTTTTTTTCTTGTACTAGTTTAAATTCTAGTAAATATATAGGTAAGTATAAAGTGTTAAAGTTGGTATTAGTCAACGTATAGTCTGTGAACTGGTAATTGCCGATCGCAGGGAAATTGGACCATGTTAAGTCAGACATAGACATGATTCGAAGTATATTTGTGTGTTAATTCGAAAGGTTACGAAGTTACAATCACTTTCTTATTGTTTTCCCGTGGAATTCTTGTCGCGCATGACATTTCGTGTATAAAATGCCGCAATTTTATAAAATCGAAATAAACAAGACGGAATGGGAGGTTCCACAACGGTATCAAGTGCTCACTCCTGTAGGATCTGGTGCCTATGGCCAGGTTTGGTAAGATAAATACTAACTTAATTCACTTTTTCGAGTCAAAGACAATATTAAAAATCTATAAAAAGGTTAGGGCCATTAGTATTGAATGATAAGCTATGTTTAATAGGAGATTATTAATCTTCCGCGATAACAGGTACTATTGCCTGTCATATTTGTTTATTTCACTGTTTACTGCCATGTACTTGACAACAATTACATGTACGTGCTATGTCATACGACCATGAACCAACCATAACCTTGACATTTAAAATTCACTTTCTCTTAACCTCATTGTATTAAAAAGATAAAATATGTCAGAAATTTTTATTATTTTTTTCTGACGACATATATTTTGATAATGACAGATGCCTATTCTATTAAGTAGCGCAAGCGCAGCGAAATAAAATTAGATGATCTGCAGCAGTCTAACATTTCACTTCGACCCGCGAAAACACAAAATAGTCTATTTTAAGCGACTGACTTTGAACAATGTTATGATAGATATACACGAATATTTAAATCTTCCACAATTCTGTTTTTATTATGTTATTTACAGCATGGTGTATTATAAATTTCTTTTTTTGTACAATAGCACAATAACACATCTGACTGTTTGGTCAATACAGTAGTAACAGTAATAATAATTTCTAGCTCAGCAGTGGATGTAACTACTAATCAAAAAGTGGCTATTAAAAAATTAGCCCGACCATTTCAGTCAGCTGTACATGCAAAACGAACATATAGGGAATTACGAATGCTAAAACACATGAATCATGAAAATGTACGTATGATTATATCAGATCACCATTTTGTTTTATTCTTAGCACTGCAATATTAAAGCACATTAATTGTTTGTAGGTAATTGGACTCTTAGATGTCTTTCATCCATCTACATCTTTAGAAGATTTTCAACAAGTGTAAATGATGATCAATGTTTAATTATGTAAATTATGCAAACTGTTTTGAAGTAAAATATTAATACTTTTAAAATTTTTGCAGATACCTTGTTACCCACCTAATGGGTGCAGACCTTAATAATATTATTAAAACACAAAAACTTTCAGATGACCATGTTCAGTTTCTAGTTTATCAAATCCTCCGTGGCCTCAAATATATCCATTCTGCTGGTATTATACACAGAGTATGGAAACTTTTAATATCAATGCATTAATGAAAAAGTCAGGTTTGATCCATAATACTCCTGTTTTCAGGATTTAAAACCATCTAATATAGCAGTAAATGAAGACTGTGAGTTGAAAATTTTGGACTTTGGTTTAGCAAGACCCACAGAAAATGAAATGACAGGATATGTTGCTACGAGATGGTACAGAGCTCCAGAAATAATGCTCAACTGGATGCATTATAATCAAACAGGTATATATTATTACACATTTCAAGAAAAATTATGAAATATCATATAGTTTAAGAGATAAGATTTAAATATATATAGGTGTCAGTAATAATTACTACACCTTCCAGTTGATATCTGGTCAGTTGGCTGTATAATGGCCGAACTTTTGACTGGGTGGACACTTTTCCCTGGAACGGATCGTATCCTTTTCAAAAATATTTTTCTATACTCTTTCCAATTTGTATCACTAACTAATATCCTCTGGCACTATCCTTGAACTTCTTAACTATGGAATTCTCAGTTGTTTCAATTCTATCAATGGGCAATCCATTATTAATCATTTTGTTTACATTTCTTGTGTATTCTAATGCCATTTCTTCTGTAGTGCTTTGCTAAGGGTCTACATGGTGGTTTTATGCTATGCTTAAAAAAATATGCAATCAGCGTTGCTGTGAATATATCATATGTATTGCATTGTCTTCTGTCGCTATATCAGTTGAAGGAATTTTGTTTTATAATCCAATCTAATATGTTATTGTATGGAAGTTGCTATAAGCAAGCTGTTACATAAAATACTCAATGCGTGGGTTGCAAGGTCTCTTGTTTATCTAGTAACAACAGAGAGATATCTAGTGGAGCCTTAGCAAGAGCAGATATTCATCAGTTGAACTTAATAATGGAAATTCTGGGCACTCCAAGTGACGAGTTTATGAAAAAAATATCATCTGAGTCGGTAAGTACATCTGGTATGTGGGCCTGAATTTACATGAATCAAGCACTAAGAAAATTGCATGCAATACTTTTATCGCATTACTAATAGTCATGATTATTGTTGATAGAATGTACACTAAAATATTCAACACACTTTGTTAAATAATTCTGCATGTATGAATGATTTGATAATTAACATAGCTGTATATATAACCTTCCAATTTGATTGAAACAAAATTATAATTGATAATGCTTAAAAGTGTACCTTAACGCTGAGCAGACATTGACCACCTAACACGAGTCCTAGTGCTCTGTGGTACACCCACAGAAGAAACGTTAAGCAAAATTACAAGTAATGAGGTAAATTCATATATAATTATGGAATTTTTGCATTTATGATTAAACCGGCTTGCAAAAGTAATATTTGAACAGCAACAAGTGGATGGATACTACTAATACAAATATCAGAAATTGATCAAGATAATTGGAGTAATAAATACTTGTTATTTACTACACATCTTTCAATTAGATACCCATAGTGGAGCACATACTTCTATACTCTAAATTGTAAAATGTAATTATTTCAGGCAAGAAATTATATACAAAGTTTGCCACCACTGAAGAAGAAGAATTTTAAAGATGTATTTCGAGGGGCAAATCCATTGGGTAAGATTGACTTTAAAGGCAAGCTATACTAAGAAATGTCAAATGTTAGATAAGTGTAATTTTATTAATTTATTAGCCATTAATTTGCTGGAGCTCATGCTGGAATTGGATGCAGAAAAAAGAATAACAGCAGAACAAGCCTTAGCTCATCCGTATCTCGCGCAGTATGCCGATCCGACTGACGAGCCGGTTTCTCTGCCGTATGATCAAAGTTTCGAAGATATGGATTTACCAGTAGAGAAGTGGAAGAGTAAATTTCTAATAATTTATTAAAGATTCTATCCCAAATTATTCGATATCCTAACATAAATTTCACCAAACTTTTTTTATTCGATTTCAGAACTCGTTTATGACGAAGTAGTGAATTTCGTCCCCCAACAATTACCTGCAACGTCTTCTACGATCGAAGCAGCATCGTAAATACGATCACTTAGTAGCACTAATAAAGTATATCTAAGCATCATACAATAACACTAACAATGGATAATCCATTAAAAAATTTATATGTATGTATAACTATATTAAATGAAAAGTTCAGTGTATATAATTTATAGGTAACACGTTTTACCAAACACTATTCGAGCTTACTTTCACATACACAGAGTACAATGTATATTTTTCTTAAAAGTTAGAACTAAATGAAATACAACGAACCGAAACTTTACATGTACAGATTACATAATTGTAGCACAAGTGTTCAAATGGCCTTTCGTACACTGGTACTCAAGATTGTATAAAAACTTTTGTGAGCACAATGTACATTAAGTGTACGTTGTCAATTTAATAATAACTTGTTCTAGTCTATGAGAGAAAAAAGTGCAACGAGATTTCAACTGTGTAAAAGTAGTTATACTTTGTGCACGAATTACGCGCAAATTTGTCAGTAATGCTAATTATTCTAATATACTTCATCATGTAACTGTCAAGCATCAGGTAATAAATTCAATTCGTATTACAGATGTTACAAACAATTGAAAAGCAATTATTTTTACACCTACTCTTCTTTCTAACCAAAAATCGGTATTTTGATACGCTGTTATTACTAAATTATGCATTTTAAGTTTTTCACTAACATCCACGCTCAGAAATTTCGGGGAATCACACGTATTAATGTATAGTGTCAAAAATGTCGATTACAACGTATCGTCGACACTCTGTCAGGTGACATAATAATGCCATTTCAATGGGATGACAAATCGACGATGATCTTTTTAAGTGCCTATGAAAAACATCCGTGTTTATGGAATCCTTATGACAAAGATTATTATGACTGTTATATAAAAAACGAAGCTTTAAGAAAAGTAACACAAGAGCTGGAAATTCCTGGACTTTTTTTAACCGACTGCTTACAGCAAATTGGATTCGTAAGACAAAAGTAAATTTATCAAAATCAATAGAAATTTTACATTAAACATTAGTTAAATTTCGTTGATTTTTCAATTGTTATTATTAGCGTACAAATGCAAATTAATGGTTCAGATTCGCTCAAGAACAGCAACGAGTAGCACAAGGATTACAGACCCAGAAAGTATACAAATCCCCCTTTCCCTGGTATGATGTAATAGTTGAAATGTTACTCAAAGTAATAAGGGATGAAGAAAAATTTAATTCACACATGCCGCCAAAGGGGGCTGTTTCCGAAATTTCTTTAAAAAATAATAAAAGTCCTGAGCCTCCTATCATACAGACAAAATCGCTCGCTGATAATTCACTTATGAAGTCGACAAAGAAGGATAAAACCTACATGGAATCCGGTATCAATTTTCTTTCCCGCGCCAATGGTATTGAATATGACAGTCAACAAGAACGACCGGAAACATCAAAGAGGAAGGTCTCTTCGAGGCAGAAAAGAAAAGATTCTTCGGTCAGTCAACGAACGAAATCTTTACATCCAAATGTAGAGACAATTTATATGGAAAATAATTTTAAGGATAGGCGTGATTCGTGTTATGAAAAACCCAAGAAAAACTCGAGATTGACAAAAGCAGGTATGTTAGCCTGTAGACGCACATAAATGTCTTGCTATACCAATATAAATATTGTTAAATATTCACAGGCTCTGAAAGAATTCCATCCGTTACGGATGATAATAAAATTAGCAGAGAAAAAATATCTACCGCTGCGAACATCGTCCCTTGTCCCTACTATCTACGTTCAATTAGAAGTACAATAAATTCCGAGAAAAATAGAAGTAAACCGGTTATAGATTTGAAGACAGTTTTATGTCCGGGGTTTTCCAAAAACGTCACTAAGCAAGATGAATTAAATAATAAAGTGCTTGAGGATTTGGCTTCGAACGTAGAAAATCGAAATAAAGATTATCATGAGCAGTCGAAAAGACAAGATTTTGGAAATATGACAATTTGCGTGAACCAATTTGACGAAGACTTTGAAGGTCAGCTAGTAGCGCAAGGAAATCGTGAAATTCAAACTCGGGAAGGGTTACACAGAAAACTAGAAAACTTAGAGAAATCGGCGCAAAGAAATGACGTTTCCACATCGCCCGTAACGTCAAAATCTTTGGAAATTCTTCCGAAAATGGCGACTAAATATCAAAACGGCGTCTTGGAGGCTTATTCCCAATTCAAGGTGATTCTTCCGAATTTTGATCAATGCCGAAAGTCTTGCTTAGAAGAAATCGGAAGAAAAACTCGCGACGCGCAGATTCCAAGATCAACACGGCAGGAAGCAGAGACCACCGCAATACCGGAAGTTCGCACCAGAGAAACTCAGGCTGCAGAATTAGCCGTGGAAAGGAAATCGATGCAAACAGAATCGATCCAAGAACTCAGATCCGCCGAAACTAATACCGTTGAGCAAAGCGATAAAGAGATACAGAGCATAGTTTGTGAATTTCGTACTTGTACAGGCACGTCTTGCTTCGAACCTTCTTCTTCAACGGCAGGTCGGGAGTCAGTCGAAAGAAATTTTCTTAAAACATTCGACAAGGGAATTCAAAATAGAGGTTGTGTCAAACAGTCTGCACAAGTTGAAGTTAATACTATAAAGAAGAATTCCACCGAAACCCAGAGTACGAACTGCGTTTCACGAGGAAGTTTGACCTCGAAGAAACAGAAATCTTCATCGAGACAAACAGGAACGGATGCAGTGAAAAGTCGAAGTCAAGAAGCTCAAAGTACTGTCTGCGTAAAGCCTGGAAATTCAGATGCGCTTAGAAGGAAAAATGATAATCTTACGGTTTCTACTTCCGCTGAGAGTCATTCACCTTTAATTAAAGCTGGTCCTAATTCGAGGGAGAAATATGTAGAATTCGACAATGCAGAATCATGCTATTCAAGTAATAAATGATCACTATTTCATTAACTTATTAACAATATATCAGTTAACAACGCTTTGTTTAAAAATAGCGAATACAGAAACTTATCCTTCAAGACGTGTACATACAAGCGATGATTCTATAACTGTAGGAGAAAGTCCTATCATGACACAAATTTTGCTGAATTGCTTAGAAAAAGTGTTAAATTTGAAGGACAAAAGCAAAATGGACGCTGTCGCGTCATATTTATCAAAAAAGGTCGGACCGCGGTCTGAAAGTGAGTATGAGGGTTTATTAAAAAATTACTTTTCAGAAGAGAATATTGATCCCAAAGATGGTGTTCTTGCTAGTCTACGAAGAAAATATTTGCGGACCTTGCAAATCCGTGGAAGAAAGGAAAAAGTTGCAAACTCAAGATCCACAAAAGACGTTGGATAAAAACGAAAACTGTTTACCGTGTTTTCAAGAAACTGAAATAAACAATGTGATCGGGAGTCTCACAAAAACATTCCTAGACGTAGTGAAATGTGCGCTCGATTTAGATGCCAAAACTGGTTTGTATATGGGAAAAGTAAATAAGCAAAGCCGAAGAATTAAAAATAAATAATTCACATTCGTTTTAAGTATTTTATTGACGAAGCCAAAACGGTTTGCAGACGAATCCAGACGCAATTTGAATAATGATCGACGAGTTGATTTAACGAAGCTGGTGGATAAACTCGAAAAATGTTTTATGACAATACTAAAAATTGATTCACCATTAAAATGTTCGAGCAAACGATGTTCGAACGTGGTTTGCGCAAAATATAAAACGAAGATGAGCGTCCAACAAACGACGGAACCAGATTTAATGTCCAGAGAAGTTCAAGCTTCGAAGGATGTGAATGGAATAGAAATTCCAGAAGAAAACCACGGAGACTTAAATAATGCGCCTTCCGTAGAGACCCAAGAAAGTCAAGTTTCTGAAAGTCTTACGAAATTTTTAGAACCGACAGTCGAACATAAGCAGGTCGATGCGCGTTCAGAGATCCGCGAGGTCGGAACTTCCGTTGGTTCATCGAAATTTGCGGATACTGGAACGCAAAGTCCTCAAAAATTAACTAGTGATTCGGCTGTTTCTACCATGCAGAGTCCATCAACAAAAAAGATGAGTACCGGGACTCAGAAGAGGGACCCAATTTTAGTTCGGGTCATCAAATATCCCGAAGAATCTAAAACTCAAAAACTAGACAAGACGGTTTCAGCACTGAAAATTGACCTCACGGTGCAGAAAAGTGCGGAAAAGGTCAATAAATGTAGCTGCAATTCGCGAACCGCACAAATTAGACAGGCAGTTTCAGAATATTACAATCAAGAATCGGTGTACTGCGGCAGAGCGACGAAAAATTTACAAGAAAGAGAAACGAGCAAAAATATTTATAAGAAGGGGTCGGTGTGCTTTCTAAATTTTAAATGCGACGATAATTGCAAGAACAGGACATCCGTTGATAATGATTGGGCAAGGATTGAGGACCCAACAAAAGACTTGTATTGCGATAAAAGCAGAACAGTATGCACAAAAATGTATAAGTGTCCGAAAAAGAAGTATGAAACTAAAAATAGAATTCTTTCAGACTCGGATTCCTTAAAAATGGTGAGCGGTGTACCTGAAAAGTAATTTTGATTGTTGGAATTGAATAAGTACAAATACGTTCAGGTAACAAATTTTATAATTTATTTTACAGCCTCAATACACCGAATGCTACGCATATCAGGGAATTTAGTGGCACGTTTAATCACCGCAGTCGAACAATTGTACAAAATTGCTACAAGTGTTAGTCATAAAATGTTTGTTTACCGAAAAATGTATAAGTTGACGTCTCTCCAAACAGGGGCTTTTCATATCTCAATATATTGGTCACGGTTACAAAAAACTGTCTATTATTTTTCACGAGAAAAACAATATTTTATTTACAGTGTGACATTGAAAAGTAATAAAGTAAACAATATGATATAAGGCACTAAAGTTTAACATTTATCACGGAGCAAAAGCGTCCTTTCAAAAACAAAATGTATTTTTCTTTTGTATCTGATACATCAGTAAAATCTAGCATGGGCTTCCACATGTTAGTAAATTGTTTAACAACTAACGGTTTGTTAATTTACCAATGCAAGGACCGGACTGCACACTCTCAACCTTCTTTAAATAGTACGACCTAATGAAACAACGGAATTACTCCGTTTTTCATAAACATTTCAAAACGTCTATATACCATAAAGTGATATGGTTTGGGTCTTATGTATTATATGTAAGAAAGTCAAAATCGAACATTCAAAGAGTGTACAAGGAAATTCATGAAATTGACATTAACTGACACTCTTTTAGAGTATACATATTACAAATACATTTGGTAGTAGCGATATGAATAGCCATTTTTATGGTAAAATGTTTCTCTGACCATATATTTACAATTCGATCCAGTTACGGTAGTGTAACCACGAAAGGTGCACTTCCTTTTAGAAAGTAAACAGTAGTGGGCAAGAGTAGCGAGATAACAAGAGTAATACTGTTGTCTTTTCTATCGGGGCACGTTAAATCTTCCTGGGCTTCATCATTATTAAAATACGGATAATGATAAGTTATTGCACTTGTGACATTTAAAGACTAGTTAAAGCTCACCTCGGGCTTTATATTGTGGGAATCACGCTTTAATAAAATTCAAGTGTCATTTGACTTGCTTTGGTTTGTTTCGTTAATTTTTGGTAGGTAAACCCCAGTTGTAGTATCATTGTTTTCATAACTGAGAGAAAAAAGGAGTATAAGTTTCTGTCCTTGTAGGAAAGCTTTCTATCATTACTTATTCGTTAACATCGTTTTACCAATATTTAATTTGTTTTCTTAGCATCGGCCTTTTCGTCCTTCACCTGGCCACGACCCAAAATTTTAGCAAGAGAGTCCCAAATTCCACCCAAGAAAAGGGCGCAGAACAAATTCTCGAACGGTACAAAAGGATCATGTATACCGAGCAAGATGGATGATAGCTGAAAAAAGAAATAATAGTTTGGATATGTCTCTACATATCTACTTCTTTGAGAAATCACATTTATTTTACCTTAAAGTATACAAAGAAGATGACTATTCCAAAATAGACAAGTGCATGAGGTGCAGAGATAAGATCAGTCTTCTTATCCAGAACAAAAATAATAGATGCAACCATTGATGCTTTTGTAGGGCTGAAACAGAAATTGATAATATTGAAGTAAATTTTTATAGACAATAATTTCAGAGGTCGTGATTTCGAAACTTTTTATTATACGTACAAGCTGGGTTGCATAAATTCCATTGCAGTTGGTGTCCATACCCCACGTATAAGACGTTCAAATAATTTTGTAAATCCAGCTCCATTTCCTTTTAATGTCCCAATTAACACCATAATTAGGTATGCATTAGGATACAGTTTACCTGCATGAGTAACACCATCATATACCTTCTTACACCTGTAAGTCAAAGCAAAATGAAATGCATTGGTTCAAGTAAACCATAGTCTCATTAGGCACTTACCTATATATCTCCTTCATTGCTGAGCACACAATTTTCACAGGCAAAAACTTTGCAACTTTATAGCCAATATCAAATGGAGTATAAAATATAACATACCTACAAAACCACAGTTTCGTTATCAACATTATATCCAATTAGTCAGAAGAAATAACAAATTTATTTGTGAAATTTACCACACAATTGTTGCGACTAACACTTGAGGAGTATTTTTTAAGGGAGCAATTATCGGTTCTCCTAAAAGTCCATTGCAAAGCATACCACTTGCAAATACGACTAGCATTGTTGAAAGCCAACATGACAGTGGATGTTTCCGAGAGAATGCCTGGGCACCTGTGAATATAAATATATTATATTTACATTATGTTATACTGTTAACAAGTTTTATTTAATTTTTTAAATAAAAGAAAGGAAACATCAGGTAGGAATTTGATAGTATACACTCTTTAATGTAGGTCACTGGGAAGCCTTACAACTGACGCTGCTTTTTCTATATTTGTAGAAATATTTTATCAATGATCGGGGGCAATCCAATTGTAACATGTATTTTATAACAAGAACAGGCAAAGAAAGTAAATCTACAAGTAAAATAAATCTACAAGTTGTGCCTTTTACGCTCTACTGCTGCAATAGAAAGTAGCTTTAGATTTCATAATCCTATTTATATTATGTAATGTGAAATTGATTACTGGACCACCAGTTTAAGCTTGTCCTTATTATCTTTAGATTGTTCCAAGTGTTTACATAATCTTATAACTACAGGTATTCAAAAATTTCATATAGTATGTATTTTATACTGTACTTTCAGTAACATATTTTGGACAAATCTAGTTATAACTATCAAAGTGTATACTGAAATAGATCAGCTGGGTTTCCTCAGTTAATGTAGTAAGAGAAGATTATATTCATTGTGCCAAAAAACTGATAGGCATGGTATTTGAGTAGTAAGAGATGTCTAATTGAAATTCTTTAGAATTTAATTAAGTTAACATATAGTGTAGCTTGGAAATTCAGCATGCATGATTCATGTATGTATTTTTAATATTTTTGTAAGATCAGTTAAAAATTAAAGATATACTAATATTCAAAAATGTATTAGGTAAAAATGTATTAGTATTCGTATAATAAGATGATAAAAAATATCATATCTAAATATGCGGCCCCGAAACGCGTGCGATAAGATGTAGTGTTTCATAGGTGAAAAATAAATAGTATATCGGAAACGTACAAAGCATTTTAGCCGGAATGTTTATATCGCTATAAGTTTCTTAAAAAAATTTGACGAACATTATAATGAAAAGTCAGCACGGCGTTTTCTATATCGTGAAGAGTGAAAAAAGCCGCGAAATAACGTCGGCCGAAGACGGGTAAAATCCTGGGGAGAGTGCGAGAAGCTATCTCGAGGCAGAAGCTCGGGGGAAGCTTTATATTTAGAATTGGCCCGTCGGGCTTGAGCTTACCGGGTCCTAAATCTTCCCTGACGTGCAGCGCACAGAGTACACAGTGAGCGATGTCGAAGTACGGGAACATTTTTAATTTAATGACCTGATTGGCCACGTCCAGGAATGCCTCGGGATCCATCGTTGTTTTGTTGCCTTCGACGGCACGCAATTTTTCGAGCGAATTAACACGAGTTTCTCGTAGAAACTCCAAATTCAAAAGCCACTACCGCCCGCGAGCGACGCTAGTAATGCGCCGTCTGCTGCGATCAGTCGTCTGCTACGAACCGAACGTAATATTCGCGAGAGTAAAAAAACCTACTTATTACCGAGCAGGTGAAAACCAACTTTCTCCGGTTTTTGGCTTGGTAAGCTATACACAGATGGCGTGCAGAATGCATATCTGCTTTACCATTGTAGCACAAAAAGTAGAAATTACTTTTAACGAGGCATTTACAAAATTTCATTTTGTCATTTTATAAATACACAAGACATTTATAGGCCTCTGTGTAAATAGCAAATATATCCTAACACGTAGCCAAACATATTCAGTTCTTAATGGTTTTAGAAAATACATCGCGTATTATAAATCTGTTTTAACAGCTAAGTCATTTTGTTCAATTATTATCAATCGTGAATGGAACACGACTGCTATGATGACGCTCAGTCATAACTACAGTACAACGACACTCATAAAACAAGTGCCATAATTATTTATCTATACTGGGTAGGTGCAATTGCACCTACGTGCACCAGTTAATTCACGCATGTACGATTCACACATGCAGTTCCGACATGTTTTATAAATTGTGTGAATGATGCGACCTCGGTTAATGTTTCGCAGTGCGAAATTTTAGGCCGCTAAGTGTGAAGTGCGATATGCGTAATTCGTTCATTATCAAAAGTCGAATGCGATAAAGATAAGGATATGCTAGCTGAAAAAAGTGAGAAACACACAGATCTCGAGTAGTTCGATAGACGAACTTCTCAACCCCCTCCTCGATTGGTTATATTTGACTTTTGTATCAATTTTGCATCGCGTGGCCGGATGTTTCGATGTGTACGTGCATATGTAATATCTTGGAAATGAACTTTAGATCCAAGCAACGTAGAGTTTTAGACAGTAAGAATAATTGCAAGGCATAACTTTCGTCAACAGTCCGCGGTGCATTGTAAATACCGAACAGAGCGACCGTATTTCTCACATACATGACTACAATTCAGGGCAATAAGTCGAATCTCACGGCCTTATACATGGTGTAATTCTTGAGTGATATATCACATTCCGAAG
Source organism: Hedychridium roseum (assembly GCA_963989215.1). Lineage (NCBI taxonomy): Eukaryota > Metazoa > Arthropoda > Insecta > Hymenoptera > Chrysididae > Hedychridium > Hedychridium roseum. The sequence goes on from OZ022308.1 coordinate 4,042,622, forward strand.
TGCCTTGTAACTCTGTGAATTCTCTTCAAAAAGTATATCACTATGGTAAGCATATACAAACGAAAAAATCAAAGCACATTTACCTACAATCACATGATTTTTAATTCTGATGTTTCAGAGGGATGGAATAAGATATCGACAACATGCCACAAGAAGATCCTTCACAGACACTTTATATGAAAATAAAGTTTCTTCCCAGAAAAGAAGTATACTGCCAAATCAAACACAGCACCTGCTCTTTGTGCTTACCTTTTTTCTTTTCTTGTCGTTTATAATAATTTACTTAGAAAAGAACTTACCTGAGCCACGATTCATCAGTACAGAAGGTCTTTCTCCTGGCGAATTTATAGCAGAAAGGGCACGCAATCATATTGTGAACCTGACATCTATTGGCCCACGTGTTACTGGAAGTTATGAGAACGAAGTGCTAGCCATTAAGTTCCTTACTACAACCATCAATGACATTGTTAGAAAAGCACACAAAAATCATAAAATTCTAGTCAATCTTACGAAGCATAGTGGAGCCTTCCCTTTGAAATTTTTGGATGGCATGACAAATGTTTATCGAAATGTTCAGAATGTTATTGTGAAAATTGGACCACAGAGACCTTCACCAAACAGTTTATTATTAAATTGTCATTTTGACACCTTTGCTGGAAGTCCTGGTAAATATTCATTTAATAATGGTAGTTTTATTTTGTACCAGCATTCCTTCACAATGTTATATTTATTCAAGGTGGATCTGATGATGGAGCTAGCTGTGCTGTGATGTTAGAAATATTACGTATAATCTCTTTTAGCTCAAAACAACTAAATCATAATATGATATTTTTATTCAATGGTGCTGAAGAAAATCTGCTACAGGTATAAAATAATACTTGATCTTTTTGTTACACATGCACACGTAAATAACTAACTGTTTAAGTTTGGAATTAACAATAGGCATCCCATGGTTTTATTACACAACACCCTTGGGCAAAGGAAATTCGAGCATTCATAAACCTTGAAGCATGTGGTGCTGGAGGTCGTGAACTTTTATTTCAAGCAGGACCTAATAATCCTTGGCTATTAGAGGTTTGTTTCAGTCACATTTATTGCAATATTGTATGCGGAATTTTCATCACTTCATTTATCAGGTGTACTCTAAGTCTGTGCCATATCCTTATGCATCATCTTTGGCTCAAGAGATATTTGAAAGTGGTATTGTACCTGGAGATACTGATTTTCGAATATTCAGAGACTTTGGAAAGGTTTCAGGTAGTAAAGCAGCATTAGCTGAGTGTATTAAAGTCTTATCATATGGTTAAACACATATATTCTTGCTGTGACAGGGCTTGATTTTGCTTGGGCAACCAATGGATATGTTTACCATACGAGATTCGACACAGTCGACCAAATACCTTTAGGATCGCTACAAAGAACAGGGGACAATATTCTAGCTTTGGCACAAGGATTATTAGCAGATGAACATATGTCCTCTGATGCTGTTCAAGATTCCACAGGAAATCTTGTATTCTTTGATTTCCTTGGAGCATTTGTTATTCGATGGCCCCAATACGTAGCTAGTACAATTAACTTTGCTAGTATACTTGTTAGTGCTTATTCTATTTACTTGAATATGGAAAGTGCACACAGAGGTAATAAACGTAAGCTAATATATGTTTAAATAACACACATTTTACACTTATTCCTGTTTCCTGATGTAGATGTTAAAAAGTCAACTTATATTAAGCAAGTGCTAATGTGCACGGCAACAATAATGACATCTTGGTTGGTATCATCATTCTCGTGTACAATGATTGCCCTTGTGCTCACAAAATTGGGAAAAGTTATGAGTTGGTATGCCAGGCCGGCGTGGTTGTTGTTTTTATACATTTGTCCAACCGTCTGTGTGTCTATGATCTCATTCTTATACATGGGCTCAAGGCAAAAAAAGGTAAGCATAACATTAATAATATGCAAGCTTTGAACATAGAATTCTTACGAACCATTTACAGGAGGTTTCTTCAGCATGGACTTTATATCAAATGTACTGTGATGCATATTCTGTAATATGGATGTCGATTCTCTTCCTTTGTATCTTACTTGAAATACGATCAGGTTTTATACCTTTGCATTGGGTCATATTTCCTGCTGTTGGCAATATCATGAGACACAAATTCTTCAGTAAATGGAGAGGTGATAATTAACACCTTCAGCGCTCGTAATATCCAAAAAAGTATTATCTGTTCTTGCTTACATTTTCTTTCTTGCAGACTGGAAATGGTTATGCTATCAGTTAGGAGTTCTTAGTTTACCATACATACAGTCATTTTACCTCGCCCTCGGGGCTTTATACCTATTCGTTCCAATCATGGGTAGATCTGGAGGCAGCGTTAATTCAGAAGTTGTCATTGCTAACATGCTGTCATTTTTATTTTGTCAACTACTAAGTTTTGTGGTAAGAATCTGAAGTTTCAACTTACAGTAGTATTTCCTGAACATCTCAAACATTTTATTCTTTTCCAGTTACCCATAGTATTACTGATAAAAAATGCAGAAAGAATTATAAGTGTCCTTGTTGGCATATTTTTAATAGCAATTGGTGTATTAATTTTGACACCGCTTGGATTTCCATATAGCGGAGATCCATTGTCGCCCGCTCCAGAAAGATACATGATCGCGGTGAGATATATATTGAGTAAAATTATAATATTTCATACTTAATACATACAACAATACATACATACAACTACGAAATAAAGTATCTTAATTATTGTATGATATTTATAGCACGCTCAGAGGCAGTTTTATAACGCAAATGGTACATTACGATACTCTGGTACAGGATATTGGATAGTTGATTTGGACATGAACAGTCCTCATAGTGTAGAATCCATAGTACCTGAAGTAGGTGCTGTTTCACCTACGACAAAAGATTGTGAGAACGAATTGTATTGCGGTCTGCCATACTTAATGCCTGTTACAACTTTTCTATGGTACGTCGCCGAAACATTAAAAGTTATGCTATATCAAACAGTGGCGGAAAATAAATTCTTCTACATTTACAGGAAAACGAGTTGGATTCCTGGACCGGCTCCATTAATAAGCATCCCCACAACGCTTGAACTTGTCTCAAAGAGTATTAAACACAACGTAGTCAGTTTTACGTTTAATGTTACAGGTGAATTTTAACAGTTATATCTTCGGATTTTTCCAGATTAAAGAGCACGTATTATCGTTCGTTACGTGAATTTTCAGGGCCTGATCACATAGGAATAATGTTATCACCATACAAAGGTGTCCATTTGCAAAAGTGGAATGTTGTTGAGGGAAAACCGTTACAAGGTCCATTGTGGAACGACAGAGAAACCTATTTCATTTATTATGCGTGTGCAGCAGATTGCACTCCATATACATTTTCTTTGGAATTAAATGTAAGTCGTACGTAAATACCTAGTCATTGAAATTCTGTACATATATCCGAGCTGCACATGGTTGTTCCAGGTATCTGCCGTTCAAAAAGTGCCCTGTTTATCAATCGGAGTAGCAGGCCACTTTTTACACGGTGAACATCAGAAGTCTTTGAGGTTTAAGAGATTCCTCGCACAATTTCCATCCTGGACGGTTGTTACCCCGTGGACCGCAACATACAAATCCTGGGAATTTTAATATTATTACAAGTAGGATACTTTTTGCAATGAATTTCGGTAAAATTTATGATATTGTTACGAGTGAGGCTAACGCTATTGTCCAGAACATAACTGAGAATGCAGGAGCAAGAAGATACGTGTTCTGACATCCAAGAATATTGATGGGTCAAAGTAAGAGATACGAGATATGATCATTGAACTAAAATAATAATACTTTCCTGGGTAAGGCAATACTGCTGTCGCAAAACAGCAGAATTAAACATATATCACTATAAAGTATAGTCTTGTTTATTAAATCGAAATGCAATAATGTAGCATATCAGAAATATGCCTTAGATTGGATTCCATTACCTTCTCCGATCTCTTACTGCTAGAAACACCAGATACATATACACCAATAATTAAAGACCAAAAAATTTAGACTTAACATTATTGAAATCTATACGCTAAGCGCAATGAGATAGTAAAACATTGCAGGCCTGATTATAATGCATGATAGAATTTCCTCAGGGTAGGCTTTATAAAGTATAACAGAACTGACGGTATGATGAATATTATTAAAGTTTAGGCGATATGCAGTTTATATTAATATACACAAAAACAAAGATATAGAAAAGCATTTTAATAATAAACTTAGACAAAATACAATATTATGAAGTGAGCAATATGTAAATCAAACATGTTTTTTTAAAGGGGTTCAAGTAAACTAATCATTCCTTTAAAAATGAAGGAAATACCGTGCCATTTTGAAAGAGAACAACCACAAAAACGTGTGTTGCAAAATAAGAATTGAGAAATATTACGGTCTATCGTACAATATCAATATATATTATCTATATGATAATAGTTTGGAGACTCTTAGATACGTAACACATTCAGTAAGGAAATAATTGAATTATTATATCCACTCTACTTAAACTTTGAATAGCCAGTGCTAATCATATTTGACTACTATGCTTAACAAGGTTTTATTATAGACTGATTTACTCATCAGTATTCAGTGAAAAGAATTTTACACACAACTTATAAACGAAAATAATCTTAATGTCGCACGACGTCCTTGTGATCTACGTTTAATTTTATATTTTGTTATTACGATAACGTTATTACGAACACAATAATTATCGTAATTATCGCGTTGGAAATTATAATGCTATGTTATACTTTCATAGTTTATCGTTGCGCACGTACAGTCTGTAACTTTCGCTTGCACAAATTACGATAACCTTGCTTTATGCTAATATTGCACAATATCGTGGATGATTCTAATGACACATTAAAAGTGACGTTTTCTTCAAAGCTTCACTTAAAATGACAGCGAAACAGGCTAATGTCAATTGCACTACCATACTTTAATGAAAATTGCGATTCGCATATTGCCAACCTGCTTTCTTTTTCATTTAGAATATTTTGGAGTATGTGTTTAGTTCTGCTTTGCTTAATTTATTCTTATAATTTCTTACCACATCTTACTTGTTCACAATGAATTTATGTTAAAGATTATTTTGTGTGTTTATTTTAATAATTTATATCCTATCAAATGAAATTCCAATGATACCTTTACTGCCTAAAACAAGGTTCACTGTCATAATAGGTATAATTTCAGATCTTCCTTTTTTCCGTTATTTCGCACCTTATTAGAACTAATGTCACAACTTTGTATTAGTATGCTCTCAAATTTCCTTAGTTTTTAATTATCCTTCACCAGAAATACACGATGTTCATAATCTAAGTGTTAAGTATTGCGTCTTATTCCATTTGTAAAAACATTCGGTACACGATGCGTCAAATTTGTCACTTACTTTATTAATATCTATAATTCACATTGAGTTCGATATTACACAGTCATTACGATTTCAGTGAAATGTGTAACCTACGACATGCATGGCGTTGTTATACAGCAAGTATTGTTACAATAGTGGTTAACTATTGATATGACAGATGAATAAAGTAATGAAGGATTTTACACGGGTTTAACAGTTATTCTTAAGTCCGAGGAGGAAATGGTTGACGTAGCAAACAATTGTTCGATCACCTACTGTTGCCTCGTCCATTTCCTGTTTCTGGCATACAATTGCAACAACTGGGACAGAGAATTCAAAACCATTTCTCCTTGTTCTCATCTAGTTTAGCATTCAGCTGTAATAGCTTATCTTCCATTGGAACTACTTTTTTATACGGTGGTCCAAATTGAATTGATATTTACATGAAATGTTTCTTGATGAAATTCTCATTTAATTATTTAGTAGCCAGACTTTTGTGGAGTGGTCGATATTTTTAAGGACTACAATTATTTTTCTTTCTTCCTGTTCACAATATTCCGTTATTACAGTCACCGCGTCTTTTGTGTTTCGTAAGAAATATGTCAATACTGATGCGTCGGCATCTTGCAAGGCAAGAATGATTTCTTACTCGGCACGTCGGCTTTTTTCTGGTGTGAACCACCTCGCAGTCCCGTCGCGACGGTAAACGAGCTTCGATCTCTTTTTCGCCATCAAAGGTCGTTCCTCAGCAATGAAGAATTCTTCATCAGTAAGATCATTAAAACGTTAATCATCATTAATGTATTAAGATTATCTTAATCGTGGTGTAGCTTCCTTTCCATAAGGGATGTGTCGCAATTTCATGCAGCAATCAATGTTACTAAATACGGGGGTAGGAATGTCAAATGAAGAATACGAATGATAATTCTTGAATCTTAGTCTGAAAATCATAAAGATATTACGGGCGTATCCGCTGTGTGTGGCATGTAAATATTTGTGAAAATTAGTGTAATTGGAAAGCAGGAGAGAAATGTAAACTCTTAAAGCCAGTTAAGGAAGAAGACAATCAGCCGTCAGAGAGATTAGCGCTGGTGTCTGCTATTCCTCGATCGCGATAAGGGGCAGGTCTGAAGTCTAATGGCCCACTTGATAAGTCAGAAACGTCGTTATGTCGTTAATTTTGCAAAAGCCAAACGACCGAAAAGGTCGGCGCGCTTTTCGCCTCTCGCATTTTCCGTCAGCGAGGTTTTTCATCGAAGGGGGAAAAAAACTAACAAGATGGCAGTGTGCGGACAATGAACACGTTGTCCGACAATGATTCCCGCGAACAATGACGAACGGGTGTCGCGCGGTGACGATGTCAGCCTTCTGCCCAGTACAAAACTCGTCGAGACCGATTACATAAGCGGATTCTCCTGGCTTCCTCGTGTTTCCCGGCGATTCGTGCGTTCCTCATAATCGCCTGTGGATTTTACGAGTCGTTGAAAATCCTACGAAAATTACTGCAAGTGCCAACTAATATATTGCGAAACTCCGCCTTCCGACAATGATTTCTACAAGTTTATCTAATGATTACAATTAAACTATGTGGAACTTTGAAGAAAAATTGCGTCCAAGCCGATGATCAAGTTTGAAGGTAAGGAAAAAAACAAAGATGTGAGCCAATTTTTAATTTTTGGATACTACATATCAGAGCTGTATTACCATAATTTAATTATTCATTACTAAATGTTTAGTTCTACTTAAAGGAACTGATCTTTCAATGTTAACGAGTTTTTTCATTCATGAAATCATTTTTTACTCACGCTTGCTGAGGTATTGTTATTGTTTAATTTATCTGCTGTTGAAGTTTGAGCTACGCGTTCGATCGTTGACGTTTTATCGAAAAGACGCTCCGGTTTCGAGACAGGTATGTTAACGCGCTTGTAACTGGAGATTAACTACTCTCAGAAACAGAAAATAAACCGTCGCACTGACCTTTTGAACGAAGTAAAAGCTTCGCGCGCGATTTCAACAAACCCCTGGTATCGAAGATACAAAAAAACTAAAAACATTTCGAAAGGAAGATTAACCGTAATGGGTAATAAAGGGACAATTATTAGGCGCTTTCGAGTAAATTTGGACGATTTTCCCTTTTGTTCGGTCACAGGGTTTCGGGGATGGACCTGATCGTTAAAAAAAATATTAATTAACTATAAATACACGAAACAATTAAGAGGCGATCGCGAGGAAGCTTCTCGACCGAGAATGTTCCAGGTGCGACTTATTACCACCTATGTTTCAAGCGTAGTTAATTGTTCCAGTTTAATTACGGGCAGGTTAACACTGGCCTGTGAGGGCTTTTAGTGAAGACCCGTCGATAATCGCGTGCATTGTGCCAATTGCACTCATTCCTCAGCTTTCCCAATATGGTAAGTGCAAATTAATCATCCAAAAGTTCAAAAATATGTCTCCTCTAAATCTTCAATCATCAAAAAATCACAACATCGCAATTGTGACAAGTTTTGCCGACAACAAAGGGCTTTTTTTCAAAAGTTTTTCTCCCGGAATGAAGCGAACTGTTGCTATTTGTTCTCTAATTAGCATCTTCCTGGACTCGTACCGGTGCTCGGAGACCAACTCGTTTGCACGGCCTACTTTTCTTCCAGACTCCACTTTTGCGGTAAACCATACTTTTGAGAAGTCATAAAATACCAGTCTGGATGATTTGATACGGTTCTCAGGTATTCCACGCGCACAATTACAAATCCTAGAATCTCAAAAGGAACCTCAACAACTTGATGTATAATCTGTAAACAGGTCTTTTTTCACTGTGTACCTTTAACTACTTGTTTATCATCTTCCAAACATTTCGGATGTTAATGTACGTCATAAAGCAACTTCTACAAATTTTTGTAATTCATAGAAACTGTAATTCAAGCATTGAAATAATTCTCATTGTATTTCCGGAAATGTGCCTCTCATTCTTGGAATATTGCCATTGCCTGGTGCGTGCGTTTCATCGCTTTTCTTTCCATAACCATTTACATCTGGCGGAAACGTTTTGCAATTAAACATCAAGAAACTATATGAAAAGTGGAGTGTGGGCGAGTTCTTCGTTTCGTCCATGTGAGCAAAGCGTTCCAGAGGAAGGTTCGTGTGCGTGAGGCTGACTACGTGTTTGGAATACAAATCAATTATTTTCCATGAACCTCCCTGTCATCGTCGTCGTCGTCGTCGTTGTCGTTGTCGTCGTTGTCGTTGTCGTCGTCGTCGACTCGGTCCCCTCGTCATTGTTCAAACTCCGACGAAGACTTTCTCCACAACGGAACACACCCGCTCCGAGAGGTGTTTACTAATCATTTTCTCCCGTTCAATTCCCCGCAGGAAATTCCTGATGTCGGCAACAGGCTAAAAGATCAAGAAGCTCAAATTTTGGCAGAAAAGAAATTTGTATGAGCTTCGTCGTTATCATGAAATTGTCGTCGACTCCTCACATTAACAAAATTCAGAATAGACGTAGAAGATACGCGTTTGTACAATTGCTCGATTACATCTAATATTTCTGCTACCTGAGGTGCTTGGGCGCAGCACTTGTTGGGAATACGAAAACGTTTGCCGTCGGCCGTTTCGTAAATATACAGCCTTCTAAGACCAGCTAAATCCCTGTCCTATTCGTTTCCGTAAATCGTTATACCGTCGACGAGTTAACACGTTTACAGTATTGTTTGTAATCCTGCTAATACCTCGGGAAGTAGCAAAAATCCGACTGCCTCACTTGAATGGCGCAAACGGTCATCAGTTCGCGACATTCCTGATTACGACGCGTGCGGAATAAATGATGAGTGCAGCAAAAATCACCAGCGAATTGCACGTATCGTACGTTTTTTCCGCACTTTTTAGAAGTGCAAAGTATCGTCGAAGCTTTCAATGCCTAATCTCCCAAAAACAGGGACATAAATTGAATTTCAGTACATCTTAAAGATATTACGTTTTATTTAATCATAATAATGCAACTTCTTAAAGTGTTGAAATTCTCAATGCACTTAAAATATCCACAATCCGGAAGGTTGAGGTGGGAAGTGTATCACTGACTGAATTCTTTGATGCGCAATCTTGTAAGAATAAGGATGTGAATTAGTTTAAATTTTTGGGATCTCAAATACATTAGTTTAATGTACATTATAATACATTATATATAACCCATTGCCTAAAACTGTAAATTCACAAACCTCCTAAGAACAAGAATATTAGCTTACATTTCAAAAAGTTTTAACTCGTATCTTACATTAAAATATTTACGCTATGTGATCGTGTAAATTGCATTAATATGTACATGACCTGAGTGTTGTATACATGTAGTTTTGTGTAGAGGTGAATACCAAAATATGTTCGTTCACTGTCCTATGTACGATGAGTATGATGTCACCGGTTCTACACTCGGTATTTGGTACACGAAGACGCGTGATCGGCATGCGAAGATTGTCGGACAACTCGGCGGCAAACGAATTGGTCGGTTCTTCACCATATCCGGCCAGTGTCGGAGCTCGCGATGCCGGAAGTCACGGAGTCTACGCGCGTGTAAGCGCATTTCCCTCCCGCTCACTGCCAGTGGGACCCTTAAAACGCCTCCAGAACGCACTTCCTTTCGGGAATACCGCATGAGCCTCGCAATGAAAACAAATTTCACGAGTCGCCATCGTCCTACACCGGAAACCACCAGGTTACCGACCTCTTCGGCTCCTCCAGTTCCCTAATAGTTCTTTTTCCCTTGTTTCGAGACAACATTCTCGAGATACCAATTAATCTGTACTGTAATGTACCATCCCAAAGGCAATTAACGATAAATCTGTCAAATATTCCGGGATAATTGAAAATGTTCTAATGTTGAAGAGATGCGTTTCCTTGCAGTGTAGCAATGCCTTATAGTTTAGAGTCCAGCATCTGCATGCAAAAGTGCAGAAGCATTTTCATTAGCACCCGAACCCGAATAGTCAGCCGTTACGACCACCGAGAACAACGGGAAATAGTGATCCAAGCCGGCGAGAAGAAGAGGCCGGGCCAGAATCGAGCACGTCGACCAATCCTGCGTGGAGACCGACGAATCCCCACTTATCTTCGTTTTACGTCCACGCGTCCTTGCTCTTACGTCTTCGCCGACAGAACGCCCCCGCTATCAGTTCTTTGGCGAACCTCCAACCTCGTGCAGGTGCCCCCGGGATTCGGTTCAGACACTCCGCAGAACTCGTGCTCCGTGTCTTTAAGTTTTACACTTGTTGAACTTAGAAAAGAAAAAGTACCGAAGTTACCGAAACGTTGCTGATTCAAGCAAATTTACGACCACGGCCGATCAAGTAAACACTTACCAAACGCTACAGTTGCGTGTTAAACGCTGTTCGATGAAGTGAAAATTCGTCAACGATGGGACAATGTAACTTTTATTTGGTTAGCTATGGTTGTTTGTGTTCCTGATTTTTATTAACCCTTTTACATCCAGTTATTCTACGTGTTTCCGAACTTCCAAACGTTCAGTGGAATGAAAAAATTGCGATAGTAAATATCGGATATCATCGCGAATCAGCTAAGTATTTCTGACGTTTTTCAAAGAAACGTTAAAATGCTGAAAAATACTTGAAGGTTTTGTTAATTTACAACACTTAATCTTTGATATGACGAGACTTGTACGGATGTGGATTCAGGGGGAAAGATTCAACTATCGGGCGCCACAGACTGTTTCAAAGTCTGGCGAAAACGCACTTGTTGATAATACGATTTACTCAGTTGCGACCGCTGATATAAAGAACGTGCCGAACTGAAAAGTTTAAGATATTCCCAATCTACAATTTCGTACAATGTGAATGGTGGTGTAAGGTTTTGCCAGGAATATTATCGACAATCTGATGTTCATTTTGTCACTTCAAATCGGACGTTTAGCAGGCAAGATGTCGGCATAGCTGATGCAGCTTGAAATTCGGCTGTGTCACATCAGGCCAACCGACCGTCCGCACTTCGACGTAATTTCACATTAATCAATAGACGTCATTACGTATGCGGTTGCAAATGTATCAATTGGACAAGATAATTAATCAATCATTCCATTACAACGAACCTGTTTTTGCGTTTATTTCGTCAAGTATAAAATTCTAATATGAAATAAGTCAAAGGACTCTCAAGCTGAAGACATTAGGGCATTTGTATAATATCCTCAATGTTAAACCTTGTCGTCCCTAAAAAAGGGGCCGGGGGCCGTCTGCTAAGCGCAATCGCAGAGTCTTCCAACTTTTCAACTTGCACCAAAGTTTCATAGGTGGTAAATGGTATTTCCTGTCCATTGTACGGGGCATATGCGATACGGTCGTGTTGTTGGAGCTGAAATGAATTTCCATCTTATTACATATTTATAACTTGATAGCAGGTAATAATTGGCAAGGTTGAGTAAGCGCTGTAATAGCACATTTTTCCCTGAGAAATTATTTTTGACGTCTATTGATGTATCCGATACCTTGCCGATTATGAGCTGGTCCTCGTGCTTCACCCTGACGATATAGTACCTGGACCTTCCCCTTTGAAATCCGCCGACGATGGTTCCGTCTGGAACACGGCCAAGCGACGCCGACGCCCACTTCATGCGACATCCGGTAAGAACCTTCAACACCAGGATCCCGCGTTAAAACGATGTAATCGTGCAGATTCTAATCCTGTTTTTGCAATGGAAAAATGTTAACGTCGAAAAATTCTTTCAGGATGGTCGTCATCGAATTCAACGCACGTTACTCGATCACGTGGAGGATTTTCGCTTCCGTTTATTCCGGATGTGGTGTCTCACTGATTAGCCACTACTTTCGGCAACGAAAAAACGTGCCCTGCGTGCAAACATCGTGCAACGAGAAAATATTTACGAGACGACTTTATAAGTAACCGATACTTCAGTGGTAAGAAGTAACTCTGAACGTGATTTGTGACACTGGGTTTCTCTGTTTACCTCGAACTCGAAAGCCTGATGAACGGAGAAATTACGTGAAATGTAACAAGAGCCCGTTCTGCTCTCGTCGAGAATGTAATTGCCGGGAATAATGTCGCCTTCGAATTTTGCTCGACAGATGTAAATGTCGTCATCGTTGTATCTACCCCCACGAACCGCCGCAGCTGGTAGATGAATAGATGCATCCCTCCAACGTGCTGAAATTGCATTACATCATCCTGTATTTCATACCAAAACAAATTCTTCTTCGTTTCAAATCTATAATAATTTCTATAATATCAGAAACTATGAAATTCATATTTCTCCTCCTTAGCTAATAAACAGTTTAAATGGCTTAAAATTTATATTATTTATCCTGCTCGCAAATATTTTACATAAAAGTTACTTAATTTCAAATACAGATTTATGTAGCGGTATTAAAAACATTTCTGATCTTTTTCAACAACACCCCTTGTTGTTGGCGTCACCTACAATTTTTACATTTCAAATTTAGTAATTCTCGTACAAAACATTTACCCGAATGCCTAATAGCATAGATTTTAGTGCAATAAAAACATTTCGGCAGGTGAAAGGATGTCTCAGCCTTTGAAACTGTTTATCAGTAATAATAATTCGGAATTGTATTAAAAAGCAGTTTCCGTCTTTCGAATGTTCCCCCGAGAGTCTCCTACATGTTTTGTAAACATGATGAAATTTTGTTTTTCAAGGAATAACGGGTAAACTCACGAGCGCAATCCAATGACGATAAACTGTAATCAGGACCGAGTCCGTACTGAACATCGGCGTAAACCGTTGGATCGTAATCCTCCGCCTCCGGTGATTGTCGCATCGTGAAACTCAGGTACTGCGGCGAAACCGGATGTGAATCGCGCCAGTGAAGAACGGGATTCGGTGAACCCCCTTTACCTAACGTGATTACTCCATCTGTTGACGGGACATTATCATTGGCAATCCATGTAACGTTATCTATTTCCGTTCGGTAAAATCTTTAGATTGAGGAAGTCACCTGTTGTCAATTTAATCCAGAAACGCAGTCTTTCCCGTTCATTGAGGAAACCTTCTTGTTGGAAAGCGGCTCTATTTTCGCCCAGCAAACGTGTCTTTACGTAAGCTCCAGATTCGTGAATACCAATGAGGTAAAAATCGCCCAAGGTACTCACTTCCGGGCTCATAAGTACCTAAAATAAATTTGCATTTGTGAACCATGAACTTCTGTTCCGAGTAAGAATTTAAATCCATTATACCTTTCGACCAAATTTATATTCCTCCATTTTGCGTCTTCATTTTCCATACTCATTAATTTTTTAGTAGATGACAGATTACCTGTAACTCTTTACTAGTTCGAACTGTGAAGTACAAGGTCATCCCATCCTCCGAATGACTAACTACATCCGACAAAGCAAAATATTGCCCAAATCCAGTGGAAGTGACCACAGCGTGCCGTCTGTCTCTCGAAACACCTGGAGAAAAGAACTTATAATGAAAGATTCCTCATAAAATCCTGAAAACTACGTATTGGATCTTAACAGCCAGTTTTCTAAAAAAAACAGTATGATTCTTAGTATTACGATGACGAAAAATTTCCATACCACTGACGTAGCTTTGATCCTTGTACCCATAGTGCCACTCAGCCCTAGTAGCCGACCGAAAACAAAGGTATTGAGGGTCAAGCGGACGTGGATCTCGCCACTCGTGGAACGGAGTTTCACTTGTGCCCAATCCGACCTGGATGAACGTCCTTAACCGTTCTGATTTTATTCGTATCCAGAATTGTCGGAATTCTCGCGCGCTCAGCAGGTTCACAGTCCTCACACTCGCGTTCGGTTCTTCTTGACAAGGACATCTTCCCCGGATATGATTTACAGTATTATTATAGGCCCCCAGGACGATTTCGTACACCGGCTCATCTGCCTATTTGCATATACAATTTTCAATCTAACTTCCCGTGTTCACAAATATTTATTGACTATCTAAAACTGTACACACGGGTTATTTATACCCTAACCATTCCTTCGTATTTATAGTACCACCTTATTTTACAAATCGTACAAAAGTATTTAAATATTTTTGTATTACACCTGTGCAGAATTCGACAATTAAAAAGTTGATACTAAATTTTACATTTTGAGTAGTAATAATTTGTATTTGACGACACTCTTCGTGGGGTTTAGTTTATTAAAATAGAACGATATTGATTGTGCAAAAACCTTTTATGAAAGAATTCTTATGCTTTTTTAGTGTTTTTATTATGAAAAATGGAAGTAATTACGTCGTGCGTCGGTGCGAGAAGAATGTGAGCATCTCTTGGTGCTCTCACTGCAAATCTCAGAGTTTTATCGTCCGCAAAATTTTCCTGTAGAGGAAAATACTGACTGTAATAATAACCAAGGGTGTAAAGAGTTTTTACTTCGTTGCTGAAAACTGCAAATAAATAAGATTATAATAGCAATTACCACTAAGTATCATTATTACAAAATTTAAGGGTACTATGTGGCAGGTGTACCTTGCTTAAAAACAACATTAGATACCAGGAAAAAGAAATATATTTTTATTTCCATAGTGTTGATGTCGATAGAATTTTCGTAGAATTAAGACACTGAATTCATCTCTTCCTAGATGTAATGTACGATATAAAATATTCGAAAATTTGTAACAATTTCTCCCCACGATGATGCTTTGTTCGCAGCTGAAGAGTCACTGGTCCGCAGTAGAAGGAAAGCTTAAACAAGTTCCACCAGAAAATTCGCCTTGGAATCGAATGAATAACCGTTAAACCTGTGGATTTCGTTTCGTCGAATAATTTACATATTGTACTTCGTTCCACTTACGTTCGAATTCTAACGATAGTGTTACAAACATAACATGTTGATTAATATTAGTGGCATTGAATACAAAATATATTTAATCCCTGGGATGTGTTGGAAGTCATAATCGAATACGTAAAATAATCGAACAATTTATAACCTATGTATGTGTCATTTTTCCGAAATTTAATCTTTTTCGCTTTTATTGTCGTTTGATGTGATTTTATTTCTGTTTATGGGGACATTATGAAAACCGGTCGAGAGATCGCAGACGATAAATAACCGCAACTCAGGGTCAATGCTATAATTAATAAAAAAGAATCGTGAACCAAAGTATGTGTAATAACGTAGTAATTTCTGTAAGATAATAATAATAATAATGCATTGATTATGATTGAAGAATCATCTTCTCATTAAAACACTATTATTTTGTTCTGTGATAAAAATTATGACATTACAGAATGGTGATATTATTTGTTTGATATATTATTGTGAGATAACGAAGTATAATAAATAGTTTCATTGTATGAATGTTAAGATACTTACGCAGTCTACTAACAAGTTATTGTCTCCTCTATTTACTATCATCTAACGCATAACAACTGACAAAAATTCGAAGAATTTAAAATACAAACTTTCGCGCGATATACGTGATTGCCAATATTACAAACTGTTCTTATTTTCGTATTTCCTCAAACAAAAAAGCACAATTGAAAACATACAAAAAATTTTTTTGGAAATAGTTAACATATTTTTTAACGTACCATTCTAAATATGCGATAGTTGTATAATATGTTCTATTAGAGCGTTTATTAGCCAATTTTTTTTATATAAAACAGGCCTGACAACTTGAAAATAGAGATTTAACAACTTAACGACAGATGTCGTCATTTGTGTGAATAATGTCACTGTGTAATGACTGTACCGTTGAGGTAGGTTAAGGTTAACATCGCGAAAAAAGACGTGTATCTGTTATCTCTTGAAAACAAAAGTGAAAGTCGTGCAGTAGTTATTCATGCTGGAAACAATAATCTATGAAATAGAAATGAGCTCATAAGAATGTTCTAGACACTAGGTTATCATTTTAACCTAATTTGAGGTTACGTGTTTTTCATTTTTCGTGATGAACATATGATATTTACTAACGTTTGATAAACAATGAAGGTCACAAATACCGAAAACACAAAAAAAACCCTTGTAACTTTATCCGAAAGTGATTCTGACCTTTCAGATTTAGTTCCTATGCTCAGAAAGAAGAAAGTAAAACGGTGAGTTTACGTACTAATTTTGTTTATTAGAATTTGACATTTATGCGTATTTAATTTTTTATTTAATACACTTAAAGTTCCATTATAAAAGAATGTAATTCTAAAATTGCTATGAAGAGTAACATCATAAATATTTATGTCGCAAATATGATTTATCTTGCAGATGGCATAGGCCAGGGGGAAAAGTAAAAGTGAAA
This sequence comes from Hedychridium roseum, assembly GCA_963989215.1. Taxonomy (NCBI): domain Eukaryota; kingdom Metazoa; phylum Arthropoda; class Insecta; order Hymenoptera; family Chrysididae; genus Hedychridium; species Hedychridium roseum. Next base: position 4,059,247 of record OZ022308.1, read on the forward strand.
GACAACAATTGTTGTTATTGTAAAAAATCTAATATGAGATTAATATCACTGTCCTTAGCAGCTATTTTAATTATATTTTGGTTACTAACTCTTTCATGGTTTGCGACAGTGTTACACAGAGAAACTGAACGGATGGATGCTTCTTTAAAATCAGGTAAATTCCACCTTTCAAATAGGTTTTATTTTTTAAGATAAGCTTGGTAATATATATGTATCATAGGACAACTTGTACATGATTCTGGAACTAATTGCTTCATATGTTTTTTTTATTATTATACCTAAGCAACTGTCATGATTGGATCGTAGTCATTAAGTATTCCATATCTTAGTACATATCATATTACTGTGCATGTTTCTGCGGGCTGTGTAGCTATACATCAATTTATTTTCGATTATGTTGTTTGGCATAAATGTTTGTATACAAACAGTATTTAAACAAGAATTTTTGAAAACTTTGAAAACTTATAACTTCGAAATTGCTTATTTTCGTTCTGATAACATTCTTTTAAAATTATTACATTCTTTACACAAAAATATATAAAAAGGACATTAATCGTGATTCCTTTATTATTACCGCAAGCAACCTAATGGTATTGTTAATGAATGCAAAGTTATTGGCATTCCATAACATTGCAGTTTCCGCTGTTGGGGATTGCGTAAACTTGTATTCGTTAACCATCGTATAGGTTTTCCTTTATCAAAGGCAAACCCAGCGGGCTGGAGCCACCTCTTCCGCCTACCAACCCCCGAGTTTCAGTCGATATCGGACACACGAGTCGCGCGTGTCAGGCGGCAGCTCCCGTCCAAAGCATTACGTTGATTTCGTCGAGGCGCGGTGTCCGTCATTCAGCTTTCCATCAAATTCTCGAGTGTCGCAACAGCATTTCGTTTCTCGACATGCCTCGGCGAACCGAACTAGTTCTCGAAAACATGGAATGTTAGGCACGAAATCCACCCTTTTTACACTTAGTTTTTCCCGTGCCATCTCCCGTCTACGCTGAATCGATTAGAATCGCACTGCAATCCGTCCGTATGCAAGGAAAATTCTGCAGGTAGATAACGTGGCCCGTTGTCCTCGTTTCGACATCAGTCTCTTGGACCCGATTTTTTCTGATGAGGTAATCATCGATTCCAACACCGATAATTTCGAATGCTCTGTGTAAAGAAAACGATAGACCCGGTAGTGTATTACAGGCCGGGATAATCCAGTTCTATTTAGCGCGTGATCTTGAAGGAACAAGAATCATCCTGTCAGAAGTCGTGTCAATGATGATCGACGGGAAGAGATTTCCTCCGTGTGTGTACGTGCATATACCTGCCTGTGAATGCCTTAAAACGTGTGTCTCTGTGTGTGAGTGAATACACGAGAATGTTCGTGACGTAAAGACAGTAAATATTTAAACAGCAGACATACTCACACGGGAAAAGCGCGACTTGCTGAATGCTCGAAAACTTTAATCCAATTTCATCTATATTTTCGATTTGTCATCACATTAATGTGGATCGATCAAACTAGGATAAGTCTCAGCCGACTTTTAATTTAGCTTTACGGCAATAAAAAGCTTGTACGATGACGAACATTTACGCACGTGTTAATTTTCACAGATCGCGAAAATTCTTAAAAGCATCGCGCACTGATTAACCCTCATGCAACATGAAATTTACACCCAAATCATCACAATATACACAACACTCGCGAAGAATTTATAAACAGATGGATCGTCAGTAAACCGATATTGAAGCGTTGAAAGTTTTCGCGTTGAATTTACAAAGTGAACACGAATGAACCGCGACTCGTTTACTTGTTCTTTATTCTATTATCTTATCGAGTTCAGGGTCGTGTCTAGCAATGTAGAGACGTGTGTTGCACGTTGCTTTGACTCAACTATTTCGATCAAGACACGGTAGACGCGCTATTTTTACCTTAAAAAGGCAACATTTCGTAGTCAGCTAATTGGTTAGATATTCACATCCATCTCCGTCGTTCTGTGACGTGTCCTTATCGGCCCATTACATTGTGTTTGTGCAATTCTACCACGCGTTCTCGTAGGAATCACCAGCATTGGAATTATACTTAGCGTTTGGCTTCCGATCGCGGCCTCCTTCGTTTCGTTTACGTGTCACACACGTACACCTGTCCGCCAGGTACAATCAAATGATAAGAGTTCAGTACAAGTCGTATTGTCGTGCTGTTCTCCTCGCGAAAATAATGCCCGTTAATTACGCCAACAACCACATTTAACTATCGTTGTTTCATGTTAGTGTCATCTTCGTAGTTTTTGAACTTCTTTTGAGCCGACCAATGCGTTCATGTCGAGAAGTATCGTGACAGTGAGGACAGGGACAATATTAACAGGTTTTATGTTACCTCGTAAGTCAATTACTTTAAGGAAAGTTGTCTATCGTTTGAGACTTGGGGCATCTTCAGTAATTTTGAAAATAGGGTTTTACTTATCTGGAGTTATCTAAAACAGTGAATTACTGTGAGGAAGTCTTTAACGATGTAAATTCTTTCTTCGTCGGCCCACTAACGCGACTTATCACTTCTCCATTTCCCTTTAACGCGCTTGTGATGTGCGTCCAAATCAGTGGTCAAAATTACCGTGAACATTGCGTAAAGTGATTTTACCAATTCCAAAAATTAGCCATTATTCAATACTAATTAACGTTTTCTTAATTAGTCACTTTTGGTATAGTCAGGTCTCTGGCACTCAGAAAATCCCTGTGAAAACCTGTGAAAACTCGTTATAAAACAAACCTTTTATCTATTTCTGATAGCTACTCGCTTATCGATGAAAGTACATGTCACCAATTTACCAATTTAGGAGAAATCAGTGATAAAAACGCTTTCCTCGTGATTGATCATATGAAGAGCACACTGCAACGTTTTAATCTCGTGACACGTTTACGGAAGCAAATGAAGTGCACAGCAACTTTTGGTTAAAGGAAAAAGAGAATCATCATTTTCATGTGCTTTTTAAGCCGCGAGATATACATAAATAAGTCAGCGGCTTCAAGCACATGCCCTCTATAAAACCGTATATTTCTCCATTCTAAAAAAATCTAACTAAGGCGAACACCATCGAATTTATTGAAGTTATACCGTACTGGTCGTAATGGTCGTGCAAGCAATAGCCATGTGAGAATACTTGTACGGAAATGAATCGGTCGCTAAAGAATCTCAGGACAACTGGAACCGACGTCAGTGCGGCCTGCTAGGGAAAATAAAAGGAAGGGTGGGTTGAGGTCAAGGAGAAGGCGGGAAGATAGGCAGGGTGGTTTTACTCGAGATGGACACGGTAGCGGTGACGGTTCCTTTACGTCCGCCAACGAAGAAAATGAAGAAACGGAAGGAACTCGACGCCCTTGCACCGCCCCACGCCGTTTCCCGGCGAACTTCCGGAAAACGCAGCTCCCAGGTACAATTCCCAGTGAACGTACTATCCCTTCGCCCTCCAATTATTCTTTCACGTTCAATTTTCTTCAGGTCAATTATTTCTCAAGGGGCGTCTATGATGTAAGCAATAAATGAACGAAAGGGTCTCACTTTTTCCTCGAGATATTTAACTCTATGTCGTTGGTATTTTTTATTTACTTTGCAGTAAATCAAAGATGGCAATGTAATGTATCGACATCCCTTATTTTCTTTAATTTTAAATATCCCGTATTTTACGATTTAAACATTCTCATTGACATATTTTGTTTCGAAAATAAGTGTAGAATTGAATTTCCCTTAATCGACTAATGCGTTTCGGAAAGTATATCTATGTCCATCTCCCAGGAATTATTAACGGACAGCAGTGACGAACGCTCGGAATACTGGAACGTTTCGACAAGAACCGGCCGGAAATGCAGAGGCAGACGGGGCCGGGCCTGTCCAGGCCTTCTAAAAGCATGCAGTGCTTTCCTGGCCTGCGCTTCCGTCTTGGCCACTGCCAGTTTAATCTGGCTTTTCATCGACGTTCGTCAACAACTTTCGTCTTTGAGAATGGAAATGGACCAAGGTACCATTGGTTCCTGCAGGAAGCTTTTTTGTGGAAACAATCACCTAGCACTCTTTCCTTACACATACATTATTTATAAGAAATTATATAAATGACGTACATAAAATATTATACATGATGTTCAGAAGGTCCCGCGGGGATCCAATTTACGATTAGTTCCAGAATATGTACCTGTTAGAAAATATTGTTCTTTATTTATCAACATACTTTATGGCCTGGTGTATTACAGTGATTGCAGGTAGTGAAGGTGTTCCAGATGCTCTGCAAAAATGTCATTCAGTGTCAAGAGATCTGCAGAACAATCAGACAGCAATGTTCTCACAACTGTCTGATCTTAAACTACAAATAAACAACTTTACGATACAGGTGAATTGGACAGAAATAAGGAAAAGGCTAACGTGTGTGATTTATTAATTCATCATTTGTATTACTTTTCATGGCTGTAATTTATTCTAATAGCTAACAGGTATTCAACATGGATTGCATCAAGTGCAAGATTGGTTCCAAGCTGCACCAGAACTTGCAAACGTTCCCAAAGATTTAAATGCTCTTTCGACCACGGTTGCTTCATTTGGAAGTCAAATACGTGACCTGGGCGCAACGATAAATACGTTGAAAGAAACTAATACGAAAGTACAGGATATTCAAGCCCTATTGCAAAAAAATATCAGCAGTATTAAGGTTAGTCAGCAATTACAACCGAAAATTATCGGCATTTGGTATAATACCTAGAAATCACAAAATGGTAATGTTCATAATTATATATTACAGAATACTTTGATAGAGTTGTCTAATATTACTCAAGTACCTCAGCAATTGACCACAAATGAAACCAAAGTGAAGACTGATGAACTAAATGCAGCAATATTATTATTAGTGAAGAATGTGAATACTATTAATGAGACATTATCTCAACGTGTAAAGTGGGCTGTTGAGGATCAATCAAAGGACCATGTAAGTTACATTGATGGTAAAGATTCAAATACCGTTATTAATCACAATATATTGTTATAGAAAAAGTTAGTTGGTCTTGAAGAAACAACACAAAATATTAATGCAAAGGTATTATCATTACAAAATCAATGTGTCAAATTGTCTGATCAGACAACATTAGTAGCAACAGTTCAGAAAGTAACTAATGAGGTATGGGCAGGACATATTTAATATATGAAGCATATATTTTCGTGATATACATGTTGTTAACATATTTCTTGATGGGTCAACAGATAAAGGATATACAAGCCATACAATTAGATCTCACTGCAAGACTGAAGCAGTTAGAACAGTCGTATGAGTCTATAAAAAATACGATGTTGTCGACAATATCGGAAATCCAAAATGAGCATCAAGCTACTAAAGTCAAAAGCATTCCAGAGTTAGTAAATAAAACGATTTCATCTGTCATGAGCCGCAGTCCATTAGGTTGGAAATCAATCTTTTTCAACTACAATGGTTTATTTAATTTCCATGGTTTATTTAATTCAAAATACATATTTTGCAGATACAGAGAATGTTGCCGTGAAAAAGGTGCCGGCGGGTAAACCAAAACATCTCGGTATTCATCCACCATAAAGAAAAATTCTGCAATTTCAGGTTAATTTGATGTAGCGAAATGACTTTTGTGTATGATAGGAGAAGGGGAAGGTTTGTACACAGAACGCTGAAGAATATGTGTATTTGTAAATACTAATAAATTAAGAATGCTATAACTTTACATAGAAGACGAAGATTGCTGGTTTGTATTGTATACCGTTAACAACGTCCAGAAATATGATAACTAGATCATATGCAAACAAACGCTTAGTAAAATAGAAATGTAGTGCGAACCATTTACAAGTGGAGCAAGAACTTCTGTTATTACATTTATACTATTCTCACATCGGATAACGATTTCAAAGCCAATCGTGTGCGTCAACCTTGAGTTCTAATTTAGCATATTACAACCATTAACGTATTTGTAAGATGCCACGAAAGTACAAAATTCAGATAGTCCAAAAACCTTCAAAATTTCATTTCATACTCGTATCCTTTCTATTGATTTATATGTCATTACAAAACGGCTGTGTATACTAGAAATAATATAATTTAAGATAAGTTTTAAAACCCTATCATCTACAAAAGATATACTGCATACAACTTTACTCATGTTAATAAAAAAAGTTACCGAAGTCAACAAAGTCCATGCATGTTTTGCCTGGACAGAAGAAACTTTCATGACAATAAAAATACTTTCACCCCAGTATTACGAGCTGTTTCGACAGCAAAAGACCATTTCTCTCAACAAATCATTTTTAGTACAAGTCTCATTGTGGGATAATAATAGCGTTGTTCCCGCATGTACTTTTCTTATAAGTCTCCTTTCGTCGTTATTTATGTCCCAAAATTTTTGGGGCGAGAAAAGGGAGTCGTATTTCGAAAACGATAAAAATACGAGATTAGAGAGATGGTGAGTCAGAGAGTGGGGGGAAAGTGGGGAGGGAAAGCACACCCGGAGTCCTATGGCTCTTTGAAAGCTGCTTTGTTGTGAGTTTTCTACGCGTTAACGATTAGTAAAGTCAAAGCACGAAGGTCACGTCTCAAAAGCTGACTTGTAGAACAAAGAACTGCACAAAGACCGATTTTCTTAGAGGTAAATATGTCAATTTCCTTCATGATCGAATTTGTATGAGTTTTCGTGTCACTGGAAAACTTTAAATTACGTTAAGGACAAAGAACACGCCCAATTACAAGTTTTAGGTATGGTCTTTTCGTATACCTACGCAGTTGACAGACAGTGGAATATCATTTGTAAATACAGGAGTGTTTTCTTTCGTTAAAATGTAGTTTGTCACGCGTTGTGTCATTGTTTAATAAAGCCTATGTGTGTTCACCAGATTACAAACGAGAAATCGTGAATACACTACAACGGTACATATGTTCCCCCGGATCACTGACCTCCACAATATATGTTACAATAATAAGTCTCGGTTCGCCCAGCTGTCTGTGAATCGTTGACATTCGTTTTCCAGCGATACAGAAAAACAAATTGAACTTAGCATGTCGTCAATTACGAGTTGACGTCACAAAATCCCGTCGCAAGCGAAAAGTCAATCCAACGAGAAAAGTAGGCATGCGTTTTATGCATCCTTTGAGGAAAATTTTCCGTCGACATTGGTAGACGATTAATCTTGACAAATACACAGCGGTTAAATACGACAGATCCCCCTTGACATCGTTTCGTCGTCAGTTTTACGTTATATCCTGAATGTTAAAAGTCGTTTTAAGTAGAAAATTAAAGCGACAGTAAAACCAACTGGTGCCCCGCTGTTTTGACATCTGCGCATTTCTCACGTTCGACCCAGGGGAAAAATCAAAACAATCAATATGGCGGACCCGAGCAACGAGCCTGCCTCATCGAGCAGCGTTTCGGAACAGGCCAACACGGCCGCTCCGATACGCGAGAATCTCGACAAGATCGACGATTATCTCGAGCCTGACAAGAAGCGCAGAAAAATCCATCAGCCCGATGGAAAGAGCGAGCAGAAGCTGGAGCACAGGTTGGGCGGCATCCTTTGCTGCGCCGTTTGCCTCGATCTGCCCAGGGCTGCCGTCTACCAGGTAAGTCAGACAGTCCCCTTTAATCCCTATTTTATCGAACCTTCGGATATTCGAAACTTATTCTAAGCTACGCTACTACGGAACCGCCTGTTTTTCTCTGATAAAGCAAGGCAATTTAAAACTCAACTATAGTCCATTGTTTAATCAATTATGATCTCTTGATATGCATACACATATGTATATCTATATATGTATAGATGCTGTATACGTCAATGGTCTATCGACATGTCCTCCTATATATGTAAACAAAAACAAGGCAAAAGGTCGGGATCTTTCTGAAATTCATTGCAAGCTTGTGTGACCGGAAAGATTGTTGTTTGTTATTTCCTTTTATTACAGTTAGAGCAAACTATCAATATTGACATACAAGTGTTTACATATAAATGATCTATAATAATTTTGATACATAAGGAAACTTTAAACTATGAACCTTGAGACTCTGATCCATAATTATTTTTAGCAGCTATTAGCAATAGGAAATATTAACCCTTTCTGACATTTCTAGTTCTGTCCATGTAAAGTTCTTTCTCTCTCTCTCCTTCTGTCTTTTTTCCATTTTCTTTTTATAAAATGTATAAGAGCAAAATATTATTCCTTACAAGTTGGAAACTATCAGTTTGCAATAAAAATGTACAATGATACCATGTATCAAACTTTACATGCAGGTAAGTTATTCTTTCTTTATACAGAAGAGGATTATTTGAAATATGTAATACATTGTGATTGTTTATCAAAGGATTGTGTTTACCAATGAAAGTCATTAATGACTTGAAGCACAGGTATATACTTATTGGTGACTGAATGACATTACAATCTGTGATGAAATAAATATTTTTTTTTCTGTACAACATATTCTTCCCATATTGAAAAAACATTATGTGTTAGACTCAGTGTATAGGTGATTTAACATAATTCTTGTTACCCCAAGTAACAATGCGAATGAAATACTCTACTGACTCTTTGGTGAAACTGACTAATAGGCATAGTTTAATATGTGTGAATACACTTGTAAAAATATGTGTACTGTGAAGTATAATCACATGAATAAACAGTGTTTCTGTTCTTATGATTTGCAAGAATTCTGAAATCAAACGAAGGTTAACACAAAATATAAAGTATCATTGTTTGCACTTACATAATCTAATTTCACAGTAGTGGTTACTCATTTGTTACTAAAAAGAGTATTACATTGTCTGTAATTGTTTCACACAAAACTGTGATGTTTTATAATTAACTATCCTCATGTCTCATCATACAAGCATTGTAAAATCTACTAAGATCTAGACAGAATACTCTAAACAAATATTTTGTAAAGGTAGTGAATTAAAACATGATCTCCATGAACAAGAATGTACACACACGAACCATGTGAGTATTATACATTTAGCAACGCGGTATAAACAACGTGGAAACGAATATTAGGAAGATTCTTCATAATTATATAGCAGTTATGATGCTTAATATTTAGTTAAAGAGTGAGCGTGAGAGAGCGAGAGAGAGAAAGCGAATTTCGCAGAGAACCGAAGATCTGTATTACATGTAGCTGGAAAATATAAACAAAATAAACGTTCTTAAAGGTTATTAGTTAGTTATTTTGCATACGAATACCCCCTCTCACTTGTCCTGCGCATTTTTCTCCTAATCTCGTCCTTTCTATTATTAATATCGGCGGTATCGGTAATAATTGAAGAAATCATAAATACTCATGATGATTTAATGTATTAGATGGAGACGGTTTTTACTCGCATAATTAATAGTACCCGTACGATTTTGTGTTTCAGGTTGTAAAACATCAAAATCATGGTAATATACATGACACAAGTTCTGCTATTCAATTTGATCATTTATAATTAACAGGGCCATAGTGTGAGGTTCACATGCAAAATAAGATATGACCTCTATTATTTTATGTAAACGAAACTAATGGGCATAGGTAGCAGTACACATTTACGAAATACCAACGTTGTATATTGTATTTTGCATGTGACTATCATCATTTCATGATTTGCAAATCGATAAAAAAGTATCTGAAATTTTATTGGCATACCCACAATGATCCTCTTTATTTCAGTGTATAGTATAAAAGAAAAGATGTTAATAGTATTTGCTGCAATAATGTTCACAGTGTACTAACGGACACTTGATGTGTGCTGGTTGCTTCACTCATGTCCTCGCAGATGCCAGGCTCCGTGAGGAACTGGCAACTTGTCCTAACTGCAGAATTGAAATCAGCAAGACTTCGGCTTCAAGAAACCTAGCCGTCGAAAAAGCCGTATCTGAATTACCCGCAGAATGTCAGTATTGCGCTAAGGAATTCCCACGGAATTCGCTGGAACGCCATGAAGAGACCATGTGCGAGGAAAGGTAACTGGCGATTTAAGCGAATATCATAGTCCAACTTTCATAAACTTTGTTTTAAAGTGATGGTACAAATTGTACCTCTACAGCCAAGGATGTTTAACAAATAACACTTCTTCTGTAGATATCCACATCATAAGGAAGAAAGTTAGGATTGCAGATTTTAAGTTTATAAATTTAGTCTTGTCATAAGCTAATATTATAAATAAATTGCTGATGATTATACAGAATATCCAGCTGCAAGTACAGTAGGATTGGTTGTCCATGGCGCGGTCCAAATCACGAAGGTCCCGAGCACGAGGCTCACTGCGTTCATCCTCATCGCACGGGAGCCGAGGTGATGGAAGCTTTGCGCGATATTGATGCCCAAACCCTGGAAGAACGCAAGCTCTACGATAATCTCTTTGATTTCCTATCCTATGAGAAAATCACCTTTAATGGTTCGCATTGGTTCCCTGTCTTCTCATATAACTGTTTCGACAACTCCAATGGTAGCCCTTTATTTCTCTGCCGTTTATAGATCTACAGATGAAGCCATATCGCACGGACGAATACGTGCACAAACTCTTTTATGAGACGTCTCGTTTCACGGCTTTCAATAATCAATGGGTGGTAAAAGCGAGGATCAACAACAGTCAACGCGATCCCACGCAAAGTTCAGAACGTGACATGACTTACCAAGTAGACACCTTTTATATACCACTACGATAAACTCATTAGGAAACAAGATGTAATTTATAAGACTTTCCTAAATTTTGCAGTTGATTTTAAAAACAAAAACTACGTACCCGTTGCCACTGCATTACCTCATTCTAAAAGGACCTTTCGGCGATATGAAAGTACAACCGAGAATTCATCGCTTCGAGTTCACGGAACAAGAAAATGAAAGTCCTTATTTACCATTACCATTGCCAGACACGGCAGAGTGCAATAGGCTTTTAGCTGCAAAGGCTATAAGTTTTAGGTAATAGTTACCTACTACATACGCAAATATTTTGCAGAGATGGGACACTTAGTGAATTATACAGAATTACGCAAGAATATATTTTTTTCAGATTGATTATGTTCCTGGCATCGAAGTAGCTTGACACGATAATCATTACTATTTCCCAGATTTTTGCCACGGAACTATCCATCCATACATCTTCTCAAGTGTACCGCTGATGAAATCGTATAGATCGTAAAGGAAACTGTAATCGTCTACATTAGTAATGATAATGACAAAGAAGCTAATATTACATCATAGTATATAAATGTGCACGTGTAAGGTACGAAAATTACGAGTAATATCACGTATGAAGCAACAATAAAAATAGAGACATGAAATCCATATGACTTCGTGTTTCTCTACTTCTGATTAAGCGGCATTGAATTCTGATTTCTTAGCTTGGTCTAAATTTAAAGCGTACACGTGCAAAGTATATACTTTACTTAGTTTGTTACTCGAGACAAGTGTATTAAATTGTGTTTGTTACAGAATCAGCGTTAAGATTAGATTTTGACACTAGTTTAAGCAGGCAAAATGCAGTGATTAAAGAATCAATAACACTTTAATGCACCTGTCCACTGTCGCTAGCCTATGTTAGAGATACACCTACCAATGCGCTAGGTGTTATCAATGTAAAATCTTATACAAAAACATTGCAATGATGTAAATTCAAATAAATTTATTATGAGCCATCCGAAACGATTTCCGTGTTTCATTACACTGAACTCCGTGTTTCATTAACTGACTACTTCTGAACATGGATTAAAATAAATTACAGAAGAAAATACACATCTCTAACACCGTAACAGGATATCAATAATTTCACAATTCTGAGAGATTGACGAAGGTGTTGTTGCTGGTTTTCGGGCCGTTTGAGTTGTTTGGTGGAAAAATCAGAGGATTTAGGTTGTTCTCTGGGGGGCTACTGCTGTGTTTTCGACATTTTGGCGAAGGAGGCCGCGGATCCGGTTCGGAGCAACCAGTTAACCAGTAGGAAGTCATTCTACCCTTCCCTTTCAGCTCCACTTCACCCCTAAGTTCAAGGTCAAAGGTGCCAAATTTTTCGAGTATGTTCTTCGTTGCCTCCGACACATGAATGCGTAAAGCTGGGAAAAATCAGGAGAAGTCATAACTTTGAAACCGATATAATCAAAATAGAGCGTAGTAATTAATGTATTTTACTCAGAATAACATGGAATAGAATGGAATGAAATGGCTTGGAAGAACGTACGAAGCCCTGATGATTCCATTCTGGAAGCCGTGTTGACGGTGTCCCCGAATAAGCAGTAATGAGGCATCTTTTGACCCACTACCCCTGCACAAACTGGTCCACTATGCGCTCCGATTCTTATGCTCAATTGAGCATCTTGTTTATGCACTATAGTGAAAGACCTAACAGCATCCAATATCGCCAGTGCCATCAGACCAATTTCTCTAGCGTGTTCATCGCCGTTTCTTTCTGGAAGCCCGGAAACTACCATATAGGCGTCCCCAATTGTCTCCACCTGAAAAGCCGTACAAAGTAAACCCTACAAATTTCTAATACCTTATAAATGAATGCTTATCCTGTGCCGAAGAATTGACATGTTTCCCTTGTTTATATAACGAAGTCAATTATCATTGAAATACATTCAGAATTAATATGTGAACCTTGTAAACATCGTAGAAACCTATTATCCGATCGAACGTGCTGTAAAGATCGTTCAAGAAATCAACGACTTCCATTGGCGTGCTCTGGGCGCACAGGGCAGTAAATCCAACGATATCGCTGAAATATATCGTCACGCACTCGAATTGTTCGGGTTGCACAAGTTCACCGGCCATTAGCTGTCCAGCAACTTGCCTTCAATTGCCACAAGTACATGCATTTTAATACATTAGTTTTGAAGATAACAGGCCAAAGGAGGAAACAAGAAAACTATACCGCGGAAGGACTTGATACAATAATTCTTCGCTTCTACGTTTTTCCAGACTGAGTTGCTCCGTTTTTTCCTCGACCAAAGCTTCCAAATTATTGGCATACTGTTCCATGCGCCTTAGAAGGTCATCCATCAGGTTTTCACAATATCCCCTGCAATTGAAAACGCAATAAACTTTCCGTTTTATGGAATTTATTTCATCGCCGGATTTACTTCATGATTCCTCGAATTGTCCCGCGAATGGCACTGAAGGTTGGTCGTTCTTCCGAAACTTCATTCCAGCATTTTTCCATCAAAGAAAGGATATCAGGTGGGCAGTCCCTTGGCATGACTTCCGGTCTAAATGGCGGAACTTCTAACGCCGAGACACGACCTACTATCTGTAAATTTGAATGGGCATAGCGCAGGGTACAGTGTATTTCCAAGAAACTCTAGAAGTGGTTTTATTTTAGGAACGGCTTTGAAAATACCTCTTGGGCAGTCATGAAAGCCCGGGCCACTTCATATGGTCCACCCCTGACCACAATTTCCTCAAGAATAATTGCGAAGCTATAAACATCCCCTTTCTGGGTAGCGATGCTACCAGGAGTCACTGTTAAGGGCAGCAATTCCGGAGCAACCCAAAGTAATTCTACAAACACAAATAATTAACGCAATCAGGAGATCAGCCACAAACCTTAAAGATTCAATTAAAAAGGGATAAATAGTATTTTTCTAATTTTTTATATTCTTACTGGTATAGTATGTTTCATCCATAATGAGATCAGAAGGCGTAGTCAAGGTCTTCAACCCAAAATCCGATATTTTCAAAACAAAACGACCGTCTATGAGGCAATTACAGGAACGAAGTTTTCCATGGGCGGAAACATCGCTAGCATGAAGATAAGCCATGCCCTGCGAAAAGGATAAACTATGCACCGAGCCGAGAAGAAATTTCGAAGAGAGAAACGCTGACTCTGCACCTGCTCTACCTTCACGATATCGTGGATCAGAGACATCCGAAAATTCCAGTCAAGTTTGATCGCCTCGTTCTCCAAAACGTCTTTTAAAGAGCCGCGAGGACAATATTCCGTAAGGATCAAGACTGTTGGCGATGGAGAACAGAGGCAAGCACCGATGAACCTAATTTCCATAATTATTCAAACGATTTTAGAACTACATTAAAACCGAGGATAAACATTATTACAACTTGCTGTATTATTTGCATGCAATAAATCATTTTTTCCAGATCTGTTCCACTGTATATTCCTTTACTTTTATTTACATTTATCTCGTTTATTCTCCATGCAAAGAATGCCGAATTCTGAAGAATGAAAGAACGGTCGTAAAATGTGAAGTACCTGACGGTGTTTTCGGACGTAACGTCTCTGACCTGCTTTATCTCCCACAGCAATTTCTTCGTCACGTCGACTACCTTTTTCTTCATAACTTTTTTTATAGCGACTCGTTCGCCCTTGTAAATCCCGATGGTGGTGAAGACTGTGGTTGGCGGGAGAGATTCACAACTCACCTGTGAACCTCGACGAAGGCGTTGCTGTAAGCCGAAATTCTGTAATAGAAATAAAATGTTAAAGTAGCAAAGTTTAGAAGAAGTATTTTGCAGTTATATAGGGGAAAAAAGAATGCTCTCGGTTTAACAAAGGGAGAAGATTGGATTGTGTAGCCATTTTTATGATGCTCTTCTTAATTGTCATCGGCTTCATTAAGCTCACTTAATTACGACACTAAGATACTCGGCTTAACTCGATCCTCAATGTCTTGATTAAACGGCACCAACGCCACGTAATTACACCCGGGACCCTTACATTTATGTCAGACATAGCTTGATGTAGATTGATTTTTGACGAGAAAGGCTTCCCCACTTCCAGGAGTAATTCTTCCGGTCTGATTCGCCAGGACATGTTGTTCAGGTCAGCAGACAATCTTAAGTGTCTATGTTTTGACATAAATAAGAATTTTAAGCACCCGCATAAAAAATTGTGTCAATTTAGGAAAAATTTTCATTTTAACTTCTAGGAAAATTGTTTTTACCTATACAAAACGCACGTGGCTGCGATCGCTACAATTAAAAATGCGACTAATGCGAGACTGGAATAAGCGACAAAAGTGTAAGCCTCAGTGCGAGACGTGCAGGCCGGATCATTTCCTAAAAATCCACATTCAGGAATATCCGGCGGCGGACCTTCTCTGCCACCAGGCCAGTGAATTTTTTTGCCAGGAACTGGGCTGTACTGTCGATTCAAGCCCAAATAATGGGCTACTACTTCAAATCTGAAAGATGCAAATTGTATTTTGCAATACTGATTCATCAACAAGGAACGGAGTTCGTGCCAAAAAAAACGTAAATTTCATTCGCTTAGGACAAATTAATTCGGCTTTCACTGATTACATCTGTCAAAGATACTAGTCCGTTCCTAGTCAGGCATTTTCAGTGTAATGAATACATCTTGATTAGCTGAAAAGACGGACGAGGAAACATAGATATACCACTTCATCCTACGGACCTTCCCGTAATAGGATCTAAATCCAGAATACTGTAATCTGCATCACGATCCCCATTGTCGTCGATCCTGACGTGTCCAGTAATACCAATGAAGTCTCGATCCCACATTCTGCGCGTAATGGAAATGCCATCTCTTATGTCACCACCCTCAGTCAACGTTTCGTTCAGAGCGATACCCAGTAAGTAAACGCCGTCGTAGAAGGCCCCTATGAAGAAGTTTACCTGTGGATTTCAAAAGGACTGCAAGTTGAAATTTTATCATAAAAAATATACATTCCCGAAAATACAGTCAATATCCATCTTTATTTTTATTCACGGCAGTACAAAATATGTATGTTCTTTCCCAATCACCTCTTCTCCTTCAGAAAATGTGTAATTGTAGTCAGTCTGTGCGCGTAGTCGAACTTTGTCAGCAAAATCTTGGAAACTGGGACTCGTTGGTTGAAGAAGAGAAACTCTTAAGAGAGATTCGTAAGCTTTCCTGGCAACCGCATCGTCTTCGTCGCCAACTTCCCAATCATGATCGCCCCAATAGGATCCCTAAAATTCGTCTCATTTAATCAGACGACTCATTTAGCGGGTTCCAACAGGCAGGAAACGTTTCATTATTTTTTACCGCGCCAAGGGTAATTCTCTTTATTATAGCCACCTGAAATATTTCGACGTCGAGAAAAGCCCAATCTCCTCTCGTCATTCCGAGTCGATGAGCGGCCAGCATAAATTTACGAACGAGGGTTCCCCTTACACTCAGAATCACGACTGTAAAATTCAGCATATTTTTCGAGCTTATTCGAAATGACATTCATTGATTATTCCGATAGAGAGGAAATAGTTTTACCTCTTGCGTACATGCTTGCATCGCGCAGGTAAAGATGATAATGAGATTCGTTTTCGGAATTTCCGTCCAACTCGCGAACGAATTTCAAAAGTCCTTCCTTCCTGAGACCGTACTCTAAATTCTTTCCGACTGTCAGGGAAAACAGATCGGATCTGTCGAGAATCAGAGCCACGTGCGACCATCCGAATTCTTTGAAGATACTCGAAAAAACGAGCCGCAAACGACACTGACAGTACGACATTCTCGTCAATGTTGGATATTTACTCTTGTCCTTAAAGATCCCCTTCAAAGAAATGATACGGGAAAGATTCAAGATTTACTTACAACTTAAAGACTCTTTTGAAGGAAAAGGACGGAGGCAAAGAGTTACAATGACAATAAACGTTAATTACGCACTAAAGCGGGAAATTAAAATGAGAAATACTGCAGACGCTCCTCTTTCGTTTTCATTAGCTCCGCGTTTAATTAAAATTCTAATTAATAGGAAGGCAACGCTGCCGAGTTGTTTCATATAACACCGCAAAAGAGTAGATTACTCGTAGTTCTGCAGAGCAAATCCTTACCGAGCTCTCATTTTTCCACTTGTGCAGTCTTCCAAGAATCCCAGATGTTACGGACAATTCGCCTTCCGAAGGTGGCTTGGTTAATAAGCAGAGACTTTTAATTACTAACGATTAATTAAAGGAAACTTAGTTAGGAATGTCGAGTTACTCGTAATCACACGGTAGAATCCCAATTCCATTTGTGAAATGAAATTAATCAGTTCCAAAGACCATTCCCACAAAAACTGCGAAATCAAATGGAATGGACTGTGTTTTTATTTAAGCGACCATTTTGGCCCTGCTTTGGAAAGTTTGCACATAATTTTTCTTCCCTATCGAGGGACTAAGTAAATTCAAAGTCAAAAGTGCAACTGGAAATCGAGATTCTACCACGTTATTCGTGAAGTGCAGCATACTTGATCACCCATTCCAGTGATAATTGGAGTATTCCAGTAAGCGGCAAGTCTCGCGACGGGTTCTAATGCGAAAGCACATGCCGGTCCCACGAAAGCGATGACATTGTCTCGGAAATGCATATCCGCCGCAAGGCCAGGTGCTCTAGCTCCGCTGCATGATGGATAACTAAAGCACGCGATGGTTGGGGAATTAATTCGCTGATGCGTGAAAATTAGTAACCAGACAGGAGGTTCTTCGTATCGCTCAATTGCAAGGACAATATTACAGTAGAGTCACGGCAATCTAAATTACTGTGGACAGGACCGAACTCGAGTAATCGGAAAATAAAAAAAAACCAAATTGATCTTTTAAATGTTGTATAATGAAACATTTAACTTAATGACAAAAACGGGTATACATTGATCAAATGCTTATTTACATTAAATATTGTTCTGCACTAGAAACCACGCAAAAAATTTCAATGATAGTCTGTAAAAAATAATGAAAAATACTAGAAAGTAGTCGCGTTATTGAAAAGTTGGATCATCAAGACTCTACTGTATATCCACTGTAAAACGCATTAACGTATTACTTTTTACTGCGGGGCTTTATTTATTGATGTCTATATGATAAGGTAGGTGGATTATAGAAATGTTGATATAAGAGCTTTCAGTATCGTGCGCTGAGGAATATGCGAAATATACGGGATTGCTGTACGCGCAACGAAGAAGTGAAATAAGTCAACCATTTGATGGATCGCGCGTCGCACTGCAAATATTTCACTATCGAATTACAGCATTGAAAATGCGAGAATACGTCGTTGTGCCACCATATGAAACGCTTTTTTTTAAGTGTGCCGAGGTGAAAGCCGCGAAGCGTCTGTAACACGAGCCCAGTTAAAAGAGAGAAATTAATTAACGATCAAGGTCGGCCGAATGTGAAGAATGACGACTAAATAGTAATGACCCAGTGAAAGCAATAATCTCGCACTAACGAGGAATTAATTAGTCCTATCGATGCACAATCGACATTAATTGCAGGTGGAATGGTGCAAAATGAATCTCTGCCGTGAGGTCGAAAGTATCAAAACTTTTAGGCACTGGGTAACGTTTTGCGATCTATTTTTGGTAGCTGAGTAGTATACAAAGTATAAACAACTTAGATAATTCTTCGAAACTCTTTAGACATTGTTTACTCGTCTTACAACAAATATCAATGAAAATCACCTGCCACCTAAAATATATCGGCTCACGTTTCGTAAGGAATTGGAAGCATAAGAAAATCATTGGATGGTTAATTTCACAATCATCATAGGGTCTAGGGTGAAAGGATAAAACTTCCCCTCTGTGACCCAATGTTTTTTCGAGTCACAAGTGGATAGGCGTGTAAGGGAAGATTCGGCCCTAATCGATTCCTACCTGCCCTGCACTTTGCGCAATTGAACATTGTGGGCGCTAAGAAATTCGTTGACCTCTGCCAGGGCCAAATCTACTGCCGGGCCGCAACGTTCGAGATCAAAAGGACTGTCCAGGTGGGATGCCATCAGGACACCCACGTTGTATATCCTCCGGGAAATTTCGCGCTTCGCTGCCATGTACATATCATAGGTCAAAACAATATTGAATATCCTTCTCCTAAGATTTCTTTTTTTGTAGCGACAGTCGTTAACATTATTTCCAGATAGCATTCATCAAATATTTGCCGCACTTTTTTTTATAATACACATGATTCTGAAATTAATGCTTTTTTATATTTAATTTTAGGTGAAAAACATACGGTTACAATTGGCACATTTCTTAATCGAAGTGGAAATTGTGAAACTGTTACAGCGCAATTTAGCTTTCAATGGCGACTCGAAGAGGTGGAAGAATGTTATTTTGTAACTGTGTCAACAGCTACGCGGCGCAAATCGCACAGAAAACATGTTTATTTTATTCATACATGCAACTTTGGTCGTAACGTAGAAGAAGGGTAGAAATGAACGAAGCCTCACTGTTGTGATTCTATTTGGTACAGCTTAATGAACGTTTGTGTTTTAATGAAACTGCGCACACAGATGAAAAGCTTATTATTGTCCTAATTACACCTGATGCAACAAGTTAATCCTTCAACGATTTAAATAAATAAAAACACTTTTACTCCATGACCGATCTAATTATCTTTACTATAATCGGCAGACTATAAAAATTCATATTTCAATTTCCCAACATAATGGATTTTTTAAATGGATTTTTAAGTATCGTTATTAAATACGGCTTCTTACCGGAAGTTACGTATGCGGAGAACAAGACTTGAAAAATCGTCACTCCTATGAAAAACTCCACACTCACGGATAAATTATTTTTACGGAAAATGAGTATCATCATAAGAGATGTTTTGTCTTTAAAACAATAAATGAGACATAAATATCTAGAATGGAACTATTTTTCGAGCTAGGAGAATTCACGCCAGACCGCCCGCTGGGTTCCATCTAAACTTTCACCCATTGAGATTCACCCTTATATAGGGGTTGATATAGCAGAGCCATCCCCACACACCATAATAAGAATTCATCCGTAACTTCGGCGCAGGACATTCGAAATGCGAAGAAAATCTGTATAAATGTTCTCGATTTTTAATAAATATGATTAGTCCATAATTTATTTTGAAAGTAGCTCTGCTTATTTTTTCCATGAAGGATGGCACATTGCAGAGGCAATTATGGTTAAACATCATGTGTTCGCAGAATACCATACAGATAAAGGATACGCGCATTTGGCGAACATGATTGCTACAGGTGAACGATGTGTTTCGGCTGGCTTCATGATAACATTTTTGCGATATCTGTCATGAGACAGTTTATATTAGGAAAGTGGCGCGATCGGACCAGCCCACCTTAGCAACCAATCACAGCCCTCACTATTATACATTCCACCAATCACAGATTATCTTTATGATGTGTTTTTAAGGTTACTATGTGTATGTTCCATATTAGTGACGTCAGTTACATATTCTGGTACATTTGTCACACGTGCTGGTGGTGTATGGCAAATAGTAGGACACTGTATTTTTACAAATTCACAAACAATTTCAAATTTGGTGGAAATACTGTATTGCTTAAATGGTGTATATCGTGACATCTTGTATCAATCAAAAAGGTTACCAGTGACAAACATCTTTGATTTATTTTTGTTTTGTGATAAAGGCGTATGATTGCAATTCACGTTAGTTTAGTCCACGTATAGCACCTTTAGTAAACACTAGAGAATGTAAACAGACTGCGCGTTAGTCGCAGTACAGTCGTATGATGATTCGTTCGTCAGACATCAAAATATCTCTGTGGTTTATATAAGGAGTAGCTAAGTAGCCGGGGCTCAGTTCCGTATAATACTCGCAGTGTTCAACATACATTCGCTTCTATAAAAAATATAGTGCTAGTTTATGAAACTGGTGAATTCTATATTAAAACGAATCACACGAATCACAATCACAGTGATTATTACGCTTAAGTGAAATACAGCGAAGATTTTTATTATTGATTTTTAAATCAAGTTGTTGCATCATACATTTCTTTTTAATTGTGATATAATGCGTTTGAACAGACATGTTCATTATTACCGAAAATACTTTTTATCTACGAAGTAAGTTCAAGTATTAGTCATGCTTTTTCATTCAATATTATTGATAAAAAACTTAAGCCTTTACAATATTCTTTAGTTTGCTTGTACTATAATGAATCTCTTTTGTCCATTTTCACATAAATGTCGATGTGTGTAATTGGGAAACTGATCTATTTTCATCAAAGTTTATGTACAATAGAAGTTATTTGAACTTTGACATTTACGCGCAATCGAGAAAGAACCGTGTACGGTGGTGACCTCAAATAGTAAACTCGAGAAGTAGTGAATGTCGCTTCTAGAAACAGCTGATTGTGACAGTCGGTTCATAATGGAGTCGAGTTTATACAATAAACATTAAATTCTCGTAACACTACATATATGAAAAGCTCATTTATGTTCGATCAGTTCCCAAAAGAAATTTTGCATTACATCGTCGATATTTTGTAATTAGGTACAAAAGAAAAGTAATTGAACGCAACCTATATTTATAAACAAAAGCATGAAAATTTGTTCTGTTTCAGACAAGTAGCAGAGAATGCAGTTAGTAAAGATGTTGGAAATGGTGAACAGAATAAATTTTCAAACATTCTAAATACTTTGGAGAAAACTAAAATGTCAATGCAAAATCAGAGGAAACTACTAATACAGCTGAAAGATTATTTGAGCAAATCAGGCTATGATAAAAACCTACAATTTATTTTATCGAAGGACTGGATAGATGCCTTACAGAAAGTCACATATGCTCAGATCGACAGTATTAAAAAATTATCTGTAACTGACATTAACAAAGTGTCAAGCTTTGAAAAGACCAATGAAGATGATAAAAATGATGATAAAAAGAATATATCAATAGCATTGCCCCAGGAACAAAATGAAAGATTAGGTGACAGTAATAGGGAAGAATCAAAAGTGCAACAGGTACTTAGTAACAATCTGTCTATTTTCATTCCAGTTAAGCATATTGTACAGTACTGTTTAATATTTTTATGATGTATGGTTTATGTAGAAAGTC
The DNA here is from genome assembly GCA_963989215.1 of Hedychridium roseum. Lineage (NCBI taxonomy): Eukaryota > Metazoa > Arthropoda > Insecta > Hymenoptera > Chrysididae > Hedychridium > Hedychridium roseum. Next base: position 4,081,003 of record OZ022308.1, read on the forward strand.
CCTGAACGAAATACTGACTTCAGTGAAGAAATAAAAGATGCAGTTTATAATGTCCCACAATTTGTTGCTGCTTTTCTTTACAAAATTAAAAACAAGTCCAAAGAAAGTACTTTAACCCCTGCACCAAAATGGAAAGCAAACCTGCACAGCAATATTCCAAAGCATTGTATTGCATCCCGAACAAGGCATGTGTTAAATAGTATTACAACAGCTGAATCAAATGCATCAAGGTGGAGAAGAATTGAAGATCTCTTAGCACATGTTGATCAGTATCCAGAAGCAAGACACTACGCAATAAAAGAGGGAGCAATTGCAATCCTACTTAAAGCTAGGCAAAAGACAAGGGATGAACAAATTAGAGGTATATCGAAAATAAGACAGTAAACATTATTTATGTCATATTTAAATTAACATTATTTATGTCATTATTTAAAACAACAAAAAATACTTTTCAGCATCCATTAGGGAAGCTTTAGCCATAATGGGATACATTGACCCTCTACCTGGTCAGGGTATCAGAATTCTTGCAATTGATGGTGGCGGAATGCGAGGTGTTCTAGTCATCGAAATGCTGAAGAAGCTGGAAGAACTCACAGGCAAAAGAACACATGAAATGTTTGATTACATATGTGGCGTGAGTACTGGAGCAATCCTGGCAGCTGTTATAGGTATATTTAAATTTTTCATTTTATTAAGTCTACTAACTACTGTGTGTCGTTTCAAATTAACAACATAACATTATTTTGTTGCAAATTGTACGATGTCGTGTTTAATTATATGCAGCTTCAGCATATGAATCTGCAGAAGGTAAGAATCAGATACCCCAAATTGAAAATGTGTTGTATTATTAAAACGTAGTATACTATACAACGATAATGTTATATATATAAAGTACAATGAGTATAAATAATGTATTCTTTTAGGTGGACATAAACGAAAATCATTAAACGAGATTTCTGACCTGTATAAAAGCATTAGCACGAAAATATTTACACAAAGCCCTTTGAAGGGAACCAGCAGCCTCGTTTGGAGCCATGCATACTATGATACTGCATTATGGGAGAAACTGTTGCAAGAACAGTTAGGCGACAAAATTCTTATAAAAACAATTCGCGATCCAAATTCGCCAAAGGTATAATCCATAGAAAAATAAATGAATCGTAATAAAAGCGATTTTATATGAATATAAAGAAAATATTTTTCAATAGTTTTCAGCAATCTCAGCAATTGTGAATCATGACCGTGTCATGGCTCATGTATTTCGAAATTACACCTTGCCACCTAAGGTAGAAAGCCAATACATTGGTTCTCATAAGCATAAGTTATGGGAAGCGGTAAGGGCATCTGCTGCAGCGCCAAGCTATTTTGAAGAGTTTAAGTACGGAGAATTTCTTCATCAGGACGGTGGTAAATGCACCTATATTCTTATATTTCTACTTTGCAACATTGTTTTCATGACTCAAGTACGATTTTCACTATCAAATATTATACAGGTATACTGGTAAACAACCCATGTGCTGTGGCAATTCACGAAGCCAAACAATTATGGCCAAATAATCCAATTCAGTGTGTCGTATCGTTCGGCACGGGAAGGACACCAACTAGGATTACTGACAAAAGCAATGATTCTGTGGAAGTTGTTATTTCTAGTTGGAAAGAAAAATTTTATAAGATTTTGGATAGCGCAACAGACACAGAAGGTAAGTAGTTTATTCTTTACACAAGGACCTGCTAATTTTGCAATAGTTCGTGTTAATTATATCGTTTCATATTTTTTAGCTGTACACATAATGCTGAATGATCTACTCCCGGACCACGTTTACTACAGATTTAATCCGTACCTGACTGAAATGTTAACCATGACAGAAATAAGACCTGAGAAGATCAGTCAACTGGAACAAGATGCAAGAATGTACATACGACGAAACGAAGAAAAATTTCAAGAAGCGGCGACTGCTTTGATGAAGAAACGAAAACTCCGACAAAAACTTGCCGACTGGATTACATTACAGAAACAATTACTTGGTGTTTAAATATTCTTATTATTTGATTTACTATTTCCATTCCATGTTTGATTTTTGTAAAAGTGATATCTCTATACTTACCACCTTAAGTATATTCACATATAATTCTCAATCTTAAAGTCATATCGCAAAGAGATAGTTTACGATCGTTACTTTATGGTACATAAACGTAAATGATTGGAATTTAGCAAAGTGTATCTGATAATGTGACTTTTCTCTTTGGCTTCAGCTAAAGTAAAAATAATTGCTATTAGATTAGAAGCAGCTATTTGTCTTTGATATTATTACATTTTTATGCATCTTAGATGAATGTAATTTATAAAGAGTTTCTAAAAGAAACGCGTTGAGTATTATTAGCAGAAAAAACGTAGAAAGTATTACAGAGTTGGCGTCTAGTAAAATGTATCTACTTTAAATAGTTAGTATAATTGTGTATATTCTAGTATTTCTGATTATATATTTTTGTAACACAAGTTACCATATAGTTCTACATGGCAGCCAAAGATGAAGAACACTACATGGACCTGTTGTATATACGCTTATGTAAACAATGTTGTACAATCACATTGTGAAACATGATTCTTTATGTCGATATTTGAGAGTGATCTATAAAATAAAGTCAATCTAAAAATAAATATTTATTTTCCTTAAGCATTATGTATACTGGAATAAATAAAGAATAAACAAATGTATAAGTATCACATATTCTGTATTAAATCCAGGGAATTAAATTATTAAAGTTAATTTGAAATAAATATTGCTGATATGTATGATTGTGATGTCAAAGTGTCTTGAAAGTTTCACCAGTCTCTGGCAATACATTGTGTAATATTGATATACTGAAAATATAATACATCATATCCACTTGATTTGGTCCTGTTTGTTATTCTTTATATTTTCCAATCGAAGTTGCTGAATGAGCTCAATGTATGGCTTATGACAAACTTCTGAACCTAGTGGAGGGTAATAGTGCCTGTAGCACAAATAAGTTATGCAGTATCCTATCACTGAACCTGCTGCAACATCTGAAACAATGACACAAGAAAAATATGTGATATGATATACAAATCCAATTATATTTACCTTGCCAGTGATGATGATAATCACAAGTTCTGCTCAAGGCAATTACAAGAGCTGAACAAATGGGCAATATAAATGCACACAATTTCCATGATTGCGCTTTTCCTGCTAAACTAAATATATGCAGCTTTCCAGCTAAATATAACGCAATGAATCCAAAGCTCGCAAATGCAACTGTAAAATATAAATAGGAAGAACAATGCAAAATTAAATTTAAAATATGATTACTCACAGGAGGAATGTCCACTCGGAAATGACTTTTTGCCATCTCTTACAACAATTGGATTTCCAGTGCACCTAAATTCTAAATTCATCTGCCCATCTGGAAAGCATCGCCAGAAAAAATCTGGTCTAGGTCGTCCTGAATGGAAAAAGTAAAGAATTGTAATATGTTCCAGCTAATAACAATAAAAAAATTAAAATAATACACGTACCTACTATTAACTTTATCACATCTGTGATAATACCATTAAAGCCAAGTGCTAATGTTACTGATAAAATTGCTTGATGGAAGTCAGTTTTATCTTTTTTTAATAAGAACATCGAACAAATTACGACAAGCGGTGTTAAAAATACGAGTGGCTGCAATTTAGTAAAAACTTAATTCAGTTATGACCATAATTAAATTTTCGACCTTCACTCATGATTTTTCGACATAACATGCATTAATAAAATTAATTCACCCATAGGAGGGAAGAAGGAATATACGAATCCCTTCTTGGATTTCTGTAAAGCCACAATTCATCTTCGTGGATTTTTCTCGTGAAGGGTTCAGCTTGCTCCAATTTCCTATATACAAGTCAATAACAGTCGCAAACATTCCAATGGACTCACAATTATGAATAAAATTCCGCTAATTTTCCCACGAATGTCACAATTATACTTACAAAAACAGTATTATTAAAGCACCGCGAAGTACAATATCAAACCAAAGAGTCAATCGAAATTCATTTCTGCCCACACCGGTCATTTCAGCATATTATTATACTTTGAGAACTCACGTAAATCATTTTAAAATTACGTTGTATATGTCGCCGCGTACACTTTTCGAGCATACTCGGTCTGAATAAGAATGTGTGTACACGTACACACGTATGGAGTGAGGCAAACGTGGCCGAATGGCAAATTTCAGTTTTATTCCTGTACAGTAGCGCTTTTGTGAGAATCATCTGTGAACGAAGTTTATCGAGCTAATAAATTCATCCGACAATTAGCTGTAACTCTTTAGATAAGGTGGAAATGTATCACAAGATTATCGAATCTCTTCTTTATCTATACTACTGAATTTTTGTACATATCTATTTCGAGGTGGAATTTAATTTTATAGATAGGAGGTCCATAAATATTTTTGCATTTCAACTTTCAGAATTTTTCTTTATTAATTTATAAATAATATTCAGATATATCTGTGTAAAAAGTTTAACAACATTCTTACTATATACTGTAGACATTTTTTGCATCAATAAAAAACAACGGGAAACATTATCATCATGAAAGGCCGACGAAATCATAAAATAAAATAAGTTTTTTTCAAAAGCCAATAATTCTCGATACAGAGTTTAGAAAAATTATGTAAACGCACGCCTCCTTCGTCCTTGAAAATGATGCGGTTTTGTCCTCTTGAAAGTAAATTCTAAAAAATAGAATAGTGCAACAAAATTCTTCATGTATAAGAGAAAAACTTTGGCTCTCACCTTATACCTTACGAATATTAAATTGTTAGTTTTCTTGATATTTTGAATATCCTTGTAAATAAATCTTTCAGTGTTATTTAACAAGATGTAAACGACGAAAAGTATTGGATTTTGCAATAACGTTATTTGGATCTTTTTTGTTCGTAAATAGATCCTAAATCTTGGTCAGTTTTGTTATATGATCGATTTTTTCCACCTCTCTTGGGTTACTCTAGACTATCTTTTCCAGAAACAATTCTTAGAATAGACAAAATAAAGAAAATGATTTATAACAAGGAAAAAAATTATTTCAACGCTATGCGCGAATAAAGGTACTCTCGTAATTGAACTAAAAGGAACTATTTCACTAAAATATTCGTAGAATTGTACCAGAAATAAATAATAAAACATTATACCCAGAAGATGTACATAAAGTGGGAGATAATACATAATCATAGATATTTTTGAACAAAGCTATAGTAGCAGTTTGACGAGCATAAGATTTAGGAATTTTTTTATGTCTTTTTCGTGCAATTTTCATAAAATGATGTCCAATAAGGTGACTTGCACATATCGAAGAATATTTAAAATGCGAGTACTTGAGATGGATTCGCACAATCTCCTATCATCATTCTGTGCATAGCCATTTCTGTGATGCCATGATAGTGAACAAAAGCGGCAGCAATCACTAGCACATGAAAGATCTGGTGACTTTGAAACTGAAAAATAATATTATTGATCGAATTTGTCCATCAAAACAACTTTAATTTAGATCAGATAAGTTCAATAGTAAGATGTTTTATCTTGTTTCTTACCCAAATATCAAATTTTCCAGGGAAAAATCGTTCAGGTACTCTTAAGGCATAGAACATAGCACCCAATATGTACAAACAGCCCATTAATATTAACCAGCCGAGGGATGCTTGGCTAACAGCCTTAAACCAGCCTTCAGCAACAGCATAGTGTACAGCAGGTATTATCTAAACAGAATCAAGATTTAAAATGTTTTCAGGGATGAGAATTTTTTGTAAATCGTACTGTTCTTTCTCCTCATCATCTGCAGTTTATCTTATGATTAATTAGGATGAAAAAACTTACTCCACTAAGGCCGAAGCCCATAAATACCCCAGCTCTGAGGGGCCTGTAATTTGGTTCACCAAATCTTTCCCACAATGAAACGACGATACTGGTGATACCAAGTACAACGACCACAGATAAATAGATCACTTTCGGTTGATAATCACAGTAAAAGCCATAATATAACCATGGCACAAAACTGCCCATAATCAACATTGCTATTCCACAATAGTCTAGCTTGGAGAAAAGCTTCCCAACACATTCACTATGGCAGTGAACAGTGTGAAAGGCGAATGACAAACCTAAGCAAATTATAGCTCCAGCGAAAAAGGTACCGAAAACTAATTTCTCTTCAAGCCGAATCTCTACAGGTGGTTGAGTCAGGAAAAACACAGCTATACCAATGAATGCCACGCATCCTGTGAGCAAGAAAATAACTTTCATAGTATGTTAATAATAAATTAAAGACAACATATAGTACAAAGTATATAATTAAACTGTACCTAGCAAGTGTGTCCAGATATTGCCAGTTTCTGTGTGAATGCGAAAAATACTTTTGAAGCATGCATAAAATGATGGCAATGGTGGTCTATGACCCGCATGTAAAAAGTCATTATCTTGCAGCCATCTAGGCAAGTTTCTGAAATGACATTGCTTCCAGGATGCTTCCCATACCTTTGATAAATATTGTATAGACATTAATACTTTGTAACCAACAAATTGTAAACAATGTTTATGTAGATAAATTTTTGTACCTTGCGAACAAATTCTTCAGCCTGCTCAGCAGCATTGTGGGCCAAGGCACCAAGATCTATTTCATCACTCAGTACTCCTGCTTTAAGTACTTCTGTCATCTACAACAATTTTATAGGATTTGTAATATTTTTGCCATAAAATTGTTTACTATAGGAATGTTTTCTATTTTATTAGTACCTCACAATCCAGAAGATGATCATCTTCTGGAGTAGAAGGTAAGGGACAGCCAACTCCATCTTCTTCTTCCGCCAAACAACTTGCATCATCATCTTCCAATAATTCCTTTACTTCATGTAATCCAGGAACTTCGCTATTCAATAAAGCTCGATCACTCCATGGTACTCTGTGTCGTAAACCCAATTCTTCAGGATGATTGCCCACATCTTCCTTATTTTCAACAATAACATCCATGTATTGAGACATGTCTGGCTAATATTTTACCAGACTCTAAAAACAGAACAAAATTTATTAGAATTAATCAGCATATTATCAACAGGTGATATGAATTCATTATCAGCAGTCTTACAATTAACCAGAAATAATTAATAAACACCATAATAATTAATTCGAAAACATGATTAATTGAAATTCTGTAAAATATGGAGCAAATACAATATGTACAATATTTATAGACAATGAATGCAACAAAGAAGTAGTAAAACGAGATTCGCAGGGAGAGATATTGTGGTTACTACCGCGATATTTTTCAATAAACACTTTACTACAGTTCGTGCAATACTATGTTTACCTCATAATTGAACATGTAGATACTTTTAAGGTCGCTACTCCGTTTATGTAACTTTCCGTGACGCACACATTTTTTCTATATTTTCATTGTTTATATGTATATCGATTACTTAACTGTAGAGCCACAGTGACGATCGCGATGTAAAAAATTGTTAACACATACAATTCGTACTTCCTTCAAACTATTGAACGATTAAACATGAACGACACAAATCCAATTTACCTGACGTAAAAGTCGGTCGAGTCGCGGGACAGTCTATAAAGAAAGTTATTAACCGATTGTAACTCTCGATACATTACCTGTCACTTTATAATTTAGTCTTCTCACATTTGTACATACACCAACAGAGCTTCACGATTATCAAGCTTTGAATTAATGTTTTCTGTAAACCTTCAAATTTGTCTACGTGTGCCCCGAGTTGTCGTACGATTAACAAAACTCACGGAAGAAACAACTAATCCTGCTACGTATTAGAGAGTATTTTGTCTCCACGACCAACAACGGAAATAACCGAAGGTTTATCTACCGTTCTGGCTATACCACGTGTCTACTATGCATGAATAAAATGCAACTGACCTCACAATATTGTTGAATAACTTCGTCTCGACTGGTCTCGACCGAAAGGATGACCGGTTTTTAATCGCTGAGTTTGTCGTAGCGACAAACCGCACAAGACTTTTTGATAAGTCAGCGAAATTTTTCGTGTTACTCAGAAAATGTCGACTTACGAACAAAATAAAATCCAACGAGCCTGTCATGTGTTATCTCAAGAGGCTAGAGGTCCGTTATATTTCATGTTAATGTTTTTAACATTATAATATCAAAGGTCAATGACCACAATATGACGTACAGAAACAGATTGTCAATTCATCGATTTTACAGATCCATGCAAATATTCATCATTATTGTCTTTCGTTTAATCAAATAGCGATTAAAATTAAAGATTTTTTTGTAAGGCTTTTATTAAATTTTTTATTTGTCTATATAGAATTATACTTACTAGATGAAGTGGTTGAAATATATGATACAATCACACCACTTAAGTTCTACAGAGAATATGTATCCAGAAATGTACCATTAATTATGAGAGGAGGAGTAAGTGATTGGGTGGCAATAAAAAAATGGTCTATGCGATATCTACAGAGTATTCTTGGTGATAAATTATTAACAGTGGCTGTGACACCTAATGGATATGCAGATGCAATAGCTGAAAGAGTAGAGGATAATGGGGATACACAGGAGTATTTAGTATTGCCAGAAGAAAGACTTCTGACAATGTCAGATTTCTTACGTGTCTTAAATAATTCTAAGGAAGACGGCATCTTTTATATACAGAAACAAAATTCAAACTTCACAGAGGAAGATTTTTCTGTGCTTTGGCCAGATGTTGAAACTGATATTCCATGGGCCACAGAGGCTTTTGGCAAAAAGCCTGACGCAATTAATTTTTGGATGGGTGACAGTAGAGCTATAACTTCTAGTAATTTCATATACCATACTACATTAAATTATTATTAGATACTAATTAGAAGACTTATAACATGTTCCTTTGTAGTGCATAAGGATCCATATGAAAACATATACTGTGTTATATCAGGAGAGAAACATTTTATTTTACACCCACCTATCGATTTACCATGGATTCCATATAACACTTATCCACTTGCAAAATATAAACAAAAGACATCGGGAGAATGGTCCATCGAACCTATTTCTGGAGATTCTAGCTTAGTACCATGGATATGCATTGATCCTCTGAACCCAGATTATGAAAGGTTTAATCTACACCATTATGGAAATGATTTATTCTTTGAAATTTGCATTGCCATTTTTTCTTCTGGTTCTCCTAAATGCTATATACTTTCGAATTATCTAATACTAACAAAGTCGACATTGAACATTTCATCATCATTCGTTTAAAGATATAACTGTACATTTTTCTTATTTATAGATATCCTCAATATAGAAATGCAAAGTCTTTGAAGGTGACACTTAGAGAAGGGGATGTATTATATTTGCCTTCTCTGTGGTTTCACCATGTAAGACAATCTCATGGATGTATAGCTGTAAACTACTGGTATGACATGGACTTTGATATAAAGTACACATATTTCAAAGCCCTAGAAGAATTATGCAAATAATTGCACCAGAAAAAATACAAGGAACTCAGTGTACCGTTATATGATTTTATACATTTATTTGTGTATCACTTTAATCAATTCTGTACTAATTCTATAAGATATATTCTGACCACTTCAAAGCAGTTACATTGACTTAATTTCCGATTAAATTAAATGCATATCTATAATGTCGGATTATATCGTCGAGGACGATCTACAGACATCATTATTTTATGCATAATGACCACTTATATGCACAAGGATTTCTCAAATTCGTCCGCCCACAGGTTGGAAATTTTTGGAAGAGTCAAGCTGTCTCATCATTCCCGTGTGTGTTGTGATGATAACCGCGTTTCATACCGTATCCCCCCGAAGGCTGCGTTTCATACATTTTACGATTTTCCAAGTAACGACGATAATTATTCTCTCGCTTCTTTCGCTGTTCCTCGGCCTGTTGTTTTAACTTCTCTGGGTTCATGTGTGAGGTAACTATGTGCCTTGTCAAAGAACTCATGAACTTGTAGGTAATGCCGCATACATCGCAGGAAAGGATTTCCTCATTTCCGCCTTGTTGCTGTGCCAATAAAATGCCCCGATGACAAAATAGAACAATGTCCTTACGTTAAACTAACGGAATGCTATAAATACCATTACAAAACTCAACTTACTTGCTGATGCACCATCATGTGCCTTTGTAAATTGTTTAGTCGATTGAATTCACGACCGCAGACCTCACAGTCAAATTTCTTGTCCGGATCATGATATTTCTTGTGCAGGCTAAGATCGGTTGAATTCGAAAAAGTTTTATGGCACACGTCGCACGTGTGATTTCGTTGATCGCTAGGCAAATGCGATTGCTCATGTTTCATAAGACTAGCTTTCTCGACGAAACGGCGACCGCAATATATGCAAGGAAGTGGTCGCGACTGAGAGTTATGGAGCGTGAGATGACGTCGTAATGCAGTTGCAGTTGGGAAATTCTTGTGGCATTCAAGGCACTGAAAAGGTCGGTCGCCGGTATGCGTTTTTCTATGACGAGCAAGAGAGTTTTGATCTGGATACCTGAAAGTAATACCATATAAATTTATTATCTACCGAACCCGCGTAAAAACAACAAGAACAGGTCACTAATTTTCGGAAGCCGTACCCTAAAGGTACTTACCTTTTCGGACATAAATCACATGGGAAGTTTCTAGTTGTTATGTCCTCTTCACGTGCATGTTTTAGCCTATTATGCCGCAGTAGTTGGAAAGATGTTTTGAAGCTCTTATTGCAAATATCGCACTTCATATTATCCGTTGTCGGTATTATAACCTGCGTCCTTTTTTGTCCATTCTCGTCTTCTGATATTATCAACGATATCGTTACCGTATTATCTTCATTGTCCAAATCCGAACTTGATACAGCAGCACTCTTTACATGAAAATGCAATTAATTATAGATATTCCCTCAAAAACGTAACACGTACTTCTTACCTGTTTTTTCAAGAGATTTTTCTTATGTTCTGACTCTGGCAAAAGGAAATTATCTTCGTCATGTAGTCTTGAGTTTTGCTGGGATTGATCTTGGGATTCTTGACTATCCTGATCATCACTATTATCAGCGATAGCGTAGTTTCCATCTTCAGTCAAATACACCGGTTGAAGGTCACCATTGTCATCCTTGAAATATAACTGTCCATCTTCGTCCTCGTGCAAAAATATTTGGTCCTGAATATGCAATAAAATCGTTGATTGCGCAAATATTGTACTAGTACTTTCAGATGGTTTTTGACGTTATAGCAGTAATACCTGCGAATTTTCCTCTTCCTGTTCTTGATTGACATCCTGATTTGATACATCCCATTCTTGTTCTTCTGGTCCTATTTCCATGGCATCATACTGTTCATGATACGGTTCATTTTCATCTACTGCTTGTGCCACATAGAGTGTTTCCATATTGTCCCCTTCATAGTATATTGTTCCTTCAACAGGTATTGTGTTTTCATTGAGTTGCTCCATCTAAAACAGAAGTTCAAAGAGATAAGAACAACACATCAATCAATACTTATGAGAAAATGTAGATCAGAAATATTTTACCTTGATATATTGTGCATCAGCAATCTTTTCAGCATGTACTTGTTTTGTTGCAGAACTTTGCTTCTTTGGCCCAAGTACAGTATAAACTAAATTATTTTCTGCATTTTTAACTATGTCATGATGATTATTATCAATGTTTCTCAAGGTAATGTGACTATAATCTTGTGATGATCGCAATTTTTCTCCTTTAGTAGCACATTCACCAATACTGTTGGAATCAGATCTATCAGATTGCAAAGGTATAGAAACCACTTGATTATTTATGAACTTTTTATTTCCATTATGGGAATCATGCCTTTGTCCACATTCTGTCTTTTGATTAATGACACAGTAATTTTGATCTACATTGTTTTCCATCTCATCCATGTGATCCATGTCTTCGTCCTGCCAGTCTTCGTCAACATCATAGGCAACAACCCCTTTATTATTACTTTTCTGTTCACTGGAATATTTAGTGGTATCTTTATTGCTTTCTTGTGATTCATATATCAGACTCTCTTCTTCTACTGTATAAATTTTAGCCGCTGCATTTCTTTCTGATTGCTCCTTGTTTTCAGCCTGCTCTGGCAATGATTCATCATCATCGCTTTTTTGTTGTATAACCCGCAAAGCTGAATTTTCAACATATTCCCGAGAGTCATCAGTTTCCTCAACTTCTTCAATTATTTCTATTATCTCTTCTACCTCTGCATCGCCCGCATCCTCAATTGTCTCAGTATCAATTATAATGTCCCCATCAGAAACTGTATGGTTTAATACTTCCAAAACATCTTTGTCCGCAGGAATGTCCATAGCATTAAGCATTTCAGAAGGTAACTCCATCTTTGTTAGTTTGAACATTTCTTTGTATTAAACGCACCTGCAAGAAAATAATTGCGTTAATTATTATAGTATAAAACTAATATTTCAGGTTTGACGATACGTGAATGGATATAACACTTTTCATTACTTCTTTAGTGACAAGTGGAGTGCATGTCCTACAATAAAGCTGTATGCTTGTATTGCGTGGCCATCGAAGTGAAGCTTAAGATTCGGAACAAGTTTCAGAGGTTAAATTTCATTTAGCAGCGATGTTTTGAGTTTTCAAAGGAGGTAAGTGAAAACTAGTATGTTTGTTAGAACTTGCAATACCCGCGTAACAGTTTATATATCGCGACAAGTACGCGGTTCCACCAGTCGGTACGAGAATACCTTGCATTTATCAACGGACAGCAAAATGGCTACGGCACATAACGACACTCAACGGCATTTCACAGAGGTTCCAGACGATCTCTTGTATTAAACGGAATGAAAATATGCGAGGCATACCGTATATCCACTACTGAACCCGCAGTACTTCTATTAAATTGCGCGAATATACAGGCAATGTTGTTAAAAATAAAATTTTGCTCGGTCGATACGCACCAACAAACGTGCATTTCTCCCACGGCAATTGACGCCACCTTAATCAAGTCGAAGCTGGAGCGTTTCTTAAAAATGGGACAAAAGCTTATGGCCGACCAATCACGGTTATGTATGCGAAATGTTTTAATAGAAAATTTCTGCCAACGATGCAGTACACAAACCAATAACTGTAAATAAAAAAATAGTTTTAAATTTACAGATCTTATACGCTGATTTAAGATAATTATTATTGTCTTTTCAAAGATTCACGTATTCCGTTCCAGAGCTTCTATGAGAAAGTAAGAATGTCATTGGTCGACGCATAACTTGACGGCACTGCGTATGCAGCGATATGCGAATACAGCGAATGCAGCGCAGTAAGTATAATGATACCGGGGATTTCGGCAATAATGCGCGCATGACGATGTATGTTATACTCGAATAGGCGTACACGCTGATGTGCGCTCACATATTACGACCTGTCAATCATTTGGACATGTATTTCAATTGAAGAGTGGGCAAATTTCATCTTCCCCTTTTTACGCGAAATTTAACGAAATAAAAATGTGGACATATTTTGTGCTTTCGTTATTTGCAACATTTCAGTTTGCGTTGGCTTCCAATAATTTCGACTTCGGCGATACCGTAGCCTTGATTATAGGCTTAATTCTTGGAATTATTGGATTTTTCGCATGCATGGGAGCTTATGCTAGGCGTAAAAGTTATTTAGAATCTTTGTGATGAACGTTTCAATCGCCTGCAATGGTAATGCTAAAAATGACACCAAACAAATGAGTTATTTCTGTCTAGGCCTGTTATGTATATTTTTATTTCAGGGCAAATTATTCAGGGTCATGAAACTGGAGTACTTGAAAATCTGCAATGTTTATAAAATCAGACTTGGAAAATCTGATGTAGGTATAGAAAAAAGATGATATCCAAAAAAGTAACCAAAAATGAGCTCTGAAAAATTTTCATTCATCTATCGTTTTTTACTTTAAATCTATATTTTTAATATACATATTTACAAGAATATAATGTATTGTAAGTGAATGGATAAAGTGTATACATTCCTAATACTTTTTGTAATAACATAATAATGTAATTTCTAATTGGTAATGTGTTTATTTGCTTTCCTTTATTAGGTTTACATCTCCTGTGGGTTTAATCTTTTGATATCAGCGTTTGTATCAAGGAATATGCAAGAGAGCATGCTTGCTATTATAATGCCTTTAATTGGTCAGCAATTTCAAGTTTTGCTTTGCTTAACTTATTCATTCCTATAATGAATAAAAAAGGAAGTTTACAAAGTATTACACGGTATAATGAGAAGTAGTACAGAAGAAAATACAGAGAAATCATGCCAAGTGATCTAGGGAGAAAAAGGAGTATTCTTTATTCCAGGCTTTTTGTTTCGCACAAAATAGCTGTTGAAGAGATATATGCTTAATGTAATCAAATCCGTACACATCTGTACACAGCGGATGAAAGCATCGAAGCTTCGCCGTAAATATCAATCGAGTATCATCTCGCAAACGCGATTACCACATCCATACTTTTAATAAGATTTCTTATGACCAGTACATACAGCAATTAGTATTGTAGGTAATTAATTCGTCAGGGTTAAACATGAAGCCTTCATTTCTTATAGAAAATCAAACTTGGTAGGTTGTAGAAAGCTAACAATTGTGTCAGAAGCTTCTAGAAGTTAAGCAACTAATTTCAGTACCTGAAATCACTTGTTTAATTTCCAGCGAACAATGGTATAAAATCGGCTTTCTATAATCTACCATGAAAAATTACTTGCAATGCTAATTGCATACATTTATTATATCAGTTACTGATTCTCATTTTAACTAATCAGTCTTTATGAATTCTCTCGCCAAGTTCTGACTGTCGCATTTTCCGTCAAACGCAACTCTCGAATCTTTCGTCATTTACTGATTTTAGCACAAAAGGACATTTCGTTGTCCCTAAACGAGCCCCTCATGATTCTCGATTCAAGCTGATATTCGCAGCTTAGTTACACAGTCGCTACAGACACGACCATGCTATAAACTGAAAATAAGTAAGAAGTTATACGATAGAATATCATTGCGTAACGGTGGTCGAGAACAGAGCCTAAAATTTGGGCTACAAACTACACGATACGTTGTACAGCTTCCCTTCGAGTAATTTTAATGTGTTACATTGATATCTTGTAAGTTCGCCATATATAATCTATCTGTTCTTTTGAAGATCCAGAACTAAATACAAGATTGCAAAGCAAAACCGTGTGACTTTTTACATGACTCTTTTTGTTAATCCGTGCGGATTTTTTCTTTCGTCGGAAAACGATCTTTTGCTCATTTCTATTTTCCGAACTTCACCAGAATAACAGGCATCCTCTCACAAAGCGCAACAGCCATAGAAAATTAAACGTAAAGCCTTCCAACATCCATCTCAATTCTTTCTTGTCGTTTACGAAATACAGAGAAATCAGAATCCTGCTGAATAACAAAATCCGATATTCGCCTCTGCCTTTTGACAAGCTTGCGCTTAACACTGCGCAGTAAAACATTCGTTCTTCAGAGCACGATAGTTTCAATTCCACAGTTTTTCCTTCTGCCCGAGAAGTTTGACCAATTTTAAATACAAACGTTCTAACAACGTGCTAGCACATCCTTTACAATTGTTTGTAAAACAATAAAACACGTAATTGTTTAAAAACAGGAATTCCAGATAAGCTAGGTAGCAAAAGCGACGTTGACCGTATAACTTGATAAGAAGCTCTCTATCGCACTGATCCCAGCAGCAATACCAAGAAAGTATTATTCATTTCATTATAATAAAGATCGTTATATCATCCGTTTATTTCGTTTTATACAATATAAGCATAAGCAGCTTTTTGACCTCAAAGTATTTTTCACCATTAGAGTAATGGATTGACTTGCAACTCCTAATAATTAAAATTCAAATACTTTTCTTCAACGATCGACGTGAAAGAAATAAAAGCCCGCATCGATTTAGGGCTTACATCGGATATCCAGTAAATAAAATATCCATAACAGTCAAATTAAAACGATAACAGAGGATATTGCATTGCCTGGAAATGATTGATCGTGGGATTTACAGAGAATCGGAATACTGGATGTGACCATATCCAAAAACGCGACACAATAATCAGCGTAGGTGAGAAGATATTTCTAGGAACCGATAAGTAACATAGGTACGTTAAAAACAATTTCACTTGATCCTAAAAAAAGAGAAAAAGTGACAGCGCTCAATCGAAGAGATACAATAGGAATTGCTAACTAGTAACACATTACTTTTTCTTTAATTGAAGTCGGTAAAATCGCTAGAAGTACATTAAAGCATAACAGTGACTATATTTATAACCAAATCTTTTTCAATTCATCTCTCATTTGCTTTCCCACATCACATACATACATACATACACGCACACACACACACACACACATCCATGCACGCACGCACACGCTCATATATTCCATAGCATTCAGCCAGGCGCATATATATGCGCAAATACTCCATGCATACTTTCATCCTAGCATTCGATACGCATTAACAGTTATGCACGTATATCGAGCAGAATGGCCACGGTGCCATTTCGATCGTAAAGACTAGCTGAGGCCTACACTGACAGTGGACCGATGCTATCGAGGTCCTTCGAAAGCCTCCCAGTTTCCGGGAAGATATCTTCTTCTCTTCGTATCCTAATTCCATGTTTAAAGCGCACAACACACGTAAAGGCCCGTATCTTCAGTTTACGACGTACGTCCTCGCCATTCGAAGGATTCGGCCGATTTGCATCTCAAAATCGAGGTGGAATTATCCTCGTGATGCAACGAAAATATCATGAAATGAATTGCTGATCGAAAGAGGCGTGGACATGATCTTTCAGCCGGTGCAAAACACGTACAGTCGTACGTTCACTTTGTGAGTCTGTAACAGGCGGAATTTTGGATGCAGAGGATTCTCGATAAATTCGCGTCTCGGAGGCTAAACGATGAGCAAATAAAATGATATAAAATAGTTCTTTAAAGTCACTGTTCAACGTCCTAAAGGAAAGATGCGTAAAGAATTTACTTATCACTGAAATTCGCCAGTCTCAATTTCGTACTTCCTTCCTCGCGCATCTCGAGCGTACCGGCACCATAGACACATAGAAAACTGGAGTACGCGGATTGCTGTACCTCGTATGACTTCGACAAAGTAGAAAGTTAAACGAAGAACTGACCGCGTACCCGAATTGACAGTCGAGCATAGAGCATCCAGCCGACAGGAATGGATGGCACGGAGGAAACCGCCGACATTCTTTTTATGAGTGAGCAACAACTGATCCCTTCCGAGCTCAGTAACTATTCTCCTCGTCCTCAGGGGACGATCAAGCTCGGCACGACGTTATTGATCTGCGTGAGGTGGTGCTGTGTTGTCAGAACAATGCTGAGGCTCTCCCGGTGGCGTGCCGTCGTGCGAATTTCCTCTTTGCGGCGTGGCTGGAGTCGCCGGGTGAGAATGCGACGCAGGAGCGTAAATTAGCCGATATCCGGCCGGCAGGAAGAATCCGCCGTGCGAAGTGTAGCTGAATGCTTGGAAATTCGCTAACGTCGGACCTTCGTGATACTGAAGGTAACTTCCGGCCCCGCTGGAACCTGTGATAGGCGTCGGCGTTGCCAGCGTCGCTGTGCCGGAAGCCACAATGCTCGATCCGTCTGGCAATATCGGCGCAAACTGGTATGGCCCTGGATTCAGAATCTGGCCGCTAGTCGACGGTTCGCCTATGCTTTCGGACCCGTCGCTCTGATAACTTGCACCGAGCGACGTGGAAATGTTTTGCATGGTCTCCGAAGGCACTACTGGAATTGGAATAACGTAAGCGTGCGGTATGCTCGCTGCCGTTGCCTGCTGCTGCTGAAGGTGGGGCGGAGTCTGCTTCAGCTTCTGCAAGGCAAGCCTTAGTGTCTCGTCAGTATCCGGGTACTGATTTGAACCCTTCTGCAGCGGAGTCTGGGGTGCCGTGCTGAACATTAGATAATCCTCCATACCCGGAGGCCTTGTTTGCCCTAGATTAAGATGAACCAACATTTAGTAACAAGTGTAAAATTAGATATGTCAAGGACATTAGACCAAATCACACTATGCTACAAAATAGAATGAGGATGTTGTTCATAATAAGACACGTCTTAATCATTATATACAAAGAACGGTCTGTTTCTTGTAATATAGACGCATAGACCTTATTCTTTCCTTGATCTCACAATCTGCAAGCCAGAAGAAATATTGAAGCGCAGATATAGTTACTATCAGTACATTGAAGTCATTCGATTTGTTATTTGAAAAACAATGAGTATGGACCTGCGACGCTGGTTGTGACTGTGTGGTAAAGCAATGGATGATGTTGGTGATGCAACGCGCTTGCCTGCTGTTGCTGTTGGATCAGCAATTGTAACTGATGCTGTTGGAAACGTTCCAATTCCTCTCTGTGCCGTCGCTGTAACGCTTCTAACTCCATAGTTTGCCTGTGACGTAAATGATGCATGTACATGCTTATTTTCTTACTTCCTCTTTTCCCTAGATTGTTAGAAAACCACCAACCTTTTTATGAGCAATTGATACTCTTCGCTCGGTGTTAAAGTGGAAAAATTCCCTTCCCTTTCCGACTGAAATGTTAAACATGCTCCAATTTATACGAAGTATCTACGAGTTTTTAGAAATTGTAAATGAGCTAAGAAACCTACGTCCGTGGCTACAACGCTCACAGGATGTATTGTCTGACCTGGCGGTAGACTATTTTCTCGACTTGGGATCACTTGGGCAGAAACACCTAGAAGTACAGAATGAATTTAAAAAACGATTACCTATGGTTAATAAAGGCAAGCGAAAACAATCACAAATATCTTATTACCATGGTAATCGTCCGTATGAACAACTGTAGCGTTAGCTTCCATTTGTGATAGAGCATGTAATTGGTGTTGACTAATCGCACCGGCATCGTTGACAGGTGGTCCAGTAACTTTCGAAACCATAAATCTCGACACTTTTCTGACAGGTTGAGTGGGGACAGGCTTCTGTTTACATAAAAATAACGATCATACAAATATTTCATTATACATTCACTCGTCGTGTAGTCAAGTATTCATTTTTTCGGAAACATTTCTAACAAAGAACAGATTTACAAAACTACCGATATTACCTCAGCGGATTCCAGAAGTTCAGATTGGACCGGTGTATTAGTACCAGATCGGGAAGAAACGACGTTAGGCGTAATGGTAGCAACTGGCACACTTGGCGTTGGAAGAACGGTCGTCAGTAAACTTTGTGTTTGCGGAACTGATGGATGCAGCTGAACAGGATTTACTGCAGGTACGGGCGATGTTAAAGGTTGTGGAGAGGTTGTTGGAATGCTTGGTCCTCTCTGGTGGATTTTAGCAAGTTCTTGTTCTAACTCCTGAAGGCGGGAAGCAGGTCTTTGTGTCCTTAACTTGATATTATTTTCTTTACTAGGGCTCATCGTTTCAGATCCAGTTTGGACACCTAGTGGTGTTGGGCTGTCTAAAGAATAATTCTCTACACTCATTTGCGAAGCGAGATGTTGTTCTTGACTAGCTATGGATGCCTCAATGCTCGAGCTAACGTTTAAATCGTTCATTGGTGGATGTATTGTAGTTTGCGGAGATAATGGACCAACAGTCTGACCACTGGATACTGGCATACCGATGTTTACCAGTTTCTGTTGCAAGGAATGCATGTATGTATCGTACCCGCCTACCACCTATGATGACAAAAATGTAATGAATTAATTTTTAAATACCTCCAGACTATTATAAACAAGGACAATTCTGTTCACAAGCTCACCTGCTGACTGTGAGGTGTAGCTGGGTAACTTATAGGCGGTGTACCCACATTCAGCGATTCAGATGGCTGATTTGTGAGCTGCACAAGTTTTTGATGTAAATCGGCAATAGTTTGTGGTCCAGCACCATTTCCCACGTTAGTGCCAACGGCAGCAACACCGGGAATTCCACCACAGGTTAAGGGAATGATAGTGCTTCCGGCAGCGACGTCGGCACCTTTGTCAAGTGAGTTTTGTTGGCTCAAATTTTGATGTTGATGCTGCTGCTGGAGTATTTGGTGCTGGGCAAAGAAGGCAGGGTCCACTGACTCCACGAGAGTGTGTTCTGGTGTAATGTCGTGGCTGGAATTTTCGTTCTCCGAAGAAAGCAATTGGCAATCTGAACTAGTACGCCTGAGACTGAAATCCAAGGAATGTTTGCTTTTGAAGTCACGTTTGCATAAACCGCTTGTTTAAAGGAAATCTTAAGTTAATATTTATTTACCTACTACTCGTGCTAATGCTCGTATCATGACTTTCTACTTCCAGCGCTTTAGTCGGAAGTTGCTGATCCGAGATTTTCAATTGGACTTGTGGTTGCTCAACTTCGAATTGCTGATCTTGCTGGAGCTGCTGCGGTGGCTGTTGTTGCTGCTGCATCGGTATTGGCATGGGATGTGTTTGATTTTGCATCGGTTGTACATACTGCACCGGCACTGTTGACTGTTGCACAACTTTCTGATTAGGTATAATCCATTTCCCTTGCTGTAGCAAGGGCTGTGTAGTTACTGACACACTCTGAAAGTTCTGTTGTACTGTTTGCATTTGAGGATCGATTTGTTGTTGAGCATTTATCTAAATTGGGAATAAAGATAGGAACTTAGACGGTCACTCACACGAACTACTACAAACGATTAAGCTATGCGAACCATGCAACAAGTTTATTTCAACATTAATTTGTTAAATTTTGGGATGTTGGGAGTTTAAGCTCAAAGTAAAGCCTTACCTGCATAGTTTGCTGCACGAGTCCATGACCCTGAACTGGTGGCATTTGCAATTGTTGCTGATTTGGAAATTGTTGAGCAACCACCTGCTGACCTTGATGTATCTGTTGCATATTTTGTCCTTGGAAACTTTGCTGCACTTGACACACTTCGGGCTGAATCGGCTGGAAGTATTGTTCTGGCTGGAGAGCGGGTTTGTAGTCCTGTACAGTCGTGCTTGCAGGCTGTACGTTAGCACTGATAGTGGGTTCATGAGTATTCAATGAATGCGGAGTCACGGATTTCGATTTTGGATTCGAGAGTATATTGGCTAAGTTTTGCGCTAAATCCGGAAGCGTCGAGGACACTTCTTTTGTTTTTACTTTAGGCGTAGTTTCTGTGCTTACTACGGGATTAACAGGTGCTGTCACTGAAGCTGGGAGATTTGTGGCTCCAACGGCATGCAACACATTCTGTTGAGGGACTTGATGCTGTAGACTATTGTCCAACACTCCTTGAGCTACAATTATGTTGCTGGTCTCTTGCATAGCCATCTGTACTTGCTGCATTTGCTGAGCCTGTGAGACAGGCACTCCCACGATGTGTCTTTTATCATCCACAACACTTAATGCTTCAGTCATCTGTAAGTCGGAGGATACATTTGAAGTAGCGGAAATGTTTGATGCTCTTCGATTTCTTTCGTCAACGTTTGACTGCTGCAGCTGTTGTATCTGCCCAGAAAGAATGACATACTGCTGCTGCTGTTGTTGCTGTTGCTGCTGCTGTTGCACTGGTGGGGAAAGAATTTGCCTTTGACCTTGACTCAATTGATTCTCCAATTGCAAATGTTGCTGTGCTAAGTTTTGTGTCAAAACATTTTGTTGCTGTGGTTGCATTAAGATAACTTGCGGTTGCATCCCAGCTTGACCTTGATATTGCGATTGAGCGTTCAATTGAGGTTGATACAGAGGTGGATGATTTTGTATCGTTGTTTGATGCACTTGTTGTTGAGTAATCTGTTGTGCAGACGTTACACCCTGCACAACGATATTTTGCTGTTTTGTTTGCAGTGCAGTTATTTGTTGAGTTACTTGAATTTGCTGCTGTTGCTGTCTCTGTTGTAAAACATTTTGAACACCATCCAGCTGTTCCGTATGCGCCTGAATTGTTTGTCCCGCTACAATTTCATTACTTACAGTCTGCTCGCACGCTGTTGCACTTTGTACACCATTTACATTAAGATCAATCTCTTCTTGTTTCGAAGCGACATCTAATTTCAAACTGGATTGTGACTGCAAAGTACATTGTACTACATTTGACTGATCCACCTTCTCAGATCCGGGAGGGCCATCGGAATCATTCATTGACGATTTTTGTTCCAATACAGGACTGACTAGGAATCGAGAAATTTTTCTTACTGGTGCAGACACTGATAAAGTCGACATTTCTGCAGCCGAAGTATCAGACGATTGTGCCTGTTTGCTATCCTTATCAGATTCCTGCGTAGTTCTTGCGGTTTCGTCGGTCTGAGGGGCTTTTATCGCCGTATCCTTGGCTCGACTTTGATACTGTGCTGACTGGGATTTGTCAGTTGCATCTTGTACAGAGTGCTGCATTTCTACAACAGTTTCTGCTGATGCTCCGGAAACTATGCTCTCGTGAGCGTCGGCTGGATCACTTGGAACGTTCGTGGGTGTTAACGTATCAGTATTTTGGGTGGAAGTGGAGGATCGTCTAGACGCTTCTGCTGACGTGCTTTCAGTTCCTGTTCGACTGTCTGGAGTCTGAACGCTTTGCTGCTTCTCCAAAGAACTACTAGTTATATTCGAAATTATTTGATCGATCGGCAGCAACTTTGTCGGCGTAGACGTATTTGAAGTTTCGTCTCTCTGCAAAATCACAATACGCACTTTGTTAATACGCAACACTGGCTATAGAATAAAAGGATTCTCGTCATATAACTGAATCAAATCAATACCACAATCTGTGCGTAAAATGGATGTCAATACTCAAAGGAAATACAGGACTGTGAATTGGCACTCCACATAATCGGTATTTCACAGACAGGATGGAGTCTAAAACATTGTTTATAGTTACTGCGAAGCGAATGACGTCAACCTAAAACTTCCAGAATTACAAATTTTATTGACGTCAATATCAGGGACATGTAAAACCTGCGTATGGCTACGCAAAAAAGTATTAACTACTGCAAAAAGCCACATGTCTTCGTCCGCTAAATAAGCGACGATAAAATGTAACAGTAGAGCGACATTTTACACAATTATACAACGTAATTTGTGAAGGCAATTGTAAAAACAGTGTGTAAATGTACAGAACGCTGAGGAGGAATGGCGGAGGAGGGTACGCGGGGTGACAGACTCACCGAACGGTGTCTACGATGGATTTTGTACGACGATCGGTGGCTGCTTTGACGTGTTAGCGAGCCATGTCTCACCTGCTGCGTCCAAAACGATATATACCAATTATATCCACACTCTTGTGTCTAACACTCCCGGCAATACCTTTTCATACTTTCACAAAAACTTAAAGGTCTAATGTTTGTGTTTGCAGCATGGGAAATCGTCAAATGGTAACGTGTACAGAATGTAGGTAAGTGTGATGGTAAAGAAAGCTTTTTTACCTTCGATGTATCAAGACTGTGGTCACGATCCCGCGGTCGTCGACTTGTCACCGGGCTTCCACCAGATGACTGATCAGGTGGTCCATGCGCCACCAAGGGCAAAGCGCGCGTTGGATCCAATCGTAATTGTTTTACTATATCTTCGATCAGCTCCACGAACGTCTCGCATTGCGATTGCGGTAACAGATTCTCAGCAACCTATGTATACACACGGAAACAATGCCAAAGATGATAAAAATATCGCGAATGATGTAAGATGCAACTTAATTTTAGTTTGGCAAGATTTAATTACCAAATTGTTAGCGATGTCGGTGGGTACCATATCATCCCTGTCGAACTTGAACGTTACCGTCTTCTGTTTGCTGGTATCAAGTTGACACTCGACGGTCATCGACTGTCCTTCTCCGTTACTCACTGACAAAACCGTCAGCTTGATTCCAGGTTTCTTGCGTTTCGTTCCAGAACGTTTTACCCGACTTCTTTCCGGTTGCCCGGATGCAACACTTTCCGAACTTTCTGGGGCAGATCTGAGAGAAGAACATTGAAATTCGTTTTGAGGTGATGCTTTATATGTAATATTTTCACGAACAAGTGATTAAAGAGCATAATGTACCCGTCATTTGGAAGAGCAGCAGTTTGTGGTGCACTTCCTACTCCTAAAGCTACAGCAGGAGTGATGGCGGATTCTAGCGATTGTGGCTGTTGCTGTTGCGGTTGTTGTGGTTGCTGCTGCTGCTGCTGTTGTTGCTGTTGTTGTTGTTGTTGCTGTTGCTGTTGCTGTTGTTGTTGTTGTTGTTGTTGTTGTTGTTGTTGCTGTTGCTGCTGCTGCTGTTGTTGCTGTTGCAAGGTAACTGGTAAAGACGCATCCACGGGCAGGGATTGCACAGAATCCATTGTGTCTTGCTTTATTAAGGAAGTCCGATCCGTCGTGGGATTCTGCTCATTGCTCGGAACAAAATGATGTTGCTGTTGCAGATGCGCGGTAGATTGCGCCAGCACGTTAACTGCAGTAGCTATGGGCATCGAAGTTGGCATGGATGTTGGCATAGAAGTTGGCATGATGCTTGTGCTTTGCGAATATTGTAACTGCACAATAATTTGCTGATTCTGCTGTGGTTGCTGCTGATTTAGGGCTGGAGCACTTTGGATATTCGGAATACCCGCGGTAGGAACAACATTCTGTGCGTGCGTCGGACCTGAAGAACTCTGAATAGCAACTCCAGAAGCGACTGCAGTTTGAACTTGCCCGACTGGTTGCAAATAAGGCTGCGAAGTAGGCGGCGCACCACCACCTGGAAGGTTCGTGTGAGAGTATAGCTGTTGAGGAGGTTGGGACGGCTGGATAAGTTCCACTTGTCCTGGAGGGTTCGTAGTAGTTGTTGTGTAAGTATTGTATAATTGCTGTGGAATATTCTGTTGATATAAGGTCTGGCCAGCAAATCCAGGATTGTTCGTCGTGTTTGGTTGATAAAATTGCTGATTTTGAACAGGCGGAGAACCAACAGGATGCTGATGTATCTGCTGAACATGCTGCAACTGTGGTTGGGAATACTGCACCTGTTCCACAAACAGATAACGATTCCAATAAGTTTTATAAATACATAGGTGAAAGGGATCAATAATTTTGGCAAACGTAAATTTAATTTGTTTTGGTAAATTTATTGTTACGTAATAATGTTTAGCAACCTGTTGCTGAGGTTGCTGAATCTGTATGTGTTGCTGCTGCGGAATCATGTGTAACTGCGGTTGCATTTGCTGTTGCATCTGCTGCACCTGTTGCTGTGGTTGCTGTTGAATCTGATGAGACATCTGCTGAGGCATGCTCATCTGATTCAGTTGAATATACTGCTGTTGTGGTTGCTGGTGAATCTGTTGGGTAACTTGAGGGAACTGCGGTTGTGTTGACACGGTTTGCGGAGTCGAACACTGTGAGGAACTTGCGGTTAGACTTTGAGCGATATGCTGTGAATACTGCTGCTGCTGATACTGCTGCTGCAATTGTTGTTGATACTGTTGCTGTTGCTGAAACTGTACTTGCTGCTGCGTAGCCTGTGAAACCTGTTGAAGTTGCTGGGCAGGCTGAAGTTGTTGTGGCTGTTGCAACTGCTGAGGTGGTTGAAGTTGCTGAGCTTGTTGAAGCTGTTGGGCTTGCTGAAGCTGTTGAGCTTGCTGAGGCTGTACTACTGAAGTTTGTTGTTGCATCATTGGCTGTTGCTGAACCATTTGTACCTGCTGGGCTTGCAAAGTATGCTGTTGAGTTTGCTGAACGGCCGCCTGCTGTTGCTGTGCGAGAGGCATTTGATTTTGCTGCAACTGCATTGAAGGTTGCATCTGAATACCCATATTACCCATGCTACTCTGGATGTGCTGCTGCTGCTGCTGTTGCAGTTGCATCTGCTGCAACAAAAGCTGTTGTTGTTGCTGTTGTAAGAGATTATCGTTAACCGCGTTAGTAGTGTCAGTTTCTCGGTCCAGGCGTTCCTTCTCTTCCTTGGCTTTGCGCTCTTCACGCTCTCGCAAGAGAGTAGTTATTTGAGACTTCAACATCTTGGCCACGGCTTTAGCATCTTCCTCGAGTATTAGACTGGACTTCGCCATTTCCGATGCGACTTCCTCAGCATTATCGCCTTGAATGTCAAATTCGAATTGTATCGCCTCGTTCTCTTTATGCTTGTTGCTTCGCTTTTTCGGATCAAGCACTCTCAGTCTAAATTCTACTCGCGATAGTTCAGCCTCCACGACGGCCGAATCTCGTGAAACCATCTCCAATTTCAAGCCAACGTCATCAGCGAAAAATTCATGGTTTAGAAGATCTTTCGCGAGTGGCCGTTCTTCTTTCTTTAAGCGTATACACATTTCTATAATATCACGTACTTCTGGATTTTCTACTTTGTCGTAGCTCTGTGGTTTCACGCCCTGCAGAAAAAAGCGTATTGCTTAAAAGTCATATAACTTCAATCAATGTTACAATATGAAAAATACTTACCGACACTACTCGTTTGTATATCTGAGCTGGGCCAGTGCATTCGGAATAAGGATATTCGCTCGTGGCCATTTCGAGCATACACATTCCAAATGCATAAACGTCGACTGATTCATCATAGTGTTCTTCGTACATTTCCGGTGCCATAAACTCCGGTGTGCCGATAACGCTCTTAGCAAAGCTTCGATTTTTAAGAGTCGCTAGCCCCAAATCTCCAATCTTAACGCTACCCGTCGTCCCCGTGATGAAAATATTATCGCACTTTAAATCACGGTGTATAATCGGCGGACTCCTTGAGTGTAGAAAGCTGAGACCCTTCAAAATTTGTCGGCACCATGATTTTACCACTTTTGGATTGATCTTTTTGAATCTCCTCAGGTACCTGATAAGAAGTGTTCCTATTATTACCGTAATAAAAATAGTTTAAGAACAACAGATTTTAAATAGTGGACAAATAATTGCATACGTTTTCAATGTCCCTGAAGTCATCAATTCAGTGACTAGTACAATATATTTTCTGCGTGTTAATGTGACTTCCCAGTAATCGTAAAACCT
This sequence comes from Hedychridium roseum, assembly GCA_963989215.1. Lineage (NCBI taxonomy): Eukaryota > Metazoa > Arthropoda > Insecta > Hymenoptera > Chrysididae > Hedychridium > Hedychridium roseum. The sequence continues at coordinate 4,107,939 of OZ022308.1, forward strand.
AACAATATTCGGATGCTGCAGACCTTTTAACATTTCCGCTTCCTCGCGGAATCTAAGTCTCTCCGTTTTGTTAAGTTTCTTTTCCTGGAGTTCACACCAGGCAACAGCTACTCCCGTCTGTGTATCCAAACCTCGATAGACAGTCTTAAAGCTACCACGGCCAATTTCTTCCTCAAACTTTAGAAATCGGCCATCCGGTGAGATACCTATAGCTTTTTCCTCATCATCATCATCATCTACTGTCTGAACTTTAACTTTCATTAATAAGTTTCGAACTTCTTCCATAGCCATAGTTTTTTGCGATAATTTCTCATCTGCTTTAAAGTTCTCGTCAAGCAGAGGGCCAATGAAGCCCTCAACTGCTTCTTCTTGAGGTACGCTCTCTTTCTGAACATCTTTTTCCATTTTTGACTCGTCGTGTAAATTTTTTTCGTCGACGATTTTAATATCCGCATCTAAAGGCGGAACTTTGCCTAACTTACTTAGAGACTCATGAAGAGCTTGTGCAGCAACGATATCACTGATACTAGTTCCATTGTCATCTTCGTCATATATCGTTACTTCTTCTACTTCTTCTCGCTGCACCTCCGTGTCTTTACCTTCAGATTCGCTTGTCTCTTCTGACACCGTTGACGTAACGAACCTCATGTTTTTTACTATCTCGTCGTTCGATCTCCTACTCTTTCCACCTTTATCGTCCGGTTTTTCAGCAACTTTTCCTTTATCACTTTTCATTCCCTTCGACTCTGCAGTACTTTCTGTCGAATCTGTAGTGGACGAATGACCTATTACATTTTCAACCTTCGATGAACCACCACTATCTTCATTTTTTTCTATTAACTCTCTGGACGTTTCGGTGGATGTTGTGGCGCGCTTTAATTTATTTTCTACAGTGATTTTTATTCGATCGTTACAGTTTTGTTTCTGTGACATCGCTTTCGCCTTGTCGTTATTTTCGACATTTAAGTCTTTGCTCTCATCACTGGCAGACTCACACGTTGACGCTGTAGTCTTGCGCACAAATTCTTCCTCATCCATTGTGTTTACGAATTGTTTATGCATCGTAGTTGAGGCGACACTGCATCTACACGATCCGACACGGGCACTTTCACTCTCACGAGTATCTGCCAATACTTGTATAGTATCTCCATCATATTGTACTGTTCCTACACACTCTACGTGACTATTTTGTCGTTCCTGCTTTTCATCCTTAATCGTTTTTCTTGACTTTATTTTATCAGTTGGTGTAAGAGGAGTAGAATCAGATTCTGTAGAGAAAATAATGATTTCAACGTAAACAAAATTACAGTACATAGCATACGATTACGTAAGTATAATTGAAAGGTTTCCTACCTGAAATCCTATAGACATTCTCTGTCGCAGCCAGAGCTTCTTCTGCATCGCTAAAACTACGGTCGTTTTCATGATCTAATGACGAGGAATTCAAACTGTGTGAAGACGACCTTTCAGATACACGTAAACCAGACAGTACTCTTTTCTTTGACAATGGTGTACTGGTCGCAACTCCATTACTGGTTATGGGCAATGAATCTGCGTGATAGTCACTACGATGGGACCTAACTTGTTTCTTGCAGACTGTTGCAGACGAGCGACTTACGCTTGGTGATGCCTATTGAAGAAACATTAAATTTTGTTAAAATACTCGTACCTGGAACACATTCTGAATCTATGGTATATATTACCTTTCGATCGGAAGAGCTATTGGCACTAGATCCAGCTTGTGAAATAATATTTTGTTTCCTTTGACGTCTGTGACTATGACTATGATTTTGACTTTTCTGTGTGGTGACAACCATACAAGGGCCTCCACCTTCCTGAGGGGCTAAGTGGCCCACTGCCAAACTGATGCCACTTTGATTACTGCTGCCTCCACTGGCCACCAGCTTAGGACATAAACTAGATAGACCACCGCCTGCACTACCTGATGAACGCTGTCGGCTGGTCTCATACCTGAAATTACATTAAAAACTCCTGTTTTTGTACTTTTGCACTGAAAGCTGAATAACATCTACATACGCTATCTATCTATGCAGAAGAAACATATCTAAACTACAAATAATCTGAATGCAGTTACGCGAATCGTAAGACCGTACAGTATGCAGATAAAGACAAGAGAAACATCACAGCATTGTAAAATACTCAAAGCATTCTTCGTGCACATGAATTAGGCGACTTGTTGATGTTACTTAATGTTATTGATCATCACTGGTTTATTTTACTAATTTATAACCTAATATGCGTTATGTTGATCAAGCAATGAACATCAACAATAATAAATGAAACAAGGCTTGATGAAAAAAGGAGGACATTATAATGTAAGAAGCATGATTTTTGATACAGACATCATTATACCTGTCCTGCCTGCTGTGGCCAGATGAGAGGAAACCGCGCACTGTGTTGCCTATAGCTGCTCTCTTTCTGGTTTCCTTGTCTTTCTCTCTGTTCCCCGTGGAACTAGTGCTTGTCTGTTGCTCTTGTAAAGTCCCTTTATCAGTCTATGACAATTTAACAAATGTACTAATGAAAAATCTAATCAATAAACCTAAATGTATATTTTCCATTTGAACGACTTACCTTTAAATTTAAAAGTCTTATATTTAAATTAGAAGATGAATTTGTTGAAATTGGGCTCAGATCACAGCGAACTCTTCTGTATGACTTGGTCACAATCTGTGACTCTTCACTGATTTCCAGCTGATTTCGAATAGGAAAATCACGACCTTGCGTGAATAAAATATTTTCTTCCTCACTATGACTCTGACTGCTGTTCACCGATCTTACTATCTTATTCTCATTACAGCATCTCGGCATTGCACATAACCAGCTTTTTGAAAGTTTACTTTGGAAAAATCATTTACTAATATGATTTTGTTTGTGCCTTTTTTCAATCTTGCCTTCCCCAAACTTAATGAAGATTCATCATAATTGTGATATAATAACACATATGGACATCTATATTTCCAATCAAGTTTCTAGATAGTAAGTTGTCATCTGGTTCATTGGTAGTCCATAATTTATTTATAAAACGAGTAGAATATTTTCGAGCTTTTTCCATTTACAATATCAAATTTAAGATGCAAAGTATGTAATAAATATTTGATACTACCAAAATTGATGTGATCTGAAATCAGAAACAAGTTTTGACCCATTTTAAATTAGAATACATAAAAAAAATTGTTTTAAACGATTAGGCACACTGAGGAACCAATCTGGATAGAAGATTTTGTTATAAAAATATTAATGTATTCTGACTGTTGTTGGTTATGTTATTTTTTGATCATCGTATAAAATGCACAAGCTGCACAAATTTAGACTCATCAATACTATTATGTTGGTCGCATTCATTTGGCAATAAGCACGAGCAACTGATTTAAGGATAAGTGCATGAACTATACATGTTACCTAGGAACATTCCTCTCAATACAACAATTGTTAGTAAATGACAAATCTGACAGCTTACTCACTTTGGGATTTTACGAACGACATGAAATTGCTGAAACGTTTACTGCATTAAGTCGTAGAATGTTTTCAAGCATAATGGGTCGGTCGTTCGAAAAGATGTTGTTACATAGCAAGTGGCGAATCTCTTGCGACGTATGCACATGTATATACGAATCTTAATGCACACTACGTTACCGCGTGCAATACAAACGTTCAACACTAACACACAGGCGGTCGCGAAAAGTGCGTAAAACCACGGAGGAAGGTGGGGGAACGAAACGCACACTTGCACGCCATAAAATCAAAGAACTGCACACACAGTTGTGCACGCACGTAGGCAAGCGACATGATAATGTGACATCTATCCCAAAAATATCGTGCCAGGGCGTATTTTACAGAGTGCCCTATCTTCTCGTGATTTTGAACACGTTAAATGACTTGAGTATTTCGGTTTATGGAACATGAGATAACACTACGTGACATTTTTTACTGACGAATCATTGTAAAAAGACAGCAAGTACTTGTCATGCGGAGATGCGTGAACTGTAACTATTCTGTTGACTTGACATTCTCATGCGAATAAACGAAATAATCCATCCCGCACCCAGGGTTTCAATTACCTCCGTTACAGACCCCTTCATACTAGCTTCGCGGCGCACTGACGCACGGCACTCGTATTTCCTTAATCAGCCGGTACTCACATTTGTATTGCAGAAAATCGCCCCGACTACACCCAAATAATCGCCATTTTTTCGACTGGAATGCTGCGCACTCTTGCGGTGCTATGCGTAACACCACAGTGCATAAAATAAGTCGGAAAGGTGAGTTGCTATGGAATTTCGCACGAATGTAATAGATACGCTTATGCGTATATACGTATACAATGTGGCAAATTTACTTCCACAAAAGTCCACTAAAGGCGCTGTGGATTCAAATAACGGAAGTCGTCTGGAGCAGATCTTAAAGGACGCCATTAATAAGACAAACGGTAGCGGGAAATTCAAATTTATATAAATACAATTAGTCTTTAGACTATGAATTAACTGCTCACAGGATAAATTCCTCGTAGATATAATAACACAAAGGTGTAAAATAGGATGGCATATTCACTTAAAACAAAATTCTGATAATAATGGGTTTTCGTTGAAGGTGTGATTGAAAAATTTTTGTGGGGTTTCGGGGCTTGACATATCACGACATCCGGTTGGTAGCGGCACTGCCCTTTGTCTACCTGAAACTTTTACCATCTCTGTTGTGTCGACGAAATTCACCGTGCACTGTAAATATAGAAAGTCCGATCTGTGACAGTGCGTAACTCGTGGTACATGTAGTTGCCGTCATGAGATTTGAAGTTGGGCTTACATTTCGTGATCGCATAAAGGATATTACAGGAAAATGATTTCCATTGCGCTGGGCTGTTTCTAGGAATTAATGAAACTGAAAAAACGGAAGAGTCTGTGCGCGCAGTGCGTGAATATGCCCGCCAAGGTCTCGAAGAAGGTCGTCGGCATGATCATACGAAGCCGAAAGTCCATCATGAAGGATGGGGTCATCACGGTAACGAAGAACTTATTATTTTCACGTTTAGCAACGCTTAGCACCCTATTTCGATCCTCTTACGCATTGTTTTGTATTTGCCATTTACAAGCACGAAAATATTTATTCGTATTACGCAAAAAGTGCTGAGGACAAAGGTGTTTATGTCTGGACAGGTGGTGCACGCTGATCAGCCTTAACAATGTGATTATTGCTGTTAATCACGATTCTGTCGTAATTTACTACAATTCGTCTTAGAAAGTCTATCGTCGTACATAAGATCAGTCTGAATCGCGTATACTAAACATTGTTTTCTGAAACGTAACAATTGTGTCAATAAATCCTTTAACCAATGTTAATCATTCTGTAAGCTCCAACACTGTCTTATGCTAGGAATAAACCAACTTGCCATCATTAAATTCTTATTATGTTTATTCTATCGCACCGTTAAAATGTTTACTTATATTTTATATATAAAGTATTACAATAGACAAGTATTATTGTGTGTATAAATAAGGATTATTACCTTTTATTGTACCATTTCTGTGGAATTCGGTGATTGGTTAGTTCTCTTTGTAATTAAAATTCATGAAAATACATGGCAGATGGTAAGTTTATCTATAATTACTGTCTGTGTGAATCGTTGAAATAATAGAAACAAACCAATTGTGCACGAATATATTTTTTGCAAACTTAACAGTTTAACAAATATGACATTTATTATTTATAAAATCATGATTTATAATTGACATCAATATTTTACTCATCCATGTTTAAAAAAATATACAATTTTGAAACTCTTTTTATACATTGCATGTAGAATGTTTATAACTTTTCTTAATTGATTTATCAAGTTTTTTTCTCTTTTTCTTCTAGCATATAGTTGCAATGAATACCAGCTGTCTATCTACTATGACAATCTTATGGTTATCAAAGGTGCTAGATAGGGAATGATTGGATACCGATAATTTCTATAGATAAATTCTACAAATACAGACTTTTCGATGTAATATTCAAGCAGGTGTATACTTTGCTGACGATTTTCAGTAAATCCTAATCAGTTAACATACACTCATTGGTTATAGCGCTAAAAGTTTCTTAATAAAACCGATCGATATGTTGGTATGTATGAATAATTTCCTTGGGGCCCAGGCATAACGTGCACAGACTGATGTAATTATCCTTGAACGACATTGACATTAGATTTTAGTCAGCAAAGTATAAGTCAATTGACGACGACGGCTACTAACAGTGAATAGGTTAGAGCGATTTTTCGAGTTAGGTCGAAGAGAGTATAGGGAGAATCTGGTTTGCGAGAAGGGAGGGGTTGGGACAGACGGTCTGATCAGTGGTGGAAATGCAATGCAGTGGCTCGAGTTCGCGGGGAAATTGTTCGATAATTTCAAGATACACAGAATTATGGGAAAGTCGTTTTTAGTGCTTCACAGAGCGTACGGAAAAATGTGATTCGTGTCAAATATCAAGACGTCACGTCAGCGGCAGTTCATTTTTTTGCACGGAACGTGGGATATAAAATGCACAACTCCACCCGACGCATGAGCTGCTGCTGCTGCTAATACATCTTCGACGGATTTTGAACTTCGATTATTTTATTATCATTGTCAACAGTGTGGCATCGAGCTCCGAAAATAGTTATGCCAGAATTCGTATGTCATCGTAAATGCATTCTACTTCGACGTTTACGGACCAGGGCGACGACGATAGAATACTCAGTTTCGAGATTCGAATTTAAAACACTTGGATTAAGTCAATCGAAATTGAGAGTAGATTTCCGACAATTACGAAAACGAAAGTAGACAGGGAATCGCTCGGTATTCACATTAACCGATTTTCCATGTTTTGTTACCCAAATCTTCACTTGACAGTCCAATTTGAATAAAACGAAGTACTTTTTTGCTTCTAATTTCCTTGTATACCATGAAAACTTCCATAAATTACTAACTAAAAAATGCAAATGATAATTTAATAGGTACAAAAACAGTTACAATAAAATGAACAAAATATTCATTGCATAACAAAATTATTGTATACACAATTTGTGTTTCACAATAACTGTGGTCAATTGTTGCTTCTTAAAGATTTATGTAAGTTCCTTTGGTTTCAATGGACAATGGTAAATGAAACACCAAATATCTTGTAGTAACACAACAGAGGAACAAATAACTTGACACTGATACTAAACATTCAAGGGGATATGTCAATAATTTCAACATTTTCTACAGCATGAAAAATATAATCTTAGAAGACAAAATAAAGCATTTGTCTACTTAAGTCAAAGGCATGTTTAAAGAAATGAGATTTGTATGTAGCAAACACAGAAGGATAAGAATTTTCAAGATAATATTGTACAAATATTAAAGTTGTGAAAGAAATTGAAAGATAGTTGAACATGGAAAGAAAGGTGCATAGTGATTATTGTTAGGGGTCATGCCCCCTGGAGCAAAAGGTGGAGCGGAGGGCTTGGGCCCCTCTTGTTCGGAAATATGTAATAATCAAGAACACACTATTACCACTTTAGAACCACCTCTAACATTTGCGCAGCAATGCTACAGACATCTCAAGGTCAGCCGGTACAACCTGGAATTCACAGAATGAATATATCTTGTTTACTTTTCTATCATTAATTATTGATGTATTGCCACATGTATCAGTTACATAGTTATTTATAATGAAATTAAACTTGTCAAAATTGTTTTGTGTTACAGAGTTCTGGGATTGGAGAGGCGAGCGTATATCATGCGCTGGTCGTGATATTTTTGGAATTTTTTGCATGGGGTTTGCTGACAATGCCCATTATTTCTGTTTTGAACGAAACATTTCCAGATCATACGTTTTTAATGAACGGTTTGATAATGGGTATAAAAGGAATTTTATCCTTTCTCTCAGCCCCACTGATTGGAGCATTATCAGATGTATGGGGCAGAAAGTTTTTCCTTCTCATCACAGTGGCCTTCACTTGTGCTCCGATTCCACTGATGAGCATTAACACTTGGTGGTTCTTTGCAATGATATCCATTAGTGGTGTCTTTGCATGTACTTTCTCAGTAGTATTTGCCTACGTGGCTGATGTTACAGAAGAAAACCAGAGGTCTTTGGCATATGGTCTGGTGCGTGATATTTGTTTTTATTCATATACCTACGTACATACGTGTCCTTGCGATAATGTTGTAGCCGGAAACAATGTAATTATTTATGTTTCCTTGTTTATCTCAGGTTTCGGCAACATTTGCCGCAAGTATGGTAATAAGTCCGGCTCTTGGAGCATACACTATGACAACGTATGGAGACAATGTCGCGGTCGCGTTAGCAACTGCCATAGCGATTTTAGACGTTTTCTTCATATTGGTCGCTGTACCTGAAAGCTTGCCTGAGAAAGCTCGGCCCCCAGTGCCCATATCTTGGGAACAAGCTGACCCCTTTGCAGCTTTAGGGAAGGTAAAAAACTACGTTTCATCCACTACTTATGAGTGGTTGAACGAAAAATGAAATCTTTTAATTATTATTACGATATTATAGGTTGGCAAAGATCACACTATCTTGATGCTGTGCGTCACAGTGTTCCTCAGTTACCTTCCTGAGGCTGGACAATATAGCTGTATATTTGTCTATTTAAAACTGGCTATGGGATTTACCGCAGCTATGGTAGCCGTATTCATCGCTTTTATCGGGATCTTAAGCGTTGGAGCACAAATTGTACTCGGACCTCTTATGAGAACGCTGGGTAGTAAACATACTATAATGCTGGGACTTTTATTTGAAATGTTACAGCTGATGTGGTATGGGTTCGGCTCACAGACATGGTAAAAGCATTTTTCACTTTTCCGTAAAGTGTATTTTGTTCTTAACAAGATATAAATGTTTCAAAACATGTTTACAATGAGACGGGAACTATGAAACTTCAAAGAGTAGATTAATACTTTTTAAGTATTTATTTAATTTCTACTTTAATGTATCTGAAAGACTAGAAGGTTTAGATTCTTGTCTTTAAATTAAGAATTAGCTTGCATATTTTATATTGATTCTGATTTTCAGGATGATGTGGGCTGCTGGAGTTCTTGCTTCTGTGTCGAGTATAACATATCCAGCGATATCCGCGTTTGTATCTATGCATTCCGATGCCGACAAGCAGGGCTTGGTGCAAGGCATGGTAACAGGAATGCGTGGTTTATGTAATGGACTCGGACCGGCAATGTTCGGCGTTATCTTTTACCTCTTTCACGTTGATCTCAATGATGGTTCAACCTCTCTATCCTTGAAGACATCCCTTTCGGATGAGAACAACAGGACAGGAACTGCCACGCAGCATCTTGATATTATGCCTCAGGTAATCGTTTATGATATTTAACTTAATAGGATTCAGTAAATTTTATTTTGTTCCCTAGCGTATCAGCGGTCTTTGACACTTCGTTTATTAGATTGGATTATGCAATTGAAATTGGGATGTAATATTTCATGTATAATATATATCTGTTTGCAGCTTGTGCCAGGACCGCCTTTCGTATTTGGTGCATTGCTCGTGATATGTGCACTGCTCGTAGCTGCATTCATTCCTGAGTCAAATACAATGGCAACAGGGTCGATACATCATTCGTCCACCTCCCGGAGGCCCTCCGGTAAATACGCATATCAGAAATGTACGTTAACAGGTTGCCATTTACACTATGAGACACGTTTCTGTGTTTTTGGTGGTGGGTTCGCTAATTTTCATGTGTCCGCATTCCTGGCGATGTACTTTATTAATCAATTTAATTTACAACTAGTTTTTATCCAATAACATCCTGTAAAAAAAGGTTGATTGAAACCGCCGAACTGTGTAATAATGATATTAAATCTCTTGACGACTGAGAACATGGAAAGAATCAAACTTGATATTTAAGTAGTTTAGTTGGTTTCGAATCAACTTTTTTGCAGGGATATTAACGTGTATTAAGGTAAAAACATATTTTAGGTTTATCTTTGGATGTTCATTATGAACCCGACCGGTTGGGAAGTGGAAGAGGAAAAATAGGACCTCTCTCACCTCTAGTCGACAATTGCAACTCTGCCGCACTCTAGTTGACGGATTGGACTTAATGTAAATTACGTTGCTAAGAACACACGTATCTTGAATGGACGAACGGACGTTATCTTTATTCAGTGAAGTGGTCACCAGTGTCGAATGCACCTACTTCGCAGGTGAATGAACTATACACAGAGGGCAGGAGTATTATGTACTGTACTGTTTTCTTAAGTCAGTAACTAAGCTTGATCTAATAAAATCATCGAAAGGCTAAGGTCGGCAAATTTTAGACGGCAGGTGATTTTTTATAATCTGCGCCTTAGGAGGTAAGTAACACGTTTTCTGCAACGTGCAACTAAACAAATTTTCTGACGACGAACGGTCGTTTGCAAATTGCAAGCATTACCTCAAGATTAATGCATATTATGCATATTATGAAGCATCAGCTTCCTAAAGTTTGCCAGCTTCAGTTTTGGAAAACCATCGATCGACTTAATGTTTAGGTTGTGACGAACTCAAAGGAGCAGTGCTCGTACGACGACACGAGGGTCGATTCCCAGCACGAGTGTCATTCTATTAGGTACAACATTTTGTTATAAAACCCAAAATTTTGCTATGAGTCAGGATAACAATAAATCCGGCAATGACCCTTGTCTCTCATAGCTTGCAAGCTAGCACAAAACGGCGAGACAAAGTCATAATCAATATTTTTAATAGATTTTTATCTCTACCAGTTTGTTCAGTGTTTCATACATCTTTTATTTCGACTTTGACCCTCGTTACAAGGACTACGTAAAGAAAGAGCTATGAGCTTATGTTAGTACTTTTTATGTGATATGATAAAATTTTATCATATCACATAAAAGGCTTTATGCCATATTATCTATAAGAAATTTCATTTGTACAATTCACAGACACCATTCATACATTCCCAAAATTCAGTCCTCCCGTTATCAAAGATAGTTTTATGATGAATGCATGCAAATATAAAAAATGATTCACATTCTAAGAATAAAGAAATTACTACTCTGCCGAAAGTCTCGATTTGGAATTCTTTGTGGATGCATATGTAATTTGTTTTAGTTTCGCACAATATGATCAATTTGTTAGGAATTTTTCAGGTGATTGGAATAGACATCTAGGGAAATGATTGTGTGTAATGTGAAAATCATTTTAAAGCAGTGGCAGATATAGGGTCATAATTAATAGTATGTACGGAACAACTTGATGAAGAACAAATTGCGTTTTGATGTTGAATAATGACACTTTCATACATACTATACCTAAACATACTAGTATTCAGAAAATCGTGACAGTAGAATAATTTAAGTGTGCATTTCCATATGATTGTAACAGTTCATAATGATGTATTATCTTGTACACCGTAGAAAAAGTTAATCACCTCATGGTTTCTCTAAATTGTTTGCAGGTTTGCTCATCATTTATTGAAATTATATTCAGGGATTAAGATTGTATTTGTAGTCATAACTTCAGCCGAGTAAATTTTACTAATCAGCGATTGTCTAGGATTCTTGACCAAGGCGAAGATTTTGTGTATATCTTTCTTGCCACTGCTAAAATCTGAACTATATTACGTAATGTCGACAACTGAAAACTATCTTTAAGTGTAATAAAGAATACAGTCTAATTTAAAGCCAAAGAATGCTATGTAACAGAAAAGCTCATTGAGAAAATGTAATAAGTGTAGCGAAGAAATTACCATAGGTTTTGCTTGATAGAAAGAAGTATACATGTTACAATACAAAATTTTATACGATGCTTTCTCCAAGAATGTTCTTGTCTGCTGAAACTTTGTACAGCTCGTATTATTTACACTTTGCATAATTTATTAACGAATGTAAATTCATACGAGTACTTATGTTTTCCATTGAGTTTCATAAAGTTTCTCAAATACTAATGGAGAAACTAATGTCTCTTAGACATCAGAAAGTTTGTAACATACAGGTGCTGCATAGCATACACATGACGTATTCTTTGGGGGATGCATATATGCAAACGTTGCACATGCAGTTGTATAGGTACTTCTATTATTTCCTACCAATTATTTATCGACATTCGCTCATACGCATTGGAACACATATACCTGTATTATAAATATGTTACAGTCTAAATGAAACGAATACAACATTAAGTATATCAATTAATATGTAGACTATAAGACTTAGCTCATTGCTGAGTTAAGTAATAGTACATGTACGATGTACAATTGATGCACTAATAAAAAAAATAATTATTTTCAAGATAAAAGAAAACCCAAGAGTAGTACTTTTCATAATTTATTTCGTCTATTATTGTGTCATTTATTGTGTATTTTGCATGATGTTAGTGGATTGTGAAACCGCCGCTAATGTAGAGCCACTTTGTTGCCAAGACTCTATTGCTTTATTGACAATTACGTCTGATGTTTCTTCGGTTATCTAAAAGAATCCAAAAAGTATTGTTAATTTTCCACAACAGAGGACAATATTACTGTGAGAATTTATCTTACATTGCTGATGGTATCTAGTATGTTATCTATACTTTGGGCACGTAGCAGAAGTCTTCTTAAAGTAGTTAATATAACCACAGCCACAAACACTAGAACTTTATAAGCACCTACTGCTATTTTATCCCATATCCTATAAAAAACGTTAATCAACATATTTTCCAAGTTGTTCTATGTCCATGAAAGTTTGCTTATAATACACACTTAGGTATCGATCCGTCGCATATTGTTCCTGCGAAACAGGAATAAAACCATGTCTCTAACGGCAAACTACGAAGCGCCTCTATTTTAACGAGATGCTTATACAAATCTGGGTCTTCTCTTTCTAATAAATTATAGGTACATTCTTGTAGTCGACCAACTTCTCCATAAAATTTCTGTACTTGATCTAAAAGGCCGCGTAATATCCAATAAATATCTACACTTTTGTCTTGCTCTGACTCAGTGTCCATAATGTGCCACATAGTCTCAGCTATTCTGCTCATACCCCTAATAATGAATCATCATAAAATTAATTCAGTAAATATTTACAATAAAAGTATTATTTTACTCTATACTTCAAAATGAAAAACCTGTGAATTGGTGTTTCCAATTGAGTACCAATATCAATTTTTGCTCGTCTTGTGCGTAGGAGCCACATCATTAAGAATACAAGATGAGGTTTTGTATAATCATCCATCACTTTTGCAACTTTCAGGGCTTTTTTCAGATCTTCATATTCTGCTTTACGCTGCATCAGTATAAATTCGTGACTTTCCACATAAACCGGAATAACATCGAGTAAGATTTTCCACAAAAAATTTCTGTACATAGCAGGAACATTGAATCGCAGACAAAATTGTTTCAATTTAACTTTATCAAAGGGACGTTCTTTTAACAAAATTTCCAGTGACTTTTTTTCTTCGACGCTGCGAAATCCCACCTACAATAATATGACAATAATGACCGAAAACAATAATAATCATAATGATGATTATGACATATTCTGAGATTATGCAAAAAACTATATGGAGATACTTACCTTTTCGTAGTATGACGAACGAAAATTCCGTTCGTCTGTCATTATTTACAAAATTTGTTGACATGTGTTCAGACAATATATATTATAATGGGTTAATCATCGTTCCTTTGAAAATTGGTCTCAGCTGATTTCACTGAAGTACCCTTCGGTTGACATTATCTGCATAAAAGGAAAGCGAAATTCATTTATTACATCGGTATTATACTTTACTGTGACATAAGCGTATTTTTGTGCTGCATGTTTGTTTATCTTATCGCAAGCTGTCATTCAACTAATGTTTTTTCGTTCATGTTAATCTGGCCATCAACGTACCCTTTAATAATTTGACGTAACCTTAACATAGTTTGACATAACCCTTAAAGTATGTATCATAACCTCAAAAAGCTCACAGGTGACAGCACAGACTTCTATACAGAAGTCTGTGGGTGAGAGTCACACGTGTGGAACACCTGATCATCCAGTGACGCTAAAATCTGGAGTTGTGCTTGGTGGTAAACTACCAACATAAAGATGGTTAGCTGTGCTAAACCGGAGTGCTCGTTTACTTCGTGGTATCCGCAATTTAAAAAAGATTCATTCAGAGCGACTGTGATTCCAATTCCTGAAAACATATTAGCGTATTTGGAATGCGACGCGTTTCTTTTACCTGTAGAAGCAACGGACACGTCTTTAGGAAATTCGGAGTGGACTGATGGTGTTCCCGTAAATACACCAGAGGTACAATTTACTATGTTAGAAATAAAATCTCCTATGACATGATCATTCACAAACAAAATTTTATTTTATAGGATTCTGAAGAGCAGCCTACGTTTCCAGAATTCAGTGAAAAAATACAAGATGTAATTGATGAATATGGTGCCATCTTCATTAAATGCAACTGGAGTTCACCCTTGGTTGTTATTAAGTTTATTGGTCTTATATTTTAGATCCCAATAGGTCGTATTCATTTCAAACAACACAATTCTGTTTCAGGATGCAACGTGGGTTGCACCAACAAAAACTTTAAAATGTAATACCTTGGAAGAAGTATACTTGTTGTTGAAAAGTTCTGATAGGATTGCACAAGATTTGAGTACCATCAAACATTGGATACAAGATGACAATAATACCTTGCAATCTTGTTTAGTATTAAAACAGTGGCGTGATATTAATCCTTGCACAGAATTCAGGTGCTTTGTGATAGACAAAGAACTTGTTGGTAAGTATTATTACCTTTGTAAATATTGTATTGTTCTATATAATCATCCAGAACAAATTATGTTTAGCTATAAGCCAAAGAGATATATCACAGTACCACAGTTATAACGAATCAGAAAAGTATAATATACAAACTGACATCAAGAGTTTGTTCATGGAACGTATTCAGAATAGATTCCCACTAAATAATTGTAAGTAATTTAAAATACTTGAATATGTAGCGTGAGTTTGTCAATTTTTTAAAAGGATTTTCTATTCTTCCAGATTCCTTCGACATAGTACGTTTTAAGAAGGATAAAGTTAAGATAGTAGACTTTGGTCCATTGGATGAATCAGCTACGGAGGGAACACTCTTTACATATGAAGAATTACAAAATCATATAGAATATATCAATAAACCAGAGTTCAGGTTCATAGGAGAAGAAATAGGTATCCAGCCGAAAGTTACACATATTTGTGTTCCGCAAGAAATTACCGAGTTTTTCCAAGCATCTAGTGATACACCCGTTTTAGATATGATACAACAAGTACGTACAATTGTTTTACGAAACTGGTTGCATAAAGATATTTAATAAAACAGGGGAAGGACAGTTACAAAATGTTCCACATATACAGATGCATGTTATCTATATACAATACTAAAATAAGTTGTAAGCAAAGCTGCAATTTCGTATCGTGTATGACGAAGACGAATAATACAGAATTTTATTCTTTTTATTCAGGAAGTGGACAATCAGCGATTGGAACAAGAAGAGTGGAATACCGACGATACTTAAGAAAGTACGTGAGATTCCATTACAAGTACATGGAGTACAATCATACTACTATTCCAGTCGGATCAATCTACATTTGATCGTCGCAAATATTGCCTGCAAGTCGTAAAATGCATTTACAAGTCAATTTTTCGTAACATGAACAGTAGAAATATCGTCAACTATTTACTCTTTTCCACTTAAAGGCGCGTACATTGAAGGAGGCATCAAAGTATCAAATCGGCTTAATTTTCTCCATTCTTTTATTTTGCCAGGAAGCATTATATGAAGCTAATTTGGCAATTTCATGATGCACTGGTCTTTTCAACTTGAGTTACTATACGAGTATAGAAAAATTAGTTCTAATTGCGAATCGACACTAAATCAACAGACCCTAGGAAACAGAATTATCGTTTTCTACAAATACATGTAAATAATAAATACACAAATGAACATACACTGTGAAAATATTAAATACAGAACTTTCATTTTTATTCTGTCAGACCCTTTCGCTATCATTACATTACATGAAACGATTAAACACTATTCTATCGTTTGAAAGAATTATGATAATATTGCAGTGTTTCGTCGGGTCATCGACCATTAACGAGCCGACGTTCCCTTATATAGAAAATATGTCTTGTTTATGTACAATATGCAATTCTCGATAATCGAGCTTGAAAAAGGATTTTTCTCGACACAGGTCAAACCCTCAGACGAGTGTCAATACGCTGTACAGTCATGTCCACAGAGTATTTCGTTCGTTTTCTTGCTTATCAGTGGAAAAAAAAACGCATTACGAAGGACTGATCTCTTACATAGCAATTTCTTTTAAATTCTCCTGTCGGTCTTAGATTCAGGAACGATAATCTTTGTCCCTTTACATCTATAATACCATATGCGGCACACAATATTTTTGTTATCCCTCACATTCCGATCATTTCTTTGTTATTCTTCATTGTCTATGTTATTTCCCCTTTCGTATTGCAACTTCTTGTTTTTCATGTGCTAGATATTCAAACTTTAATGAATATAGCGTCGATTTTGTGCATCGTTTTCTGTGTCTCGTTTCGACACTTGCAAGATACATTAATATATGTACAAATACGGCACAAACAGCCACACGCACGCACGTACAGTCAGAAATCAGCCATGCATACGAACGTTCACACGTAAAAATGCATACACACGATATCACTGTATGAACAGCAGACTAATTGCAATACACGGTGCATATCGCAGTACTGAAAAGTAGTTTCTGGTACGAAGTATTAATGCTCGGTCGACTGTCTCGTTTCCGAGAGTCCTAAATACATACTCCTTGTGATTTCTTTTTTATTCTCTTTATTACAGCGCGTACGTTAATTGCATACTTAGAAAAGAAAGTGCTCTTCGCTCTTGTCACAAGTATATTTATATTCGTTAATATTATATGTACAAGAAGCATTTTAGCCTTTCGTGTGTCCGGTAGCTCGGAATTCATTTCCCGTCAATTTTTCTACGTCTGATTCTTTTCTTCCGAGATACTTCTTTCACTTCATGCTATCGATTTGTGCTAAAAGACAACGGGTAACGCTACATTAACATCGTACACGCGTAAAATTCGCATCGCACGAACACTCGATTATAATTCGCTTTTCCCTTTCCTTACAATTAGCTTCGTCGCGTATTCTTTCGACTCTCTCCATCACTCACTATGATATAACATGACTTACAAAGCTCCGAATACTGGTAGGGTGTCGGTTGAGAGAGAAAATTTAAAGGAAAAAACGGCAGTCTTAATGAAGATACATTAGGAAATTTTTAAGTAATTGCCTCCAACCGGTGTCTAGAAATTTAAGTACCTCAAACTAGGGGGAAGATTAGTACGTGATTTTCAATAATTTGTCGATCAACGCCACCAAATTTTTAGCCGTTGTTTTTTTTTACTGAACGGGGAGTAGCCAAGGTCAACGTATGACCCGAGAGGATTTTGCGTTTTATCACGGCATCTGCGAGTCCATTCTTTTTTTTACAAAATACATTTGCACTCGCATTAATACACAGCACGATTCATTCCTCTGCAGGAAGATAAATCTTACATTTATATTCGGCAAAAAGAGAATAAAATAAACAATAATGGTAAAAAACAGCGTAAGAAAATACGAAGGAAACGCAGAAAATATATTAATATCGCGGCACGAATAATAGACGCATTCTTACCGAGGGCAAATATTAACAAAACGTTCCGTGCTGCAGGGAAATGAAAAAAATGGTATGAAACAAATTAGAAGAAACATATGCTCCGACAAATTGGATCGTTCAAGAATATTGCCGATGAAAAAAAATCATGAACATAAAAACGTTTCGGTGCTGCAGTGAAAAAAAATCCGACAGAGGTAAAATAAACAAACGTTTTATTAGACAAATTGATGTAGATAAAATGGATCGTGTAACGAGAAGAACTCTGCTGTGAGCCGAGACGATATTGGAATTAGATTTCTCGGTTCAGGGTCAGTAAAACATATCGAGGTAGAGTTTCGCGGATTCTTATAATTACAAAGACAGAAACATAAATCAGGAAAAATGCGTACTGCTCTCGGGTGTCTCCGAAGAATGCTTGTTTTATCACGTACGATACAGGATAGTCGCCGATTAATGAAACTCGCGCTATCATTTTTAAAAAAAGGACTCGATTACTTTCGCATCACATACAAAACCACGATCAAATCGATGATAATACAAAAAATTTAAATAAGCAGATCACAAGAAAATACAGCGTTACGCAGCATCGAGTTTCACTAATTGCAATGTATTTTACATTATTTTCCACGATAACAGGGCTTGCTGTACACGAGCTGAATCATCATAAATTAACACTATAAATGAATCATCCATTCCTAATGTATAGTCAAATATTTCACGTGAAACATCAATAGCTGCAATTAATATGCCATAACATTTTCACTTCTAAAGATCTCAAAATCACCTTGTGTAATTTTTCTCTTTTGAAAGCATCTGGTGGTCTTGATATCTTAAAAAATAGCAAATTAGAAAAAGGCATTGGATAGTATTTTTAAAAAGAACATAATTTATCCGAAGCAGTTTTCACCGACTTAGAAATGAATAAGTGTTGTAAAATGCTAATTCATGATTATTATCTCATCCGTTTACCCTATGAAATACAGGGTCGATTTAAATTCAACTATCTCGCACGTACGCATCGTAACTCGTCAGGTCGACGTATCGAAGATTCGCCTGATTAAGCCAGTCGCTTTGAAACAAGGTAAAGCGTTTTGTACTAAAGTGCAGCGATATATAATATTGTATACCTTTAATAAAATACCTACGCGATCTACAGAATGTACAATTTTTCCTTTCTCTTCTCGTTAGACTTTTTACATACGTCATTAAACAGCGGGGTCGATCGGGCCGCAGAGGCAAAAAATATTCAAAGAAGGCTGCACTTTGTCCCTAAATTTCTGTATGTTTATCGCACGCGTCGTGTAAAGTCATTCGAAAATCACGAGGCACGTGGCCCACTTTACCCGAGTAGAAATATCCTTAAAGCGAAAATTGCAAACAATTAGAATGATCAATAGAGTCCGTGCGCGTTGAGGACACATCGTCCATGGAATTGAAAAAATCCTGTTCGACATGAGAAGAAAATATATCCAACGATTTACCATTCGAATAAACCGGAACTAATGGTCGGAATAATTCTAAGAGAAAATTTCACGGTGCGAGAATGACGATGCTGATTACCGGAGAACGTTTATAGTGGCACTGGAAGCACAGCAGTACAGAACAAGACCATTCTAAGGATGATAGGCATGTACCGCTCGCGAGGAAAATTCATTTAAACAGACTGATTGCGAGGATGCCACTTATTTTGTTATTTCGACTTCGCTTAACTGGGCCCGCACTGATCTTGTGGAACAGCTTCGCGAGAATCGTTAAATATCTGGCTCTGGTTCCTCTTCTTACACACCTTTTACTCCGCGTGAGATCTAAGTAGGATCGTTTACATTAAAAACTCGTTTATTCGTACTCCTCACAAACCACGTTTCTCTTTCTCCCTCCCTCACCTGACTAGATTGTGTGTCGTTAATGCTCGCAAAAGGATTTAATCTAAGTTTTACCATTCATAAATGATCTGTATACCCTATCTCTAGTATTTCGTAATAACACCTAACGTGATAGGAGGATCTTCTAATTCTTAAGACAGACTGTTAAATAAAACGTTCGCCGTGCTACCATTCTTCCCTGCGAACACGCTCCTGTTTCCGTTCTACCGGGTAAAATCAGCTTTTTCAAGATATTCGACGGGGAATTATTTACATAGCCGCCTTAATTAGCTCGCGGGGTATCGAACGGCCTTTCACTAGCCAGACGGTAAAATAAACTGTGAAATTGCTTAAAGATTAAGCATAACTTATAGTAAGAACATTAAGCACCAGTCCTCGTTTTCTGTACAACATCGGTACGTTATTTCGTCAACGACTCGGTTTCTTCTCTTAGGATTTATCGTTTTCGCAGTTTCGTTTCGCAGCAACGTTTTCCGCTTGACCGCCTGGCGAATCAAAAGCAATTCGATGCCGTGAGCACGACGAAATAGTCCCGCATTTTCGCGAGGAATGTTTTCCTTGTGGTCGAAGTACCATCTGCGACACTTTGGAACAGATGGGAACCAGTGCGATGCGTTTCCCACGTTCGCCGGCAGATTGCAGAAAGGAAATTTGTAACTACAAGGCGTACGGGGCGTGGAGGAACGCTAGGACTACCTCTTCCTACCGAGTTGCTTTGACGCCAGTCTCTTCTTGAGCCTCGAGTGATCGGGCTTCACAGATTTCTTCTTCGGTCTCTCGGGGGATCCATTGCAGCAAGCACAACCCTTTTTCACATGCCCTCGCAAACTTGATCGCCTGGCACGGCAGTCAGGTTCAACAAGGGCGATTCCATGAGTTTCGTCGTCCGAAGCTTCCGAGGCTTTATCACTGGAAACAACAACCGCGGCGTTCGACTCCTGATTAACAGGTGTACTCGGCTCGTGAGATTTCATTCGTTTCACGTGACTAACTCCTTTATGGTCCGTTCGGTTAGGCACGATCCTCGCGTTCACAGGTAACTTTGTCCTCTTCTTCGGGTACCCGGGTCGTCGGTCTGTAGACTTGTAAGTCGGCTGAACGCAATCCTCAAGCCCGTTCGTCAGGGCGTTGTCCTCAGGTTGACTTCCGATAGATTCGCCTATACTGGACTCTTCTTCTTCGTCTTCTTCTTCGTCGCTGCTGGACCTAGTTCGCTCTGATATCGGGCTAGGACTCGGGCTAGGACTCTCCCAGGTAAGGTAGTCCGTTCTAGTCAACTTAGACATCTTCATCCCTCGACGCTTTTTGTTGGCATAGGTGTATTTATGTGTCGATAACAACGGACCAGCTATCGGCGACAATGGAGACGGTATAGTCACGTCGGCGGTATTTCCCCCGAGCAACGTCAGACTCTCGTCCCCGGAACTTGCCGTCGACGTGGCGTTGTTCACATTTGCGTGAGCTGGCAAGGATTCAGAATCTAGGTCAATATCAAGCTTCATGTTCGAGGGAATACTGGATATGCTGCTAGGAGTGCCTTCCTTCGATTCGTTCCTCGTCTGTTCGGTGACAATTTTAGCCGTATGTTTTCGAGCATCCTCTTTCGACGAGTCGTTCTCCATCTCGACGAGGTTCGTCGGGGACAATCTACAAACGGAATCCGAATTACTGTTCGATGCTTCGTCCTGGCTGAGATTGTCCAAACTAAGTCTCATGTGCTTCGCCGGATTTGCCGGCAATTGGCCATCGTCCCTGATTTCCTTCTTGGTCCTTTTGGCAGAATTTTCCTTCGGTGTTTTCATTCTAGTTGTTTGGGCATTTTTACGTCGTTCGTTTATCTTGAACTCGGCGATTGGACTGTTGTCTCTGCTGCCACTCGATGAGTCCAAGGAACGAAAGTAAGAACCGCTGTATGACTTGATTCCTCCGAGAGGTTGGCTACAGGAAGCGTCTTGAGATGAGTGATCAAACGATGGCGAGTGGTTCGTGTCGAAGAGCAAATCCGCCTCTGGGAACAAATCACTGGTGCTTGGTTCGTCCACCCCCAAATCCTCGCATTCCTCTGATAGACTTTTTTGCAATCTCAGCTCTCGTTCCAATGCCGCAGCTTTTCTCTCCATTCTTTGCTGCAACAATTCTCGATCCAATCGTGGATTCATCTGTGCCTTTGCCATACTGTTTTTATTCGACGACGAGTACTGTTGGAAAGGCTCTAGAGTGTGGTTCATAAAATATTTCTTGGTCGTGTTTGTCTGATAAATTTGTCCACTTGCCATCTCGATTCCCTGCCCTTTGTTGATGATCTGTAGCACATTCTGAGCGTTGTCAGAGTTATCGTTTTCCCTGGAGTACACTTTCAACGGTTCCACGTTTAAAGAACTCGTTGAGGTCGGGACATATCGCCAGGGTGTGTCAGGGGATGGTTTCCTGTCTGGTTCCCAAGCTTCCTGCAATCGAGCGTTGCCACACAATAAACCGTTTCCCACCTTGCAAGATACACCGATCGTGTCCGATGATTGTTGTTGCACTGACGATGATTCCTGACTGTCTGAACTACTTGGCTCACCAGTCACTAAAAACTGCGCGGAATTGTCGATAGTTGATGACTGTTTACTTCTTGCAGGTGTTACAACAGTAGGAACAGTTTCTGTAAACAAAAAATTACTTTAAGCTATTAAAATCAGTCTTAGCTTAATACAATTCCTGCTTAACAAAAACAAATCAGATGAGAAAATGATTACTCCATGAATAGTCGTATACAATATCTTACCAATTTTCGCATTGTTCGATATCGAGGAGACAATATTGGAACACGCTACTGAACTTGTGGCTATCAATGTTCGCGTGACGTTCTCAGCTGTGGAAATCACGCTGTTATCGTCCATTTTTCTCTTCACGGTTTTTGGAGAGATGATCTTGTCCTCTGAAACGGCTTCCGTCGAAACTTCCTTCGTGTCCTTTTGCTGCTGCTGGTCGTTGATCATCGTAACTTCTTGAGGTTGAGCTGCGAAAGTGAACGCAATAGCTGTCGTGCCTTGAACACTAACGGGTTTGTTGTCGGTATGAAGTAGGCCATCCTGACTCGGCGATTTCTTTTCCGGGCATTGCGACGATATCGTCGAAGCAGGTGCAAGGCATACGACGTTCTCGGCTTTCGCGACTGACGATACCGAAGTTGAAAGCTTGTGAATGGAGGAATTGAAGAGCCTAGTACTCTGAAGAGTTAGATTCGGATTGCTGGTAATTACACCACAAATCTGTTGCTGCGGATTCTCTTGAACGTCGTTAATATTCCGCTGGATGAGACCAATTGTTGATGTTGGTGCCTTATTAACGACTATTGCATTTGGCGGAGACTCAACGGATATTCCAGAAGCGGAACTCGTTACGTCGGATTTGGATATGCTCGCATCACTAGAAACGCTGTTTTTATCTTGAATAATTTCCCCGACAAACTGCGTTGCTGAATTAGCTGACTGGGCTACAACTACAGGACTAGTCTGTACGTTCTGTGCTGTACTCAACGAATGATTGCTGGACAATGTTTGCAGAGTAGGTATCTTCATTTGCTTGACTTGCGTGGGCTGCGAGATGATCTTTCCAGCCTGATTTAGAAACGACTGCAGTACCAAAGTATTGGAGACAGCAGCATTTCCAGTTGTACGGACCGTTGCTGGTACAGTGGCTAGAAGTTTAGATCCACCGGAGACTATCGTGAATTGCTGTCCACCTTTCATTAAATTCATCGGTAAAATGTAGTTCGTTCCCGGCACTAAGACTGCCGTGCTACCCATTTTACCGGTCACCGATGCAAGAGCTTCGCTCACACTAACGGAACCTGCCTGCAAAGCTTCCTGAACGATTACTGTCCGTGGTTGACCAGACCCAGGTTCCGTAAAAATTAAATTACGTCGTTTTACGTTCAGCTCAATCCCATCGTTTGAGTCGTTCATATTTCGAATCTCGGCATTTGAATCTGTCACATTTCCAATGTTACCCGTCGAAGGTTCATCTGTCGTGGAAAAACCAGCTGGACTATCTTGAACATGAACGACACCGCTTGAAGAATCTTCACTACCCATTGTCCTTCCTATAAATAAAAAAGTAATGAATCAATATTTATTTTCAAACCATTTAGACGCTTAGTCCTAAGAGTTTGTTAGAAAAATGCTCACCTAAATCATCAGTACTTGGAGACAACTCTGAGGTTTGTTGACCCACTGGTTTTGTTTTATTAGTGCCAGATTTCTTCCTCTTGGACGATTGACTAGGATTTGTCGGTGGATTGGATCTTCTCCTTGGCGCGG
Organism: Hedychridium roseum; assembly: GCA_963989215.1. Classification (NCBI taxonomy): domain Eukaryota; kingdom Metazoa; phylum Arthropoda; class Insecta; order Hymenoptera; family Chrysididae; genus Hedychridium; species Hedychridium roseum. The sequence continues at coordinate 4,131,807 of OZ022308.1, forward strand.
GTTTGTTGTTCAAATCTGGTGAATTCCTTAGTTGCTCGGCGTATTCGTCCAGGATAGCGTATATCCTTTGAGCCGTTTGTTCATCTTCTTGTGGTTTTTGCTGGGGTTTTGGAATTGGTGATGCTTTCGACGTGTTCGTGGCGCTCGTTTTCACTGTTTTAGGGGCACATTTCTTTACCGTCTTCGAAGAAGGTGGCGTGGGGGGTGTTTTCCCAGCCGAAGGAATCGGGGCAGGTGCTGGAGTAACGCAGGGACTCGAAGAACTCTGCGACGTGACACTTAAGGCTGGAGAAGCTGCTGGTTGACAGTAACTCGTTACAACAACTACGGGTGTGGAGTTCGTCGCTTTCGAAATTCCGCTCCCAGTTAAATTAGACTGATTCACGTAAGCTAAAGAAACTTTTTGAGAAAATGCATCCGGTTGGAACGTAACTGTGCCTCCGTTACTCGAGAATTCAGTGTTTCCAGTCGATTGTGTTGGCATAAGAAGTTGCTGAGCGAGCGCGCTGACTGATACAGATTGTTGTTGCTGCTGCTGCTGCTGCTGTTTCGATACTTGAGGTTGCTGTGTAGTAGTTTGCGTCTGCACGGTCGTTGTAGCTGCAGTAGATGTTGACTGCATTGTCGATTGCGATGGTTGAATCGTACTCCTCTCCTTCACTTGCTCGAGCACGCTTTCGAATTCTCTGAGTTGTTCCAGAGTTGTCGAGCTCACTTGATTGGGTACTTCCATGGGAGATCCGATAAGATTCTCAGTCCTGACAGACGGTTGCTGTGGCTGTTGAGGAGTCTGAGGCTGCGATTGTTGTTGCTGTAGCCTCGGTGCAGTGAGCACGGCTTGAATAGCTCCTGAAAGATTTTGCTGTCGGAGTGGAGTTCCTGCGCGAATTATGTTTAACTTCACAACCGGGGCCCTTCCAGGCGGTATTGAATTAGCGTGCGATGCGGCGATGGTAGGTATCACCGTTAGCTGACTTGAATTTGTCGTCGATATCGTCATAGGTATTTTGTGCGTGTATATTACACCCGACGATGCGTTTTGCACACTTTGCACAAGCTGCGTTAAAGTTTGATTAGTATTCGGGCTGGGAACGGCATTTGTATTTCCGCTTGAACCCTGGACAATGTTCAAAATCTGTCTGCCAGTGGACAATTGGAGATTGGGAATGTTAGCGATGGATTGTACGTTAATACCAGCCGCCGTAGTCGCATTTGCCTGCTGAGCATTCGGTACGGACGTTTGAACGGCCTTTGAAAGATTCGTTGTGGTTTTCTGGATGGTAGAAGGTTGAACAAGCGTTTCTGCTGTCGGGGACGCAGAAACTCCACTTGTAGTCTCCGTAGATAGCGTATAAACGGTTTTGCCTAGTCGCATAAAATTATGATAACAAAACTACAATGATACTAACATGCAAAATATGGCAAACAATACACAAATGACATGTACTTACCAAAAGCCTGATGGAACTCTGGAAGCCCAGTGTTTTGTCCGGTCTGCGAAGTGGTTTTAACAGACGACAACCTGTCATAGGTATTCCTGTTAGACGTGTTACCATCAGTTGGACACTGAACTTGTCTCGTGAAACCACTTCCTCCGACACCAGTTATACAACTGTCGTCTAAGTTCTGGAGTATATTTCGCTGGTTCGTGACTACGTTCGGATTGACCGAGGCAAGATGATAAGTTCCGTCTGGTTTGCACACAATCTGCAGTTGTTCTGATGTGATCGGAGAAGCTATTGTCGTTGTAGTCGTTGTACTCGTAGACGACAATGAGCTGATAGTAGTTGAACAGGGCGACGGAGTCTTCCTAGGAGATTGGTTCTGTTGGTTAATACGACGAATGGCCATCGTTGGTCTTGGACTAGTAGTGTCATCCAAACGAGGGGCAGAAGAAACGTTGATGCTTATTGACGTGGTTGATGAATCGAGGGACTGACTGACTTCTTCAGCAACATCCGGTAACACCGTGGATCTTGACGGAGGTGTGTGATCTTGAGCTGGACTCATACCAACTCCGCTATCGTGCCCACCAGAGGATGGAGTACCAGGCATCTGTAGATTACTTGTCACACTAGAAGTCCTGTTTGGTCTGGGAGGAGTATTTCCATTGCCATTGTTGATCGATCCAGAAACTGGACTCTGCGGAATGTTCCTCGATAATTGTACGACATTCACCGTTGGTCTTACTCTCGGCGGTACCATCATATCCAAGGAATTTAATCCAGGAACGTTTTTAGCCAGTATATCGGAATCTCTGACAGCCATCGCAAGAATATCAAAATTCTTTTTGTTCCCAGTGCCCAAATCAGACTTGTTTGGTACATTTCCACCGTTCACTGCTGGCTTTTGCTTCTGTCTTTGCTTCTGATACGTAGCAATGGTATTCTTACTGGTCTGTGCGAAAGGCATTGATTTTTGAATATTAAGAAGTTCGTTCTTGATGTCACCCGTACTAAGACGTTGCTGTTTCTTTGTTCTGACTAACTTTCCGTCAATAATCTCATCCGCCCTGGTGAGTACGATTTTCGGATTCAAATTCAAAGTGCTGAGCATCGGCGAAAATTTGGCGACACCGCTTGACCTCTGTTCCTCGTTCCCAATGTTGTTATTGTCTTTGCTCTTATTTAGAAGATTCTTTTGCAAGATCTGTGCAATTCTTGTCGGTTTCTTGGCATTGTGCGGGCGGAACATTCTAAGGGACTTAAGAACGGCTGGGTCACTGCGTTTTTCGGTGATAATTAATGGTGCCGCAGAAGTGTACGCTGAACCTTTTATCGTTTCACGTTTGTTCTCATCCATATCGGCCGAAAATAATGTTATGATATCGTTGCTGCTTACGTCCGAACCGCTGGCATCTTCGTAGGTACTTGAATGCCTGACATTGTCATTAACCAGCATGTGAAAGTGAGAAATTGATTCGGCCGTCAATTTATTGTGTTTGCCACGCTTCTTCGCAGATTCTTTGCCACCGTTTATGTTACAGACCTTGTTAGCTTTCTTTTTCATTTCTAAGCGACAACCGTCGCTGCCGAGACTTCCAAAACTATCCGTCTGACTGTCCTGAGTGTTGCTGTCGCTATCACTCTCACTGTCAGAAATTGGAATCACTCGACTTCGAAAATGTTTGGGGGCTTTTGCCCCTGAACTTTCGTAATCACTTTCAGAAGATTCCAATCGATGAGGTTTCCTTGATCTACCTGCTCTACGCACTTGCAAGACGCTGCCGCTATCTGAATCTGTTGTGGTGTCGTCTAAACTACGCCTCGCTGAAGATCTTTTGTAACCACCTGCTGGTTGAAAGCTCCCGAATGGTTCGGAATCATCGGAGGGTACATCAACCCACTGCTCATAGCCTTTCTCGATACCGAAGAACATATCTTTTGTATCATCATCGGATGGCCAATCCTTAAATTGAGAGTAATCTATGTTCAGATATTTTAACTCCTTGTTGGTATTCCTCATTTCTTCGGCGTTCTCCAAATACCTCTCACACAGACTGTTCAATTCCTTCCAGTCAAGAACCCAGGTGAGCATGTGGTACCGTGGACTGCTCAACACGACTGCTAAATCATCACACAATTGAGGCGATAAACCAAGCTTCTCACCGTCCAGAACTTGATTCGGCACAGACTTTTCATCATAATTCGCCGACCCAGTAACTGCGTCTCCTTTTATGAGAATTAAAGCATCTAAAGTTCTTTCTACGTTTGTTGAGTTTGCATCGACCTCCGGAGATTTGTTTGAAGAAATTTCAATACCCGTGAACTCGCCGCAATTAAAGCAAAGTTCACCGAGCGGCCCGTTCGACGAGGGATCTCTCTTCGGATGCAACAGACATTTATCACTTCCCTGCACCAGCTGCGGCGTCTGTAGTTGTGTTTCATTCTTCTTTGGCGTAGTTAATAGAGTTTTCAACAACGGATCCGTGCATTCGAATGTTTTGCTAATCTGTTCACTTTTCAAATCGATGTTCTTTTTCGGTGATACAGAAGTGGTCGTTGAGACGAAAGAGGAAACCGGGGACACGGGCAGAGACGACGATTCAGCAACCTTGTCGCTACTTGTATTCGACGTGTCTGTTTTTCCAGTTGTTCCGCCGTTCGATGTACCATCTTCTTTCACTTTGCCACAGGCAATAGCAATTTCCTTGATCCTATCGTAACAAGCTCTGGTCGGGTGTAACGAGAATGCCGTTAATACGCATTCTCTTGCTATTCCGATATTGTCGATAACTACATCTGCCAGCCTTAGAAACTGCGTGCTCAAGCGTTTCGCAGTTTCACGAACCTTCTCGTTGTCAGATTTTGTCTTTTGGCTTTCCAACTCATTCATGTCCGTCGTCAGTGCCCTGATGTACAGCTCTATCACCAGAGGCTTGATATTGTCATCGAACTGCAAACGAAGAGCCGGGGTCGTTGATTGCATAATGTAGCAAAAAACAATTCTTTTGTTTATAATCATTATCATAATCAAAAAGCATTATCTGAAGTACTCACATGTTTAACCAGTGCAGCGCAAAAAATGTATATGTGTTGAGCACTCTCCGCAGGCTCTATTAGCTTCCGGATCATGCCAGATAATGTAGGAGCTACGTCTTTTAATTTTGAGTGTAACAGCGCCCAGGAGTTTAGAATCTGTTCCAAAGTGCCCGGACCTGTCTCGGATACGGGCCGAACCATACCTGCAGTGACAAGATACTGGGCGACCAATTCGGCCGCTTTTATCGAATTTCTCCAAACACGCGCAGTACCATATTTCATTGGTCTCTCACCGCTGAGCCTCTGAACCAATTCAAGCCCATCGTTCAGGTCCATTAATTTTAACTGCAAACGAAATTATACTACTCACCTCAACTATTTTTGAAAAATATATCAATTTTTATAATGAAAATTAATGTGACCTACTTGAGCGAAAATATCTTGCGTGCGTTTTAGTTTGTACAAAAGGACAATATACACGTCAATCATGTAGTCTACGTGGTGGGAATCCGAGAGCGAACGCAGCCGATCGTTCCGTCGCAGGGAACGCACACATGCCGCGGCAAGGTTCACCGCGATGTCTTCGCACCGGTCCTCGCAGAGTATCTTCAGCCTCATTGTCAGCAATTCGCCTTTCTCCGAACAGCAGAACTCTTGAAAAGTCAGAGCAAATTCAAGGGTTGTCGATTTTGTGTTTTCAAGTTTTTATACATTGTTTCCCCATCGTACCCTCTTCATGTTCAGAATCCGGCTGCCCATTAAGTATTCTGTCGAGGGCAGGATGAGTCCATGGATTGTGCACCAGGGCTATCAGGGCGGTACACCTGGATGCAGCAGGGTGTTGCACCAGGTGAGAGGCGCACCGCTGCAGCGTTACGCTGAGGTGCGTCTTTGTGGCGGGTGACAGCTTTGGCCACTCCCCACGCAGAACCAGTTTCAATGTGTGCCTATAAAAACAGGCCGTAATTAATACTTATTAATTTTATTATGAGGTTCGGATAAACGTACTTGTGAGCCCATTCTATGAGCGACTGTGTGACTTCTGGTGTTGCCCCAGGTATGAGATTAGCGACATGCTCCCAGGCGGACAGGAGTGCATTCACCTTGTCGCCGTATTTCTTTTTGCTGTCACTCAATGTCGCTTCAAGCCCCTACAAAAATGGTGGCATCATATTGCTGAGTATTTCGTTTTCTTTTAGTTACTGAATTTAATGAGAATAAACTCTTACCACACACGACTTTTGGATGTGCGAAGACATTCAGAGAAGTGTAAAACTTAGCGCGGCCGTTCAACAAACACGTCCGTAACGTGTAAGTCTTCTTTGGCGCTGTAGTAGTTCCTTTTTGACTGCAGGATTACTTGTCGAAGTCGTTGTCGTCGTCGTCGTCGTCGTCGTCGTCGTCGTCGTCGTCGTCGTTGTTGGTGGCGGCGGCGGTGATATTTTTCTTCGCTTTCTCAAATCGGCAGATAAAACTGAAATGGTGGCGCGGCTCGTCGCGGACATCAGTGATAAATGCGAGAAAATCACAGACAAGTAAGGACAATTTTCTGTTTCAAAGTTGTTCCATTTCCATCCTGTGTGCCCCTGACCCCAATACCCTCCCTCCCCCCCCAGTGTACTATCGTTGCTCCTTTATTAATCTTTCCACCTGATTTGTTGAAATACTGATGTATAGTTGATGCCAATGGGATACTTCAGGGATAGGTATTACAAACCTATCGCCAGTAAATGATCCCTCGTGGTTCCCACCAATATGCTTCTATCATCTGAAAGTAACAATATTTATAATGAACAGAATTCTTCTATGAAATAATATAGAATGAGGTATCTATTAGGTCATAAGTGATTGAGCCTTAATCTGGCCCAGTATATATAACTGTGTCTTCAGCTTACGAATAAGTTTCACAAAATACTATGGACAACACAGAACCTACCAAACTGCACAATCGACAAAATTATGCTGATCAGAATTTCTAATAATCTGTGATGAAGACGTTTACATCGCTTCTTACGTGACTGTTGAAAAAATGAACTCCTAAATATGTTTGGAGAGAAATCACGATAGATTTGAACTCGTGCTAAACACACCTCGTAAGACAGACCTAGGTTGGTCGTGTACACGCGTGCCGACGTGCATGCACCACACCGTCATCCGGTGAGTTTCGTATAAGGAAAAGCGTAAAATCCACCCCTCGTTCGGCTTGTTGACAGCAGCGTAACACTCGAAGCGGCCGAATCTGTCGCTCGCGAGTTTCCCAGCGGCAAGAGGAAGGAACACTTTTCGTTGGTGCGTGATGGTACGACACGACGGATTAATATGGCCGTCTCTCGATTGACACGATGTACTTGGATTGCGTGTAAAACGCGGAAATAAGATGGGAAAAGGCAATTGACTTGAATTTTATCACTGGTATGGGCGAGCCTTCGTCTCTAACGTACGAGGCACACACGTTAGATCCTCTCTTTTTCACACATATGCACGTACACACAGGGGGCAGAGCACGCAGTACGCACCACCCGCGAGTCACCCACTCGCGTTTCACCCCGTTTTTCCACGCGCTCTCACCCTCTGTCCGTCTCTGTCGGACTCCCTTTCAGTGAACGGCTCCAGCCCGCAGCAACGCTCCGTCTTTGTCCTTCCCCCTTCGACCAGGTGCCACCCTCTCGTCGGAACGCCTCTGTCCGTCGCACTCAGTTCCCTTCAACCCTCGATCAGAGTGAGCTCCTTCTCTACCCCGTGCGGTTCGCTTGCTCCCACCCCCTCGTCTATCTCTCTCTTTCTTTTAATTCGGCTACGAACACTCCAAAAGAACTGATCTTCCGAACTGTGATACCGCGCTCTTTATCGGACCGACCAGAACTTCTCTGCACGTTCAATCCCCGGCTGCACCATTCCACAGTACCCCACAGCACACTCTGCACAAATATTACCCTTCACCTTTCGCGATGACACAAAACAGCCTCGCTATCAACGACGTCAACATCACCACCGTACGCTTTCGTGGCGGCCATCTTTTCGGGCTGCCTGCGCAAACTTGTATCGCGGAATAGGAAACGCACACGCATATGTGTGTTTACTACGCCAGTATGTGTGACCGCATATGTATACGACATGGAGAACACATATGCAATTTGACTTCTGGCTTTTATTCAGCCATGCTCGGCATTAATTCAAACGAAGAACGTTAAGTCTTAGATAAATAGATTCTTGTCACTAAAATATTTATTGTTATTGCTGACTAAAAACGTTATCGTCTTACGCGATGAAAATATTGAAGATGAAATATACGAAATAAAAAACAGACGCAAGTGACGTTTCTGAAATTTTACAAATAATATAGCCCTGTGATTGGGCAGATGTATTCCTTTCCTCAGGACCAATTACCAAAGGGGTATAAGGGAATGACGCAATCATTTGTTAGTTCTCACTCCAAGAGTGTCCGGATGCATGGGGAATAGCTTTTTTCCGAACACAGAGATTACTGAGATGTTCCTTTATAGTATTCATGTGAAGTGAATAGATTTTATCTGCCGTATACGTAAAGCTGTGCAAAATTTACTCACGCCTATGCCTGACAAAGGACTTATCTGTCCTTCTTTGCTATAAAATAGCCATCCAGTGGATTTATGTCATTAATACAGTAGGGTATGATTTTACTCAATACTTTCCTCGCCCATAAGTCACACGGCAGAACTTCGTAGTGTGTGGACTTCACTACAAACGATACAGGAAAACATTAATTATGAGACTGTATTGTTTTCTGCACTGCCAACTGGAAACGACAATCATCATTGATAAAAAATTTTCCGGAATAATAAAATACATCTGAGAATTTGTTGAATCTTGAATATGGGTAAGTCATATCCTTTTATTATTGATCACTGTGTTTCTATGAATTAGATGAATTATGCTCAGTGAAATTGTGTCTCATTTTATTCTGTGACCTCAGTGATGGCAGGGAACGAAAGCGCAGTGACTCCTTTCACAGAAGAGTCCATATCAGCAAGGTTGCAATTGCTGCGTCAACGTCGTGAAGCTTTGCAAGAAAAATTAGCTCAAAAGAATAATGAGTTAAAAAATTTATGTGTTGAAGAAGCACAACTGACAGGAACATTACCGCCAGAGACTCCTTTAGAACCAGGAGAAACACCACCTACATTCCGTAGAAGAATAGGCACATCCTTTACATATCCTCAGAACTTGATCAACAAAACTAAAACCACAGATCTTGTAAGCTCCTCACGATATTCATATACTTTTCCTTGTCTGTACTTATACAGATATGATAACAGTTACTCATTCTAAAGCAGGAAGAATCTTCTTTGGAATTAGAAAGACAAGTTCAAATTGGTATAGTAGAAGCTGCATTAGCAATTGTCAATGACCCAACTCAAAGCAAAGCAGTACGTAGAAAGCACAGGCTGGTGTATCAACAGAGTCAAAGAAGACTACAAGAACTAGAGGCACGCTTGAGCTTTGTACGGCAAACACGAAATAAAACTTGTCAGACCCAACTACCACATACAGTACCATGTAACACGCAAGTTCACTTACACAGTAATGTCAGACCAAGGACAAAGAAACCTCGACCACCACTCGAAAGCAAAGGTAAATTGTGTCAATATAAGCTATATTATTTTGTAACAAAATGTACAGCTTAAAAAAATGTTAATAAACTATAATGTTACTGCAGGGAGTGATGGAAGTATAAAATCTACCAGATCCGTAAGTCAGGAAAGCGGTTTAAGTTTAAAAGTGTTATCGCCAGAACAGAAATGTAATACATATCCTGGCCATAATTATGAGGAGCAACTAACAATACCTAACATTCTCAATCACAATCGTAATCCATATAATGTTACTAGTCCTATTGATCAAGGACAAAATATAAAAATCATTGAACATGATCATAACGAAAATCATAACATTTATATATTACCAGATCAATATCGAGTACGTACATACTCTTACGGTAGTGGTGGTATGCGAAGCCAGTATACCCCAGAAACCGAAAGGACTTACCGTCCGGTGCCTAACACATATACAGAAGAAGAAAGACAAATTAGATTACGTCAGTTTCAACAGCAACAGCAGCAGCAGCAGCATCATCACCACCACCACCATCACCACCACTATCAACAGCAACAACAGTATCAAGAGTTGATGCATAATCATCAACAGTACCCGGAATACAAGCGCTTAGAAAATGATATTCAAAGAAAATCTGCCCAAACATTTTATGATAAAGACTTCTCCAGGCCGTATTATACACAAGGACCTGATTATCAGGTATTCTGTAAGAATAGCACTCAGTCCCAGTCAGCACTTAGGACGGATTGTGATAGCCCTGGCAGCGCGAATTTAAAAAATACAGATTTATCTGGTCATTGGATGCGCTACAATGATGAGATTGTTTGGTGTCCAGATGACCAGCCAATTCATGACAGATTTGGCAGTCTTGACCGCAGAAAACGTAATACCACCCTGGGTCACACTGGGGGCATTAACCCAGAGACACACTCACGATACCACACAGTAGTTATAGGAGGGTCAAAGATTTCATCATCAGCCTTACCTCGGCAACATCATCCATCAAATCATGCACTGCCTTTAACCGAACAGGTCAATAAATGTAATAATATTAAATTTACGTTTCCACGTTGTTAATAAAGTACCTAAATTGTTCGTTTATGCAACAGGTGTCACCGAATGGGAGAATACTTCTACGCACACAATCTCTAGGTAGTGTAGAAACGTGGCACTCTGGCCACTCCTATGATCTCCAAGATGGTAAAGACGGAATAGAGAACCAAAACAGTCGCAAAGCCAAGGAAAAGGAATGGTATGAGACATCCGTAGATTCTGGTACGAGTCCAGGTCTGGATCTTAGTCTCGGCAGCCCTCGTAGGAGTACCCATTGCCAACCAAGTCCATCTTTCCCAATGCATAATAAAAAGGAAGTTAAACCACTTGATATTGGCAAGGAGAGTTACTCAAGTCCAACTTTGTTACATCGACTTCCGCAAGAACCACCTCCCGAAGACAGGCATTTGAAACCAATTCAAAATCGTTACGATCTCAACAGACAAAGAGTACTGGAAATTCCAGCTGAAACAAAACCATCCCAACCGGTGGAGGAGCCCATTCAACTGGGATCACCGACTTCCACGTCGCAGAATTGTACTATTGTACAAGCTGGCAAGTACCAGCCGTATAGGGAAATTACAAAGCCTTTTGAAATGTCGGACTTTTATAAGTACTCTACAAAGTTTCGTAAGAAAAACGAAGCCGCCGCACAGGCTACGGCAAATGGAAATCAAAGAGATCAACGACAAAGTGAAATTCCTGGATCTAGTGAGACCAGCGTGGATAACGCTTCTGCGAACTTCGCAGACAATGGCCCTATTAATAATGCAGTGCAGAAACGAATTTATCAACCTGTTCAACGTATGACATGTCAGCCGTATCGTTCTACCTTGAGGTAATTGCATCGGAGAAGGTCTGTAGTAGAGAAACATACAAACGGTACTTTCAGTGATTTAACTGAAAGTGTGACCGTTAATGGGTTAGAGTGGGTAAAAAGTAAGATCAGCTGGACCTGTCAAAAAATTACTTTCTACCCATTATTACTCAAACAAATCAAGATATCAGTTATGACATTGTTCAGTTATAAGATTATGTTTCTCATGCCTTAGAAAATATTGATGGAATATTTTAATATTTTATACATTATATACAAGTCATTTACACGGCATCTATTTGATTAACATGTAAGATTATTTAGATAACTGAATAGAAAAATGCTTTTACTGGACCTGACATATCAGACTGATTTAACTTATGTCTGAAATATACTAAATAGAACGATTATTCGAAATTAAAAGTAGATGTTAAAATATTCGATTTATATTTCCATAGAAATATATTTTTAAATAAGACTTTTTGAATATTATCTATGCAAAATAGATAGTTTATTGGAGATTGAGACTCGTGTAGTGCCTTATTTTAAATGAGTATAGTAAGTCAAGAAATAATGTCACAAAACATAAAGAAAACATCTTTTTTTATGGTCAATAATATGCAACGTACAGAGAAATTGTAACCTCATAAAGTATTGTGCCTTTTTTTATAAAGCTAGGCATTTGTACGTTTGAATAAAAAATATTGGAAAAACTGCTGGTTTTTACATTTCAAACCAATACCTATATGAAAATTGAACAGAGGAAAACAATGATTTAATTGGGATCACTATTTGTTTTATTACTCGTCTATTTCCAATAACAAAAATATATTATTGTATGAAATGAAATTAAAGCCAATCATTTATCATATAAACACAAACCTTAAATGTACGTTTCAATCTATAGGTTGGTATTGGAGGTAAATACAATAATATCTCACATTACATTCAAAGTTTATCCATTGAGATGACTAAACCCTTTTCTCGAAAAGGAGAAGATTGTGTAGCATCTGACAAAAATGACATAGAAGCTTGCAACATTACATTCCTACCTTTCGGTAAAAAAATTTAGCTAGAAAATAAAATCCAAATAAATTTGGGACTTTTGAATCACAGATTCTTCGGGAAAAATGATTATTAATGTAAAGTAAGACTTCAACCTATATTCCCTCAGTTAATTATGAAGTGAGTAATCAATAATACTTAATTAAAATAAGATACATAAATAGAGTGAACCGCACTTGGGGTCGGATATGGCTTTTCACGCGTAATTGAATTTCGAAAAGTGTAATAATAAAACTTAAACTTCATGAACTACATACCTAGAAAATGCTGCGAATTCAGAACATGAGAAATCGTCTTTGGAAATCATAATGTTTATACGCAATATCGGATATTAATAGAGGTAAAACAGTTAACTTGCCGTCAACGGAGAATGTACGATATTGCAAGTGTTTAATAGTGGGTTCGATCGGCACACTTAATAATGTTTCGCTATGTCCAAAATAAAATAAGAACTTTGATCCTATGTTTAAAACTGAGGGATATCACAGAGGTATATACGGCCAGAAACAAATTAAGGACGCACGACGCAAAAAATAGGTACAGTACTGTGTGAGTTTCTCTTTCGATTAATGCCCCAACTAATCACTTGCAAATCGTAATAATAAGCGCTTATCTAAGAAAACTGCAAAGAATTTTTCTAAGAGCTTTAAAAAATTATTATGCTTTATAAACACTTCGCACGCACTAAATATACGTCGCCCTGCATTCAACATGTACTTACAAATATGGCGGTCATTCTCGAAATTACTCTTGGAAAGATATTAGCGCGTGGCTTTAATAAATTGTAAAATTATATTATCATTAACGACAGCTAGAAGCATATCCATAACACATGTTTATAAGATTAACAGCATAGAAATTTCACGTAAGGTATGAACAGATGTCCTGCATAATTAAAGAACATCAAACTCAATCAATACTCAATAACAGTAAAATTTTGATAGTCTATACATAAGACAATACATGTTCTTTTTCCGCATGTGAAATGCTATTCGAAAGAAAATAAATTTATAATTTTATGCAATCAATATTTCAAGTAGAGCCTTGTTTTGCGCTTACTTCATAAAGTATTTATGCAGGACGCGTTCTTTAACAATTTGCGACAACATTTTCAAATTTCAGTACCATATCGCTAAATGTGCTTTTTGCAAAGTATAGAAGTCTTGGCAAAGCATATTGATGGTTGATAACAACATATCTCAAAATACGTATTGAACATAACAGAAATTCCACATGTTGGTCATAGAAACAGGTAGGGATATACATCAGTTATATAACACTTGCATGAGGCACTTACTAGAAGTACAGCAGTGTCAACCGAAGTACAAGAATGAATAATTTCGGCAGTAAACGAAAAAAGATCATTAAAACTTGAATTCTAGCTATTAACAAGACGGGAATCCTTTATTATCTTTTCAAAGCGAACTAACAGTTCCTTAATATGAGTTGAACATCGAATAAAGAGACAATGGCTATTCAAAACTCACTTATTCTTTCACTGCTTGATTTTATTTCTAACTTTTGACAACCTGTTTCCCTACACTTCCAATCACTCGCATTTCTAAGTCGTATTTTTCAAGGCTAATCAAAAGTATGATGTTCATATTTCTGATGCTGATCGGCTTCTAACACGCAATAGTTGTAAGAGCACTGCTGAGGAAATACTATACGTCCGATGCCATAGTGATGATGCAGCTATGGTCTGTTCCTCAGGATACGCGATCATACCGCACTGGCACGGTACGTTAAGCTTTTTCGTAACGATGCACAAGCCCTAGCGTTTCTAATGAAAGGTTAAGAGACTTGATATCCAAGTGTTTACCCCAGCAGTGTCAAGTAAATCACTAGAAACTTATAGATACACGCAATTCAAATGGTCTGGCCAATCTATTCTTTCACCAGCCGGTGCAGCCATCACTTATGTGGGTGATAGCAGTGTTGCACAACGCAGCAACAGTAACGGTGTCCATTATAACATCGAAAAGCGCCATTTAATAATGTAGCGTGACTAGTCCCAGCTAGAAAATTCATACTCGGACCAATCAGATTCATCGGATTCTGACAAAAATGGAGTAATGTCTTCATAGTTTATGTACATCCACCGATCATGTCGTTCTTCCAGGAAGTCCCATAGGATCATCTGCTATAAAAACATCAAAATATTACGTTAGAGTGGTTTACAGTTGCGTGTTGAGCATATAATAAGTAGTATACGTATATAGTACAAAATTCTTTATAATGTATCGAATATAATGACTTGTTTACTTCCGCTTGTTCGAGAGGGATGATAAATAAAATAATTCTTACATGCAAGATATCCACATCCGAATCAGCATTCCGCCGTTGACGAACTGGTGGGCCGACATCCGTTTTAGTACCATCAGGCAGTGCGTGAAGGTAAAAGCATTTGTTACCAAATGGACATTTACCACGACCTTTGTTGAAATATTTGCAGTCCTTGGTACTGTAACAAAACGTCGAAATGAAATGTGTTTGTACAATTTGAAAAACAAGTATACAAATGCTTGTAACAATATTTACCTTAGGGCAACTTTGTAGTCATCTATCAACTTTTGCTTCTCTTCTTTTGTCTCTACCCAGTACATACTAGGGCAGACAAAATCAGAAGTAACACGGCACTCAGGACAAGCCCTAATGATCTTGTTATCAAATTGTTTAGCTTGTCTCCACTTTCTAATACAGGTCAGACAGAAACAGTGGTTACAATTTGGCAAAATACCAAATCTTTGTTCTCGCGTTGTCTTTTCCATTATTGTTTCAAAGCATACACCACAAGACTTGTCTTTGCTGCGTGCAATAGCAAAGGATAGTTCCATATCCATTTCATGTTGTTTAACGCAAGCCTGCACAAATGTTATAAAACAGATATTATCTAACTTTACTTATAGAAGCTAAATATATATATATGTGTGCTGTGTGTATATATATAGTATACATACATTTGTATGTTTTTTTCTTAATTCTTCATTGTGTGGATGCAAAGCAGGACGATTGCACAGCTCACAAATATCTCCATGAACGTATGTGCAGTTTAACTTCTTGCAATCCCCAGAGTTTTCTGCATATGGACAAAGTGGCTCTGAAGCAGGATTGGAGGCTTCACCAGCAGATGTATTAACAGCCTCTGCATATGATGATGGCTTCTTTGTATTTGAACCAGTTGCTGATGCGCTGGGCATGTTGTTGGCAGATGAAGATGATGCAGCAGCACTTGAAACAGATGGTACATCTTCTGGGGCCTTTACGGACTTACTTTCCTGAGTTTTATTTTCTTCATTTCCCGTACTGCAAAAGTAACAGAGGGCTAGTAACTGCACATTCAACCATCTAATCTTAAGCAATATTTGTATTACATACCTTTCTTTCGATTTTGCTGCATTTTGCATAGCACAGGAAGTTGATAAAGAACTTCCTGATTGATTTCTTTGTGAGGAAGTAATTTCTGTAGGTTCAGTACAGTGACGATAGTGACAGTGGTCACCAAATTTGCAATTACCCTCTTTGAAGTAATAGCACGGTGTGTTGTGAAATGGTGATGCTGATGGGGATGGCGTTGGTGATATTGCTTCGATATTAGATGTCACTCGTCTGCTACAATTGATATGACGAAATTGACATTCGCTCCCTTCACGACATACACCATTTATGTAAAATCTAAAACAGAATTGATTTCATTATACCAAAACATTAATTTCAAATAAACAATTGTCACTAAAAGCCTATAAACACTTAGTATAAATTGTACAGAATTTGAATGTCTAATTTTCTTGCACTCATAACTACATATTAAATTATCTTGTAATATTTACGTTTGTAAACTTGATGACATATCGTGTACATTGTCCTTAATAAAAATATACAAAGATCGCCATTTGAAAGTCACGTCCTTGCAACATCATAGACGTGATCACACATCGTTGGAGATCCAAATAAACGCTTGCCAGTGATGAGACACAAAGAATAATACTAAAAGAAAACACACTATCTCTTACCGGCAAACAATGTTCTTCCTCCTATTGGCAGCCATCATCGTCGTTACCAGCGATGGCCGTGACAGCCAATGCGTTCTTCAAAATGACTTTTTGTAATCCGAAAAGTCTAACTGCAAACGTCTCAGTACACGAAGTACACTTAGTAAAACTCACTTGAAATTTTCACTTGAACATTCACGCACGACAAACACAACTCCCTTATTTTTACTTCCGTCACGTTCTGCTCGGCTAGCAGTAAGTGACTGACACTGTTCGGTACGTTGCACGGTCCCTTATGTACCGTCCCTGGCTCTTTAAATTCGGAGCGTCATTGCTACCTGCAGGGTCCTTCGTACAATGCGAGATTCGATGGTCAATAAAAACCTTCGATGAGGCATCTGCCCATTCTTACTACCTGCGTCGGCTAATCAGGTATAGGTGTATCATAAACAGAAGACGCAGAAATGACTATACAATAGCGACCGTTGGCCTAACGGTCGAATCCACAGGTCGACGATTATTCAAAGTAACGGCAGCGATATTCCATTGGTGAGGACGATTGTTTCCTTGCGCAAAAACGCCAATGGCGGAATTACCGTATATTTCTATTTTCCTCCGGAGGTGCTCCACATAAAAAACTCTACATGAATAATTTATTAACTAAACCAATGTGTAGCGTTACAACACAAGAATGTTTATCAACTCATGTGGGTGAAGAAGGTGTTTACCGCAAATCGTTCAATACATGAAATATTAAATTCAATGCATGAACTAACACTCCTGCATGGAATATTTCATTACATCATTTTTTAGGCTCTTATGTTACTTTCTTAATCGCTACGTCGTGGCATTACGTATCGAAACATGAGAAATCCGGGAATAAAACGTTACATGAAAACGCAGCTGATTCATGATGACAACGGATGAACGGGAGGAAGGGGTAGTGACACTACTGGTGATATCTGAATTATCCTAAAATATTAATCCTGCTTTATGTGCAGTCTGATCACTTTGCAAAAAAGCTACGTCGCTAAACTTCAATTTGTTGTCTGTGGAAATAGGGTTGTATGGTTTGAAATTGCCGTATCTTTCATGGAAAGTTAATATTCGGCTATCTGTTCGGTCGTCTCTCTTCTGTTAACGGTACAAATGCGTGATTGTGTGATATATTCATGCATGCATAATAATCCGCGAAGCGCAATCAACATAGCGGAATGATTTGAACGATGATGGAACGGCTATAGATGTTTGATCGGCAGTCGTTCTCCGTATATCCTTATTTTTCTCGCTGGACCGACGGAGAAAAGCTTTTCTCGTAAAAACATAATACCAAAGGAGGTTCAGAAAGTGTATTTAGTGTGCCCTACAATAAAACGACGAGACGTAACAACCGATGAGACAAGTTGCGATTTAATCGAGCAAAATGTGGAGCCCAACCCACGTTCAAGTCACAGGTAAGCCATTTGTTTCCTCGTCCCAGTTTTCTATTCAGATACTTTTAACCGTAATCAGGGTCAGCATATGGATGTTCGTTTTATTACTAGTCCCAAATATGATCCATGCATGATTAAATGTTTAACCAAATGGAAAACTCTTCACAGTTATAAAGCTTCACTCAAAAATAACGTCGAAAGGAACTGTCATATCTTGCTTTTCAGTTTCATCAAATCATTAAAAAATGTATAACAAGGCTTACAATAAAAACCAAACAAAAATACCTACGTTATATTCCTATTAAATTAGCAAATTATAACATTCTTTAGTGCATAATAATCTAAATATAACTTAAGCTGATGTCGTTATGAAGAAGTGTGTGTAATTGCCTTATAATGTAGTTACTTGAATAATCAAATGCCTCATTAATTCCCGCGAAGAAAACGCAGACTATATTTACATACCTACTATATGTTCATCAATAACGTCGTCATCGTGTCATCAATTTATCATGCGTGTAAACATCGTACGTGCACGTATAAATTAAAACAATATTATTTGCACATCTTAGGATGGAGCCATTAATACTGGTGACCTTGAAAATTTTCTTGACCTTCAAAATTATACCTGGTAAATGCGTGTTTAGTAATATCCTCATTAATTACCTTTCCGACATTTCTATAACGGTTATTACCGTTACTGTCATTAATGTCAGAAGGCCGAATTTTTCATTATGATGTAACCAGGTATAATTAAACCTCACAAAGAGTTTTGAAGTTAAAGAAAACTCTTTGAAGTATAGACCCTTCTCTTGTTGAAAAGGATATAAAAATAATAAAAGCAATCATCAAGTATGTAAACAATTATCACATCAGTGTTTATCAGAGATACACTGATGTGATATGATATGTATTGACGCATACAATTATGTGTAACACCCCTGTGTATCTATCTTTTTACAGTTCAGAGAGCCAAAGGCTTGTTGACAAAAGGAAAACACAGTGCGTATTATTCTAAGTTATCTTCTAGAAATGTTATTTATGTGAGTAAAATTAATTATCATATTATTCATTCAAATTGAAGAGACCAATGATTGTTTTGTAACCATTGCACTGGGCAAAGAAAAATATCAGACCTCAGTGAAAGAGAAAGCTGCTAGGGACGTAGAATGGCACGAAGAATGTGAATTAACCATTCCTGAACAAGGAAATACAGCAGAGATTATCTTGACAGCACTTCATCGTAATTTTCTGGGTGTGGATGAATTTCTTGGAACTATTAGCATACCTTTATCAAGCTTTGATATCTATGAACGACCAAAAAATAGATGGTAACCCAGAAAACTTAAATTCATTGCAAAAATACTATTATTGTTGTGCATTATGAATATTTAGTTCTTGAATATGTTGTTACGTAATGTTATTGTACTTAGGTATGTTCTCGGCAGTAAGCCAGGCAAAGAAAATACAAAGGATAGAGGTGAATTGGAAGTGAGGATTGGATTTATTGTGAAAGCAGGCAGTTTGACTGATTTAAGCAGAAAGGAACGTCACAAAAGTTCATTAGGACAATTATCTACTGCTGCTCAATCCATTGGTGGTAGTTTACTGAGCATTGGGAGCCTGGAAAAACGTAAAGGGCTAAAGAAACTTGCAAAATCAATCGGAAATCGAGTTAAAGGCAAAAGTAAGAATAAACTAGACACTGATGATATTGATGAAACAGCAGAATATGGGTTCAGAACTACAAGTCAAGAACCAGGTGAAGCAGACCCTGGAGTCATTAGTGAAGATGAAGATGAGTTTACTGTATGTTTCAAACCGAAAAGAGGAATAATTTTTTAATACTGATATTTTTTTTCTCTATAATAAGTATACTGTTATTTTTTATTATGTTCAGTTTGATGATCTGTCTCACAAGAGTTCTGCATCCTCCTTAAACATGCCAGTTTCTTCTAATAACAAAGGCAGTAGCTTGCTAGCTTCGAGCGTACTATCCAGTACTAATTTGACAGAGGATGTAAATCGGTTGACTCTAACATCCACAACAACAGTACCAAGTAAGCCACCACGGTATACAATGAGTTCATCGAGCACATCTTTGTCGAAAATTGATAACCAGGAAGATGAATGGGGCCGTAAACTTTACGGAAATCACGCCAGCAATATTCCCAAAAGGTGAAATATCGGTTTTAGGACGCTGCTTGTATTTTTTTAGATATTTTTAGGAATTGAATAATCTTGTACATTCATATAGGTGGGAAGGAAAATCGAGTCCCAGAATTGTTATTGATGAATCAAAAGATGAAAAATGGGAATCACCAGCCCGTTCACCATCACCTTCCCAATCACCAAAGTTTAAAGATATCACTGAAATTCCAAACCCTTCATCTGAAATTCTTCATCAGAAAAGTAACAAAGATGAAAAACAATTGACCATAAAGGATAAACTTTCCAGAGACGATAAATCAAAGGATAGGAAGGATGAAAAACATATCAGTCGAAGTCCAAAGGAAGAGAAGTTTACAAAGAAAGATAAAAAAAAAGAAAAAGAGAACAGAAACAAAGATGTCTCTGATGATAGTCACCCCTCGTCAGAAAGAATTATCATCGGTGGAGAAGATGCGGTAAGAAGCACGGCTATTTCTAAGAGTCAGTTGCCACAGGAAGTTCTTTCTCAATACGAAGGAAAAACGAGAGAAGTAAGTAATAAAATCGAACATTACACATTGCCATGTGGAGAATTGAATTCATTATGATAATATTTTCTCAGGATCTGATAGAACTGGTATTACAACTGCAAGGTGAAATGACTGACAAGAATAGACGCTTGACAGATCTAGAAAATTATATCGATGAATTATTGTTACGGGTGATTGAAAGTTCGCCCCGCTTGCTACAGAATCCGTACCAAGCACAAAGACGTCTATCTTCGCCTGGCCATCAATGAATCGGTCTTCATTTTGTACTCATTCGAAGACATTATAACAGGAACTTAATACAGTATGTAGATCAAAAAGCAATTTATTCCCTAGGTTTATCAGTTTCATGGGCTTAATTATTATTGAGCTAAACCTGGAATTACAAGCTTTACTTAGATGATTTAACTAGTTTTTACGACTATTCCCAAATGTTCATGAATTATCTATCTCTTGTCTTCCCAGTATACATTTCAAAGAAGGTTGTTGAATTTACATTTTGTTGTTAGTATTTTCTGATATCTTTGTATCCGTCCAATTTGCTTTTCAAAAAAGGGGTTGTATATAAATATAATTGAATGACTGTTGAAAAAAGACATGTGCCTTATGATATGTGCACTTTTATGAACAATGTAGAAAGAATGCATATTTTTAACTAATTCGTTTTTAATGCTAGAATGTATTTACAATATTTATTGCGACGAGAATTAAAAAAAGGACTTGGTCGAACATCGACCAAAAACAAAATATGTATAATCTATTTTTTAAAGTCTCTCAATGCGACGACTATGTTCTTTTATTCTTGCTAATAAAATCTATATACCATAATCAGTCTTGTGCAAAGTTTTTTTAAATTCCCATCTGTAATGCTATTATTGAAAGAAGCGCTCTGAGTGTAACGCATAGTGATTGTCACTGCTGCAAAATTGCACACATACCGTTGCCACATGCGTGTATTTGTTTTACAAAAGTACATGATTAGTATGTTTTATCGTCCTTCCAATTATATTAATTAAATTGATTACACTTCATTTTAATTTATTCGATACAGATTTATTCATACACCTGATAAAAAACATGTTAATAAACCCGATATGTGAAAATAAGTTATGCTATCCAGGCATTCTAACAAAAAATAGCGTCATGCTTCGTGATGCTAGATGGTGTGTGCGGCCCATTTTATAAATCAACGTGTACAGTACTTAATGTACAAAAAACTGTTCAGCATAAAATATTTAACATACAAGCTAAAAGTGAATTTAATTAATTCATAATTTATTAATCGAATTTAATTAAAATTTTAACCCCTTAACACACAGATTTTTTGAAAAAAACCGGCCAAAAAAATCAATTTTTTTTTTATGTAAAAAACACTTTAGAACACATCACATTGTTATTTTCAATTCTCGATTATATTCGAGTGGGAAAAATTATAGCAGCATAAAATACAACGTCGCTCGAGTTATCTCGAGTGTGCACAGTTTGGCCCGTTTAGCGCGCAAGTTAAGGGGTTAATTAATTTAATTGACCAATAAAAAAACAAGTCATAAATATTACAAAAAAACAAATAAAAATATTACAAATCAACGTGTATAGTACGTAATGTATAAAAAACTGTTCAGCATAACATATTTAACGTATGAGCTAAAACCGAATTTAATTAATTTATAATTTACTAACCGAATTTAATTAAAGTTTTAATTAATTTTATTAATTGAATAAAAAGATTACCATATTCTAAAGCAACATTCTTAACAGAAACAATTTTAGAATACCTGGTTTGTATTAGTCACGTACATTATATCCTTCCTGCGAACCTTTTCGGCTTTACGGAATTACCTATCGTGAAAATTGCATATCTGCATTCCAGGTATACGGGCGTTTATTATCCCTGACCTTTCTTAAATTTATTGAAATATCGATAATCTTCGCTTGTCAAGAGTGAGTCAGCATTTATAACAATCGCAATGTTGTGAACCTTTACGGTATTTCGACGTCATAGTTAAGGACAGCAAACAAAGGGTAATCCATAAATTTCCCAAAATGATTTCCCCAGCGCACCATCGATGAATGAACTTATTCGAAAGAATAATAGATAATGAGCCACACATTTTCCACGCATAGTGAAGGTTCAGTAATCTGATTTTCTAACAATCTCAGCCCTTTTCGACTTTTCTCACCAACCAGCTTTAAAATTTTTGACGTGTTTGATAGTCGAGAGTTATGTTAAATGTAAATAAGTAAAAATTAATATAAACAAAGATAAATAAATGTAAATAAATATTAAACTATAACGTATTGTTCCGTGCATATCATTATGGAATATTTCACATATTCCTCGGCGCACAATAATCCATACAGTTTATCGTTCTGTTATTAATAAAGGTAGACTGTGATTTTCTGATAATCTGACAATGAGTTCGTTCTAATGTTTAAAATTTGTTTTTTTAAAGTCTGGCTTTGAAATCTTTTACGCATTTTGTAGTCCACAGTTATATTGAAAGCAAATAAATTTTCGATAAATATGAACTGGTTCTTATTGTTAATTTAATTATATCACTATACTCTGCTTTGAAAGTACAATGTGGCTTTACCTATTTCCCGATAATCCTAACGGGGCCCGGTTTATATTGACTCGGATTATTGTAATTCTACTTTATATTTATTTTCTCGTAGTAGGCAGAATTTAAAAAATGAGTAATCTTGTCGCAACATTCCTGTGTTTCAGATATCTTACTCTGTTTGAATATTTAATGTATACTCAAGGCAGAATAGAAAATGATTCTTGTTAAGATTATCATGAAACTGGGATAATTCGAAGTTGAAGTGATCGCTAGCAGTATTTCAATTAACCAATAATTCTAATTAAAGAAGTTTTCATCATATCCATGATCTCCTCAAATAAAATAGAATCAAATAATTTACAAAGCGTTAATTATTAATTAACATTAATATATATATACATTTATTGAATGTTTATCTGGTGAAAAACTAACAGAATTACCTTTAATAATTGGTATAAGTGTTTAAGCAAAGATGAACTGTTTATTTATGTTTATCGTAATGTGTATTTCATTTGACAATAATAATGTAAAACTCTTTCTACATCGCGGAAAGGTGTCAGATATTGTATGCTTAAAGAAAACGGGTCATCACCTGACGCTCATGGGGCTCCTTTTTCTGCTAGAGATTTAAAATAGGTTGTTTCAAATAATAAATAAAGGAAGTTGATAAAAAATGTTTCCTTGACAAAAAAAAGGTTCAAATCATCCAAAATTATATTCAAATTAAACACGCAGTTATACATTAAAATTATGGAAAAATTCAAAGGAACAACAAAAATTTCGAATCAATCATTTTTAAATTACTCAAATATTACTTTAGTACTGTTTAATAGTGCATCTATGCAACAAAACTATCGTATGTAAAGTGAAACAAAACTTGCCCTCTGAATCTTTTGACAGAATACAATTCCGGGATTTATGGTTTTAAAAATGTAATTAACAAAAAAAACATGCATTAATTTTTTAGATATTCAGGCAAGATGAGGCAAGTCTTAAAAAAGTTCGGCGATTACATTCATTGTTGTCACGCACTCATCCAATGTTGCCGATTGCTCGAAATAATTCTATCTATCACCGCTAGGGCCCCAAAAAAGTGTTACCTGCGCATCAGTTGGCCCACAGATTTCTAAGTGAACTGTCAAACTCCATGTTGTCATGTATGGTGATCAGCAGTGATCAATGGTGATCAGCGGTGATCGGTAAGGGAGAGTTTGCTTCACCGAACGTTAACCTTATATTTTCAACATAACCTTATATGTGCAAAATAAACTTACAAAATAAAACTATTGAAAACATAGTTTCTGTGAAGAAAATTAAATAATATTAAAGTGTAGGAATGGGCAAGAAAGAGAAAAAGAGTAAAAAAAGGAAAAGCCACAAAAGGTCACGTTCTGACAGTGTAAGTAATTAAAATAACAAATTTCTACATACATTACAGTACTGTTTTATTCTCTTAAAGAAAGACACAATAACTTGAAATTATTGCAGAGTTCAAGCATGAGTGATGATGACAGGTCACCAAAAAAAAGCTGTAAACCTACTTCTATTTCTGAGCGCTCACCAGAGGGAAAAGTCCTCAAGAGGGATGAATGGATGGATTTAGCAGGATCTTTGACATCTTCATGTTTTTCACGGACAAGAGAGAAGAAGAAAGATGTGCCACCTACTCCTTCAGCAATAACAGAAAAGCCAGGTCAGAGCAGCAGAGAATTAAACCCATATTGGAAAAATGGAGGTACAGGATTACCACAGGCTCATCAAGAATCAAAATCTGAAGTTACAATGGATGTTACCTGGTTAAAAAAAAGCTTGAGAAGGGCAGAAGAACAGGCGTTAGAACAAGGAAAAACATTGGAAGAAGTAGCAGCTGAAAGATGGGGTGTGAGTTCTACATTGTGAATATAATTATATAAATGGTGTTGAAATTTTTCATTTAATAAGTCATTTATGTTTCAGTCTTTAGAAGCTATAAAATCACAGATAGCAGATGCTGAACAAAGAGACAGAAAATATAATAAATTTGATCACAGAAGGTACAACAGACATCACAATGAAAAGCATCAATCCTTTAGAAAACCCAATGATAATATTAGTGTCCATACAAGAGTATCTGATGAATCAAATTCTCATCGAACTAAACGGTGGCAAAAACCAAGCCATGATAAAAAAGTCATTGAGCACCAATCAGAGAATTCTAATCAATCCCATGAAGGTGGGAGCAGTAACAGTATAGATGCAAAAAGTGAATCTTTAGATTTGACAGAAGCTGAAATGAACAAATTAGGAGCAAAAATTGTGAAAGCTGAAATCATGGGCAACCAGGTTAGTATTGAACTGATATAGAAATGTTAATTTCTTGAAAACATACATTAATTAATACCCAATTATGTGCAGGATTTGGCTAATCAGTTAAAGGAACAGTTAGAAGAAGCTAGAAAACGTGCTCCTGCTCGAAAAGATGATATTAAGAATAGTGAAACTGTAATACTAACAAGAATGGATCATAAAGGTAATTGTGAATAACTTCTATGAGACCGTTTAACTCCTTCATATTTCATTTTCATTTTGTATCCGTACACTAGGTATAGAAAGGCCGCTAGTACTGAGAGATCAATCCAAATACCCGCCTAGCCGTTCTGGAAAAAAGAAGATTTCGGAAACACATGTGTCGGGTGAAAGAGTTCGCTATTTCGCCGATGATGATAAATACAGTTTGCAAGAAATGGTATGCAGTTATATTCGAATATTACATATGTACAGATTGTGTACTAAATTTTCAACTTACAGTTTCAACATGAAAGGGGTAAATCAGCGAGCGAGGACGATTCAATGCTTGCTAAAATGGCTTCAAAGGTAACACATTCGATCAATTCATCGTTGATGTTGTTCCACCTATACCTTTTTGTAATCTGTTTTTATGTCCGATTTCAGAGCAAGGATTTGGATGATATGTTTGAACAGCAAATTTCACAGAAAGGATTCAATAGTAAACAAGATAATCGTGATCGTATATCTGCTATCAAAGAACATCAAAAAATGTCAAAGTCTTTAGATTCTTGTGCATGGTGTGTTGAATCTAAGTATATGATCAAACATATGATTGTGGCAATGGATTCGATGATTTGCTTAAGTCTTCCTGCTTACAAGTCGTTGGTACAAGGCCATTGTATATTAACACCCATTCAGCATGTTTCGTGCGAAGTACAATTAGACGAAGATGTGTGGTCTAAATTACAGGTATAAATAAATACAATTAATTATGGTTAACAATATTGTTAAAATTATTTTGTTATTATACTTAACAAATTTTTTATTTTCAGGAATATAAAAAGGCTCTGATTAATATGTTTAAAGATCAGCAGAAGACCCCAATATTTTTTGAAGTATTCAAGGGTCACAGGAAGTTTCCGCATATGCAACTACAGTGTATACCATTGCCGGCTGAAGTTGCTAGTGAGGCACCCATGTATTTTAAGGTAAAGTCATAAACATTTTATAATTGTTCTAAAAACATCTGTCCAATATTGATATTGATATGTTATTTAGAAAGCTTTACTGGAATGTGAAACAGAATGGTCAACAAACAAAAAAGTTGTTGACTTATATCAGAAAAATGTACGTCAAGCTATTCCAAGAGGTTTACCGTATTTCGCAGTAAACTTTGGAAATGGTGGTGGATATGGTCACGTGATCGAAGACATTCAAATATTTCCTCAGAATTTCGCCGAGGTACTTTGCAATTTTTATTTATCGTTATTAAACACAACATTTGAGTAATTCGAAAAATGCTCCTTCCAGGAAATAATCGGCGGAATGCTAGATTTAGATCACAGTTTGTGGCGCAAACCGAAGAAAGCAAAGTTCGCTCAGCAGAAAACAAAAGTATTGGAGTTCGGGAAGATATGGAAAAAATATGATCCTAGTTCCACTACAGGCTAATAAAATGTAAAATATTGAAGTGGGCATGTACACAATTTTGAAGATAATTTATTTCCTACAAATCAGACGACTTAAATACAATACATTCTATAAAACATTACGTCTTATTATTTGGAAATCCTGTCACTGACCATCTACCTAAGAATTGTTTTAAGACATATGGAAAAAGTGCCATCATTTTAAAACATTCTCCCATCTTATCTGAATCTGTTATCATGTGGTACCCTGATTCTACATATTCCTTTTGTTTGGGCGTTGCAGTCTTTAAAATCTTCTTCAGCCTGACATCAATTCCAAGATTTCTGAGAAAATTTCTTTGACTCAAGGGGCCAAAGACTATCACTTTATTATCTTTTTCTGCGATGTTTTTCAGTAATGAAAAATCAACATCCGCGGTTAGATCGGCACCTCCAGGATTCATTAACGGATCCTGCTGGGAATGACGATAAAATGCACGAAAAGTGTCAGTTTTCTCTCCATTGTGACCGTAATCACCAATCAAAGCGAATCCACCATTTTCCATTAGAAAGGTAGACAAATATTCCACAATGACCATACTTCGCGGACTAATTTCAACATGATTTCGCTTCTCATCTGCCTAAAATATATATTTCAGGGTTCTCAAACAATTCCCATAAATCATTGGCAGATATCATGCTTACTGGTATATAAAATTGACTAGCAAGCGTTGGTGTAGGTGACAATACATATCGAAATTTTTTTTTGTCCGTTTGTTCATCTATGTCAACCAAGACTTCATTCCAACCATTAGGAGTTTTCTAAAATTGGATTCTGTCAGCTATTGCAGATTATAAAATGATATTTATTTCGTATAATCTTATTAAATACCTCAAACTTATGTATTGGTAAAGCATCAAAAAATTCATGTGCTACAAATACACTGAATTTTTTAGGTACATCATTCACAGAATGATACCAGTACACATTTATACCATCTTCTGTTTCACCTTTTTTATAATAATTATTCGTATTTTGCTTATCTGTTTTTTGAGGTTCATAATTCTGTACAGAGACCTGTAAGCTTTCAGCTTGCACAGAAGCAAGAATGGGACTAACTTCTACTAAATGAATTGATAATTCCTCTGTAGCACGAAGTTTTTTAAAGACCTGAAACAGCCGTACTATACAAGGTGTCTCAACTATTAACAAACTTTGACAATCTGTAGTGGCACCCATAAGAAAAAAGTTTATATTCACAATGTTTATATGTATTTCTTATTGCATTATTTCTGAAATATATAATTATGAAATTAATTTTTATTGTTTGTGTACATCAGTGGGTCAGCTAGTTAAGTTATATTAAACTAAAAGTTTATTCTAGTGATTGAAACAGGAGATGAACATATCAGTAAAATTGCTAATGTCTGTCAAAGTTCAAAAGAGAATAGAAAAACATGAAAAGTAATAATCAACTCAATAAAAATACATTGTGAATTATGCATATAACAAAGTGGTTTTCACTTTAAGAATTCCTTCAACTGATGAAGTCTCCTTCAATAAAATTGACTTCCTACACACCAAAGCATTTCCTTTACATTAAAAACTGAAAAACTGTTCATTTTGATCCAATTTCCAACCAATCTACATAGACAATTGCAAAAACTTTGATCTTTCTATCTCAGAAATACAGCAATATCAGATGTACAATTATATAATCTGTTTTTTTTGTTTTGGTTGTCTCTACATGCTATAAGTTTGTCCAGTAATAATTGAGGTATGTTCTACACCTATTATCTGATATCCTTCTAAAATTACTGTTTTATACATGTGAACATTTTATGTACCCTTAAAATATCCTTCATTAATGTACCCTTTCCAGGTCCTAGTTCAACAAGCTGAAAAGGACCCTTGGTTATTTTTCTGCATTCAGTTAATATCCACATTGCTATCATCTGTAAGACATATTTATCATATGGGTTTCTAAAAGTTTTCATCCTTATCAATTTCATTCAATCAATATCCTTAGTGTACTTCTCCAAAAAGTTGAGTAATCTCCGGGGAAGTTACAAAATCTCCTCTTTGGCCAAAGACATCATTTTTAGTCGTATAGTAACCTGCAATGGGGTTAGTCAGACATTCGCTCATATATTCCGCGATAGTTATCGGTCCGTTAGCAAGGATTTTCGCGCGTAAATTTCGGTAAAGATCTACTTTCTCTTTCACTGGTTCAGATGCAGTTTTTGTTGAACACCGTCGACTCTGATTTATCAATGATTTCCTGCATCCTTCCCCTAACCTATCAACCAAGGCGAAACGACCCATTCGAACAAGTGGCAGTATTTTCATTGCCCCTTTCATATTGTTTACTACACTTTAACGCGTGTCAAGTTTATTAAATCTCAATGTGTATGAGTTACACTATAAAATCACGATGTAATGACACTCCGCTTAAATTCCTCTTTCATTCGCTGTCTCGGAGAATTGAACAACGGCATGTGAAGCGCTCCAGCTGTGCACGGTCATGATTCGTCACAGATGAGGAACATTTAGCAAATCAGCTGATGTAGCGGAGCATGGTGTCTTTTTGACACTATAATTCCTGAGTTACCACCACTTCATGCCATTCTATTCTCATTAATTGACCTTGCACAAGAGACCAATCTTGCCGCGTGACCGTCTAACTGTGTGATGGATTATTCCTTGAGTTTTGTGTAAACTTAACAATTGAAGATGCAGGCGACGTCACTGAACACCGGATACCCGCGAGTAAAACGTCAGACTTCAAAATTTTTACTATCAAGCTTGTTACCAATTTTAATTTATTTGTGTTTACTGAAGTAACTTTTACTTAAATGACTTGCCTAAATTTCGACATTCTGACACTTTCTACAACATGAGGTGGAAAAAAATCGTGATATCATGAACTTTATTATCCAGAATTGAAAACCATACAAAGAGTTATTACAACAGGCTGCTTTCGTTATACGATAACAGTGGGTCGACCCGACGACAGATTACAAATGACCTCGTAAAATTGCACGAGACCATTTGTACAAATACTTAGAGATAAGATGCAGTGAGGATTATTGAGGAAAATGTTGATCGTGCGATTACTTCCTCATCAATCAAGTTATCACTTCCGCACTATTATTAAGTGTGTTGATCACACACTAATTGGTCGATTGTTGGCCACGAACAGTTCATTGAATCTTCGTGTGGACGGTGTAATTAAATTCGTATTAGTACAATTCTTTCATTTTATTTGAAATAATCGTTATATAACGTAGAATTCTTAGGCAATAATGACCTTTGAATTGGTCAGAAAACTGCGGTGTGAAAAACGCACATGTCGGCATATTGAAATGACAAAGTGTCAAATTTCTTTACAGTTGAAAACATGATTCTGTAGAATCATTTCCCACCGGTTCAAAGTCTCTGCTGTTGCAAATTACTTTATGATGTCTGATGATATGATTGTGATAAATTAGTTATTACACTGTTCTACTTATTGTTGTTGACTTAAAGCTTTGCAGATTATTTGCAGCTGATATAACGTTTCATGTAAGTTTATCGTTTATCCCTCTGTTCACTTATATTACAGATACATGTCACGTGGTTTGATGAGAACATGAAGATAAGGTACATTCTTAAAAGTTTGGCTTAATCTGAATATAAAGGTTTAATCGTAATTACGATGGACAAGCATGAACCTCTGCTCCACCTCCAAGTAGAAAGGCCACTTTACCAACAGGAAGATTTGAATCAGGCCTATCATTATGAAGGACCAAAGACATATTGTGAGATTTATTTTTATTTACAATAACATTTTTTACTGTTAACCATTATAATATTTCTGATTATCATTTGTTCATAATTAATACAATGTTCAATGACTTTGAATTTTATAGCAATCAAGGAAGTCACAAGTTCATTCAAGCCTAAGAATTGTAAATCATGTGTTACTTCTATGGTACCAGTGGTGCAATGGCTCAGGGAATACAACTGGAAAAGGGATATAATTTCAGACATTATTTCTGGTTTAACAGTAGCAGTAATGCATATTCCTCAGGGCATGGCTTATGCACTCCTGGGAAATTTACCTCCAGTAGTGGGGATATATATGGCGTTTTTTCCTGTCCTGGCATATTTTTTCTTTGGAACATCTAGGCATGTGTCTATGGGTAAGAAGTATGAATATCAATATTGTGGGTGAGGATTTAGCAAAAAATGAAATTAACATAAAAAAAACTTTTCAAATAGGAACGTTTGCTGTTGTTTGCTTGATGACTGGCAAAGCTGTGGGAGCATATTCTGTTCCCCACAATGACCTTGCAGGGCACAATTATACAGAAATTACCTCTCAATATGTTAATGCAACAATGATCAATACACATACACCGATACAGGTGGCAACAGCAGTGACATTAATGGTTGGAATATATCAGGTAATATTTATTAATTCCGAATTCCTGAGATAACAGTATTTACAATATATTTTACAAATTTTTCTTTCCTAGATTATAATGTATGTGTTCAGATTGGGGGTTATAAGCACATTGCTCAGTGAGAGTTTAGTTAACAGTTTTACAACTGGTGCTGCTGTTTATGTGTTGTTATCTCAAATCAAGGACCTTTTAGGCTTGAAGTTGCAAAAACAGAAAGGATATTTTAAACTTATATTTGTATGTATGAAATGAAATCCAATGTCGAATGATATATTTTGATCTAACATTATTTTTTATTAAATGATTCATTTTAGACTGTACTTGACATCTTTAAAGAAATACCAAACACAAATTTTGCCGCCGCGATCGTGTCGGTGATATCAATTATTATTTTAACTTTCAATAACGAGTTTTTAAAGGTGCGTGTGTTTGCGTTATTATCGTATGGTATCTTGATGAAAATTAATAATAATAAGAGTTAATACTTTTAGCCTTTCGTCAGCAAAAAGTGCAATATGCCAATACCTATAGAATTAATCGCGGTTGTCACGGGCACTTTGATATCAAAGTATTGTGATTTAGCCACAGCTTACGATATTAAAACTGTTGGAGATATCCCAATCGGGTATGTAAAATTTAAATCTCTCTGATGAAAACGGCAAATGTGCTTAACTCACATTGCACAACCAACATATTTATTGTCTCTATAGATTGCCAAAACCGGAAATACCTTCACTGGATTTGCTTCCCACAGTTGCCATAGACAGTATTGCAATAACCATGGTGTCTTACACGATAACTATATCAATGGCCTTAATATTTTCACAGAAGCTAAACTACGAGATAAACTCGAATCAAGAATTATTTGCAATGGTAAGGTACAGTTTTGGAAGTCTTAAAATTCTTGTTAGTGCGAAACAAATGAATAATTACACAGAAATTTCTTTACATCTCAGGGCATTAGTAACATAGTAGGATCCTTCTTTTCATGTATGCCAATATCAGCATCATTAAGCAGATCCCTGATACAGCAAACGGTTGGAGGTCGTACTCAAATAGCCAGTGTTGTATCTTGCTTCATACTATTGGTGATACTTTTATGGATTGGGCCTTTCTTTGAGCCTCTTCCTAGATGCGTACTAGCATCAATTATTGTCGTAAGTAGTAAAAGAAAAAATAAATCAATGGCCGGAAAATACAAAATACTTTCGGGCTATTTCAACGCACTGCAATATCTATTTGTGAACACTAATAAACAACTTTCAGGTGGCTTTAAAAGGAATGTTTGTACAAGCTGGCCAGTTCGTCAAATTCTGGAAACTTAATAAATGTGACAGTCTGATCTGGATTGTGACATTTTCTGTTGTAATTCTAGTAAACATAGATATTGGGCTTCTAGCTGGAATACTCACGTCGCTGGCTATTATCTTGATACAAAGTATAAAGCCTTACACTTGTTTGTTAGGATACATCCCTAACTCGGATTTGTATCTGGACCTTGATAGATATAATGCGGTAAATTTAATTAGGCACAGTAATTGCGCATAAAAAATAGTTAATTACTCTTTTAACCCATTAAATTCATGTTTACAGGCAGTAGAATTGAGCGGAATAAAAATCTTCCATTATTGTGGAAGTCTCAACTTTGCCAATAGTGGCAATTTCAAATCAGAATTATATAAGTTGGTTGGCATTATACCGCAGCAAGTATTGAAACGCAGAATGAAATTGGAAAAGAAGGGTCTTTATACCGACGAACAGGAATTCGAAGAATCGGAAAAATTGTGTTGTATAATTATAGACATGAGTGCAATGTGTTATATAGATCCTAGCAGTGTCAATACCATACACGCGATTGCAGCAGAGTACGCACAGATTGACGTACAGTTTTATCTCGCCGGATGTTCTAGTCACATTTTCGAAACAATTAAGAAATGTGACCTTTATGCTCATGGGAAACTGACATTCAAAATATTCCCGACCATACATGATGCCGTTACTTACACACAAAATCAGTTGAGATAATGAATATCAGTCAGAGCTACTGATACTTAACATATTTTCATACAGATCAATATAGATCAATACAGTTCATTACTTTCTCAGTAATGTTTATCAATTATCCTGTTTTATACCCCGCGAACTGTGATAATAGAGGTCTGTATCATTGTTACTACTTCATGAATATTCTTGTAATGTTGTTGTACATACTTGGAATACCTTAGGATACAAGGTACAGACTGCAAGAGACAAATATTAAAAGCTGAATATTTTGTAAGTTGTACTTACCTTATTGGGTGATCATCAATATTTTAAAACTTGTACAGGTTTTCTTATACTCAAATAAGAAATGTTTGTCTTCTCATGAAGTCACTGTACTTAAAATTATAATGCATAAGCTGTACAAAGGAAATACGTTATATACTTAATGAAGTAATATAAATAATTTGAAGACCTGAGTTTTAAATAAAATGTGTCTATATACCACATGTATATAATAAATAATTCTTGAATAAATTTGTGTTCATTCGTTTTAGTTATATTTTGAAGATGGAGCCTATAAATAACCATAAAGTTATTGAAATCACATTAGTGGAGTAATCACTCTTTATTCATAGCGATCACCCTATGTACAGAATATCAGCACTTCGAATACATCGCATGACATTCATGTCACAACTGACTTGTTTCGAGTACACTAGTTTTATTGATGGTACGATCGTACAACTTCTGTTAACGATTCATTTCCTCTAGATTTCCGCGGCAGTGTCGATCTCGCAACCGATGCGTCGATTTATTGCAAAATAAATACTCGAAAGAATCATACGCAGAACATCGTTCAACGATGTAGCGACAGGGAGGGAATTACAATTGATCTATATGGATTCTAATTGGGACCGAGTGACGATCCAGTCGATGCGTTAACAATGAAGTTATACTGAAATTAAGCAAGGCCGTATTTCTTTTTCAGAGATTCCGGCATTTCTGGTGGTGGTGGTCGGGGCATGCGGAGCCAGACTTTAACAGCATCGTAGATGAACCATTGCGCGGCAGTAAGAGTACCAATCATCACAATCCTAGGGCCAAGTCCCTTCCATACTCCAGCGAATCCAAGTTTCCTTAATACGTCACCGGCTGAAGCACCCTTCTCCTGGTTCAGTTTAGATACCACCTGGAAACCAAAGATGTCATTGTATGGGCCGCACAATTGTTTTGTTTGACCTGTTTTGTATAAAGTACAGTAGGTATCTTTACTTACAGAGTCAGCAGGGTGAGATACGACAGCACAGAATACTCCAGCGATATAACCAGCGGCGAAAGTAACGATCAACTGCTCGCCCTTCGTACATTCCTGCCTGGGCTTTGGAACGACGTATTTGTAGAGCAACTCGAGCGTGCGCTCGAAGCAGGCGAATTTCATCATTGTGTATGGAATTTGACGCAACCATAAAGGTACCAGACCCTTGTAGAAACCGCCAAGACCCTCATCTGCATACATCTTAGGGAGGGCCTGACGCAGATTGTTTGCGTATCCAGGCATCGTTTGAATTCTGACCTGAAAAAGTGTCAAAAAATTTCAATGAAAGAATAACCAGTGAAACTGAGAGAATCATAAATTCTTTAACAACTTACAAAGTATCTTGTGTAAAAACACAACTATGCAAGGGTAAGGAATAGTGGAATGTGATTGGATTGCTCTGAACCCCAGCTTCTTTCATTTAATAGGATGTGGGGGATGGGACAAACAAGGAAGACTTTTATCTGTATGCAATTAGAATTATAGATAACACTTCATGTTTGAGATACAACCATACAAAATTACCTTGGCAGCCTCGAGTGGAGCCAAACCAATGTCAGCAAAGAATTCCGCGGAGGCAGAAGATACTAAGTACAGGGAAGTTCTGTACTCATAAGCCATTTCCTCACCAGCAAGAGCAGAGTAGTAAACTTTAAACACCTCATAGAGTCCAAACTTGAACATTCCTTGAATAGAGTAACCGAAGAAAGTAGGTGCCCAGCCCTTAACCAAACCTCTGGTTCCATCTTCAGCCAGAGTCACCTATTGTAACAAATGTCAAAAATAAAAATTCAAAACTATTTTTATTGTCGCATAATAGCACGTAATGAATTTTGATATACACTTACTCGGAATCCATTGAAAACAGATTTGTATTTGGCTGGATCTACTTGGATACGGCATTTGACTAAATCCAATGGTGTAACCATAGTGTGAGTGAGACCGCATGAGAGAATACCACCAAGGCCACATAGCATGAAATATTTGTTAGATCCAAACTCGCAGCTATCTGTAGTGTATAACAAAAGGTGATGATCAATCAAATCATATATAATTATTTCAATATTAAAATTACATAGAACTATTATCTCCACTGTCCAGAAAGTGATATAAATTATTCGTGGAATGTATAATGTTATTTAATGGAAAATGAACTTCTTAACATTTGTATTGGCAAGTGCTGTTGATCAGCTGATCGGTGTACCTGTAATTTGTGTAGGTTTCGAATCTGGCACTATACCAAAAATGTTATCTGGACGAACCTTGTCCTAAATTCAATAATAAACTCGCACGTGCGCATGTCATTGCTACGTTCTCGGTCGCGGTCAAAGTTACGTGTCTGTGCCAGAGGCCAACCATTATTTTTATTTGCAAATCGCAACATCGAACAAAAACCATCTCCCAAATGCATAACGGAGATTGACGCGCGCTTAGCGACAAAATGGCCGATCCTTATGCAATGCTTCGTTGGTTAACTGGCTTAACATGCCGATAGACAATAAATATAAAGAAATGCTTTATTTTTAAATAAAATAGGTGCCGCTTTTCTCTGTATTTAAATAAAAACGTTGTTTTGACATAAAGAAAATAGAAACGTTAGTAATAAAATGGAATTTATTTTTGCACTCATATCGCGAATATGAATGGTCCACGCGGTTATATAAGTTATGATCTGTCAGTCAAAAGTTTGATAAACTAACGAAATAGGCTTAAATAGGCCTCTGGTAATTATTGATTAAGCATGCGGGTATTCACGAAGTAATGTATCACGTGTTCTTGTCGTGAACACGATGTTAAAGTGACTGATGCTCTCATGGTCATGAAATTACAATGGGCTTCTCATTTTTCTTTATATTTAGGGTTATGTAACTGTCTAAAACTCTGGATATTGAGACAACGATAGGTTATGTGATTCGGTAATGAATATGCCAGATAAGTAATGAAATGACGGTTTGTGACTTTTAAGTTTTTATGTTATATCTATAGTACAGTTACCCGAAGTCGTTGTAGGATGTTAAATTTCGGGCAGGATATTTAATTATAGTTTCGCATACTAAATT
This sequence comes from Hedychridium roseum, assembly GCA_963989215.1. Classification (NCBI taxonomy): domain Eukaryota; kingdom Metazoa; phylum Arthropoda; class Insecta; order Hymenoptera; family Chrysididae; genus Hedychridium; species Hedychridium roseum. Next base: position 4,168,207 of record OZ022308.1, read on the forward strand.
TAAGGAAACTACTTACCGCCGCCTTCGATCGAAGCAGCAGCTATGTGACGGTTTCTCACTAATCCTTGAGAAGTTTCGTCCTCCCCGTGACACTTTGCAGCCACAGGCAAACTGAACGGATTCAACTTGGCAGCTTCCAGCATTGACGACCACATTTTGTCGTTGGTATCTCTCCTTGGCCTGTGGAAAGTATCGATTTATGTCAAATTTGAACGTAACATACGTTAATTGTATTAAGCAAATGACAATTGTACGAAACCTGGGGATAGAACACACGCCTCCGCGTTCCCTAACGAGAGTGGAAAAGAGGGACCCGTTCTTGTGATAAAACCAAAGAGGATGATATAGAGTGAAGATGATATATATATTTTTCTGCCTTTAGCTTCGCGCTCCCTCGTGCGGATGAAATAAATAACTGAATCTGGAGCTGTGATATGATTGTTCAAATAGTTTCGTTGGTTCTTTTCTTACACTTTACATTTTCATCGATATGAAGAAAGAGTGGCTTTTATAAATGTAAGGTATGTTAGAGCAATATACTTTAGATAATACAGGTGTTATGTTGTACACATTACTTTCTAACATGTCGCTTTCATTTAATTTATAAAGCTGTTACCGCATGCAACGCATTTCTCAAAATCATGTTTTTATTAAAAGCATATAATTATTTTTTGTTCTCATTTCTGGACTTCTAATATCCTAAAACAGATTTTCAGTATAGGCAGGGTCCCATGTCTAATCGCTTAGTTTTATATGTTTCTTTTCGAGTTGCCTGTAATAGGCGTGAGTGTATGGCTACAGATAACGAACACTACAAGGTTGCTATATTAAAAAATATGTTATATTCGTAATATGCTCCGATATGCTCCTTACGATCTGCAGCCCAGTAACCCTCCAAGGTACTGAAAGTAAAATTGCGTTTTAATGGGTGACAGAACATTCGAACTTATTGTTCTTCTGCTATCTTTTCGTTGATTATTTTCGGACATATTAAAAAAGCAAAATTTGGGAGGTAATTGCGTAATTGTTTGACTGCATATCACGGAATTTATAAGGAGCTGAGTACAATTTAAGATAATCTTTGATTACGGATTTTTTTAGAACAGTTCCTGCCATATCTCTGGAAAATGAATTAGGAAAAAATCTCTGAACTTCAGTAAATTAGTAGCAGTAGTGTAGATATACCACCAAGAAACAGAAAAGGGCTACCGTGTTATCAACAAGTGAAGACAAAAGAGAATATAAATGTTTATCGATTTTGTCTTGCTTTTGGCTTTTTAATTATGTTATATATATCTTGCTTGAATCAATTAACATTTATTTAAAAATATGTACTAAATATATGTACTTTTTAAATACATAATATTGTTTCATATTGATTTGTTAAGTTTTCAATGTAAAATGTGTATTCGAATTGCACATTTTCAACTTACACGCCATTTTTGCGGGGGTCAAACCACCATATAAGTCGAGGATTAGGTGCACTTGCGAATCATCTTCTACAATCCCTATATCCTGTATAAATTTTGGGGTGATAAATTATTATCTTCTCTTTTTGTGCTCCGTCCACTTTGCATATAGGCAGTTATTGTTGTAATAACATTATATATTTATAATTATATCATTATATAGGGAGATGGACGACAGTGGTTGCACACGTCGGCGAATCCGTAGTGGTGTCGGCATGAAATATATACAGTGGAAGGCGCTTAATTGGGGTAGTTGGGCGAAGTCAACTTGTCCCAATAAAACGGTTTTGTTTCAATTAAGCGATTTTTATTTTTAATTTCAAGAATGATTCATATGTATGGACATACATTTATATGGTCATAAGAATAAGTAGTAAAATTGATCAAGAACATAGTTTAATCAATGTGAACATCTACATAATATATTTAATATGTATACAATATGACCATTATAAAAATTTAAAGAACTATGGTACATTTGGAACTTTGGTAATCTGTAAGTTGAAATTGTGTTCAACACTCATTAGGAAGTTTTGTCGCTTTCAAAGTAACGATCAAGAGTTTGCTGCCATATTTTCCTAATGCCCTGCTGCCGTATAAAATCTGCGCAAACGTCTAGTGAGTCCATGGGACTTCGTGCCGACTCTTTTTTCTCTGTGGCGGCATCAATAAAATGAAATGCTCATAGCTGCGCAGGAAAAGAAATCAAACGGGTAGCCACCCAAACACACGTGCACGCCGTTCCTTATAGATTACCGCCGATTATTAACCTTTCTGTCCCAATAAACCGAGATACTGTTTCTAATAAACAAAGTAAACTACATTGTTTTGATACGGTTGTTTCTGTTTTTCGCCTTTTATCTCAAATAAGCGGCTGTTCCTATTATCCGGCGTCTCTAATAAGCGACTCCCACTGTATAAAGGGATGAAAGAGGATAGTCCCAATTAATAGTTACCGATTACTTACATTGACCGTAATATATAAATACCTAATACATAAGGGTCTGCAGGAGTATGTTTGACTCTGACAGTTTCGTTCATTCTTGGTTTTGAGTGTTGCAGCTTTACCAAATTGTGTTGTGCAGCAAACTCCCGTATATTCCCGCGCCGAGGATATTGCAACTACTGTTTTCGTATAATGCGATTCCTCTTACAACGTGTCGACTGCACTTTATAAGAGAAATTTCAATTTGAAAAAGTTAGTTTATTAATTTAGTAACTGTTAGAAATGATCCCTGTTTTATCAGATATAAGGTTGAGCTTTGCAAATTAAGTTGCTGTGTACATTTTTTAGCTCATTCTTGATCCTTCATTCATTGGATGCGAAAACAATATTTTTTTTAAGTGAAAAATAGTTATACATTTTTGGACACAGTGAAATATTCAATGAACAGTTTTGTATTGGCAAGTGCAATTTTATAGTCGTTGCTATTCTCATAATAATGGATTTTGAGGTAAATCAGGTGATCTTTTTAAAGTGATTATACAAGCAATAAACAGTTTGAAACAATCACACTTAATAGTATCTTTCCTAATCAGTGGTACAATAATGTTCTTCATACTTAGTAATGGAGTCTTCCATGTAAGTTATTTTGGTAATTTTTATGTCTTCATTATCTTTATCATTCATATAATGATCTGAAATGGACTGAACTTATATGGCATGCTTATAGTCGGCGTATATACAAGATATCACATTCGCAGTAATAAAAGCTGTAAGTGATACTAGCAGGTTACAAGTAAATACTTTTTACTGATGTACCTACAGTTTCTGACATCTGTATTTAGTTCTATTTCTCATTAGTAAAACTGTAAAACTCCAAAACATTCCTTTCATTTTACACATTATCTGATATTATCTACGCACTAGATGCATGTAATGATGGTATTGCTCCAGGAATTGATAATGAATGAAATTCTTATTTTCAAATTTTACCTTCCCTAAAATGCTTATTGTACACTTCATATTTAATTATAATTATAATGAGATAGTGCTTTTCCTCGTTTGAATGCTGTAATTCAATCAGAAGAAAAGTTTTCTTTTTCTTAATGATTTTGAAACCAAAGTTTTATTGACTTGATTTGATTTACTTGTGGCCCATAAAACTCAATAAAAATTTTGAAGACAAAAATACCGAATCATGAAACACCTATGAGTTATGTGTTTTATTTAAGTCCTTACCTACACATCAAGCGGTTTAGAAAAAATAAACATGTATCACTGCATTTCTTTGCAAATTGTACATTTGTGCGACATTTTACTGATATATCTTTAGGCCGGTATAAACACACGTCGCTGAAGTTCAGTGCTGAAATTTAGAACACCAATCAAGCCCGTCAAACCGAAAACAATGATCAAAAATGACTAGAAAGGAAACTCATCCCTTCTGTTTCAGCAACCTAACATGTTATCCGAACTTCCACTTTATTTAATTCTCTTTGCCTGTAGTATAATCTTGACATTTCTGCATATAACGGTACCCGTTACCAACCAAAATCACTGACTTTACCCACAGCTTCTAGAAGTCTGTGACTTTACCACACCGACTAGGTTTCCAGGCCGCTAGTTGAATGCGCTGTTTAGTCACTGATATATACATTATTGGTCTAGTTTTGTATTATATATAGAAGTGTCTGATCGTGTGTCGTCTATACTCTGCTATCACAGACTTGCTATACTCTATCGCCGCACGTGGGGGTGCAGACAGTGGACAGTGTCAAGCTACACGAATCTCTGACTCACCAGTGCATGTTAAAACGGGATAAACTTATTTTAGAATTCATGCTGATTGTGTTGGATTTTTCGTGTGTAACTTATAAACGTCATATTATTGAACAATAATTGTTAAAATGGTAAGTTAGAAAACTTGGAAAATTTTTAAGAGTAGGTGGATATGAGTTATTTATGGTGTCACCTTATAAGGAGATCTACAAAAACATGAATAAATACGTTTGTGCATATTCTCCACGTTATCGCGTGAAAAGTGTTACGAAAACAATGATAATTAATCGCCACAGTCACTGTTGTTTTCTAAGTAAATAATTGATTGTTCACTAGCAAGATCCAAATGAAGACACAGAATGGAATGATATTCTTAGGCAGAAAGGGATTATTCCTGAGAAAGAGAAGGAAAAAGAAGTCACAGAAGACCAGATAATAAATCTTTTGGAAAGCACAATTGATGAAAAAACTGGAAGAGGTAGCCTTTATTTAGAATACACAGGTTTAACTAACATTAAGGTTCTTTAAGCATTTTAAAACTATGTCTATCTTTCTTTACTACTAGCAAGCAATGATTTAGCTGCGAAGACACTGGATGAGTTAGATGAACTGGAAGATGAAGAGGATGAAAGAATCTTAATGCAATATAGGAAGAAAAGGATGGCTGAATTACAAGAGCTTGCCAACAAAGCTAAGTTTGGTACTGTTCAAGAAATATCTGGGAAAGACTATGTCCGGGAAGTCAATGAGGCAGGAGAAGGCATTTCAGTTGTTTTACACCTTTACAAAGTTGGGTATGAGAGTAATAGCAGATTTAATGGACGAATGACATTTCTGAAAAGGTATTTCATAAGCTAATATGCACTTTTTTCTAGTATTCCACTCTGTTCTTTGGTCAACCAATACCTTGCTTCCTTGGCAAGGAAGTTCCCAGCAACCAAGTTTTTAAAAAGCATTTCTACAACATGTATACCCAACTGGCCAGATAGTAATTTGCCAACCATCTTCATCTATTGTAATGGCAATATGATCAAACAGATTATTGGTCCTATAGAATTGCGAGGCATGAAGTTAACAGAAGCAGGTTTGTAAGATTTCAAGTAATTCAAGAGTGCAGTATCTAGAAAAAATCATTTAACTTAACACAAAACTTATTTGCAGAATTAGAATGGATGCTTGGACAAGCAGAAGCAGTACCAACCACCATTAAGCACGATCCAAAGCCAAAAGTAAAAGATGTTTTATTCTCTACACTGAAGGGTAGCAATGATGATCTTGATGAATGTAATGACTGGTGACTTGACCTACGCTAGGTAAATTATATAAATAATATTTTATAAATCCAACTCGCCTTGGTAAAAAATAACTTTAATGAAGTCAGTGAGAAGAGTTGATTTGTTTCATGGTTGCCTCATTGCATTTCATGTGTGTAGTTTATTGCTAAAGTTTGGACGCACATGTGCCGTTTTACATCCCAAGCTATGCGAGGACCTTTGACCATTCAAGAAAACTGTCCTACGCAATGCTCAAGATAAAGCTACCTGGTTATTTGACATCAGGTAGAAAAGTATGGATGACCAGTTGAGATTGCCCGCAAGATTCACTTTAAATTACGGATTATTAAGAGTCAAACTACAGAAGATCGACTTAAGATTTTCATTTCTTTGCAGACTTACTTGCATAATATAAAAATCCGTACTATTCAATAAAATATTTATTCTAAGTTTATAATTCTGTTTTATTGTAACAAACATCTAAACAATTGATATAAAACTAAAATACATCATAAGTAAAAACTAACAACCGCCCATATTCTTGGTATCCGTATTCGACTGGTGTAATGAATTAACAAGAAGCTACATTCAAAAGAGTACGACATGTTATTTTTTAAAATTCACTGAAAATCTAGCCGATTAACTACAAGAACGTGTCACGTGTATAAAACGATTTTTATATGGACAGTATAGTACTACAGTATGGATATAGTATAATATACAGTATGGACAGTATAGTATAGTATAGTACTCCGGTCTGTTTCCGTTTCAGTTAGCCATCAGTTATTGATGTGAAATAATCGTTGTGTACATACATTTTTGTTTGTGCCTGTAGCACACCTCAATTCACTTAAGTAAAAGGTAAAGTGACCAGATATTTTATGTTTGAATGTTGGACGTATCCAAATAAAAATAAAAAAATAGTTTAACACGTTAGTAAGGACACCATTTTCTTAATGTATTTAGCTGTGTGTTATTAAAACTTTTGGGTTTTTCTTTTTATGCGTTTATTAATATTAACATTAACATTAACATTACAATGGTCATACTTCTAATAAATTAATTAAGAAAAATTAAAAACACGTCGTCTCATAAGAAAAAGTTAACTGCATAGGAAATAACAGTCTGAATATGAAAAATGATTAATTACGAATTAATATAAAAAATAACAGTTTAAATACAACGAGCAATATAAGGAATAATATCAAATAAAATTTATTTACTTATTGCATTATGCAATAATGCAATTATTAATGTTAACAAGGTTACATATCCTATCCGCGACACTTTCCGGGATAGTTTTTAATGCGGAACAAATAACTCAACCCCGCGACTTTTAGTTATTTTTGTAAAAGATTACATGGATTACATTATTGTATACATATATTATAAGTTGTCGCTTCACACGCCTCGGAAGGGGTATAAACAAAATTTTTCCTTTGCACTCCAGGATCATCTTAACTATAACAAAGGTGTGTTTATTCACTTCTATCGAACTTCTGTACCTCATTTAAACCATTTTAATCATTATACTATTAATAATAATATAATCAACTCTGTTAATATCGTAAGAGACCTTGGAATAATTTTCGATAGTCACTTAACGTTTCGTAATCATGTTGAATATATTTCTTCTAAAAACTTATGTACTTTGGGTTTTATAAAAAGGTTTACTGCAGACTTCAGAAATATTAACACAATTATATACTTATTTAATATATTAATTGTTCCTTCTGTTATGTACGGTACTGAAGTCTGGTCTCCTTATAATTCAACTTACAGCGATAAAGTTGAGTATGTATGACATAAGTTTTTACGCTATATTGCCTTCAAATCAGGTATTAGCCTTATTTTTGTTTACTTACTTAATTTTCATAATTACACGTCTCTATTACGTAGATTTAATATTCAATCCTTTTATTCTAGGAGGAAAATAAAAGATATGTTGTTTTGTTTAAAATATTAAATAATCTTCATAACTGTGCGTTTTTATTAAGTCAGATTGGCTTTGCACTGCCAGCTAGGTATCTACGTTGTAATAATATTTTATTTCACATTTCATACCATAGAACAAATTATGGTGCTAATAGTTTATTGACGCGGTCATGCTTATTGTATAATCAATTTGATAGATCAATAGATATTTTTGCTCTATCGTTAAATAAGTTTCGACATATGCTGTGCTCATGTTATTTTCTTTAGTTCTACTATATGTATTATGTATTCAAGTATCTAACTCTGATACGCTTATGATTGATAAAGGGTGTTTTCCCGTTTACTTAATAAATTAAATTAATAAATATATAGTTACATGTGCACGGAACATGCAGTATATTTGTTCATACATTTTTAAAATAAGATATGCATTACACACAATAAAAAATGCATTTTCAGAATTTATGAATGTCGTAACAAACTGTTATGCAGGTTCCATATCTTTATCATTCTTTCATAAAAATATATATATGCATGAACATCCATAATCTAGACACAGCATTGCATAATCCTTGTGTCCAAGAAATTTGATATTCAAATACTCAGCGAAAAGATTATGTATTTGATATCCATTCTTCAGATAGATAATACAAAGACGGAAAGTTGCATTCAGTGTTGTTATATATTTTGTCACAGCTTGTAAGATGTAAAAAATAACATTGAACCTATTCTTTGCGTGGGCCAAAATATATATACAGTACAATAGACACAAATAATATTAAAAAGAAATTTATTCTGCGATTTATTGTTTTGGAGATATATTTTACAAAAAAATATACACGTCATTTTAAAGATATTCAAGTAATTTTTAGTTTGGGATTTTTAATTTTAAAAAAAGTTCGCGCGTTTCATTCAGTGTGTCATAACTCAGTAGGTATTGGTATTGCCAGTTGCTCGAAACAATTGATAGATCATCGCTCAAGACAAAAAAAACACTATCTGCTATTTCATTGGCTTTTCAGGAGATGAGATAAGCTAGCGCCGAACTAGAAGCAATCTTAATGAATTATATCTCAAAAGATTGCTCGCAATTTGCTCATCAAGAGTATAACATTGCACTAGCGGTAGGAATTATTAAAAAAAAGTTTAATGTGGCAGGGTTAAAAGGGAAAGGAGAAGGTTTCTGGGAAGACATCAAGGAATGGGACGTAATAGTGATGATGGAGACGTGGATGGAAGAAAAAAAAAGGGGGAAATAGAGAGGAAGCTACCAAAGGGGTATGTCTGGATCAGGCAAGGAGCGAAAAAAATAAATAAGAAAGGAAGAGCAATAGGAGGGATGTTGATGGGAGCAAGAAAAGAAATAGCAATAGGAGAATGGAATAAAGCAGATGAAGAGGAAGAGGGAATAATAAAAGGGATGATAAGGATGGGAAAGGAAGTGTGGAAAGTAATAGGAGCCTACATAAACAAGGACATACAGAAAAAAATGGAATACCTAAGAGAGTGGATGGAAGAAAAGGAAGGAGAGAGAAGTAAAATTATAATAGGAGGGGACTTCAACGCAAGGATGGGGGAAGAAGAAGAGGAAGAGGGGAGAGAGTGGGAAACAGGAGAAGGGAAAGGGAGGAGGTCAAAGGATAAGAAAATGAACGTGCAAGGAAAGAAGCTAAGAAAGAGAATAGAAGAGCTAGGATGGGAGGTGTTAAATGGAAGGATAAAGGGAGATGAACAAGGAGAATTTATATATACAGGAGGAAGAGGAAATACGGTAATCGATTACGTGTTGGTGGGGGGAGAGACGCTGGAAGATATAGAAGAAATGGTAATGGGCGAGCAAATAGAGTCGGATAATCACCGGCTGGTAGTGAGCATAAAAGGAGAAAGGAGAGAAGAGACGGAGAAAAAAGAAAAGAAGGTAAAAGGAGGGTGAAGACAGGAATGGAATAGAAAAGGATAGAGAGACATAAAGAAAGAACAATGGAAGAAGTGGAAGGGGAAAAAGTAGAGGACATATGGAGAGAATTAAAGAAGAGGGTACAGGAAGGAATGAAGGAAGAGGAAGAAGGAGGAAACAGAAAGAAGTTTAGGAGGAAAAAGGGGTGGTGGGACCAAGACTGTAAACAAATGAGAGCAGAGGTGAAAAAGGGATTAAGAAAATGGAGAAGAGGGCAAGGAAAGGAGGAAGAGTACAGAAAGAGAAAAAAAGAGTACAAAGAGATGTGTGAAAGGAAGAAGGAGGAGGAACGAGAAAATTTTATGACAGAGGTAGGGAAAGCAAGGACAGACAGAGAGGTATGGGAGATTTTGAAAAAAGGAAAAAAGAGAAAAGGTGGTATATGTAAAGAGATAAAGATAGAGGAATGGAACGAATATTTCAAGGAAACTCTAGGAGGAGTGGAAGAGAGGATAATAACAGGAGGAAAAAGAATAAAATGAAAAAATGGGAAGGAGAAAAGGAACTAGAAAGGAGCGAATTCGAAAAAGCAGTAAAGAAGCTGAAGACAGGAAAGGCAACAGGAGCAGATGGAATACAACGTGAAGGATGGAAATATGCAGGGGAAGGGGTAAAAGAGGGAATGTGGAAATTATGCAAGAAGACATGGGACGGAGAAGGCTGGCCAGAAGAATGGAAAAAGGGGGTAATAGTCCCAATAAGGAAAAAAGGAGAGGGAAAAGACGTGAAGGAGTACAGAGGGATAACTGTGATGTCGGCGATGTATAAGATATATGCAACAATACTGGCGGAAAGATTGGAGAAGGAAATAGAGGAGAAAGGGGTATTACCGGAAGGGCAGACAGGGTTCAGAAAGGGAAGAGGCACGATAGACACCATATATGTCCTAAATTTTGTGGTGGGAAGGAGATTAGAAAAAGAGAAGGGAAAGGTCATAGCATTATTTGTAGAATTCAAAGCTGCATTCGATAGTGTAGATAGAAGAGTATTATGGAAGGAGATGAGGAAAAAGGCATAAGCGGAGGACTAATAGAAAGAATAAGGGAAATATATGGGGAAACAATAAATAAAGTAAGGGTAGGAGAAAGACTAGAAGAAAAATTCTGGACAGGGAGAGGGGTGAGGCAAGGATGTCCGTTAAGCCCAATGCTATTTAATTGCCTTATAGCAGACATAGAGGAGAAGATAGCGAAGACGGGAGGAGGGGTAAGAGTGGAAGGGGTGGGAAAAATACACACCTTGGCGATGTTAAGGGTATTAAAGGAATACGTAAACGAGAAAGGCCTAGAAGTTAACATAGGAAAGACGTAGATAATGAGGTTTAGGAGGGGCGGGGGAAAGGACCGAAAGATAGAATGGAGATGGGGTAGGGAGAGCATAGAAGAGGTAAAAGTATTTAGATATCTAGGATACATGTTACAAAGAAATGGGAAGCAGGAAGGGCATATAGATGACAGAATAAAGAAGGCGGGAAGAGTGATGCGACAAGTATGGGGACTAGGCAAAAGGATGTTTGGGAAGGACTGGAAAAGAAGGGTGTGGTTATTTGATACTCTAATTTGGACAGTGATGAGTTATGGGGTGGAGATATGGGGCTGGAAGGAAAGCAAAAAAATGGAATCAATGGAAGAAAGATACCTGAGATGGACAATGGGAGTAGACTGGGTAACACCGGGATACATGATTAGAGAGGAGATAGAGAGATAAAATAAAAATTAGAGCGGGGTGAAGGGCATGAAGATTTGAAGAAAGGTTAAGAAGAGGAGGAGGAAGTGAATGGGCAAGGAGGTGTTGGGAGTCGGTAGTTAGGAGGAGTAGAAAAGGAGGAGGGAAGAGCAAAGGATGGGAAGAGGAAAGGGAAGCGTTCATGAAAGAAGCAGGGATGGAGGGGGGAGAAATAGAGGAAAAGAGGGAAAAAGAAAAACAAAGAAGAGAAAGGAAGGACAGAATAAGGGAGTCGAGGTATAACAAATGGTATAAGAAAATAATAACAGAAGGGATACCGGGATACCTAGAGAGAGGGTGGAAGGAAGACAGATGGAGAAGGATAATTAAATTTAGAATGGGGAATGAAATGGGAGAAGGGAGGTACTGGGAAAAAGAAGAAAAGAGGAAATGTAAGATATGTGGATGGGAGGAAGAAGGATGGGAACATGTGCTAGAAGGATGTGGAAAAGGAATTGAAGATGGCGAAAAGAGGGAAGATGAGGGTATAGGGGAGAAAATCAAAAGAATATTGGACAGTGAAGGCAAGGGGGAAGGTTGGATGAAGGAATGGATAAGAAGAAGGGAAGGGGTAAGGGAAGAAGAAAGGGAGCGGAGGGAAGAAAGGGAAGAAACGAAAAAGGAAAAAAGGTAAAAGTAGTGCAATAAGAGAAATATAATAAGAGTAATAGGTAACATAAGAGTAACAGATAATATATAAGAATAGTAAGAATAAAATTGTAAAGGGAGCGGGAGTCCCTGTGTACCCTGCAAGGGCACAGTAATAAATACAATACAATATTAATAACGCCACAAAGAAGTATGAAAATTTAAATGAAAAGAGAAAAAACTGATTTCTGCTGAATTTTAATTTCATTACCTCTGTAAAATACAAATTAGTTTTTTATTGGGATTGGAACCAGGAATACTGCATATATGTGTGATACATGTGCATGTGTGCTTCTGTAAGTGCATTTGGACATAACGTGTGATTTTAGTTCGCAGAGCAGCCTCCTTAACGTAGATGGCGCTTAGGATTTAGGAACCAGTCTCGCAAGAGGGGAGTTACACCCCCCTGGGATAACCTATATGTCGATAACGGAACTCAACGATAGTTATATGTTTTTTATTTAATTTTGCACAAATATTGCTTGTTTCGAAAATACGTATAAGTCGATAACGAAAATCGCAAAAAACGTGAATTTGACATAGAAAATGTCAAGCAGTTCTCTCATTCGAAAATTAACTATGACCTCGGTGATTAACCAAATGTGGATACGTTCGTGTGCATACACAACAGATGGGCCATCTTCTTTGAAGCATCATGGAACAGTGAATTCTGAAGTTGTTGACAATGATTCGGTAAGATAATTTTTTTATTTTTTAATAAACAGGATGGTTGGTAATATATGTATTGTGTTTACAGCCTATTGCTCTTGAGACAAATCCGTTTGAAGGAGAAAAACCAAAGTGCATTTTATGTAAATATAACATAGAACCAGATTATAAAAATGTACGCATGCTATCTCAATTTCAAAGCAGATTTACTGGCAGAATCTATGAACGTCATATAACAGGATTATGCAAGGAAAAACAAACAAAAGTCGAAGAAGAAATTAAAAAAGCACAGAATATTGGTAAGCATTAAATAACATGTTTTATTATGCTAGTTATTTCTAATTAATGGTATATATCTGGCTTTTCATACTTTTGAATACAATAACAATTTATTGCAGGTTTAATGGGTATTTACACAAAGAATCCAAAATATGTGAATGATCCTATGCTCTTTGATCCAAATAATCCTTTTAGACCACATAGTTATGCATAAGAGCTATTATCATGTATATGTAGTTTTTTTGTTAATAAAAATATATTAGTTACCACCAATGTACGCAAAATACTGTTATTTATACACAAAGTATTTTTACAAACTTTAGTTTATCTATTTCTATTCATATCAAATGTCATTTGGTTCCTCTAATGTGGATTTATCTGTATTATAAACTAAAGACTTTGGTATACCCAATACTGTCAAAATTTTTGTTATGTTAAGAGTAGGATCCTGCCTTTTTTGAGCATCTTTAAGAAATCTGTCCAAAGCGTCTTTACAGCCCTGTCGCCATTTTTCAATAAGAGGCTCTAGTTCTTCCGTCTTGTGCTTAAAATTAAATGCACAGTAATTATAATTAACTATTTATAACCTTTCTATGAAATATGCACTAACCTTTTTACTGTATGAAATTCTTGTTTTAAGCCAATTTATGTTTTGACGCTTCTCACGTATTCTTTTCTTGACCGTATTTAAATCATCATGAGTTGGTTCTGCAGTTCCATGAACACACACTTTTTTCATGTCATTTTCTATTTCTGTTTTTAATCGCTTTACTAACGATGGCTGTTCAGAAATGCGTCTCTTGCCACTGGAATGTGTTATATGTGCCATTAACAAATATAACAAGTATACTAATTTAATATCCATAAAGTAATATATTTAAATACATACGTGTTGTCATTGTGATTATTGAAGGGAGAACGGTACGGCTTGTTAGCAGAACTACTGTTTCTTAAAGGTGTAGTTTGTAATCTATTTATTTTGTTTACCTCCATCTCGCAATAATGTGACAAAATCCTTTTACGTCTCTAAAATATCGTGATGGCGTTCGTAGGTCAAAACTTACGTTTCTGACATTTCATTTTATTGTATCTGATAAACTTATATTATTTACTTATATGTATATATAGTCAAAACGTCTTCCTGATCGCCTAACATTCAATGTTACAAAATAAATAATAGATGATAAGCAAGTGTATGGGTCTGTTTGGACAAACTTGAAAGCTAACTTCATTCGAATAAGGCATACAATGATCGTCTGCTATCCATATTGAATCTGTACCGGCAGATGCCACTGACCCACTCTAACCTCCCTAACATCCAACTAACTTAACCTAAAAATGTACTACCGTGTATTATAACCTAAGTCGTATTTTGCTATTCTTCGTGAGAAAATATTTGCATTACATTGGAATATTAAGCCACTGAAAGTGGTTGTTTCGGGTAAATAGGTTGTTAGTTGTTAGGAAATAAAAATATCAGAATGTTGTCGAGGTACACGGGAAATACAGTTTACATCTTTTCTAAATACATGAAGGTAAGTTAATAATGGATTATTTAAGTGTCATAAAACTACGTACATTTTTGTAGATATAAATATATTTATAATTATAGATTAAGTATACAATTTTTTTTGTACTTGCTTTAGAATGGTTCGCCAGTTACATTAAGACCAATAGAACACACAATGGGGGAGTTAACATTGGTGAGACACATTACTAAGCATTGGGATCCAAAATGGAAAAAATACAGGAGGGAGAAAGTGATAAAAATTGATATACCAGACTTTTATAAGAAGCATAAGAACCCAGAAGAGATGACCAGAGAAGAGATACGTACTGAGATGAAAAAGAAGGGTATAGTCCCTCCAAGGCCTTGGCAAGAAATGCCTGTATTTCTAAGTGCAACAGGTTCAATAATGGACCCATACGTTCCTCCAGAAGGAGATGGTAAATTTTCTACAATAACTAAGGAGGTAAGTCTTGATCAGATAAGTCAACATTACGCACACTTATCATTACGATTTAATTTTTTGTACAGGGAGCAAAGCAACGTATTCAAGTGATAAGTCATAAAGGGAAGACTTTCATGGCTTTGAAAACTGTTAAGAGATATGACGAGCATTTCGACTCAATTGATTTTCCAGACGAAGCTTTAGGCATTTATGTAAAGGCTCATGAGGCATTGGCTAAGTATATAACACATTATCTTAATATAGCATATGTATATATCATAGTATAAAATTTGTATATTTAGATATACCAACCCTGATATAATTTTAGTAACAAAGATGATCTGGAGCTTTATGTGACAGAAAGAGCTATACCTGTAAGTTAATAGTCGAACAAAAATTGTGTCAAATCCAATATAATTTTGTTAGTTATTGCATAATCTTTTAGGAAGTACTGCACAACGCAGAAGGAAAAACTATACATTGGAAATTCATTGAATCTTTAGAACCAGCGCGTATAGTTCATGCAAGGACGATTGACGTAATGTCCAAACGGCATATTTTTGTTCAAATTACAGTTCGATTTCACACGCAGCAAGTATGACGTGTTACTTTGAATTTCTTTACTCGTTTGGCGTTTCTGTGAATATAATTTAAACCTTATGTTCTTTATTTTATAGCTCCTAGCGATATACGACAGATTTGGTCGTCTGATGTATGGAAGCGAAATTTTAAAAAAAGATGTCCTGGAGTACGTAGTTTTCGAAAAACAATTGACTTTTGAACACGGTTCTTGGCGAATACATGGGAAAATTATTCCACCGTGGATGTCTGCGAGGGATGTCCTCGAAAAAACTTACATACAACCACCACCAGAACCGGAAGCGCCGTCTGCATCCGAAGCGATCGCTGAGACTGCCACCGTCGCAGAAATCAAAGACAAACAACCATCAGTTTAATAGAAGAGAGAATATATTCTGAACTTATTTTTTTTGTAGTCATGACAACTTTGTCTTGTTTTGACGCATATCAAAGGTAAAAATACCTTTGATATGCGATTTAGTGATGGAGGAAGGTCGCGGGTAACTGGCATTATTAATAAACCAATGATTTGTTAACATCTGCTTTGTTCTTACTTTCTCATTTCTCACTTTCTCTTTCTCTCTTCTCTTTCTCATTTCGTTTTAAATTAGGTAAAAACCAAACATATTAAACTATTTTAAAACCTTTCTCTTCGAATTTGCTTAAACATAATAAAGTGGATTTTAAGGTACAGAAAAGATAAAAGCATTGAAATTCTGTTGTAAGAAATGTATTGTGCAGGAATTGACAATTGACTTTTTCTGGTTTGTTTATATAACAATGCCCAACGTTTTCGTGGTAAGAATACGTTAATGCGGGTAAGTAATTTTCTTGGCTGTACTTGGACGAAAATCAATGCGCTTGCGCCTGAATCTCGGTTGTTGGTAAAAAACGTTGGCGTTTGTGTATTGGGGTTGCTGCAATGCGCAACGGCCACTGCAAGACCGGAGCGTTTTGGCCCCGCATTTAGGAATCCCATTAACGTTTACCGTACGGTAAACCGTATCTGTGAATGTACTGAGGGAGACGTCTAAAGAACTTTCCAGGGACGTTAGCCGAGAATACGTTGCTTCAGTTTTTTCAAACGATGGGAATGGTTATCAAATGCAGTACGAAAAAAGATTGTTGGTTTAGGTAGGCTACGGTTGGGGTAGATGATGACATAAGTTCACTTCGAAAAAACAATCTTTATTTCTTCGATCGATCTTTGTTAAATAAGTAAATAACAAAAAGAAAAAATGAACATTTAAAATACAACTTGCATTCTTGACTACATATCGGAAACTCCTATACAGCGATAATTTTATACATTTACTATATACAAGACACATTCACGTTGCTTTCAGTTAGTCCTTTTACTTATTGCGTGATTATACGTCGATATTTTTTCTCTTAGATTAATTGTTAAATACGCGCCGCAAGATCCGCCATGCGGACAATTACAGACGAATATTATCTCTGTTCTTTTTTTACAATTAGCGCCTTTCGCGACACCTAGTTTCCGCGCCACTGATTGTCTGTTTGTTTATTTGCGTGAAGGGTACGCAACAGTGTTTTTGAATTTCCGAAATTACATCTTTCTCTCTCTCTCATTTGCACGCACATACGCAATGGGAAAACACTCACTCTTCATTTTTCTCTCTCTGCCCTCCTATCTAATACATGTTTCACCCCTTCGTGTCTTTAGTTTTCAGAAAAATCGGCTACCGTCGGTTTTTCGTTGAAATATTGCTTCGGGATAGGACGTGGAAATAACGCGCTATCCGAAGCTGGCAAATAAAAACGGAAGGTATTTATTTACTCGGAGTAATAATAAAATACAATTTTATTCAGAAATCGCGAAAAATATTTAGTTTGACTCCATGACATTTACTTTTTGAATAAAGATCTGCTCGATTGAAGTTAAATTTTTTTCGCGTGAATTTCATCCGTGTCAAATAAGGGTTTATGTGGAATCCTTTATGTTTTGCGTATTGCCAGCTTGGATAGAATTTTTGTCGTTCGCACGTCACGCTTGCATGACAGAAGACAGTTACTAGTCGTTCTCTGCGGTTACGGTAATCGAATCTTTTTGTAAACGCACGTCCGTGATTTTGTCGAACTCTGACCGATGCATAGCACAGATAGATTTGTGCCGTGTGACGCGCTTAATACTTTAGTTACGTATACGCTCCTACCGCTAATGATATACGCATATGTTTAATGTACTCATTATTTTATTTATGTATGTATACTTTCGGATCTAAATTGTCCTTAAATTGTTCCATCGAAACTCCATTTTTTGATTGTACTGCCCGTAATAATATGGTAACCGGATTCACTCTCATAACCACTAATTAATTAGCTATTTTCCAAAGTTTATGACCCGACTGACGGAAGAGAGATCGCACGCAAAATCTCTATTTTTTATTGCGTCGAAACAGCGATTGCGAGCCGTTTCGTTTCTCCTTTTTTCGGTAGGATAGGTACACTTATTTACAACGAGTATTATACAGTCTTGACAACGAATCTAAAATACGGCCTGACAACGCTGACCTTCCCCGATGACCGGGGCGAGCAAAAAAGCAAAATAAAAACATAGCCTCATAAATCGCAGAACGTTATTGGAAAATCATTGAGTTCGAAAACGATGATTATTCAGATTCCTCGGAGAATCAGAGAATTTTCCCAAGGAAGCAATAAGTTTTCGTGCGTTATTATAACGTCAACCGTGGACGGTCCGTAGAACAGTGAACGCCATTAATAGAAAATTAAAAATCGATAAAATTGAATCCAGTGATATCATCGCAGGATCACAACTGCAAAAGAAATTATACGCATTATGAACAAATAAATGTTTCAGATTAATTGAAAGGCTATTTAAAAAAAAAAAAACATGTTACTTAGTGCAATTTTAGGAAGTTTATTGTATTTTCGTTGGATTTCTTACGCGGGAAATGAAACTTTTGAAATAATCGCACAGTGACAGAAGATGATTTATTAAAGAATTTGAAAACTAACACGTATCTGTCGCGAGTAATTTATTATTCCTGTATGACGATAATTGTGCGGATGCGACGCGTTTAATATGAAAATAATCATGTTCATTAGTGTATATACGACTTGTGGCAAAAGGAAACATCACGTATGATAAACGACGCGTTTAATATGAAAATAACCATGTTTCTTACTATAAATACGACTACTGGCCGAAAGAAACGTCACGTATGAAAAAACGCTCGTGGAATTTGCAGAGCTAAAGCTAAGCGAAGAAGTACACGTTTATTATGTAACATTACACGTATATATATGTATATATACCTAATCTGCGTTCGCTAATGAACATACATTATTGCATCGTGTTATTCAGTTCATTTCTACGGCGAGATAGAGGTCGATTCGGTGTAACAATAGTTGCGCGTTATTACAGCAGTGACAAAGATTTTGCGTTGAACAAAGAGACCTTCTTACGGATCGTTCTTTACGTATACATATTTTTAACATCTTGCTTCATCTTTAACAACCGCGTCGAAACGAGGAGACGCCTTTGAAATACACAAAACAACGGATTAGAATAAATAAATTATTTGGAGCAACAAACAATTTGCGTTACCTAAATTATCGTCCCGATAATGTGTCTTGTTCCTTCGAGTAATTATTTAACGAGCTAATAAGACTACATTTATAAAAGGAAACGAGTCAATAAATTAACGTTTCTCGAAGAAACAAAACGTTCCTTGTGACGACTATTCTTACTGACTAATTCATCGATTCGGCCGACTGTTTGATTATGCGTTCGTTTCATACCGTGGCAAGGTTTTTCCTCAGTGCACGGTTTCGATATCGTTCGGCCCCGAAGAAGTCCATTAAAGCCTTAAACTATCACGAGCCGAGAATCATTCCAGCCGGGCCTGCAAGAGCCACGGCGGAGAGAGAATAGTTAAGAAAACAGCTTCGAGGAGAGAAAGAAATCGTCGGGCGGACTATCGGCTCGCAAAAATCCGTCTTTCAACCCCCTCGTCAATACTCATAAACATCTCATTTCAATAACTCTCTACGATCAAACGTATGACTAGTTTCTCCGTTGCACTATTTTGTCGTTTTAATCATTTCGGCTAAACATAAATTATTGCAATTTTTGAGAGAGGATATTTTTTTTATTGGCGAGAGGGTAGAAATGAGCAGTATTTTTTCGCAAGTCACAGTCTTACGCTTTTCTACGCCGAAAGCTCACTTAGAAACTAACTTTGGCCATGCGACGCACATGTTCATCTATGCGCGTCTCGTGTTCATGTGAATGTATTTATGTGTGTGTGTGTGATTAGTGTAAGGTTTCAACGTGTATTTTCATATGTATATACATCGAGCGGAAATAGTTTCCGAAATACACTCGAGGAAGGATGCGACGCCATTTTCGCACGGAGAAAAGAGGAGCGAAATTACAAGTAAAAGATTGCCACTTTACTGTTCAATTAATAGTTCTCTAACGTTTTTTACTTTCATAATCGCGGAACTGACGAACCACGCAATTCTTCAACGAACAAACGAACTTTTGTTATTGCTTGCTTTGCTCATTGCCTAGAACACTTTTTCAGTAGAAATGCTACAAGAAAATGTCTTTTTTTAGAGTCTGTCAGTCACAAACTCATTTTTCATTTGGTTGTTCTACGCTACTGGTCTTCTGAAGCACAGTAAAAATATTTAAACAATAAAACATTATTATAATCTATAAAGAGAGAGAAACAATTTATATGGGTAAACAAATCTGCTGTTTTTTAATTAAAAATTGTTTTACCAACGTATCGAATATTTTCATAATTGTTTAATTATGTAATCATTGAATTACTTCCCCGTTTCTACCACCAATTGCTTAAAGCGACGATTCATTAGTTTTTCGACCCCCAAGATCGGTTTTTCAAGTGACTTGCTGGCCGACGATATCGGTTTTGGTTAGTGTATAATATCGGATAATCACGAATTCTTCGATTCGCTTTTTTCCCTTCTTCTTCGTGCGAGGATCGGCAAATGTGCTTTTCCTTAAAATCTAAATTTGGTTTCGTCTCAGAGGCTGCTGCCGAATTCGCTCGATCTCCGTCGGTCGATGTGCTTGATGTATGTCTCCGAGTATATACTTTTCGTTCGATCGTCGTACCTGTAATTGATTAACACTATTAAATGATCACGGCCAATTAAAAAGAAACCGCGCATTCTAAAGCTTTTATCGTGTGTCAGAAGAATTCCATTTGAGACAAACATATTTTGGGCGAAAGGATGTTAAAATAAAGGACGAAGTACACATCGAGTGGCAAAAATAGCGCATTCGTCACTCTTTATTGCAGTGATCTATGAATGATCTTGACCGTCTCCTTAAAATTCAGGAAGGACCGGGGCAAGAGGAATTTTCGTCCCTGCGAAACGCTACCTGCTGGAGTCTCACAGAATCCGCTTGAATCGGACGTAAGTTTGTCGTCATTGCATAGTGTCGGCTGCGATTGTTGCCGGTTACCTGAGCGACGGTCGGCGGAAGTCGAGGGCCTCGAGGTCGGAAGGTTCCCGCCTGCACAAGGAACAGAAGGCGCACTGCAGAGTGTTCTTGAAGGCTTCCCGGAAGTCTCGGTTGAAGTACGCATAGATGAGCGGATTCAGAGCCGAGTTGGTGTAGCCAATCCAGAAGAGGACGGCGACGACGACGTTCGGACAGGGGCAAGCCTCCCCGCAGAGGGTGATGATGACGTACCAGAGGAAAAAGGGTAGCCAGCAAAGAATGAACGTTCCCATGATGATACCGAGGGTCCTGGCGGCCTTGTGCTCCCTTTTCATTTTCATCATGTTCTTGTCCTTGGTGGGAGTGTGCAGGTGCTCATGGGGGTGCGACGAGTGAACCGGCAAAGTGGCTGTACCCGCGCTAATCTCGTTCAAAGTAAGTGTTTTCGAGGATCCTGCGCTGTTAAGTTCGCCATTGACATTGTTAAGGTCCTTGCTGGGTCTGTGGCTGAGCAGCATGGCGTTTCCCATCCTGCTATGCATCTGCTTCTCTTGGCGATTGGCCTCCTTGAAGATCGCGAAGTACGTGAGCGTCATTATCGTACAGGGGATCCAGAAGGATATGCTCGACGACAAGATGGCGTATCCCTTGTTAACCTTGAACTCACAGAGTTCGGGATGACGGTGACGGTGTATGCTGTTCTCCTCGGTGGTGTACCATCCGTTAAAGATCGGCACAAAAGAGATTATTGCCGGGGAAAGCCAACAGGCGAGAAGCATGTAAGCGACAACCCTCTTGGTCATATTGATCGGGTACTTGAGGGGCTTGACTATCGCGTAGTAACGGTCCACCGATATGCACATTAGGTGGAGGATCGAGCTAGTACTGAAGTAGACGTCCAGCGAGTTCCACACGTCGCACATGAAATAGCCAAAAAGCCATCTGCCGGTAACCTGGACACTGGCATTGAAGGTCATGGCGAACATCGCGACAAGCATGTCCGCCAGGGCGAGGCTGACGACGAAGTAGTTGGTGATGATGCGAAGTTTCCTGTGGCGCATCACCGAGACCATCACGAGGAGATTACCGAAGACGGCGGTGACGATGATCGAGCCAAGGACGCAACCCTTCAGGACGGCCAGGGGAACATCCTCGCCGTTCGGCCAGCCCTCTTCATTGGCTTCGGGGCCATGGCCGACGACGTTGGAGTTCGTCACAGGATAATACGGGTCCTTCTCCGTCGAGGCGACGTCCATTACGAGGGACATTACGTCGACAGGACCAAAGGACCCGTCCGTGCCCGTCGAGGTCAACGTCCTCGCGGTCGTTCTCGTCGCAGCCGCGGGCGACATCGTCCTCCTCCTCGGGATGCTGACTTACGCGGTCGATAAACTTTCCCCAGGAAATATTAGGTCACCGACGAGCCCACGAGCTCACGCACCGGCAGGAACTTCATCTTCCGAGAGAGAACGATCCTTCGGTCTTTCTCTTTTTACTCTCCCCTCCCCCCCATCCACACTCTCCTCTTCTCCTTCTTGATGGTACCGGGCCGAGGAAGGTCCGTTATCCTTAGCTCGATTCTTCCCTCTATCTTGCTTCCCCGTATTTTCCTAGGGCGGATTTGAGCCGGTTAACGACCTTCCTCCCCTGCCGTCGTTTCGAACAGCCTCGATCTGTAAGCGAAAAAACCGGGGGTCAAAATTACCCATAAACGAAGATAATGTAAATGTAATAGCCTTAGGAACCAAGATTTATCAACAAACTTCACCGATGAAATCTTTATCGCCGTATCATTCTATCTGAATTTCCCAAGTTTTACGCGACCACCAGAGCCGTGGGAAAAAATCCCTGAAGATGCTCGAGTCATTGCCGAGTGTGCCGCGCAATGACCTTGAACGAAAGTCAAGTACGTCCCGCTTCCCCGAGGGCTGAGGGGCGGGTGTGGGAGGGGGAGAGCACGTGCAATCGACGGGACCGTGTCAAGTGCAACCCTCGGCTCGTGGCTCATCCCTGTAATTTATGACCCGCTATTTTTGCGGTACATTTGGGTCAATTGTCTCGAGGGACGCGGTCAGGCTGGCACGCGCGATGTTGGCGCATGGATTTTCGGAGAATTCAGCTATCTTTGGTGAAAAAAGATCGAACGTAGGATAGAATACTTTCGATTCAGTGTATCGTTCTTCCGTGTCATCTGAATTTTGTCATCGATTCCGTAATTTATCTAACATATTCCCAAGCGTAATAACATATTCCCGCGCTATTTTCAAACCTTTTGATTCCTTTTTGCTATCAGAGAAATTCACCTGTATCCTCGAGAGAATTTACATTCCCGCAAGATACGCGATAAATGAGTTCTTAGAATATTTTTCCGTACCATTGACGAAATCAATTCGATTTAAAATGGGCAAAAATTTCTGCTAATTTTTGAAAAATCTTTAGTAAAACCGGAGTTAGACGAATTGTAAAAATGACCGTCTGTTAGCAAATGACACATTTTGTTTGAATGCCGAGGTGAAACGCCGCGAGAAAACTCGCACGTGACGGTGAGAACGCGATGGTCTTGCTTGTGAGTAAAAGTAAAGCCACGCTCCGGCCAATCCGCTTATCGGTTTTGGCTTAGCGTTGCGCGCTTCGACGTTCAAAAAAGTCAAGTGCAGCGATTTAACCTGAGCAGCGGCGAAAGCCTGCAAGACGACAGCGTACACTGATCTACCGTGCAGAGAGCGAAATGAACTTTTCCTTATTTGCAGAGTTAAACTCCTCGCAAAGCTTGTTCCGGCACAACTTTCGCCCCTGGGAACCGAGTTTTCCTGTATCGTAATTAAAATTTCCAGAAATTAATTAAAACATACGTCGTGATATCCAATTACAAATTTATTACACAAAGAGGTGAAGGGGAAGAGATTTTTATAAAGTTCCAACGGCAAAAAGGAAGCAATTTACATTTATTTCAATAGTTATGTACGTCGTGTAATATGAAAGTTGAAATATGCCAGTACACCTGTACACAACATAACAGTACAATACGACGATGCTCGTAGCAATTAAAACTTCATAAACAACGTTTCATTTGCGTTTCCGCCATTTCAGGTGCAGATTCGTTAAGGAAATTATCCCCGCTTTTCACTCGACAAGGGGGTTCCCGTTTTCCATAGGAAGGCTTTTTAATCGTTTGGCAAAAATGCCGTATCGATCTTCCCGTCTATCTTTCTAGGTCGTGGCACGTATCTTATCCTCTCGTGGCATGTTCGTCGAGGGAAATGCTTCTCGTAAGCGGCTAAACATATTTTATCGATACGCGTTGCCGCAGTAAAGTCTTTCATCAAAGTCCCGTTCTTCGGCTATAATGCATCGCATGAAGCACTCCAATACTGACATACTGCACCAGAGATCGCACGTAAAACTACAAAAAACGCTCGGCTAACTTTAGAAAAACGGGACGACATATCCTCGAGATAAAAAGCTGTTCAAATGGGGTAGGCTAAGTTCAAGCATGCTGAAAAGATTTGCCATATAGCGACAGGATTGGATTTTCTTCGATAGGAAAAGAAATAAATTCGTCGGAAAGTTCATGTAAAAGTAGGAAAAACGTGTCGACATAGTCCTCCGTCGAAAAGCAGCTTAAAATAACTTACGTCATAAAAAAGTGAATTCCCTTTGATCGGGAAACGGGGAATTTGCTGGAGAAAGCTTCGATAGAAATGGGATGCTCGTGATTCGTAATGAGTTCGTTTTACAATTAGATCAGATGAATTCCGTCGTTTGCCTGCATGTGAATCGCGCCGGGAAGTTCGCTACGTAAGAGGACACGGCGTGGTCTTATCGTAAAGAGTAGCACACGTTCCGTCCAAGTCGCAGCTGGGAAATGGTCATTTGAATTTCGAGTAGTTCGGACTGGAGTATAACGAGTTTCGCGACATAGCGAGCGCTCCGAGACGATGCCGTTTATCCTCATCTTCATTTCTAGTTCGCATTCTGTGCATACGGTGCTCGATAAATTTCTCCGAGTCGAGAATTTACTGAGAATGATATTTGACAAACTGTTCTTCCACGTTTTAATTCGAAACCTCAATTCCACTTCAAAGTTACAAAATCTTGTAATTACACTTGATTTGATCGATTTACATGAATTTCTCGTTAGATGTTGTTCACGGTTTTATTTCTAACCGCACGCTAAAATTTAGATTCTAGTAAATTTATGCAGCAAATTAAAGGAATAAGGTGTAAAATAAGTTAATACCAATTTATGGAAGGCGTTAAGTGGTGTTTCGCTGATCTCTTGATTCAGCCTTGAATTCGAGTCTCAGAACAACCGAACTTTTCCTTTCTTCGTGACAAAAAATCACTTTGCATTCTTGGCGCGACTAGCTGGGTGAAATTAAAGCGAGCGAAAAAATGTCTGTGTAATTCAACGAGCAAGACGGGCGAGTTCGTGGGTCAGGGGGGAGAGGGAGGCAGAAGGAACGCTAATAATTTGTCGGGTTTGCCGTCTGGCATCATCTTCGTAGACGTCCTCGTGTTCCAGAGGAAGCCTCGAAAGTCCCCCTTGGATCGGGAACGCAGTACGTACAAAATTCATTATATCCCAAAAGAAAAGTTTAACAACGAAAAGGTTCGACCTTTACACCGACAAATACTAAAAATTCAATCAACTTAAGTAAAACAAACTAAGTCAACATCCCTCGTGCGCCGTGATTATCGATCAAAATAAAAAATGGAAAATACCGCGATAAAAATTCAGCTCATTGCCGTTGTACTTTTAGTGGATATCGTCTTAATTAGTAAGCCGCGATAGGGATCTCGGTGTTTATCAAATAATTAGCGTATTTGGCGGATGTTCCTACTTGAAATTACCGTTGATGCATGTGCAACGAATATCTATATGTATAGACGCAAAGTTGATGGTATTGATGACATACGTACCGCTTCATTAAAATAAATGACCGCTAGTTATCGTGCAGTTTACATGCGTGTTGACCGTGATCGTCGATTCTCGATGATTCCAAATATTCGTTCTTTTCGACGTTGCGTTTAGTCAGAACTAGAATTTTCCATTCCATCTATAGCTTTGTTAATAAATTATTATTTAGCAACGGCCGATTAATGAGCGTTAATCAGTCACATAGTTTGGTCACTATTCGTTCGTCAAACGAAATAATCTACTAACAGTTTGCTTGCCGATATTTCGCATCGCTATCAACTAATCACCAGTAAAATACATACGAAGCATTCTATAAGTGTTTTTTGCACATTCAAATGGATAATTTGCATCGTTTACAAAGGGTACGAAAAGCATTCAAACGTTTTATAACATTCAATAAACAGCCAATCAAATAACGATTTATTCGAACTGATTCTTATTCGGTTAAAAATTTATTCATTTGCAGCGAATACAATTTTATGTGTTACTCTTATTTTTTATCTGTTATTGGAATAAAAATCCGTCCAATTCGGCGTACGATGAAGCTTAAAATTGCGGAAAATATAATTTCCATGAATGTCCGTTTCAATGAAACCTTTGACATTCTTCGGTGTTTAAATGGTAAAAAAAAAACACCTGGATTCACATTTGTTGATATCGGTATGATACCGCGAATCGTACGTTAATCGGATTAGCAGCGTAACAGCTCGTGATAAGCTCGTCGAGTTACTTTCCCTCTTTACTTCTCTCGCTCTTCCTCTTATTCTCGTTTTATTAAAAACGCTGACCTTCACGAAGCGTCGTCTGCGCAGTAGTTAATCCAAACGTTCTACACACGAAGGCAGACAACGGCGAAAGTTAATAAAAAGTTATCGTCATTCGTTTTTAATCCGCCCTCGGCGTTTCTCTTTGTTTTTTCCCGTTCGTCCTTCCCCCTCTTTCCTTCTCCCTTTTCCATTCCTACCAGTGCAAAAGAGCTTATGCGGTATGTGAACTTGAAGGATTCATTAGTACGGGGAAAAACGAATTTATCAAGTCCATTCGGTTAAAGACGCAAAATTAGAACAGAAGAAATATAAATCGCTGTGAGAAACGATGAATGAAACGTAAACTTTATAAATGCGCGTTGACAATTATAGAGGTAGAATTGGCGACCAAGTGAGCCCAGCTCGCAGCGTACGTATTCAATAAAAGAAATCAACTTTAATCGTTATAACATGAATCCGCGACTCTGTATCGACATAGTACGGGGAAATAGTGGTTTTATTATCATACCGTTGTATACAGTTTTTGTGCTATTATAACGATAATACTAACCCTTTGTCACAGAAGATTTATTTGTTTGGAATGCATTAAAATAAGGTATCAACGAAATTCTTTTTTCTCTGAAAAAATATTATTTGGTCGATCATTGGGGGTGGATTATTGCGTTCATAAGGGGATCGTTTAAGTTTCATGTCGAATGAAGACGATATTAGTAAATTCAATTGTTTATGCTCAATGTTTTTTTGTGATCCCTTATTTTTCAAGAAAGTGAAACGTGGACATCACAGTGGACAGAAGAAGTAAGGAAAAACTGAAGGCCTATTGGGCATACACGAAATCGTATCACGTAACAAGACGAGCATGTAAATCGCTCGACATGTAAGTAGAATACTCGGCGTTAAGACCGACCAAGGGCAGATCTCGAGGAATTTGCAGGATCAATGACGATGCTGGCATTTACTAGGCCCTCGCGCATCTATCCCTTCCCCCCCCGATTCCGCCTGTTCACCATCATCCCAGTAATGAGAATTTCTCGCATTATTTGCCGCCACGATATCCGTCGCTTTTTGTATCGCCGTTAATTGGGTGTGATGTATAAATTCGCCCGTACATGTTATTCTCTGTTTCTACGTAAAACAGAAATTTATCGTGAGAAAGAAAAGGAAACCAATGGAAAAACTTCCTTAAGTAATCTTCTCTAAATATTTGCATAATATATTCTGCGTAAATAAACAATAAAATAACTATAGAGACCAAAGTTTGTCAACCTAAGCCATTTTTTCGGGGACATTTACAGTCAAACTTTCGCATATGGTGAGAAATAGGGTGGAAATAGGTTTGAAGAACTTTTCCTGGTAAGAAGAAGTGGTAAGAAATTCGTCTGCAAAGAAATTGTTTAGTAATCTGAGAAAGGGATCTTAACGTTCAACTAGAAGTCGATTAGCATGAAAAATGAAACTGGCTATGGGCTAGAAAGCTGTTTGAAAGTAGCATGCAGATTTAAACTGGATAAAATGTTCATCAATTGTGGAAATTTCGCGGTAAACGGAGCGAATTACATTTGATAGCACAAAGTGTTTCTAATCGAGATAATAACAAAATTTGCGTTAACTTATCGGACATGAAGCAATACATCACGTTGAGGATATCCAAGAGAAAGCCAGCGGGAGAAGTAAAGACGAGCTTTGTTTAACATGAGAACACAGGCAAGTGAAAAATTTAGAAAATTCTGAAATTTTGGTTGATAATAGAAGGGTTCAATGTGAGTATAGAGATATATTTAGGTTCAATATGGGGGTACAATATTCAATATTCAATATATGAGGTTCAATATTCAATATTTTTAAGTTCAATATGAGGTTCGATATGAATATAGAGGAGGATGGAATCATCCCTTTAAAGCAAACCATCACTTTCCAGGTTTGCTTGAATATCTCATAAAGAGTTGGACGTACGGGAAAAAAATTTAAACAAAACATGCACGATTCGGTACAGATTGAAATGTTACCTGAATAAACTTTCAAAACAGACATATTTTCAGATATTTTCCTCCTCCGCACTCCGTACTTTGGGAAATTTTTGGGTGTCGCATATCACCGAAGATGATGCTGGGCTTACTATGAATACATTGGTCTGTAAACATACCACACAATGTTGTATCTTTGAGTTATATAAATACGATTCTTTGAAACGGCCAAATTGTAGGGTGCAGTTACCCGAACAGTATGGATTATAAGAAAAGAACAAAAACGCCTTATTACTGCGGTACCCTATTGTTGGTTTTATTTCATTTTAATCATTTCAACAGTATCGACATATATATGAACAATTGAACATTTTGTTCCAACAATTGTACAGAACAAGTAAATGTAATTTATATATTACGGATCATAGTGGTTAAAGTAGTGAAATTCTTGAAAAAAATATTTGATAGAAAAATTTTTCTTACAGAAAGTGTAACATATGATGACAGGTTTCTGGCATATTACGCAAAACCACTACAGAACCTACGCCCTTTTCTATGTAGGAGAAATTAAGTAGGCTACCAAACTGCTTTTTTTCAACATAGTCACTTTTGTATGACGAATACAATAGATCGTGAAACCGCGGCGAAAATATTGATTGCGAGTATCGATTGTAATTTTATACCATTGTTACACAAATGAAAATTAATATCGTGGTTAAACAGAATAATTGTGTCTGAGAATGTTCTCACAAAATTTTGCTATAGACGGGATCCGAAAACGTTTTGCAGTCAGGTTTTAATAATATTAATTTTCCTGAAAATATCATGATAGTATTTTACATCATATTTGTACAATCTATTTAACAATTGGTACAATCGCAGAAAATATACCTTTATGATGGATTCTGTTAATAATATACCTGATGTTGCTGCAGCTATATAGATAATGGAAGGCTTGAAATAAGTTTCGTATATTTATAGTCCGAGTACTCAAATATGTATTACTGATAAGTACGGAGCAATATTTGCAACGATTTACACGCGTGGAACAGCAACTATGTTATCGCAATAAAGCTTCAAAGTGAAGCCATATTCATTCGGATTATAAACCTTCTCTACTCCATAATTACCTCTATACAGTTTTAGCTCATCGGCTAAATATGGTTTTACTAAACGAAGTTGCACATAATCTTCCTTTGTACAAAGAGTAATGAATTTTCTAATTGTACGTGATACGATTCAGCGAATTTTGTCAAATGCCAAATCCACCAATTTGCTTTGAACGAAGAAATATCAATTTCATTTTTCGCTACCAATATTCATTGTCGGAGATCCACATGATAAATTGTCATTTCTCTGTCAAATGACTCTTGAAATTTGCACAGAACTTACTCCGTAATTCACGTAATTTTTTTATTACTTCCACCCATTTGTATAGTTGCTTTCAACCTGTGCAGTTGGACTAAGGGACTTTACTTTCTGAAAATGATGACGACGAGTTTTTAAAGAAAGCCGTTGTTTTTCTCACTTGTCCAATAATCGACAGCTATTACCTTATAATTCATATCCACAATACTTGCTCCTTCAGAAGATACATAACTTACATTTTAGAAATTACCTTTTTCTTCAGCAGCGGGATTTATAAGTTCAATGAATTATATATTGTGCAGAGCAGCAATATGTTTGAATTGCAACGCAATTTCGTGTTCAACGGTAATCAAGTTTTCTTCATTTCCTCTTCTAATTAGGTCAACAACAAATGGAGCTACTCCACCTCTTGTATATTTATATTAAGTGCTACGGTGTCACAAAAACGCAGTGTTGTCGTCAACATATTATATGATGACGTTCATACAATTTACGTGAGTCACTTTAAAAAGCAAGAATGGCATTTGTACGAACCAACACTTCTGCACCTGGTCAAATGAGTGATGATATTCCGATATTTATGCGGTTAAAATGAAATTGATAATGGCTGCTAATGCCTATGAATGAACAATATTATTTCTGTGATAGTACTTTGTTTATTTATTTGTTTTGTACGATTACTGGGGCAAAGTGTATAACAGTTCACATTTATATCGATACCGTGGAAATGAAACCAGCAAAGTATTTGTTTTTAGGTCATAACGCATTCTGTTTGGACAGTTGCACCATCGTATCTGTATATTAAGAAGACAATCGTAGCGCGGTATGTTTCATACACATCACTATATTCGTAATAAGTTCAGCATCATCTTCGGTCTCATGTTATAAAACCCAAAAATTGCTCAAAATAAGGAGTTGAAGGGGGGGGGAGCGATTTATGTAAATATGTGCTGTTCATGCAAAATTTTAATCTGTATCGAACCATGCATGTTCCGCTTAAACTTCATTCTTGTACCCTTAACACTTGATGAGATATTCAAGCAAACACGGAAAGTTAGGGCTTTCTGTCAGGGGTGATTCCGGCCTTGAAAACCGAATATCGACCAGTAACAAAAATCCCTCCGTACTCACATTGAACCTGTCTGCTACGCACCAAACTTTGAAAATTTTCAGAATTTTTTTACTTGTGTGTGTTTTTTCATAGAAAAATGGCCATGGAGCTTTCGAGCTTTCGACGTCAACAAACATTAGCGAGCTCAAGGGGGTGAGAGAGAGATACAAACACATATATGAATCCCGTCTACGCCTGTCGACCATCTACATAATTTATGAACTTCGCACGACTCCCTGTGTGATCAACACGTTTCTCTACTTTCCTTATCGGCCGGTAAGCACGCGTAATCCGCGCAACCGATGCAGCCGACCGCAGCCAATTTCGAAACAAATTGCACGTGCCTCATTCAACTTCGCCACTGATTCGCGATCGATTTGCGAGCGATATGCGCTGCCACGATTATCCAACGAACCGGTGAACCATGCGAAATACCAGCTTCATCTGCATAGGCGGAGCTAAAAATAGCGCACAATAATGTTTACTCTCTCATCGGAATAATTGCCAAAAGAGTAGTTTTAAAATAGTCTCTGTCTGCGAATCTTTTATTCGGTAAATGAATCCATTCATTTGTGAGTTAAAAAAATGTTGGAATTAATTAAATAATCGGGGTTAATTTATTAAATTATAAATAATTATAATTAAATAATAATTTAATAAAATACTAATTAAATAATTAAACATTTACGTCCAGAACTACACTCGAGTCAGTTAAAAAATTTTAAAAGTTCAGTTCTATCAGAATGTTATGACTTGGATCGTCGTGATAGATGTTGTTGAGAACAATTATTTACCACGGCTCGTATTTGTTGATGAGTTTTAATTGTTTATTAACTTGGTAGTGTAGAATGGCCAGAGAGCGGATGGTTGGTGAAACTGTGGTGTATGAATGAAGAGTGAGTTCTGTAATTAACCTAACTAAACTAAAACTTACTAACAACTAATCTACGACTAACTAAGACTAAGTGAAGACTAAAAGAAGACTGAGGGTGTTTAGGTTTGTAGTCCCGAAGGAAAACTCAGGACTCTTTGGAAAAGTGAGGGTTGGAGATGGTTGTGGTGGTGGTTGGAAGTGGTGGGGATGGGCCTTATGGGTTTCGGTAGTCCTCTCTATGTAGTAGTAATAATAATAATAATAATAATAGTTGTAGAGGGGTTGTGTCCGTGGGACGTAACACAGAACTATCCACAAATAATGGCACTAAGAATATGTTTCAGTATTTTTCTTTTCAAGATTAACACTTAAAAGTATTACAAATTTTCAAATGCATCGTAATACTTTTATGTTAGAGTTAATGTTAGAATAGAATGTTACATTTTGCGGTACGTTCATCGAAGATTTTCCAATTTTTCACGAGGTGTAAGGGAATCGCAAATGCCGCGAACACTTTCTTTGGCATTACCATTTCGAACGTGAAAGCTCACGGTGTAAATTAGGAGCGGAATCGGCTGTCGTCCGTCAGTTCCAGCTCGGTTTTGCGAAACTCTAATAAATCCGACTGTCGGTCGTCCTCCCGGGGGTTTCCATTTCGTGGGTGTGCTGGAAACGAGGAAAAATTTGGGCGTAGAAGACCCTTCTTATTCTCGGAAGTTATGTACGCGGAGGTGGGGACGAAAGAACGGGAGAGGAGGAACCTCGTTTTCCTCTTTTTTTTCATTCTCCAGAGAGTGGGACGTGAGACGCATACCGCATCCCCTTGGATTTCCACGGGAGATTTCACCCCCTTTTTCTCACCCCCGCGGTTTCTGAAAAATCGCTGAATCTTCGGACATAGACGCGCACCTGCCTCGCCCCTCCAAACTCGTGCCTGCAGAATTTCCGACGATGCCATTATCCTTCGGCGAGTTTTTTCCATTACTCTTCGTCTCTTTATTCCCCAAAACTTGGCCGCCGGGCGAATAAGGCACTGAAAAAAATGTGACCATCTCGCGGATTAGTCGGGAAAACATGTCGGTAATGTTGAGAAACTTGCGTGCTGAAATAACGGATAACTCAGTGCGGTATTCCAGCCTGGTTCGCCCTGCGGGGGGTGTGTTACGCTCCAATATGTCTCGCACGTTCAACCGAATCGGAACAATCAAATACTACCCCGGCCGTATTTAATTACACGAACGTATTGACATAACGGAATTTCCCTTCATTCAGAAAATCGATTAACTGCGCGCACCGAGCGCTATTTCGTTTTGTTCTCACTATTTTTATTGAAAAGAAAATTTGCTTGCTCTTTTGATTCTTGCGCGACATTAAAGACATCATTACTTTCTGTTATCATTATATTTCGCTGTTTTCCAACTCTCAACATTATTTTTAGCGATTGGTCGACTAATTCCAAGATGGATTAATGTGAAAAAAGCGATAAAAAATACTATGGAGGAAGGACGTAAATTTCTACGCTTTCCCGCATTCCCTTTTTACAAAACGTATATCAATCGTTCCATGCGTATGTGTGTGTTTCTGTGTGCACGTAATCGAGTTATCGTTGCTAACGGATATACACGGAATTTCTCATCGTCTCGTTCACCTCGAGCGACCGATGCAATGGGTAAAGGCTGCTGACTGTAATTCGCCGGCGTTATCGCAGGCCTTGCTTATCGGTCTGCGTGCACATGCAAACCTGCATTTCCTATGCAGTCGTTTTACTTTTGCTCCTCCTCGTACCCGGCAGTCTGTTTACGAGGGTATTCAAATGATCGCAACGGCAAAAAAGTCTTCCCAAAGGACCGATTTTTAATTCTGCCTTCAGACAAGTTTTTTTCGCAAATTCACAATTTTCCCGTCTATGAATAAATATTGAGATCTGTTTACGTGGAATTGAAAATGACAGAAATTGGCGTAAATAGTCGTCGAAGTACGCGATGGCTAAACTCCAACTTTTTAATTGCGTGTACAGAAAGCGCGTCAGTTGGGAAATAAATCATCAACCCTCAGGGATTTAGTCGTGCGTTAATGCCGCCAGTCCGCTCTGATGAAACATTCAAAATATATCATCAGTGGGATGCGTTGATTTATCTCCACTATAAGTTAAGTCTCGCCTCCTCTCGATTTATTTTTACTTATCGAGTCGAAGATCTACCGACGGTCCATCCAAAATAACTGTCCAGAGGAATTAACTCGATTCCCCCCTTTTTCCGGTCCTATCACAGACCTTATTCGCAAAAACAGTTATGTAACTTCGCAGTATAAAAATGTTTCATGTATAAGGATGAGAAAGTCCTTTTGTTACTGTATAATTTCCAATTTGAAACGGAACCGAATGTTGAGGTTGTTGTTTTGTGTCAAAATGTTTTCTTTCAAAAAGGCAGATATTAATGACTGAGATGAAAAGGTTCTTGTTAAAGCCCTTTTTTCGCCAGGATTGCTGTTGATCGTGGGAAAACGAGCTTGCCGAGCTAGATCTGTCAATGCTTTGTTTCAACGCAGTTTTTTCGCCGGAAAAATGGAGCTCTGTTCTGCGGAAACAAAAGTGTGTTTGGTCGTTAGGGCGATGCGTTGCGAGAATCCATCTGGGAGCAGACATTACGTTTGCACCTATTTCTCACTGAAGAGTGGAAATAACGCGATGCCGACTTTCCATCTGAAGAAAAAAATATTCTTCTGTATTAAACCACATTCGGTTCTTCCGCGTTTACCCTTGCCATAATTTCCCATTGAATTTACCATATCATTTATAACGCGGGCAATATTATTGCGTCGCTACGATGGAAATACTTCGCTGAATTAACCAGCCAATTTTCTCGAATTATCCCGTATTGGGTGCAATGGCAGAGATAAATTTGTCATATCGCGGAACCGGCAGCGTTTGTTCCTACGGTATAATAGACCGAATAATTCCCGCGGTGTGGGCGAAATTCTCTCCCGACGGAATACCTCGCTTTTGAGAGAATGAGTTCCAGGTGGTGAAATACTCTCGCCAAGGCGAGGACTTATTCCCCGCCTGCTCGTAAGAATATTTTCCCTGGGCGACGTCTAAACGTGGGAATATTTTTCTCGGTGTAAATTTAACCGAAGAGTGCAATCGGCTTTGCAAGAGTTACCGCACGGGTCTTCCTTTTCGGCCAAATCGCCGAGCCCTCGGCTATTCTCGGTACTCGAATCACGAAATACCGAACGTATACGTATATGCAGCGGCGAGAAGTGGGGATTTGCAAGCCTAATGACTCGAGCGCGCATTTTGCACGTGTACATGCACTGCTGCTTGAATGCGGATACACCTGACATACACGTATATGTATAAACACGTGTATATCGATTCGCCGTACACCGAAGAGGAGGATATAGTGGCACAAACAGTGAAGGAACGCTGCTGCTGGATTAAGGGAGAAAAAATTATTGAGAACGGAAGGGCGGGGGCGGCTAATTGCGATGGAAAGGAATATACTAAGAAGAAGTGAGATAGCATATCTCATACAAATATAAAGGAGCGAAGAAGAAAATAATCTCGGAATAGTATGCAAGGCGGAAGTTAAATGTCGGTGACAAGAACGAGAGACGTGATTGAATGTGCGCTAGAGATGGAAAAAGACAAGACTAGAAAGAAAGGTGATACCGGTCTAGCCTGGAAATTTCGGGGTGGTATCAATATCCGTACACGTCTGCTGGGATTTCGTTTGGCTTATGGAGATTTATGGAAATGCGCGAGGAACAGAGCTTCCCGATGCACTGCCGCGGGATGCAACGTTCTCAATAAAATGTGTTCCGGAATCAACGGGGATACGTGGGTGCACGGCGAAAACACTGTTTCGTACGTACCGACTATTCAGTGTTTCGAGGAAAATAATCCTCTTGGCAAGTAGATTATATCTGACAACTGCCGGCGTAACGATAGATATTCTGGCTCGGACGGATATCGTTCCCACGTTGATTTCATCGCTTCGTGTGTATTCATTCATCTCCTTCATGTTTTTCTCCTCCGGGGAAGACAAATTTCCCCTAGACGATCGTTCAGTACGTTTTTAAGGATCCCGTTCTGTCGTTCGAAGTCATTTATTTGGTTTTCGGCAGAAAAAGTCGCTTCTATTAACAGGTTCAGATATGCCGACGGCCATTTTTCGTTGTATAAGAAAATTCTCCAAGCACAGCGTTAGCCTTATGTTTAGGAATATCGCATTAGTTTTATGAATAATGGAATTGGTCGAAGAAGATTTTCGCAGGAGATAGCTTCTCGTGTACCACTCTACGTAAATAAATATACATATGTGTCATACTCTTCGGAGATAACGGCGTGAGCGCGTGCCCGTGGCCCGTGCTCTCCTTCCATTCCTATAAATTGAACCGTCGTAAATATACCTGAGCGAGATGTATTTTTATCTGGTTTCCCGCGGTGGAAGCTCCGTCATGGTTTCCTCGTTTATCGGTGGGCCAATCGGCCCGAAGGGAGACCGGCCCGATTCCGAGGAAAAGTCGCTCGAAACTCCGTTTCTCCCGGGAGGGGACAAATGCCAAAACGTGGGCGTTTTTCTTGAAAATCCCGAGAACAAGCGGGAAGCATCGACTGCGTAAAACTCCGTTCATCTCGTGTAATGACCCCAGGAGGTGAAGCACCGTCTTCCCCGTGCGAATCCATAAGTTTTGTATTTTAGTCCATTCGCCGGCCAGGAGCGGACTTTTCTTCCGGGATAATTAACCCCCTCGTCCCCCGAAAGACTTCTTTTCCGGGGGCGGAATTTATCTCCTTCCAACAATCAGTCCCATTCTTGAGAAACGGAGTCGATTTGCCTTAAAAGTAAATTACGAAAGTTCTGCGGATTCAAGTGCCTTCGCTTCGATTTAAGGATTTAGATTTCCTTCCGTGGAGACTGAAGCTTTTATCGGATAAATATATTCCACATATGTAGTTTCGTCACGGTAACACAAATAGAGTGCA
The DNA here is from genome assembly GCA_963989215.1 of Hedychridium roseum. Classification (NCBI taxonomy): domain Eukaryota; kingdom Metazoa; phylum Arthropoda; class Insecta; order Hymenoptera; family Chrysididae; genus Hedychridium; species Hedychridium roseum. The sequence continues at coordinate 4,204,875 of OZ022308.1, forward strand.
TAGAAAGGAATGCCCTCTAAGTAAAGAACGGATTCAATGAGTAAGAAATTGCTCTAGATCATTTATGTTATCTGTTAGATAATTCCTGTGGTAATTTATTCGCTACATCTTACTCATAGAATTTCATTAGGGAAGTTACGACTGCAGCAGAGATCATAAAACTTGGGATTTGCGATTGTAAAGTTCGCGAGAGGCGGGGTTTCATTTGGGCGATGTAATTGATACGTCTGGTAGAAATTACGAAGCACAACGGGCTGGAATTAAGCCTGTAATTTATCCGCATAAAGGGAGTAACGTGTCCGGCAGAGAAGAGAAACAAGTATGTCAAGAGTCGGCGGTGCGTTTACTCCCGAAATTCACCGTTTAATGAGACGTACCACGAACGTTTTTCTTTTACACTATCGTCGTCCCGGCGCGTGTGCGAGACGCGTGAGGGCCCTGAGAGGCAGGGCTCTGTAATTCTCCCAAAGTTTCGCTAATAAACGATGGGAATCTTCCTGAAAGTTGCCGCAACCGTTCGTTATGGTACAGGGGATGGTTCTGTGGGGAAGAATCGCTGGCCAACGAGTAGGATAACGAGACGAATGAGAGGCAGGGAGACAGGTGAATAAGGGCGACGTTGAATTTTTCCAGATATTTTGTTCGTCCGACATTAGTTCTCACAGATTCAGGAAATAAAAACAACGAGGGAGACATTATTCTCGCGGAACATAGAACCGTGGATATTCTCTACATCGTTCCTAAATCCACAGATATGGCCCGCGAGACTCATAAAGTTCTGCACGGGAGTGGAAAAAACATCTGCAAATTGAGAAAAATTGATCCTGACCGTCCCACCGAAAACGTAAATTTCGGTCAACCGTGTAATTCAATGTACGAAAAATTGAAAATCACCATTTTAAATATCTCGTTGAATTTTCTGTCACGAACCCTTTGGCAGTTGAAGCATAAACGTCGCCGTCGGTAGGAACGCCGGCGGACTAAGGTGGAATTTTATTAGCTCCACACGAGAAGTCTATCAGGTTGATATCGGTGAAGAGTATTTTCCCGAGTGCACATCACGGCCGCCGGCAGGAAGTTGAAGTCGACGCGACGCGAGGATGGGAAAAGTTGGTCCCCGGGTCACCGGCAGAATGGAAGTGGATGCGCAAACGGGTCTGACAGTCATATATGGAAGGGATGAATCTAACTTTTCGAGACGACCCTAGACGTTTCCCGCGCGGGCCATCGACGTCCCGTTTCTGTGTATACCGTGGACCTCCAAAATGTCGTTTTATCCTACTCATCCTCTACGTATAAGCTTTAAGCAAAAATCATGCCTCGTCATAACGAAAATCTTTGGGGATAAACGCATTTTACTCGACGCCGGGGATTTGTCGTGGACGATGGAGGTACGATGTATGACACCATTCGTGCATGTGGATACGCTTAAATTAATTCCCTCGCGACGAGGATGTTCTTTGTTAAACAGAAATTCTGAATCCCGCAATTGTTCGTTCAGTGGTCCTGCTAAAAGAAACTAACTAAAATACTAAGCGAAACTCAGTTTTTAAAACCCACCTGAGCCTCTCATGTTACTCGGAAATTGTTAGTATGAAAAATACGGTATTATTTTTCCTTCCAGCCTCCGGAGCGAGGTAATTACAGTTTCCCGTAAAGACGACGGGCAACGTGTGTATTTTAAACGTATAATCCTGGACATGTAGGCAGAAGGAACGACGATATCCGGCGGCGTTCGAGTGACGCAACGGCTATAGATAAAGACCAATTAAGCGACGGTCGTATTAACGAATAAGCGGTGTCAGCGGCGTTATAGCCGAGCGGTTCATTGTCACGGTTCAAGGTGTCGTCGTTAAATATAGTCACCGCTGTTTGTCGTTGCTCGCGCGATGTCAGCCGCTATCCTATTTTCAGTGTCAATCGATAACCGCGAGTTTCAGCCCTGCCATTTCGATGTATGCCGGATAAGGGGTGTAAAGAAAAGAGCCGGTAAAGGAGAACTCGTCGCGGGAATGTAATTAACGTGCTTAGTCAGCTCATTGAATTTACCCTGCAGTCTTTTTGATTACCTGAAATCAGGGAAAAGATGCTAGGTAACTTTTCATTCGTTTAAGCGTCTTCCGCACAAAAAGCACCGTATTATTCGGGAATTTTTTGTTCAATTCCAAGTCTTATCTTCGTCGTACAATCTAAAATTCGCCGAGTATAAATTAAATCGAGCGAAAGGATTTCATGTATCCGTTAGGTTCATTTAACTATCTTTCACTCAGCGTCTGACTGAAAAATGTTTTGCAGCTCCGAGGAATTGCTGTGTCCTTAACACACTCCCTGTCGGACATAAACCGGTGAATAAAAGTACCATAAACATCAGAAAGTTCATAAATTTCATGGAGGCGAAAGATTCGGCAATGCCGATTTTATTTGTCGTAAAGAAAAGTGCAATATTCTCAAAGGAATACGGGCACGAGTTGCGGCAGTGGTCCTTCTGTGTTTTGGTGGCTCCACTTCGTATTCCTGACTCGGCAAGGGCAATACGTTTCTCGTTGGTGAGGAAGACGTGCGGGACGTAAATGTCGAAACGCTTACGAGACCTCCAGTGGCAGCAGGATTACAGATTTCCTGCAGAGCGATAACGATTTAACGAGGATCGCTGCGAAACACGCGTTGGATTTTCCTATGTAATGTGTTTTCCCCTCCACGACACTCTGTATGCATTTTCTTCTGTTTCCTCGTTGTCTCTGGCTTTATTTCTCGTTTCGTGTTTTGCAATGCGTGTCTTCCTCCGCGATTCTCTTCCTCTGTTCGCTTATACGAATGATGGAAACCTTGAGATACGTTACAATTGAATAACGTCGTTGGTCTTATGCAACCGGTCACCGGAAAACATAGTTACATTTCGCGATTATACGCACATTCCGTCCCCGCGCGAAGCTTGTATCCGCAATTACATCGCGCGGAACGAGCGAAATAAGCCCTTGAATTTCAACTACATCGGTTGGAAACTCCGCGAATTTCGCCAACCGGCAACGGAGGAAAGCGTTGACACGCTTCCTTCCTAGTGATGAAAACGTTGTAATCGCCAACGGCAGTAGTCATGGACGAGACTTTTCGTCACTGTCAGACTGAGCTGCTGACGAAAACACGTCGTTGCTATACCCCGCGCTTTTCTTCTTTCTCCCGGGCCGGAAGAGAAACGGAGAGGGAAGCACGATGTTGCGAGGAAACTCCAAGAGGTATCGCCTCCAGGCGCTACGTGATTTTATATTATGCAATCTAGTCGAGATATACACACCACTCACACAACCGGTAGGACGAACAAGGCGATAATTATCGTGTCGCGGGATGAGAATGGAGTGGAGACAACAATCAAATCGACCGCGGCATACAAAGCACTTTGTAATCTTGTTTCACAATTGAAAAAATACAAAAACACAAGGCTTCACTATATTCTACTTATCTAAAATCGTTTGACCACCTGTAAATTATACGATGAATCTTGGTATGTAATTATTTGACTTCTGCAAGTGAAAAATCCGGTTTGCGCAATTTTTAATTATTTTTCGAATTATGAAAGGTCTTCGAAATAAAGTAAATAAATTTTATAGCAGACAAAAATGTCATTTCTATCTGCATTTTACCAAACTGAAATTGCTTGACCCTATGCAAATTGTACGGCAGGCCGTGAGAAGTCATTTTTTAGGCTCGAGAGCGAACTACTGAGGCTGTTAATGTTTTAGTTATTTTTTGTCTGATATATTCTAGGACGATAAAACAAAGTGACTTTAAGAAAGATTGCAGCTGCTCCGGCGAAGCGGGGAAGTTAGGCTCTTAACTTCTGGTTGACGTTGCCCTTACGGCTCATTAATTTACAATGGAGCTTAGGTGCCTCGGAAACTCTTAGAAAGTTCGAGGAAGGTGCAAAAGAATCGGTGGACCAGACGGCAGGTGCACGAAGATCGCGCTCGATGGAATCGCTAATTTTCTTATGAAATGAACTCTCTTCTCTCGCGCGGAATCAACGGCCGTTTTAATTAAAACCATCTGAAGCGTGAAATACGGCCTTCTTCGCTTGCGTTTGGCGAATCGCGCGTATCACACTCGGAAGGCTCATCTCATGAGAGACCCGTTGATTTATCACGATGAAATTCTTTCCGGTCGTTCGTAAGAACGATATTAAATTTCTACTGTTAGCAATTATACCCTTTGAACTGAACAAATGATATAAATACCGTTTTTATAGACCTTCATGTGGTAAATCCAGTCAATGAAATGTTATAAAATGTTTCCAACGATTAAAATCATCTATAATAGTATGTTAATCAGATAAATCGTTACGACCGTAATGGGGTTGGGTTACTAAGGGAACATTGAACTGAATTACTGGCTGAATTAATTGTAATCTGACATTCATGACACGATTAATTCATCAATACGCATGTGAATTTGATTCATTGACGAAACGATGGCATAAAATTTAAAGGCCATTTCTGCTGACGGGCCAGTTTGTTATTAACGTCTGGCACTGAACGGAATTTAAAAAAAATTTATAATCAAGTTATTGCGAATTGACCATCACGGTTACGTTGTGAAGTTGTGAAGGGTGTGCACGGTAGGCAAAGCATTGATGAGTGTTTTGCCATTCGATTTCGTTCCAGCTCAGAGGGCTACTATTTATAACGTCGACGGAGAATGCAGCATAATTTTGCGCGCTAATTACGCGGGAATGTTGGTAATCGACGAACCTAGTGGTTCTCGACGACGAAGGTCGTGTGCGGCATTTCGTTCCATTGACTCGATAAAGCGTCCCACGCGATTAATATGTAAAGCTAATTAATCATTTCCCATCAGCCCATTCCTCTCGGGATGGAAAAGGATGATTTCCTCCATTTCCGGTGGCATTAAAACTGACTACTTCTGGCACGCCACTATCGTAGTTTTATTCGTCGCACATCGCGTGGCTATCGATTTTACATTTGTTTCATACGGAAAGACTCTGATCGGGGAGGAAATGTTAAAATGCTCGGAGGCCAAGTATTTAAGTTACACTTACGAGCGATCGGTTGTTTTCATAAAATCATTTTATTGGCCATGCACAAATATATCGAAACACTTTGTCTGGGCTCCGCGTGGGTAGCGAAAAAAGGTCACTCCGAGATTGGAACAACCCGCAGTAAATAAGTTTTATCAGCCACGCGCGCGCGGAACCAACACGGATTTTTATTTCATTGCAATTCCAACGATTTATCGGTTATTAAAAAAAAAATTATCTCAAATCGTGACTGTATTATGATTATTTCTTTTTTAACTACACAGTGGTAGGGGCAAAAAGTTTTCAAATCTTCATCATTCTCGGTCCAGCTGCGTCGTAGCAGTTTGACAAATTACGCAACCCTGCCGACCATTCTGAGGTATTTTCAGCACCCTCGCAGGTTTCGCATTGTTATTAAAAAAAAGGACATGTGAAGCGTGAAAGATCCCAGACGGTGAACGTTGGACGTGTCCGGTAAACGAGGACGAGTCCCCCGTAATTGAGACTCTGCTTGACTTTTACAAAGTTCTGCTTATGAATCGAGGGGGTGCCGAGCGGCTAAAAAAGAACTACTATGTGTCGGTGTATATGAAGCCAGATAAACGTCCTTGAACACGTAGCGCACTCGTCTCAAGGCCTGCCTCGACGGTTCTTTCGTGTCTCGCTGCGAATCAATGTACGAAAGAAGTGTGGTACCTCGCGTTTTAACGTGTAATTGCAGCTTGCAGGCAGAATTGCGTGCTGGTCTTCGTGGCCTTTCTCCGCAAGGTGACCGAGGGGTGAGAAGAAGGCTACCTTAGGTAATCGATGTAAACGAGAACGAAAGCGTCCCTTGCGTTCAAAAGCCCCTCGCGTTAAGGGCACCAAGTCGATCAAGAGGACGATTCATGCGGTAAAATAATCCCGCCGACCCAACTACCTTCACTTACCTAATCGTTACATCGAACCACCTAATATATAATACTTCGGCTAAAAAAACTCTGTACCTACGAAACATTCTATCGTTTTAACCATTGTCAAAGATTATTTTCAAAAGAACTTCAATAATTTCGCCATTGTCGGAACAAATGTTTCTTGAATCGCATTTCCATAAATATCAGTGTACCATGTCGAGATAATATTTTTTAATTCATGCGAGAATAATCTCAGGTAAATATTAATAATTTGGGCCACACCTTAAAAACAGTTGTTGCGCTTTTTTATAGTATTATAGTGCGCCAAGTACAAACGTACTAAAAAACGTGTCGCTTTGAAAACGTTTTATAATTGTTTAACAAAAAAATGTACACTTCTAACCGACGCCAACTCATCTCAACCCACTCGCACTTATCCGCGCTCTTTAACTTATTATCACGCATTGTAAGCAGTGAAACCATGCCATATTACATCAAGGGATTTCGAAAAAGAGGGGACGATTATCCAAAACGCAAACAACGTGAGTTTGTACGGTACGGCTAGAGTGGGTTACCCTGAATCAGAGTAAGCAAATGAGTTGCAGTAGGTGATTTTTCGTGTTTTTTAAATAACCAGAAAACAGTCAGAGGACAACATTTTCTTCTTGCATATTATTAACCAGTACCTAAAAATACTGGATTATACAAAATCAGGTTTGTTGGAGCTGGATAGGAAGTGGATCAGGACAAAATATGTTATATGTCATTTTTCCTTAATAACTAAAAAACGGTTTGGGAGTGTCACTTTTTTACTATATTTGTAGTTAGGAAATTGAACTACGTCAGGGAAGCAACTTTTCGATCGATTCTTTCAATAAGCTCCAATTATCGATATTTATCCTTTTTTTGTAATTTATGAAGTGAACTTATATATCAGTTGGGTTTTAATAAACCATTCTTAGGTTTAAAACATAAAAGAATGACTTGAGTTAACCGAGAAGTATTCGTAATTTTGGAATATTACTATTTTAAAGTTAGAAATTAGTAATTTAAAGTATTGCTCAAAGGCTGGCGTTTGGTTTGGCCACGAGCCACGTGCGAATTAATGAGACGGGAGTCGTGTTTTAATGCAATTTTGGCAGGGCTGGCGCTTCGAAACGCTCGGTCCGTCATGCTCGCGAATAATCTCGTGCAATTTCTGTTGCCCCCAGCGATGTTGCCAGAGTCGATGAGGATTTCCGACTGTCTCTTCATTTTTCTTCCCAATCACATGGTACCTTTTCCAAAACTCTGTGGGAAAAACATTGATATTCAGTTCACCATGGCTTTACAAAATCTTTGAAGTAACCTTTTGAATCTTTTTGTAATTTTTCCGTACGGGTATGAAGCGAAATTTTATGAAAAATCGGGAAAACGCGTAGTCTGGCAACATTGCGATTACATGACTCCTACACTCTGTCGTTTGTCAAACTGAGAATGTATCCTCTCCGTGGCTATTGCACGAGAATCGCTATTTCTCCCTCTCCTTCGTTCCCCCTCGTTCCACCTTCCCACCGTGTGGCTTTGGCTTAATTGACAGACCTCTGGACCGCTCTGCAGTCTGCTATTAAATACTGGTTACATGATCTGCCATGTCGGCCAACACCCACGAGTGTGCTTTCGTATTCCCCTTCGTACAAATTTCCACGTCGGACGGAAGGATGATTAATTTAATAAGGCGCTTACCCGACTTGCGGACGGATTAGCAAATTAAATAATTTCAGTAATCTGCTAAATATTTCGAAAACGATACAAAAATAGGCAGTGAGAATTATTAGGGTTTTTGAGGTATTTGCGTTTACTCGCGCCATTCATGAATTCAATTTTCTTCTCTTACTTTGCTTGGAATTCACTTACAATTTTTAATCCGATTTCCCTTCCTTCCCAAGTCCTGCCACCTTTGCCGTAAAATCCGAAGGACGAATTCAAGTCGCATCGATCGACCGGTAATATGTCTCGCGTGTCTGGCAAATAATTTAGCATCAAAGATCAACGTATCATAAATCCTGCCCGGGAGATAAACGTCTTCGGTCATTACGTTCTTGTTACGTGTACGACATGATAACGTGCATTCAGCTAGCCTTAACTCGAGACATTAAATGCGCTTGAAAGATAGACTCGAAGATGGACTAACGGCCAATTTCTCATTTTAATGTGGGTCGACTGCCCGACCGCTCGTCGCAACTCTATGAACGAAGGATTTTCGTCGTCAAAACTTACTTCCCCCTTAATTAACCATGAAAGACAGGTGTTCCATCAATCAATTGAATTTAGAACTATGAAATTATTTCATTTCAATCTCGTCAGATGTGTCGTTCATTTGATAAGCATTCTATTGCAAAATTTCCTTTTTTACTTGATTCAACTTTTTCCACTGTTATGACAAACAGCTGGTGCTACATCTCACGTGCAACGGAAAGTGATCACTCTGGTTAAGGCTCACGTGCAAGGTTAACGCGTTGCTTGTACCTGTGATTGTTCATTATGCTTAACTACAGGCTTCGCTTCTCGAGCCGCGACGCGTGCTAGTCAGGTTCGTGATGGACGATCGTAAACATTGCACGCCGCAACAACTCATGGCCGTGCTTCAGCGGAAATAGCTATGGTTACCCGCGTTTCTCCGAGAAAATAAAATTTCGATACCACTTATACCGATCAAATAAATAGTTATTCGATTTCTGGGACTGTTAAAGAGGGGTCAGAAAGGTCCTTGTTTCCGTAGTTTTAATGGATTAAGAATTGATGGGGTTGACCTTAGTTAAAGAAGCATTTCATTAAAAATTGTAGAATTAATCTTCAATTTCTTGACCCATTTTATTCTACCACTAATTCTATTACTTCTTTCCGACATGGTGACCTATTGAAAAGAGGTGAGAACCCTCGTTGGTGGCGTGGGCGACGGATATTGATGTTTTATTAGGGCTCCAGGGCTTTAGGATTTCTCGGAAAACCAGTTCGGAAAAAGTAGAACTTGACATTGCGTTTCTATTCCTGTTGGAAGGATTCATTCATGGGGGAGATTTCTTGAGGGTAAGGTGGGTAGGAGGTGTGTAGCGGTAGTGAGCAGTCGGCTTGGAGCCACTGTCGTCAGCTACCCTCTGTGTCGCTGGCTCATCCCCCCTTTCTTCCCCCTCTCGCACCCCCTAATCCACAGCTGATCCAAGTAACACGGGGCCAACTCTCGTAATAATACGTTCCTGGAAACCCCCGGCCATTCGCTGCAACGTCGTCTTCGATGGATGGAATTGAATTTTATGCCACGAAAAACAACGACGACATCTTGAGATATTCGCCCGCGAGGAACACCGTCTTCGTTCAATCGGCGTCGGAAAAGGCAGAAGTTGAAAGCTACCGCGAATAAATTTCTCAACGCGGTTACAACGGGGACAGGAAAAGGGAAGGAAGAGTCGTTGGGAGAATAAATGAGAGAGGGAGATGAAAAAGAATAACAAGGGCCGGGGATAAAAGACAGAAGGTGTAGGACGAGTGAGAAGGAAGGACAAGAATAATAAAAAAAAGGAAAACGGGGCAACAGGGGCGGAATGCGAAGAACAGAAACTGCGGTCGGAACGAGACGGGGGACTATCGAGAGTCCGGAGAAACCGATAACGAACGGCTCGTTCCGCTCGTATATATTTCGAAAACAATGGACCGTCCTACCACCCCCCCAATGGCATCGACCACTGCACTCTCCCAGCGTATCACATCCGCCTTCCCCTTCCGTTTCATTTTCTCTCTGGTCCTTTCGTTCCGTCGCTTTCTCTCGGAATTTCCTCTCGATAGGATCATTTTTCCCGGCTGACTCCTTGGGAAATAATATTCCGTAGGGGTAGGAAAAAACAGACAGGGTAAAGCGGACCCTTTATTGCTGCGGTCTACGGACCCCTTGATATAGGGAAAAAGTAGATACGAAGAATGTATTCAACGTTATCTCTCTTTGATGGACATATGAGTAATGACGAGTCAAAGATTATTGCTGAGTAGAAATGATTTCTTTTCATTGATATCCAAAGCATATTTTATCGGGTCATATTTTTTTTGACGCGGCGAATCTCTTTGCCCGAGTGTGTTTCTCCTCTCAAGATTTTTTCACCGATATCGACCGCATTTGTTGCATCCGATAGTCGAACCGGCGCCTCGTGATTCTCCGGCGAAATCGTCAGAACGAAACGGTGACAGTTCACGGCCAACCGCGAAAACAATGGGCTCATTTCTTATCGCATCTTGGCAAAAAGTACAATCGAGCCGATAAGACGAATCGCCGGAGTGTTGTGCTGAGTCAGCTGGCGATTTAGCGTGAAAAAGCGCACAACCGTAGCGGAAATGTTACGTCAGGGTCGAAGAAATGATAACTAACGAAACAAGAGATTTCGTTCTAAACAAGACTTTTCGGACAGAATTTGTCCATCCGAGGAAATTGATAACAGGTAGCAAACATTTAGTAAATCCAAATCTTACGGAAATTACTAGAAAATAGGAAATTTATGAGAGAAATCATAACTTAGGTTGACTTTGGTCCTCGAGAAAATTATCTCTAGCATTGCAAATTATTTGAAACGTGTCGTACATCACGGGTGTCATTTATGTTCGAAGCATTTTTTCATATTTCTAATGCAGATAAAGTATTGGTTGGTAATTATAAGTATGTTCTACAAGTTACAGTTATTTTTGTAGGCAAGAAAAGCATATTCATATTTTTTTCTTATGATTTGTGAAAAGTCGTGATGAAACGCGACTTCTGTATATACGCTGTTGATCTTGGTGTATACTTCTAGTGTTATTATAATTTATGTAAATCACGACCGAAACAGGAGAAACTTACCCAGCCGAGTTTTCCCGTATCGCCGGTCTAGCCGATCGATTTCGTGATGCAGAGATTTGCTGTTGGGATAGTCGCCCGGACGTGCCATTCGTCATGATTGGCCAAGTCGGAGAATCGCCCTCCCGAGAGGCGTCCCCTGCTTAGCTCGCGACAAATGTCAACCTCGTGCTAACCGTCAGACTCGAATATAATGCGCCATGTATTACATTCCGGCCCACGGAATCTGTACGTTTGTAATTGAAACGTTTTGATCAACGGGAAATGTACGGAAAGTCGGGAGAAAGTGTACCCCTGAATCATTTCGAGTAAATAAATTTTAATGGATCAAAGGGGTGAGCCAGTCTTGAATTCTTCGTTTCGTCGATAAACGAATTTTACTCATATCAAATAGGTATATTCTTTTCACGAACGGTGTTTCGTGGAAAGTGTGTATCTGTCAAGATTTTGAGCCAGCATCAATGAGTGCTTCAAGTTGACGGTTCCTTGAAAGGGAATGGAAAATTGTTGTCAGGTTATCGAGAATTATGGAACCCTTTTTGAAAATTATGGATGGTAAGGTCGATGCGGACGGATATCGAAGGTGCGGGGAAGGACGGCGGAATCCGAGCGGGTGATTCCCGCCGCGGATATGTTTATTGATAGCGCTCAGCTGTTTTTGTTTTGGCAAGAACCGTCGACCGGGTACGAGGGGAAGACGAAGGGGAGGAAAACTGTCGTCAGAGACGACATATATCGTTATTTCGAGAGCATTGTCGAAGGTTGATGCAGCCTGCAGTGACTGTGTTTTCGTTTGCACTATCGTTTCGCGGCCAAACACCAAGACTTTTCCGTCGGACTCTTCGTTACGTAGAATTTAACGGCAGGCATGAAACACGAAGCGACCAAAACCGCCGGTTGGGTGATCGAAAAAATTGTTCCGAGCAGTCCTGAATACAAGGACAGTCGCCGCGGAAAATTTAATCTTAGATGCCGTGACGTCGTCTTTACGATTGTTATCTATAATTATTAGTGATAAAGGTCCATTCGTCTCATGAATGACGTATTTCAAATCTTTTAATATCTGCTGGCAAATCGTGTGTTTATTCTACGTGGAAAAATTTACTAATTTTATTGATCAATCTTTTTTCTTCAATATCTTAAAGAGGAAATCTTTTTTTGAACATGTAACTTGATTTTGGAAACAGGAATTCTGTATGCCTACTTTGAACAGAAAACGTATGTTTTAGAGTTCGTCCTGAAAATTGATTCTATCGATTCTTCAAAGGCTTTTATTAATTCGTTTACATTGCCAGGTGAGTTTTCCTGGTTTAAAGAGACGTCGAAAAGTCCGGACGAGAAGATAATTGACCGTTGATTTTGGCATCATTACGTAGACGCGTGGTTGTTCTGGCTGAACTGTTGAGAGAAAAGACCGAAAACTGAGGCGATTTGTGGGAAATTCAAGGATAATCGTCGCGACGGGAATGACCCGGGTCTTGCGATGAATACGGCACAAGGTCCGACCCCGACCAAATATTTCGTTTCGCGAATCGACTCGCCGTGACCGCCACGAGGGGCAAGGGGAAGTAACGTAGGAAGATAGAAAAGCACCGACAGGTTAGAGATGAGGAACGAGCGAAAGAGATAGATCCAGCGGTTGAGAGGAACGACAAAGGAGAGAGACAGAGAAAGAGAGGATAAGCAGTGTCGATGATCCGCCGTGTTTATTTATAAACTTCCCTCACGATTCTCTTATTCCAATGATGACTATATCGCTATATATACATATAGTTGTCGTGTGACATTCTATTCGCCAATTGAGACCCTAACGAGGACAGAAATAATTTTTCGCCGCAAATAGATTTCGCCGAAAGATGAAGAGCCTCTTTCTCTAAAACAGGTGGAACCAATCGGAAAATATGCTCGCTCGCTTTTCAGTTTGCGGAAGAGGCTCGAGTAGTCCCAGTATATTTAACACCTACGCAGAAATGTGTGTATAAATTTTATAAAGTCGCTTTATCTGATGCGTTGGCGTGGCGTGTACGCACAAGCAAACGGCACGTGTATCGTATTGGTTTGCACGCAAAAGTATTTTTTCCGGGGCAGATGGATGCGACGAGGGAAATATTTGCTTGGAGAACCAACTTGAAGTATTGGCCGATTTTCGCAATCACCGTTGCACTTTACATTTCCCTGCCTTCGTAGAAAATACTGGCTACGATCCTGCATGCCGAGTGTAAACATTGTTCGCGAAAAAAATATCGCAAAAGCGTCTCCTCCAAAAATAATAAACACAACGGTATGCCGTTATTTATTGAGCATGGCTTTGGCCAGCGAAGAAGTTGGAGTAAATGTATTTAGCGGATGACAGCACCGGAATAATCGAGTGGCCGTCGTGTGTGTGTCGAGCATTATAGCCCTCAAACACGCGACATAATGCTATCGGTTCTGCTAAATTTAACAAACGGAAAGTCACTAAATTACTCGACTTCAAAGTCCCTGCTTTCCAACTGCAAAATGGAATTTCCCAAATTCGTGGACCGGCTTTCCAAATTACGGAATCGTTTTCATACTTTATTTGAAAGTTATCCACGTGACCGAAGCCGTTGATTAAAGTCCTAAATAAAGTCCTAGATAATGTATCCTACGCGTTTTTAAATTTTTCACCATAGTGTTACTTACTCGTGGATTATCGAATTTTGTTTTAATCGCAAGACGACGAGACCAGTTTAGGACGGAGAATCGATCATAAGACGTTATCACTGTGTTCTGTTTTGTTCCGGTAAAATCAATGATTTCTGCGTTTATGTCGAAGCAAATTCCACGAGACTTACGTGACGTAAATTGTTGAATCACGCCTATCCACTTGTCGGCGAACGTTTCCCTGGTAGAAGTGCAGCTGCACCTGCACGCAGGCGAAAACTACAGCGATGCACGTGCTTTATCACGAGATTTCACAGGAAACACGAGTCACTCATGAAGAACAGGAAGGTCGCCCCTTTTGGTTCTTTCTTCTTCATTTCATGCTCACCACGGGTCACTTGCGCCGGAAAATTTCCTCCCCTCATGGGATGACTTTTATCCCTCTCACCCCCTCTTCCGATTTAATCCCTTCCTCTATCGGCTTGTCCTTTTACACCCCCGGCAAATCAGTCGAGAAATACCCTCCGGTTTTCCTTGTAGGTTCGCACGGCTGATTTCGAGAGAAAACTTTCTCCGGGTAGCTCACCCTTGGCTCATTTTACGAGTCACCTGTGAGAATTCCCTCCGTTCTCTTAGTCGTTTGGGACGATCAATGCCAAAGAGGCGCTCTTCCTCCGATTTTCCTCCGCACTCACTGAAAACTGTTCTTGCACCTTTTTGTCTTAAGTCACAATCCTCCCCAAATGCTTGCCTGTCTTTTCCTCGAGATTAATTCGCTTCTTTCTGTACTGCTTTCCTTGAATTCCACTCTCATGTCGAGTCACCCGGGATACTCTCACTCACGAATCCTAGGCAACTTTCTTACGAGCGGAAATAACCGCGAAGGCAGTCCTCGTTGGTTTTCGCGGTAAGTCATCTGTCGAAGGACCGTGTTCTCTCGGTTCGATCCCGCGGGCCGAGGGTTCCGCAGCAGGAAGTCGAGCCGCCGGTTCCTTCCGCTCGTTTACGAATCATTTCGGGAGAAGAGAGAGAGAGAGAGAGAAAGAGAGAGGGAGAGAGAGAGAGGCTTATTGCATCACGCGGGAGCAGCCGGATCGCATGCGTTGGCTCGCGAGCAGAATGGATCAGCCACGGACGACCGGCCGAGCACGCTCTTACGAAAACACTGCGGGCATCTCTCGTCGTCCTTCGCCGATACGCGCTCGCGCGCACGCCTCTATTACTACGACAGACAGAGAGGGAGCTCGAGGGAGGGAGGCCGAGGGAAAGAGAGACGGGGGCAGGAGAGTGACAGGATGAGAGAGATGGAGAACAAGAAGAGAGCTTCCAAATGACGGAGGGAGGATGATGGAGATAGAAAACCGAGGAAACAGGAGAAACGGATATGACGATGAGCAGAGAGCGACGTAAGGAGAAAGACGAACGTCAAGAGAACGAGAGAGCCAGGTGATGCTAGAAAGAGGGGCGCCCGGTACGACGGGGACGAATTCAGCAGAATGGGAGAATCGGAGAACTAGAAACAAAAGTCAGAGAGGGAAAGGCGTCGACCGTTACTGCAAATTCGGAACATCGGTGAACGAGACACCTGGCCGAACGGCACAAGTGACAAATCATCCCTTTTTTCGATCCTCGGATAATTCTGTTTTTCTCCTATCTAACCAAATCATTTTTTATACATCTGTCTTGTGTTGTCCCTTTGCTCCGGGCGAACTTCTGGAAATTGATAGACCGTCCTACTTGCGTTCGCTCGAGAATTCGCGTAGACTTCTTCCGTTTATCCTCACGAGCATCTTCAGTGAATTCGTTTTTTTCCAACGAATTATCAGGGGTCAATAAATCATTTTTTCCCTCGACGAATGATCGTCCTCTGCGTTTTTTAAAAGATATGCCGGGGTTGGCATATTATCCTTGAGTCTCTCGGAACATTTCTTTTCTTCGGAGCTGTTTGACCGCGTATCCTGAACCAGATAATTGACGACACATTCTCGCTGAGGATGATAAGTCAAATGCAGTCACGCTGTCGGTTGGTCAGTTCGGTGGATTAAATTGGGGGAGCATTAATCTTGTTGATGCGAAGGATTGAGCAGTCGAAGCCGATGAGAGTATTTAAAAAAAAAACTATCGTGATAATTGTAATTTTTAAGGAATAAGGTATCTTCGTTGGTGCATCGAGATTGCTATAGTTAGGACTGGTAAGAGGTAGGGAGAAAAAGAAAGGACGAAAAAGGTAAAGTATGAGGGGCACGACTAAAGGCAAAAAAGGAAGAGTGTGACCGAGTAAAAAAGGGAGACAAAAAATTGACCGAGAGAATAAAACGCGTACGACGGAAACGAGGTGAAGAAAGAAAAAACGTCGGACACGTTGAATGGTTGGGAGCACACTAAGTGTACGATAAGAAAGAAACGGGAAAAGAAAAACCAGGGAAAATAGAAGGACAGATAAAAGTAGATCACTGAGGAGAGGAATGGAGGGAAGATTGCCTTGAAATGTCAGAGCAGGAGGGCAAGGGTTGAAGGAAGAATGGGACAAGTCCAGACTGACGGTTAAACGTAGTGAAAAAAAGTGGAGAAGTGAAAAGAACGCTGACACATTGACAACATGAATCAATGACAATATCAAGGTAAAGAGAGTGAATGAAAGAAATATGGGAAAGGAATGGGGACGGCGAAGACGAGGGAGGGAGTCTCAATGGCAGAATACGACGAAGAGAAGGAGAATAAGGATGTGGGAAAAGGAAAGCAGGAGAATTTAGTCGCGGCGGCGCCGTGACAAACACACGTGCCGTCTGCGTAAAACACTGAGCGTGGCAGTTTGCCCGCGACTGAATCGCGCCGACGACTCATCGTGCCTCGTGGAATGAAATCGTGTCGAGCCGTGTCGCCTATCGTCATCTGTCGAGCTTCAATGAACGAACTGTCCTTCCCCCGTGCACACAACACTATCGACAGGGACGTTCGTCGTCAGCAGCGAACCACGGCGCATCAAAAAGTTTAAAAAGATGACCCTTTCGAGGTAGAAAAATTTCACAAATCTGTTTGCAGCTCGTGCTAGACATCAAATAAAATCGGAAGTCGACAAGATAACACTTTTCGTTTTCGGATCAACTTCTCACCCCTCTACAAATCACGAAGTATTTTTTTCGGTTTTTACACGATTCAGTTTCGTGCGTATGTCGTCGTTTTTTCGGTTAGGCACGATGACAGATCTGGAATGAGCGAACGGGATTTTCGATGGTGATCGGGGGTAAAGGGTTTATCCTCCGCGCGAGATTTTGCTTCCAACGCAAAGAATCGTGGGCTTGTTGTTCTGTCGCTTTATCAGAAAGTCGCGAAACACGAAGCACGACGTCGCGGGATCGGTGAACAGGAAGGGAGGGTGGGGTAAGTTATATCCATCTTCAACAGCGAAATGTGCTCGCCGTTGGTCGGATTTTATTCATCAGAACCAGCAAACTCAACACTGTTTGTCCACATCTTGCCAAAAACATCCAAGAATCTGACTTGATCCGACTGAATCCCTAAATATTTTACAAGCAGATGATGACGATATTGGTCCCATTTGCCTGCCTTTACTCAATCAGTATGAAACGTTCTAGGGGAGAGAAGACAGAAAATTCTGCAGGTTTGCGGGCTGCGAGTGGCTGCGATAGTTTATCGCCGGCGTCGAATGCAAATAAACGAGGATCCGGCCAGTGATTAATGCGCGTCCGTGCGTTCGATTAACGTCTCCGGATGTTTGAGCGAGCCAAAGGGTGAGGGGCTAGGATAGTCGCCATCCTCTGCTGCCCGCCTCGCATTTGACCACGTGGCGATGCCGGTAGACAAAGAATTATCAACTAATTATCCCAATTTCTTCTCAGACTTTCTAAGTTGGATTTTTTCAAATTGTGAATATCTTCAACCTCCTTCGATTCTGTGACAATAATTACACTTAATCTTGTTATAATAGAAAGGATTTCGCAGCCTGATGCAGCGGGCAATATTTTGTCCAATTTACTGGATTTTATGTCGCACCATCGCGCGTATCATTTTACGAATTTTCACTGAGAAAAATGCAAGCGGAATTGGGAATTCGATGGACGTAATTCACCCTCCCTTTCCTCTCATAGCCAACGACCATTTTAGCACGTAATCGAGCGCGTATCGAATCGGCGCATTAATCGAATTGGCCACGCAGCTCAATTCACCCGGCCGAGATAACGTCGGTATGTGGTTCTCTCGCGTTCTGCGGTTCTCGTCGAAACTGGAATAACCGCTAGAACAGCCGGCAGGCAGGAACCACCCGGAGAAATCGCACCCCCACGTTCCGACGAGGATGTCCACGACTATAGAAACGGTCGGACCGCTCAACGCTGATCCCCGCGTCCGCAGGTTAAATCAATACCTCGGTGCTTTCGTTTGTGAGTTTTTCCTGATTACCCCTCGGCATCATTAAATTCGAATTAAGTACGACAACGGAGCGAATTCCTGAAGATATTTACGGGCCAAGTCTCGCACGCGAACCTGCGCAATTTACCTTTTTAGGGGAGTAATTACAGTCATATTTTTTCAGAAGAATCGGGGGAATTCTTATTACAAGCTTTGTTCACCAAAAGCTTTTGACAGATTTTACTACTCTGAACCAATGGACTGATTAATCACAGCTTCAATGATTACAGGGGAGATGAATGGTCGAAATTTAATTAAATGTACGCCAATCCCTTCAAAGTCCGCTTATCTGAGACTTATGCTGAATGTTCCATCACTGTGAATGATCGGGATTGTCGTTATTTAGTCGTATTTCTTTAATTATGCTTCCTGCAGCTGCGCTCGCTATGTGGCTTTTAAGCGAGTGTTGAGCATTCGCCGTCGGGCAAATTAATTCGCCGCGTTCGCGAGATACCAATTAACGAATTGTGCGGTTGCGCAACACGGATGTGGATGTTGAAAAGTTCACCGGAATCACGATCGCTGTGATATGAAAAGAAAACAAGAGGGGAAATATTCACCCTTAGATGGTGAATTGTTGACGAAGGGTTGCTTCGATGATACATAAATTCGCCTTACGCCGAGAAAACAGTACTACGGTTCATAATTATTATTCGAATGATTTACACCCGATTAGAGAATATTTATCGAGCTTCGTTTGCTTCACGAGGGAAAACCAACGACCAAGCTCCACATTTTATGCGACCAACAAGTCCCTTTTCGTTCGAGGGGACACTTTTCCCCGATAAAGAAGGATGGGATTCTTTGCTAAGTGCTTTCTAGATCTTCGGGTTTCAGCTTCCCTCGGCGGGTTTGCGCTCGGCGTGACCCTCGGTTGGAACTCGAGCGTGAATGAGATCCTTAAGAACGTTATGCAAGCCAGCGTCACAGAGATCGGACTGGTTGGCAACATTCTCAACGGCGGTGCTTGCATCGGTGCTGTTTTCTTACCGATACTCACGAAATTCCTCAGCCGTTTGGCCATCATGTTCCTCACCATACCCCTCTTCCTCGTCGGTTGGGCACTCATCTGTTTCGCCAATCACGAGGTAAGTCGCTCTTTCCCCGACCAGTCGGTCCATTAAGAGATTCCCCTGTCCTTGACACCAATCGAACTACTTGTACTAATCGAGAGTGTTGATAAAATCATGTTACTACCACGGAAACTAGTTTGCGAGTCAAGGAAAGTCCTTCTCCTTATCAGTGAATGCCAGAGGCCGACCTTTACTCAATCAGTTACGACGGAAAGCTTTACTTTAATATTCTCCTGATTTCTTTTTAACCCTCCCTAAAGGGAATACCTTTTGCGCCAGGTTGCTTTGCTGATACTGATTGGGACTGACCTTTATGCAAACATCTAAGAAGCTTCTTAAATGTTTGCCAACCATTGCCCCAGTACCTTCTAAGATTTTTCTTCAACAACTTCCTGAAGCGGATGGTTCGTTTACCAGGTATCTTTGCTGATTCTCGGCCGACTAATTTGTGGCGCCTGTGGCGGGACATTCTGCGTCCTCACGCCTATCTACATCGCAGAAATCGCTGACCCTCAGACCCGTTGCCGCCTGTTGACTTTCTTCCAACTACAGATTGTCTGTGGAATAACCTATGCCTTCACCGTTGCCCACCTGCTGCACGAGTACAACACCATCTGGAAATATAGTTTGATGTGCGCCGTCACCTGCGCCCCCATTGCCTTAGTCAATCTTCTTCCGGAGAGTCCGCTGTATCTTGTTCTTAAACGAGGTGACGAAGAAGCTGCCAAACGTTCGCTTCAGTGGTACCGGGGAGAAGCCTGCCCTGACGTCGACAGGGAATTGGAGGAAATTAAACGGCTTGCGACGGTGATTCTTTCTGCCAAGGTATCATACAAGTACCAGACTTGGACATCCCGTTATTTCACTTTAATCCGTCTGCTCTTTATCTTCACTGATACCTGTTCTCAAGCTTTACGATGGAACATTTTAAGAGCGAAAACTTTTTTTATTTTAATCCAGTATCAGTTTATAGAGAGTTCAAACCTATTGGACATCCTTCTTTTTGTGTTTCTACTGATAAACGTTTCAAAAAGACGAAATACTCTTTCAAACATCACTAGCAAAAGTATTTCTTTTAGAATTATAAAGTTACATCATCTTTTCTACTTCTTTTCGAGAATAACCTAGCTTTATTTGATTAAAAAACAATGTGCATGCTACCATACAAATAATTATATTTTTAAAACTAAGTAACTTTCAGTCAACGTATTTGCCAGCACGAAAAATAGTTTAGTTTATTTTATTGTTGAAAGAAGATTTGGACAGTGAATTTTCGTCACCGTGAAATATTTATTGCTCTGTCCGACCTTGCTTGTTCAACTCTTCTTTTATAAGTGATCTACATGACAAACTAGTATCATCGTCAAGATTAATCAAATCCCCTAATTACCCCGATATCTTGGTTAACATTGAAACTTGCGTTGCAGGTGACAATTTTCGACATGATCACCAACCCCAGAGTCTTGAGGTCCTTTGTCACTTGTAGTGCGGTAGTAATGGCTCAACAGCTAAGCGGTTTCAACACAATCGTCTTCCACGCTCTAACGTTCTTCAACAACGGGGGTTCGGGTAACCTGACGGGCAGCGAGCAAACTCTCGTCGTCGGATTTGTGCAGATCATCGCTTGTTTACTCTCGTCGTTGGTCCTGGAGGGCCTGCTGGGCCGGCGAATAATGCTCACGCTGTCCACCGGCCTCATGGGAGTCTTCCTCGCGTTGCTAGGTCCGTTGCCACTGATTAATTGACAAGCATGACGCAAAGACAAGCTCTTAGCAACGTCTCAGTGAAAAAGTATTCTTGTCAATATGTGCCAAGGTTTACCCGTTGATTGGTCTATTTCAACACCTTCTATATTTCGTAGCAAATATTTCATTTCAAATACAAACAAGTTAATATTCTTGACAATTTAGGTTAAGGGATCGGCAAGGTTAGGCACTTCTTGCTAAATTCAATGAAGTTTCTAGAGGAACTTGCCAAATTCCCTCTGACTTTTAATCCTGTTTTCTAGGTTGGTTTTATCGAATGCGCGAAATCGATCCGGAGAACGATGATATCTATTGGTGGATGCCCCCTACGTGGATGTGCCTTTTCTTTGCTGCCTACAATATGGGAGTGGGCCCCGAGTCCTGGGCCCTATTAGGTGACATTTTCCCCTGCCAGAAACGTTTGGGCTCAGCCTCGGTAGCGGCTGCTTGTGGCTGGTTGTTGTCGCTGGTCGCCAGTATGTCTTTTGGTGAAATTATTGTTATCCTTGGAGTTCCTAGGACCCTTTGGTTCTTCGCCGGGATTTGTTTCTTCGCCGCCGTGCTCTGCGTTTTCTTCGTGAAGGACACAGCTGGGAAAAGTCTCGCCGAGATCCAGAGTGCCTTCCGCTTCTTGAAGGAAACCTTTGACCCCGAAAGGACTTGACGCTCGTCCCTCGTGCCAAATGGATTCCCCTCGAATCGACCGGGTTTGTCCTTCCCCATACGCGGAACCTTTTTACCCCGAAAACCCTCCTCCCATGGGAACGCAGTCGCCTTTGCTCCAGACGAACTCATCTCGAGTTACTTCGTTGAGAAAACAGGGAAGACTGCGTAAGGGAAGGGGGGGGGGGGGCGATCGCCATTCAAGAAGGAAAGTTTCCCCGTTTAAGTGAAATACCTTTTCTCTTAAGTATTCGTCGCTCAGAATGCGTGTATATATATTTGTTTGATTTCTTTCGCATCGTTTCGAAAGAGGGTGGTTTGCAAGGCAAGCTAGCATTTGTCCAAATAAATAATAAACAAGGAACCGACGGTTTTTGAAAAATACGACTGGGGCGGTAAGTTTCATTTTCCTCGACGGACTCTTCACGCTCTTCTGGCAATTTTCCTTTGAATCCATTGAGAGAACGGCTTCTCAGCGACTGCGAAGGTGTCCACCTCCGCGGAAACATTAATCATGATCGTCCGACTAAAGAGCGATGTACTCGCGTAGAAACGAAGGGAAGTGGGGAAATGGAATCGAGTGTGCGTGCCGCTTCGGTTCAGGATTGAGCACCAACCATGGGAAATAAATGTGGTACACCGAGTGGCTGTAAGCCAAGAATACATACCCGCCTTTCCAGCAAACCTATTTCTTTTTACTCCCGAGATATTAATGACACATGTAAAACACCGACAATCGTATGGCAAAAATAACCGCGACGGACGGACGGAAAAGTTTTACGACTGTGAACCGTGTAAAGATGTTTATCTGTTTACACAAGATATCGGAAGGCACAAAAACCCGATGCTGTTGACTGAAAAGGCAATTAAAAGAAAGGGAATCAAAAAGAATCAGAATCAGAAATCACTCTGCTTTCCTAATTATTTTCGCTGTTTTTAATGATTAAAATGCACAAATGATTAAACTTTTATTATGTTACTTTTTTTTACCTGTTATTCAGTCGTGAAATTCTTTGGTCAAGGGGAAAAGGTTTCGGTTAATAAAACTTTTCATCGTGTAATTACTTACAGGGGATGTTTCATGTTACTGGACATTCAATTTATGAAGGGGACCTTTTTCACTGAATATAACGCACATAATAGAAAACTGACCGAGACATGTGTAATTATATTCCAAGTTCTGCAATTATTACGTTTGAGAAAAACTTCAGCCCATTTGATCTGTAGAGAAAGAAATAATAATGTCATAATTGGGAAATCTCGTTAGGAGGAAAAATTGAAAAGTCAACGTGTCGGATTTATAAAATTTCATATTGATTGAGTCAGAAAATGTAGGAGTTCGTCGTTAAATACGAGAATTTTATGCCCTGCGCATATTCATGTCGAATAAAATAGACGTAAATGACAAGGTATTTTATCGCGTGCGGAAACCAGCAATGACTTTTTGCAAAATTGACGAACGTTTTATTAGATCGAGCATTTCTCAGTGAATTACCAACGATTCGCATTTCGCCGAGCGCTCGCCAGACATTCGGGTATTATGAGACAAATTCTCTATCGCTCGAAGCGCCACTGGCCGGTGTTGAAAACGCAAGGGGTACGAGAGGACGAGAGGAGGAAGAAATTCGAGGCACGTCCGGAAGTTGGATAAATTCGATGGTGCCGGGGTAAAGAACGGTCGCACGTGTACCGACGCGCAGTTTCGACGAATCTATGAGTTTTCAAGATTCTAGCCCTTGTTGTCAGAGAAACTAACCCGTCGTGCGTGCTCGAACCACCTACGAAAGATGAATTAATTCTCACCAGTCCGTATCGATTCGAATCCCCTTCGTGTTTCTCGATTTCTTTCCTGGTCTCCGCCATTCATCCGCACGCACTTTTTCACCCTTCAACCCGCCGGCACTACTAGTTCTTATGTATTTTCGCTACTTCTCTCATTATCATCACCCCTCTTTTGGTATATGTTGCCATTACCTCTTAGGTACACTTTCACATGCTTCCTTTTTATGTACACCCTCATTCACTCCTTCTTCGTGCATTTTATATAGTAAGCATCTGACCTAAATTATTGATATACCCACGGGAAAAAAGAAACTTTCTCGCGGGAGAAAAATATTCGTAAATGTCATATCTAAATATCATGAAAATACAACGTTAGCGATGTTCTGAAAATCAACGAAATTCGAATCCGGCCCAAATATACCATCTCGTTTGGAATTCCGCGGTGAAACGGCATGTCCGAGATATGGACGGTTCATTAATCGAACCCTTTTGAGGTATTCGTGCTTGGTGAAATTTCGGGCCAGCTAACCGCAGTACACGCCACTCACTTCGGAAATCCTGGCAGGAAGCTCGCTCCGAAACTATCATCGTCGACAGGGTGGGAGAGAAGCAGCGTGGTACGACCAGACACCGAGAAACACAACCGATGAGGGGAAAAATTACTAAAATAACCCCCTCATCATTCCTTCGTTAATATTTTACTAGGGATTTCCAGCAGAGTTTCTGGTCTTCGAGCATTCCCTGCGACGATTAATTTCGACTTATTCCAATCATTTTATTTCACCACGATAGCGATTTCCACTCACACCAATGGAGTTGGGTTTAATCTGACTGACTTTTGAAGACGGAGGAAATTATGGCGGTTTACGAGAAGTAAGAATTCCTTATCTTCCAACGGGATCGCAGGGGAGCGGGTTTTCCACTTTTACGGTAACGAACCCATCGGCGGAAAGTCGTGGCGAGACGCTATCGTTATTCCCATTAAACCGTTCTTTCGTGGCAAGGTCGTAGAGAAGTACTGTTGGTTTAATAGTGCCACTCGCTCTCTTAATTATTCATTTCATCGTAACGCCAAGCGGTTGGAATGGGAAGGGAAGGGAAACGATCCAAGTCGGTTTATCACTGATTGTTGATCTATTATTAATTGAAACTCATGATACGAAGAACGAACCTCAGTCAGCAATATAACTCAGAATTTTCGATTCCTGATCCTAAGTGCCAATTATACACCGCAAAATAAAACAACGATAACCATGAGAATTTCGAATTAAGAAATTACAAATGTACTGAAAGGATCTAATAATTATTGAACCACGATAGAAAAATTCCTGGTCAACTTCTATGTTGGTTTTCAATAAAAACTCGTATAACATATGTAGATGGATTGATGACCAAGTAGATGACATATCTAAAGCTTGCAGTAATTGGCTAAAAGGAGTATCTACTGGGTGACTTTTCCACAAGCGATACTTGCACTTGTCTGTTACTTTTTTCGAGTTGAGGATTCGAGGTAATTGAATGAAAGGTAAATTACTCGTTACATGGAGGATGAAAGCCGAATGCATCCGAGTCATCTGTATAGAACGAAATGCATCGACGAGCCGGACCGTTGCGTTTCATTAACGAAATGGACGACAAGTGGTTCCGCCTTGGTTCCTACATCCTTTGACGCTACGTCGGGTACAACCGAGAAAATTTCGTTTGATTTATCGACCTCTGCTTCCAGGAAATTCGAGACTAGCCAATAAAAGCTGAAAATACAATTCTAACTTGCAATTCACTTGCATACATACTTGCTGGTGATTAAGAACAGGTGCTGCCTCGTATATAATGCGAGTACTGAAAGCGTGAAAATGTATAGAAATGAAAGTGCTGTATTATTAATTTACGGGTGACTAATTATGCCGTCAATTAGAAGTTCCATAAATTCAGCTTTTGAATTTCTACACATGCGAATGACGTATTCGTCGTTCGGTCCATTCCCCTCCCCATCCACCACCGTTCCCTCCGTGTACAGATATTTCTCTCGAGGTTGTTGCTATATGCGTAATAGTCCGCAAATGTCGGACGAATATCGAAATGTAGTGGGGGGACGGGCGGTGCTTTTCACCGATGGACAGATAAACGGTATACACGCTCGAGTTGCCCGGCAAATGGAAAAGCTAGTAAATATCCCAGTCGTGTATACAACAGGCCAAACTACCCCACTGTTCGACCTATACATTCTGCTTTTGACTTGGCAATTCCGAGGAACACGCTTGCGCGTCGTGTATCATCACAATTACGATAGAAAAATAAACGAAATAGGAGAGTATGTGCGTCGTTAAGGTGTATGTAATTAACATTCGACTCCAGGCATTACAGTTACATTACAATTCTCTTTTGTGCCGAGTGCTGATAACGCTTTTAGTAGAAAGGAATATAACGGTAATTTTCCTTTCATTATCTTTGTAGCGAATTAAATAATTCTTAAGTAAAGCATTTTATATATTCTACACTTAATATTATCTCGCCACCGTTCATGCTATTGACATTCCAACTGAATGTACCTCTATTGATTATTCTTGAAAACGTCCTTCCGTTCGAGTCAAGTAATTGACTGATCATAAAGTGCCGGCAATGTTTTATTCATTTATTTCCCCTCGCTGAAAGCGTAACAAAGATCCGTCCTCCACCTGCAACGGTTTTAATAATAATAACAACAACAATAATAATAATAATAATAATAGTAATAATAGTAATAATAAGGAGAATAAGAATATCGATTTGCCGGCCACAATTTCTACAATATGTTTCTACTCCGACGCGAAGTGTTCCCACGAAGAAGAAAAACATTTCATAAGTCGCCCGGGAGAAGAAGAAAGAGGGAAACGAGGAGAGTGGAAAAAGTCCACCGACGTAGAGGAAGACGGGGTTGACGACGGTCTTAACTTTAATATAAGCAGTGCATGGATGCATCGGTGCAACGAGCTGCACGTGTGTTTGCGTTGTATCGCATGGTTCGCGGATGGAAAGTGTGTTAGTGTGATTGCAACGACGACGACGGTAGCAGGTGGTGATGGTGGTAGTGGTGGTCGGCAGAGCCGAGGGGATGCTGAATGCGCGTCCCCCGGGTGAATCGATGGAGCACCCCTCTCATCCACCCTTAGTCTCTGCCTATAGCCCACAACCCGGGCTACCCCTCTTTCTCCGTTTTGGATCCTCGTCGTTTCCGTCCTCCTCCGCTCCAACCCCTGCTCCTCCGAACATTTTCCGCTTTTTCCTACAGGCAGACGTACGTTCGGGCGAACCGTTCTCTCAGGTTCTTCCTTGTCCTCCTTTCTCCATCTCCCGACTTCTCTTTTTACCCCGGACCTCAGCCCACCCTCATTCGCACGGTATTTTGCCTGGTGACTCGTCCATCTGCTTCTACATACAGGTTCTTCCCGCCTATTCCTTTCCGACTTACCAACTTTACTATCTTTATACCCCTTCGATTCGCCATTTGTACCCTGATCTGTCTTCCGCTCTTATTCTATCCCACCGGATCTTCCCTATCCTGGGTCTCATTTACTTCGATCTTTTGTATTCCTTCTATCTGTGTGCAAAGACCCATCCGGTCGAAGTGCAGAAAAAGAAAGCCCGGTACGAGCCATTCCGTTGGGCTTTGATCATCGCATCCAAACGAGAGTCAAGTAGTCGTGCACGTGCAATCGATCGTCATAGACGCACTTAGCCAGGTGTTTGTCGCTCGTCGGTGTAGGCTTTGTACATACAAAGCGGCTTCGCCCCTAATGAGCTTCTTCCCCAACCGGAAAGCCCGCTTACTTTTACCCCTCATCGTTTTCATCGACAGTTCGCAACCAGACGGAACCACCAAAACGTCCCAGGTCCACAAAATGAATGAAATTAAATATGGAAAATGCATACGAATAAATTGAGGAATAATTATACTTGTAGCTGGCCAAACGTTACACGGTTCGTCACCGTAGGGAATCTATAATTGCCAACTGTTTCAGATCGGCGAACACATGAAGCGGTTGTACATTATTACTTACGTGATAAATATTAGTTTTACATTTACCTGTATACTTGAGAAATGAATTTGCAGTCGTAATGATTTATGACATATGTGGTATTGGAGTTGACACGTTTGTGTGTATTCAGTGAAACCTTTTCCGATGTTTGTCCCGACATGAGGTGGATGATAAGATCACTTGTATCGATTTCAAATGCTTCAATCGTACCAAGTCAGATAACCGATTACGCAGATTCTTCGGAAAGAAGATGTCGTCTTGGTCAAAGCTCGTTGGTTTGACTCCATTCTTGCCGTGAATTTCGCATTATCCGTAGTAACGAAATACCGTTGCAACGCGATATCGGTATTTCGTGGCCAAGCCGCGGCTAGCTAGTTCTAAATCTCTGTACATATTTGGTCCGCGCGAATAAACCTTACAACCTGGAAATTGAGTGTAATCGATTTACTCGTGTATTCGCTTAACAGCTGAATTAACTTCGTTCTATCAAGGCAAAGGAATTCAATTCGTTCCAGCTTCTCCGCTGGATCGGAAGTGACTTACACGAGGAACACTTTGAGAAACTCGTAAGTCCATTAATTACCGGCCAGCTAATGACATTTACCGCTTTATCGATCGAATTAGGGAAATTTCGATTTCGTGAACTCGGTTAGGACAGCGTTAAGTCGGCTCAAACAATGGCTCATCGAGTAGAATCTTTTGTAAAGTTCTCCAAGCGTAGGAAAAATTCAGAAGGTGCGCGAATACAGCAAGAAATCGGACGAAGTAGAACCGACAGATTTTAACGAAGGGAAGAAGAGATAGGCCTTGCGTACTTTGAAGCGTTTAAGGGGTTATAAGACGGATCTGTAGTAACTTGTACTTTGCTCAGTTTCTTCCCCAAAGGACAAAACCGACGGTATTCGACGTAAATAAAGGAAAAGTACGTAAGTAGAGGAGAGTGGTAACTCGAGTTAAGTAAGCGCGAACGCTACGCCGGCGGTTAGTGAAATCGCTGCGGAAATACGGACGACGTTTATGTCCGCAAGGCGGACGGTCGTTGGACTTTTTTCTACTGTCGAACAAAAGCCTCGTGTTTCACTTCTTCTCGTTTTTACGGCCCTTTCCCCGAGTCTTTATTCCTGGAATTCAGCGACCGTCCATCGCGTAAATTTATCATCGGAATTTTCGTTTCTTCAAGGGTATTAGGGAATTTTTTTCGAAAGGGAAAAGAAGATGTTTTCCGTTCCTTGATCTGATTATTAAAATTCTTCTAAAAATATATAAAGTTCCGCCTAGCGTTTTCAGAGAGTTTAGTCGATTATTATGTCAGTCCATTACTTCAAGTCAAACGTTCTCTTCCGCGCGGAGGAGATTGAATCGTCCATTTCTCCCTTCCGCCTTGCCGCGTTACCAACTCGATTTTTCAAGGACCCCCGTTCTGCGTGTGATAGATGGTCCTGGCGACAAATCGCCTGGCCTTTCGCACGTGATATTAAAAGGGAAAAAGGCTGGTTCCGATGTGACAGAAGAATAAACGATAAACTCTTCCCGCGAGTGTGAAATGTTAATCCTAAGCTGAGTTTCGTCGGAAATGAAATGGCAGATTTTCCAAATTTTCTTACAGAGTTCAAGCAAGGGATACATTTCCCTTTGAAGGGAAACACCTATCATCTTTCCTGCCGAAATTCAGAGACGCGTTTACAGAATGGTTCTTTCCTGCAAGGGGAGAAATAAATAATAGTAGGAAGTTGGGGGAAAGGGGTCAGACGAAATGTAATGTCGTTCACATTTCGAGCTACCACTGAATCACCGCTTATGTGGATAGAGTTTGCAGCGTGAGTGTTAAATCACCGCGATAAATGATTAGCGCGCGCGGGGGTGTGTGTCGAGGATGGGAGACAGGGGAGAATCGGACATACGCTCTAAATCTACCCATGGAGAATAAAGTACGAGGTCCGTTGCAAACGTACGAACGTTGTTCGTAGGGCCGTTTTCGCCGTTGAAAATGCTAATTTCCAGAAAGCGTAAAGGCAGAAGGGGTGAGGGGGAGGGTTGAGTTGGAAGTGGGCCGGAGGTGGCGGGCCAAAGAGAAACGGAGCTTCATTGATTTTACTTCTTTGTCGCGGACAAGCAGCCGGACGAACGTAAATTACATCCGCGGCTGGAACGTATTTACATAGGAACCGACTCGACTCCCGCCCGTCCCTTGCACGATATCATTCTTCAGTCTGACAGTACGGTCTCGTTAGAATGCCGAGGCAGCCATTAAGATCCTAATGGATTCATCGATACGCCCTCGAAAGCGACCTCCTGCAGGAAATCAAGTCCTTTTCACCTAAAAGGATTTTCTACTGGATCGAGCGAATTACTAGAATCACCGGCCCTTCCTATAATCCGGAAAATGCCTTTCAATCGTTGCTCGTAACCGAAGAGTAAAATTTTCTTCTAATTCGAAAAATAAAGGAGATCCGTAATGTGTACCACGCAAGGTCATAGTATTTGCCATTCGAACCGACGGAATCGTAATCCTCCCCCCTATCGCGCCGTTGAACGAGCAGAAGCAATGACGTTATACGAGCAATTTGTATACAACGCACTTCCCTCCGCTTGGAAATTACGTCGTAATAGGCGTTTAGCGAGCGAACCGCATTTCGCGGGAAACGAGCCGTATAAACGCCAAGTCGACCTGGGGGATGAACCGACCGGTGTCGCAGCTCATCAGGGTTATAATGCGACGAAGGAGGGTAAGGCGACATCCCTCGAGGTATTCCTGCTACACCTTCAAGGACTTGACCAGCTTTGTTAAACCCCCACGTTTTCCCGAAACGACAAGGTCCTTTCCCAACGCTTTCATTGGCCGAACCTGCTTTCCTAACCCTTTATCCACACAACCCATCCCCCATTTTCTACAGTTCTCTTCGTTCATACCTCGTTTATGACGAGGCGTTTACCTTAAGTCGCTAATTTCATCCGAAATGTCTCGCGGCGACTGACCCAAACTTTGGGTTTTGTACGCTCGCTGGCAAGGTTTGTCCGTTTAACAAACTTGCTGATGATTCAACGAAATTCTTGCGTTGTTGCGCGCACCGCGGAACACGGTCGTTGATTTTGCGGAACAATGGGCAATCAAACTGCCCGCTAACGGCCCAATGGTTTTGTTAATTCGACAGGTGCGCTAACTACCCATGCCCGCCAGACACTCTCGTTAACGTGCTCCTGAAAGCATTTTTTTTACATTTCGCCCGTAAAACTTTATTCCAAAAATAAGTCCTTAGTCGAGATTACCGATTACGCAAGTCCAGTTGTATTTTATAAGCAGCACTTATGGTAGAGAAATATTCAGGATAATGCTAATAATTAGCCGTGATTGCCAAACAATTATGACACAGTACACAAAATGCCTTCATGGAGGTGAGTGTGCGAGCTGCAGGCTGAACGCAGGTAAATACATGTACGTTGCTTGTATGAGCCACGATGGTTCGTGTCCTGGTTTTCCGCCAAGGTTGGCGGTATGTGCACGAAAAGCCCCCTGTAAATTTTCCTTTGAGGACCCACGGCAGGTTCGCAAATGAGGAGTCGCCCGGTACTGTAGAAACCGGAGTAAAATGAGGATGAACCTGTATGCACGGTAATTATGAGGACGTCTTACCGTTTTCGGTTGTTCAACACCACATTCGTGGACGTATATTATAATAAGTATACATCCTGACAGCCTGAGCTATATTATTTTTTTCATCCCCTCAACGGTTGGGGCGATTTTCATGAGACCTTCCTTCTCTTTTACCTATCGACCGTATGTGAAGGAACGACTATCCTCGACTACCGGCACAAAAAAAGCTGCTAAAAAATATTACATGGTATTTCACGAAATGTGGATTCCTGAGAATGGGAATCGATTTAATGTTTTGTTTGCTGCCGAGTACAAGGTATACTCGTGTGGATGATTAACGAAACAATGTTTGCTCAGATCTTCGTGTCTATAGCTGATAAATAATTACCGTTCTAACCCACTTAAACGATGTGAGGGCAGATACACTCGATTTTCCACTATTCTGCGAAGAACGAGGCAAGATCGATAAAAGTCAGCGGTGGATCTGTTCGAATGGGAATTCGCCAGTGGCATCGTCGTCGGCAAGGCCGCGTTATATGTTTTAAAAACCAATTATATTAGACAGCCGTCAATAGAAACTCAAACGTAGCTCTGGTCGGGGAAGCTCGATAAATAACGTTCGGCCCGAACGAGATCGTCGGCCGGAATCCCGTTTTTGCGGGGGTGAAAAGTCGCGTTATCGATTTTCCCTCGGGTTCGCTCGGCCGCACGCTGCCCTTTGGCGCGTAACAACCAACACCGAGTAACCCGAATCCATATACCAATGTAATACACTCCGCCGGAAATGCTCTTCCGATCCTGCTCTCATATCCACCGACTCTCTTTCCGTAATTTTGCAGAGAGTTCTGTCACGAATGTCTGCCGGTGGAAAAATCTTTGCGAAATGTTCGCCTCTTTCGAAAATATTCCTCGCCGACGAATGGAATATGCTTTGTACATAAACCTCGGTTCGAAAGATTATTGAAATCGCATATTTTCTTTACATCTTCGAGAATATCATAACGGAATGTCTTCAAAAGACTCATATCTGCCATCTATCCTTTGCGAGACTCGCGGAGAAATTTCAAATATTCTTTACTTTACCTTATCGCAAAAAATTTCATTGTACACAACGAAATACCCATATATGCGTCGGGCGCGTTGCCGGAAAACCCGGTGAATTATAGCCAGGAAGGGGTGGTTCACCCAAGGGAAATTAACATTTACCGTTCTAACAAGAGGAATGGAAAGAGAAAAAGAAGATGCCGTGGTCGGTCTAAGTAAAGTACGAAACGTTGCCGTGATTTTCCTAATTAACTGTATATTTCTTGGGTCGTGTTAGCGTATGAACCGTCCCGTCCAGTGCATCTGGAGAGGAAGAAGAAAATAATACCGTGGATTTAAATACCTCGAAAATCACGTTCAGCAAATCCGTTTCTGCTTCAATTCTCTGCCGCGTCATAAAATTCAGCGGAATGTCAAGATGAAATCCAACGTATAATTGACAGAAATTGGAAACACCGCGTTGTTAACCAGTGATATTTTAATACTTGTCAGACATAACTGACACAGTCACAAATTGATTGTAGACATTGCCATTCTAGTTGTTCAAAGGAATATCATCTTCAAAAGATATTTGCAAAATTCTCTGCTGCGCAATTTTGCCAGCTTCCTTGTACCTTGGGCGAAAGTGGTCAGATACCGAGATTTCTCGTTCGGTTCTGTGTGTCTTTGCCCGATGTCGGCAAGTGCGACGTGCTGAATCCCATTTTGCCGCGCGGTTCGTTAGGGTTTAAACGCCTCGCCGTCGACGCCATGGACTCTCGCCTTCTCTCTTGCTTTTCCTCACTTCCTCCCTGTACCTCTCCTCTGGATAGAGATGGAGGGAGGAGTGATAATTTCATTAACCGCGACGATAAAATTATAACGAGGCGCCATCAACTCTATGGAAGTTCCCCTTTCCTCTGCCCTATATCTTTTATCTGTACCCCTTCCCTCTCTCTCTTTCTCTCTTTCTATATTTACTCCTCCCTCTGTCTAACAACGAGGGTATATAGTGCACACAATTCGCAAACGCAGTTACACTCGCCTGTTCGTTATGAATTTCAAAAGCTACCCCTGCCCAATAACAGCCGCTTTGCCCGGTAATTCATTAAGAGGACATCGCCGAGCTCCTCCTCCATTTCTGTGCAAAAAAAAAATGAGCCGACCCACAAGTCTGTTTCACGAATTCCTCTCTCTCTGCTGGGAAAATGTAATTATTAAACCTTTTTTTATATTTTCATCACTATGCCTTGTGAAGTTATATAGAACGACAATTAATTAAATTAATCATGAATTAATATAGCATTCCTACAAATTTTAAGAAGTTTCTCTCAGAGATGATTTTTTCATGGTGCTGGGTAAATTAGTATGATTTGATTGCATCGTGGTTTAGCGTTAAGTCCTGGAATATTGATGGCGTTTTCGGAATATCGTAGCGAAACACGATGACGGGAGAGTAAGAGGCAGGACATAGACGAAGAATTTCCTGGACGTCATGGACGTTACAAGGAGAGGCAGTTGTAGTACTCGCGTGACTGGCATCTACGTGATTCGGGTGCGAACCAGCCCCCAAACGATTCTGAGTTCTCGCCCGGCGAATTACCGACTCCAACTCCGACTTCCGCCTGCTACGTGATACGGCCACGTCGATTCGCATTCGCACCTCGTCCGTCCTGTTACGTGACTTTTTTTCGGCAAAAGGAGAATTTCAGTTGGTTTCTTGCAGCCTCCTTCGTAGCCTCTTAGTCGTACACGCGCCTGTATCGTCGTACAAGGCCGGTCGTCGGACTCTCATGCGAGCAATCAGGGCGGAAGACAGCGTTAATACGCGTCCTCCTCTACCTCCAACATCCGACATATCCCCCTTCTGCCCCGCACGTCTTCTTCAGCTCGTCGCTGCGAATGAAGGACCTCATCAAGCCCCTTGTGCTTCTCCTAAAGAAAACCTCATTTCCAGCAAAATACAATTAGTTTCCATCGAATAGAGCCAATTTCGTCAAGGTATTTACACTGCATTTCGTTTCAAGCGGGATAAAAATGTATTTTTCGTGAAAAGGATTAATCCTGTGTCCTGTCGCTTTAAGACACCCTTTCTTAAGAATTCGCCTGACTTTTTGTACGTCTGTGATCATTTCTGACGATTTTCCCTGCGCGTGAAACCGAGAAAATATGTGGGCGTATGAAAAGGTATCTGGGCAAGTTGTGCAACGAGAAATGACCCGTAAGCGTTGTAGAACCTTTATGCGAACATGGTAAAGTGCAAAGAGAACTACCTGATCCTATCGGATGTACTTCTAGGACTATTCTTAGTGGAAAGGTCGTAGGAAGATACTCTGTCCGTCCATGCTGGACACTTCATGTGTAGGATGATCCTTCTAAAACTGCTGTAAAATGTAAAACCTAGAAGTGGTATATTTGCTCGTCCGGGTGAATTTTTCAGTATAATCGCCTTGAAATACTGCCAGTTACGAAAAATTATTACTAACTCATCGCTGAATTCAGAATGGTCGAAATCCACTCAGCTCTACACCGATTAGCTATCACTATAGAGTTGATCGAGGTGTAATAGATATAGATATAAATCAACAGGTGATTTATATAAAAGGATCGAGATTTTGACAAAATTGAAATACTTGATTTCATATTCTCTTTAACGGAGAAACTTTTCCGGATTCCCAATGACATTGTTTTCAATTATTTTTGGTCGATTTTTGTGGAGAAGTACTTTAATAGAATATGAACATGTTAATGTATATGTTAATGTATGTTTAATAGAATATGTTTGACGTAGAAAAATGTTTCCCTTACGTGAGGAAAAGAGACCTGCATGACCATAGAGTTACCGAAAGCTTTCTAATGAAACTTTTTTGCACCGAAAACTTATTTCCATGTTACAAATCTGCGGGGTAAATTGATAAAGGTATGTAATGGAAGTTGATAAAGTTATCGCAGTGCTGTATTATTTACGGTTCCTCTCGAAGAGATAAGTAAATCATTACGAAACGTAAATGTGCGTCCCTTAGGAATAATTCGATCTTCATCACTTGAGATAGACAGGAAAGCAGACAATTGGTTTCCGATGATTTAAAATAGAATTGGGAAATAATTTGGAGGTTTCAAGAAATACTGTCTTTTGTCTCTCATTGCGATTCCTGAGAAACTGTCTACAGGGTGAAACCTGTCAAATTTAAACGGGTGTCGAAGAAACGGTGGAAATACCTGTCGCCTGAGGCTCAAAGAACTTTCGGACGAATGTCCCGCCGTATCGACTCAAATCACGATCGAAACTTTCTAACGATGTTCCCAGCGACAACTCGAGCGATTGCAAAGAGCCTCCGGCGATGTCTTCCCTACGCGCTCGTCAACTGATTCGATAAGTTCTCTCGTTTAATCGCCGCTCGTTTTATTGGTCGATCTGCTGGTTTGCCATCGGATGACAGTAACGAACAAAATGTTATCTCTGTTGCGTCGTTGTCCACAATGAACCGCATTCTACAAATGTCCACAATTGTCTTCCTTCGTTTTCCCCTCAAGCTCTTTAACTTAAGGATTATCTACTATTCACTTAATCAATACAACTGGAACGTTTAACAACGTTCAACGAGAGGAATTTTCATTTCTTAAAATGTTTCATCGTCGTTCCTTATAAACCTGAGCTTCTCCAAGATTGTCCCCCTGAGGGATGAAAAGAATTGTACGGCTATGAGACTATTACCTAAACGATGAAAGCGGGCAAACTATATTTATTTTATTGATCATCGTCGTTGAACGCACGATACACGTCGTGGACCGTAAAGTAATGTTGAAATTTTGCTAAATCGACGGAACAGCCCCTGCGGGCTGCGTTCGACGCTTTTATTAAAGCCGTATTTCATCCTTTCACATATATGTATATCCGTATATTACATGAAAAAATGGTGACAAGGGTGACGGCCCGTACCCGTAAAAATGCCCGACGGAAGTAACTTTTGGCTAACACCGTTGTTAGGATTTGCCCGTGAATTTGGAATTGCATAAATCAAGACCGATGAGGCGAGAGTTCAGAGGGGAATATTGCCAGGCGTGTCGGACCCTTTCTATTTCAGAGCTTAGAATCGCATCAATGGTTGCGATATACCAAGGTGGTTAAGTTGACTGAAGTTCCAATCCACGCACCAAAGATGCGCGTCTACCTTTCACAGGAATGCAACTTTCTTCCGACGATATCGCGAGTGAAATCGCCATTTGGGGCGCAGTCGTTGTCGTCAAATAAAAACGCGGTGAATGAAATCTTGATACCAGTAGAGTCTTTTCAGAACCATAAAAATATATCTCCAAGTCGTTTTCCTAACCCGTGTCTTTTACCTTTTTTTTGCAATTCGGGTAGGCTTCAGAAGCCCCTTGGGATTGTAAGAAATCGTTATACAATGCTTAAAAAATGCAGTTTGTGAAATGTCAATATATAAATGCTAATCGAAATCTATGTTCGCGGAAATTACTGATTAATTATTTTTCCTTTATTATTCCAGATATTATTAAAATATATCATTTTACATAACCCTGTATTATAAAAACGAATGAATGCGTTTAAAATAAATTGTTTCCCTCAATCACTGGGAAGGAAAGCCAGGTTTATTTTTTAATTACGGTTTTATTTACCATAGCGTTTAATAGAGTACGATAAAACTGGAGAGCCTGGTTCAGCCCCATTTTGCCAGCGGCTGCGAAAGAGCATAAATAGCGCACCGTCTAGTCTTTCGAGCTGTCGTTTATCTGAAATTTCACGCGCTACTATATGTTACAAATAATTGACTTGCATCTTCTTCTTAGGCGTAACGTAAACTACGCATATTTTACTGACCTGATAAAGTTCGAGTTCGAGTTCACGTTGGAATTAGCGTTGGCGTTTCTAGAAAGTCAATCAACAGCATTAGCTTCCAGCTTTGCTTATGTAAATATCACAGCATGAAAAGCAAACTTCCACAAGAAAAACTACTTCATCAAATAATTAATTTAGATCAAATACAGCAATGCAATATGTCCATTTAGTTCACCATCAATCGATGTTAATATTTAGAACTGACATGTATGAGTGAAAAAAATTGTCTTTTTCGTCGGCTTCGGAGTAATAAAAAAATCATTAACCCTACGCGACGCGTGTGCCATTCGATTTGAAGACTCGATAAGGTCCTTCTCGTGGTATTCGATTAAGGATCTCTTCGGAAATCCGTGAGGGTGCGTATCCAATTTCATCCCGTCTCAGGGAACGCGTAAACCGGAGAACTCGAGGACTTTATCCCCGTTCCGACAACCTCCCGCGCGGAGGAGGTATCTCCGGAAGTTCCCAACTTCGTCTCAAAACGGCGGAAGGACGGTTATTATCGACGAAAGCTCGGGAAAAGACCGGCCCAACCGCGGAGGGTGATATCAGTGCAGGGGAACGGAGGATGGAGGACGAAATCGCCAAATCGCAATAAGGTAGCAATTTAATCTACTTTGCCGGTTGGAATTCCCCGTTGAACGGTTCCGTCTCGCTGTCGACTGTGTCCTCCGAGGGGCTTCAAAATTTCCCCGGCCTGAACGGACGGCGACTTTTAAAACAGCCTTAACGGTTGACGACGTTTCACAAGAATAAGAGAGAATATAAGGAAAAAAAATGATGAAAAAGCTGACTAGAAGATGACCCTCTTTCTACCTCTAGTACCGGATTTAGGAAAGTTTGGGACGGTAAAAAGTACGGAAGTGTAAATTTGGGGGATTGGGGTAAGCTTACTCCGAGCTCGGACTGTGAAGACTGCGACGGAAAGAAGCCCCGTTGATGTTGACGTTGGTGTTAGCGTTCTCATTGACGTTGTCACTGGCCTGGAGACCCAGAGCACCGTAAAGGCTAGGGTAACCATAGGGCTGAGGCCAGCCACCGTATCCGAGGCCTGCGCCAGCGTATCCTGCACCGTACGCCCCCATTCCTCCACTAAGCCCTCCAAGACCGCCATAGCCAAGTCCCGCACCCGCCATACCGGACGAAATAGCACCGTATCCTGGGTAAAACTACCAATAACAATCTTCGTGTCAATTTTTACAAAGCACTCGTCTCTTAAAGTGGGATTTGTGTATTCGTCGCACGATGTAAACTGAGAGAACTGAATTTTGCCCCTTTCTACCATATCGGGGGTTAGTCAAGTGTGCTAAGTAAACAGCTGTTTCTGTTGAATGATATTGCGTGAAGAATTTTTAGGTCTCTTTGCACGAAATTAAGTCGATTGTTGACTATTGGGCCTCTATGATTTCATAGATAGAGGGTCGCGCGGGGCATGAATTATACCTGAGCAGCAGCAGAAACTAGAACACAGGCGACAAACGTGCAGGAGCTGAGGAGGGTCATGTTTTCGCGTTCTCTTCCGATTCTTTCTTCCCGCTTGACGAACAACGATTAAAACTGCAAAGTCGATTCTATCCAATCTTATAAGCGTTCAGTCCACACCATCGGCCCAAGTAATATTGTTTTGCCTAATATCCTCCCCTTCCCTCCCGTTCCGATCCTTCAACGAACGGTTATAGCGAGTAATTAAGAGCGGACCAACAAACCGATTGCCCCAACTTTTTCCATCTCACCCGTCGGCTGTGCTGACATTTTATCCCGTCACGATACAGAGCCATTCGTATATCGCTAGGTGGTCGCCCGCACGTCGTATTTTTAATTCAACGCACACGCGTATCCGTGCAGGATGTTTGCCTCGATGCGTCACAAACATTATTCTTTATTTCATACAAAACTGAATTTGTTTCCTCGTAATTCGGTCGTCGATGATGGAAGATTTCGAACATCTCGAATGCCAGAATTACTTTGCAGTTAATTAATTTAAATTACTCTCTGCCTAGTCCAAGAAGAAAATAGATGAGACCTAGCTATTCCTTTGATTTGCCGAATTTAATAGCTGAGATCAAAATTGATGAAGCACCTCGTGCGCATGGTGAAGAGCTGATCGACTTAAAATTAAATAAGCCTGGGTTAATCAATTTCCCCGCTGTCTCGGCCGTCGTTTTCCGTGGCAATCTGCCGCAACGCAATTGACACAATTTCTTGTAAGACACACTTCGCTTGGAATATTGACGGTTCCGAAATACCGATTGGCGAGGATTGCAAAAGGACCGAGGAGGGGGAGGGATAGCCCTGGCAGCCTCGAAGCTTCGAGCTTTCGTAACTTCGATATGGTATTAATCGCGCCGTGCTAAATTCCAACATTAACTAACGCGAATTCCGAGCGCGAATATTAGTCCGCCGGAACGAGGTAGAAATCGATGGCCTTCATGACCCAAACTCATCGTGTTACAATATTATAACGCTGTACCTACAATAACGCGCAAAATATACGCGGGAATTATGTCCTAAGCGGAACGTGGTAAAGGCATATTGAAAATTCCGCATACCCCAGAAGTTTAAGGAACAATTGGTTTCCCAGAATTAACCTTAAAACTTTAAAACAATTTTTTTTCGAAAGACGTTATCGATAATGGAATTGCAGCTACGAGGATTACGTTGGAGGTACGTCATTATAGACCACATTTCATGTTTTTTAGAAATCCACAGGAAAATTTTGTAAAAAATTTCATTACCTGAAATTACATTGTTATACGATAACACCTCTTGTAATTTCGAAACCTTCAATGTCCGGTTTAGGCAAAAGTTTCGACAGGATCTGTTCGTTATACAACTTTGCCCGTAAACTTTTTAACTGCAATTATACGCATAATCGAGAAGTGGTTGGAAAGGCTGTCAAGAAGAGCCGTGAAGCGCGACGAATTTCTTCCTCGTTATTCGCGTGCCCTGTTTTCCCGTCTATCGACAAGGGTGTCACGTTCGGCGTGGAAAATCGCTTGGAGCGATTTCGACGTAACGGCCCTGTCGGCCTCCGAGCGTATATAGACGACGGACAGGCCGGGGGATCGACAGTTCGTACGTGAAAGCGTAGCCACTGGCCGAGGTGAAACGCCGCTCCAAACACGCAAGGAACATGAAAGCCTTTGCCGTCGCCCTCGTCGCTATTAGCGCTCTCTTCGCCGCAGTTCATGTAATTTTTTCGCATGCTATGTGCTTACGTAATTCCTTATTAGCAAAAATGTCCCACTAATTCGGGCACAAAAATGATACACGTGTAATTATGGATTTATTGTACGGACAATTGCAATGTAACAACCTTTAGGACACGCTTTTCATTTTTTATAAAAGACATTTTGATAAATGTTACTTGTTAGACTTTTGTATTTTAATGATAAGACGCGGTTCTGTTTTTCCTACAGAAATCTATCTTTTTATTGAAATATTCCAACAAGTGACATTTTTTAGGCACAATTGGGCATGGCTTACGGTGGTGGATACGCTGGTACGCCTTACAACCCTTACCCGGTGTATCCCCCTATGTACGGACTGTACGGTTTGGGCCTGAACGAGAACGCCAATGCAAATTCGAATACCAATGTCAACGCTAACGGACTTGGCCGATGGTGGTAATAGGATCCTGTTTCGAGGATGCAGAGAAAATTCTCATTTCGTATTGATATTCGCTGTATACGATGCGCCTGGCATCGTTATTGAATAAAGAGTGGTAATCGAAGGCAATCGGCTCAATGATTCCACAATCACATTCTGCATGTTGGACTCCACATAAATTCCCTAAAATAAGCTTAAGAACCCCCCTTCTATACAGATAATGAACAAATTTTCTTCACGTATAAAGTATTTTTATTGGTGTTAACGATTAAGGATAGGGATAACTTATACATAATTGAATGGGATTATAGCGAAGTATGAAGTGTGATGATAGCGCTACACGTTTATCGATGACCGTTTCGTAAAGTCCGCGCCAAAATAAATCCTTAAATACATGATTTACTTCGAGAGAGCGGACGGGATGTGAAGGGGCGAAGCTTAACGACAAACGTATCTATCTTATAATAGGATCTCGATAATGGCACGGTACTCTTCCCGCTTTCCGCGCACAATGGTCTCGCGAGCTTGCAACGTTAAATTGCTCCTCGGATTCTGGCCCCTTCCCTTTCTCTCGTTGGCCGGCCTATTTTCATCCTTCTCCCGCCCATTTCTCTTCCTTCCGGACTCTCTCTCTCTCTCTCTCTCTCTCTCTTTCTACTTGCTCCTTTTCTCTTTTGAGTCCACCTTCCTCTAGTTTTTGCGACGACCTCGAGCACAAACAGGGATCAAAGATTTTCATTAAACTTTTCTGATCGTAACTGATAGCCGCACATAATCGTATAAAAATTGTACAAACTTTAAATTGTAATTGTAAAAATTTGACATCATCGTTAATAATGCAAGGGGAACGAGGATGAGAAAATGAAGTTCCTTAGTCGAGACGAAATAATTCTTAATTGAAAAGCAGAGATGTTGAATCATCGAAGAGTTTCCCAGCGACAACGCGGCTTTTATTGTACCTCGCGAGAAACTTCACGGGCATAGGGCATGTTTAAAAGTTTTCATCGCAAAAATGAAGTTGGTTGGTAGGTGAAGGGAAAAGCCGGCAGGCCATTCTCTTTGATTTACGAGCGGTCAGCATTCCGCTCCGGAATTCTGTCTACTTAAGCGGAATTTAGCTGCTCCGTCGACGCATTAAACTCTAGTCAAGAATCCCCGTTCGTTATGTATCCGAACCCACCGAAACGTACGGCTAATCTGAAAAATTTACACCAACGGGAAATTTATTCGCTCGGTTCCCGTCGGGAGCTTTAAAAAGACGACCGAGAAAAACGCAGCTTCTCCGGTCATGAATTCCAGAGCAGTTCAGTTCATAAAGTCTGGGCTTTAAAGCTCGAACGATACTTCCTGCGAAATTGCCGATCAGCAAACACGTTCTCATAATTCGATGTTTTGCTATATTTAAATATATTTTTAACTTAAACTTTAACATTTTGAATATTTCAATGTTATTATTAATACATTTTCAATACAGACATGCTATACGAGATTTCGTCATACACGACCTTTTCGCAGATTTACTCATATTTACAGCAATAACCATCCGCTAAAAGCGAAGAGACGCAACATAAAAATCACTGATCAAATGAAACCATCCTGTCGGAAACTCTATCCAACCGTTATTATGATTTTACCAATATTTACGGGATTGAATAACTCGTTGCATGTAGGTGAGACATTTTAATGGCCGTCAAAGATTCACTCGCATAAATAATGGTTAACAGAAACTCATCCTCGGAAAACAGGGGAACGTCACTCGCCCGGAGATTCAAACGCTCTGTTTAACGTCGGGAGGGGTGTATCTCCCATTCAAGGCACTCTCTTACGAATGTACTTTGGGATTCTGTGAAAGCAAACACTCACTTATAAACGCCCGCGTAAGTTTCATCGATCTTATCCTACACCAGAAAACCACTCCAAAGGGCAGCTTTATTTCCTTGTTGAATCGGCCAAACGTTTTCACACGAACCATAATCCATTTCTTGATGCTGAATCAATATTCTACTATTGAAATTCCGTTAATACGATAACGTAAACAAAATTAAAAAACTACCATTTTAACTTTACTCCATTACAAATCCATTATTATAACTTGATGCTGTTTATTTAGCTGAAGAAGGCCAAAAATTTGTATGAGTCGATTTCTACTACCAACACGTCAATGTTTTCATTGGACAATGAAAAACGAGCGTTGTCAAATGAACGTCTGGCAACCACCGTTGCTTATCGGGAATTAGGTTCTAAATGTGCGTTTGCACGAGGCCCGAGCGAGCGGCCGGGCTAACGAGTTTCTCGCCGCTCTAAACTTTTCTAATTTAGAAACCTGCCTACCTGTACGCGAGGCGCGCAAGTGTCGGTGAATCTGATGAGAAAGAAACATTTAGCTTGGACTTTCGAAAACGCAAATAGTCAAGCTTACAATCATATAAAAAATTCAACAACATTCACCGTCGGGCTGGATTTCTTTCCTTCATGAGTCTTGAACAAATCGGTTGAGAATTTTGTTTAACTTTTCGTCTCCTCTCCCCCACAAGCAACTTCCTAATTATTTTTGAAACACTTAAAAAGGGTTGAAACAAATCTAAAAATTTAAAAAGTCATTTAAACATGTGAAAGTTTAAGTTTGGTTGATCGACAGAACGAAGAAATACGATCGTGCGACGACGGGCGTCATAACATTTATCAGCCGGAAGCCGATCCACCGGCTGCGCTCAACTAAACCGATTAACTAAAGTGGACGGACTTTGGGCGCGTAGTTGGCCGGCAATCGGATAGACGGTTAATTCCAAGCGGTCGGTATATAAGATGGGGTCGCTTGACAGACGGATAAAGCCGCTGACCGTCGTCTGACCGACAATTTCAACGACCTACCCTCGCTGCTCACTCTTAACCGCGTCGGCATGTACAAAACACTTGGCCTCGTGATCCTCATGGGAGTTACTCTCGCTCAGGTCAGACATTCTGCCGCTTTATTTGCTCTTAAAACTTCGCCGACCACCATTCTTCCCATTACTATGCCGCCGAGAAATTTCAGTGCTCTTTCCCCAAATTTCGCTGTAGCGAAAAGTTCGATAAACCCTCACAATTGATCCATGAAATATAATTTCTACAGGAAAAGAGTTGCGTCATTTGTTCTACATAGTTCGAAAAATGAAAAAATCCACCGTTAACGGGCATAGATCAATTTCAAAAATGTAGAGAAAGACCTGAATTCTACGATAGCGTGAAAATCAAGGGCACGGTGGTTAGCGGATCAGTTGATTGTCTTGTTCAAGATAAATTCGTTAAGATGGATTTTTGCCCAATGCATTAATTTCCTGACATTTTTTTTAGGCCCTGATACCGTGGGAGCTCGCGGCCAGTCAGAACGGAAACGCGAACAGCAATGTGAACCTGAACAGCAACAGTCTGCCGGCAATGGGGATGGGTCTGCCGATGGGTATAGGCGCCGGAGGGTTGGCGGGAGCGACGGGTTTGGCTGGGGGCCTGGGCGGCGGCGTCGGCGGTATGGCCGCCGGTTGGGGGGCGGCTGGTAGCGGTATGGGAATCGGCGTTCCACCCCTGGGCCTCGGCCTTCCAAGATGTTTTTAACCTAACCCTCAGGCGATCACTCCGCCGACGTCCTCGCCGCAGATTCTCGCGAGATTTGCGATGTTTCTGAGAATTAGACCCTGATATACGCACGATACAAGTCTTCGCAATAAACTGTTCTACCGTTCGATATCATTCCTGTCTCGTTTTTTTTTACCAACTGTATTCCCACAGATCCAATTGTAAAGAAATCTTTAATTTCATCGATCGTGTTGAAAGCTATATTCGATTTACTTTTATTTCATTTTGGCTCTTCATTTATTTCCCTGGGAAATTATTTGAAGAAGTCGAGTTATATAATGCCTGAAACGATGAGCCGAAAGCTGCGGCGGTGTTGTTGGCAGCGGATCTTCGCGGTAAACCGCCGTCGTGTCTCCTGCGGCAATGTCTCACTGGCGATAAGAGTAAAATCGAGTGGATAAGCGGAAATTCATTTAGCCGGTGTCAGTGTCGCGCTGGATGGAAACTCTGCGCGGGTCGTTTGTCAGCGATAATTACTGTGATATGAATACGCCGATTTCCTTGCTGGGAAACTTCGGCATGTCGAATTATCGATGCACAATTAAAACTCATTTAACCCGGCTAATCGCTGTCGATTCATCTGCCGTCGTTATTATTTCATTCGCCGTACACTCGTGTATTCACGGCTATGGGGTAGAGTGATTTTTGCATAAACCGAGACGATTATGAGGAATTCTGCGCCGTTCAGCTTCGTGGTGCCGTCTTTCACATAGACAACAATTCGAGATT
Source organism: Hedychridium roseum (assembly GCA_963989215.1). Taxonomy (NCBI): domain Eukaryota; kingdom Metazoa; phylum Arthropoda; class Insecta; order Hymenoptera; family Chrysididae; genus Hedychridium; species Hedychridium roseum. Next base: position 4,249,410 of record OZ022308.1, read on the forward strand.
GCAGCGTCACATGTTTAATGAGAATGAGATGTGCGTGATTTATTGTTAATTGATATTGTGTGCCCAATAGATGGGTCCTTTATCTAGTTTTGTTCTAAGAGTGAATGACCTTTGAGTGGGTGCTGATTAGGAATACGTAAGAATGCATAAGAATGCATGTAAAGTTTTTGGATAAAAGATCAGTTCAGAGTTAATCGAGTCGTCGGGTAGTCAAGATTAGAGTAGCGAGAAAGATTGTATTGCGCACAGTTTTTACGTTGCAAGGTTTGGCATTGCGTGGAGAATAAGAAGTTGTGTTTAGCATTCAGCATTTAATATATTTCAATAAACGTTAGTTAAGCAGCAGTCTGAGTCTCACACACACTAAATTCAAATTCCTACAACGACGTTTTATCTCTTCGAAGGAGCAGAGGGAGATGGTTGAAGAATGTATGTAACTCATGGCGCGAGACGACATGAGGAACCTGACATTAAGTACGAAACATTAGCTAACGTACTTATCGTAGCCAGCCTCATTAGCTCTCGCTTTGCCCGATCTACCTTATTACGTGCATCGTTCGTTAATGTAAACGCGGCAAATTGACTCTTTGAACTTGCGAAAACTTCGACAAGAAAGACCCTTACCGAATTACGTCGATTCTGACAAGACCTTCTAAAAGCTTTCCCTAGTAAAACAATTAATATACCTGCAGAGTAGAAGTAGAAGTAGAATTTACAGAGCAGTACATGTAGAAGCAAATTACGTTGTAATAATTAAGTTTGCTGGTCGATCGTGAAGCTGAACCGAAAAGGAATTATGTTATAAATGTGAAACGATTGATTCGCAACTGGATATAAAAACCACAGAGAATCGTCTTGTTTTGTATATATTTTTAAATTGTTAGAATCGGTGGATAATATAAATTTCATTTAAAAGCCAGTGAAACATTTCGGGAGAAGTTTTAAACGTCAATGTTGACGGAAGGAGCAACAATGGCATACCTGGCCAATTCGATGTGGCGTTATTAGTTTGTAATTAAAGTGAGAGCCTCGATCGAAAGTTGATATCGACATTGCACGTGACAAGAATGGCGTTAAAGCGTAGCGTTTAGACCCTCTACCCCCGAACATCCCCGCCAGTTCTCCGGGACCTCCCATCCACCTAGCTTAAGTTTGATCGTCACACTAGACGCAGCGTTAATAAAAAGAAATATGTCGTCGGCCAACGTTGCCACATTGCCATTCCTGAAACGGCTAACTTTTTCCTTACAACTTGCGCATCGATGGAACAGGCTAAAAACTTGCAAAACGTTTTTGCATAATTATTCACATATTTGTTTATATTATCAAAATACTAAAGTAGATGAAAATTAATTCCCACCTTTTTTATATTTAACCATTAAGAAGTTATAAATCTACTTCTGTGTGGATATAAGCTGTTTTTAAAATATGTTCATTTCCCGTTCGTCGTGAAATTAGCGATATTTATTTACGCTGTTTCACGGATGTGTGTCGATTTTGTCTGTGAAATTGGTAAAAATAAACGATCTGGCAACGTTGATCGAACGACGAGCGGAAGGACGGCTTATCAAAGTGGACAGGACGTCGCGCCGTATACGACACGGTCACGTACACACCGTACAGCGGGGGTGCATCGGTGAGAGATGCATAAATCGGCCAGGACAGCCGTCCGGCGCACCGTCGTGCTTGTTCGATCGACCTCGTCAAACGTGAAAACAAATAATAATGACGGGAGTGCACCCGCAGTCAGCCGTCGTTGCTGTTCTCCTCCTCGCGACGATCAGCCAGGTAAATTGCGCCCAATAAATCGCGTCGAAACCTCCCATGCCAAAATGAGAAACCGTTGGCCAAACGCCCACATCGCAGAGACAAAACGAGCAGAGTTAATTATAACGGCTTCGTATGGAAATTCTGTCGCACATTCGACGTCAAAGTAGTTGCGAATAATCACGGAAACGCGTACGGGTTAACGGAATAATTGAACCGATTAACGTAAATTGTTATATAGTGTAGAACTGTAGAGGGGAGATTTGGGAACAATAGTCCTTGACGAGTGTATTTCCTGCGAGGATCTGCCTTGCTTAAGAACAATTGTATCGTAGGACTAAGTGTAGAGCAAGTAGGGAATGCAAATTCATATAGAAGTTACGCGAAATAGGGAAAGAGAGTGGGAGTGTTTATAAGAGAGAGAGAGAGAAGATCGAACAATATGTTTGACAATTGTACGAACATTTATCAGATGACTTTGGAATGCTCGAGTCAACTATACGGTGGAGGAAGTGTCCTGGCGGCAGGATATGGAGGATATGGAGGATACGGGGGATACGGAGGATACGGAGGATATGGTGCATATGGTGGATACGGTGGTCTGAATAGCGGGGCATACGGTTATGGGTTGAGCGCGGCAGGACTTGGATATAGACATCCGTCTCTGATGCCGACGGGATACGGTCTGACCGGTCAGGAACTAGCGCTACTAGGATATGGGTACGGAGTAGGTTTGCCGCCAGGAAGATTGCAAAGTCCGCCGGCGGCCATTCCAGTAGTTGGACCTCCGTCGACAGCCCTACTCACGGCGCAACAACAGGCCAATCTCAACGAGAATACCAACACTAACATCAACATAAACCACAACATGGGCGCCCTCAGGCACCCGCGATTCTTCGGTAGGCCAATAAACCTGCATCCTTTACCTATCCCAGAACATGGCGCAAAATACGCTTGCTAAAGGAATCTATTTTCTAATTACAAGAAAAACCGGTGAAACATAGACCGATTCCGCACATCTCTTACGTTGGATTTGACCGTTTTATTAGAAATTTTTATTTCGTTTTTCAGATCTTTTCCGTCGCCGAATCTCGGCTCCGTAGAGACTGGAGGTGAATAAAAAAACCGTTTAAGATTCGCTGAAGCCAACAATCCAGTCAGCTTTGAGTTTAATTTATTTTCTCACCTAGATGATGTCACTAAAACCACCCTTACCCGAAATTCCAGCCCTTGATAGGCCTGCTTAACTCAAAAAGTAATCAAAGGAGAACGAACACGTAAAACGAATACGTCGCATCACGTCACGTAATTATTTCCCGGGAATATCTAAACGGTCCGCAAGGACGAGTCCATCGTGTCCCTTACCAGCGATGTAGCCTGCAGCAGTAGTACAGTTATTAGTCCCCCAGGAGTTGCCGGGAAGCGTACCTTCGGGGCCTAGGAAACGGAGTTGCTGGCCAGTTCGCTAACCACACACTCGATGTTTGTTACTGTGAAATTTCGACATTCAGAATGTTAGCTGTCGTTAAGATCAATCAACATAATCGAACAAAGATTAATTATTATTGCGCATGCAAGAGTTACTCGACCGAGAACGATTGCGTACCAGACTGTTGTTAAACTTAAAAGTTTGCGAAATTCCTCATTTCTGACGATTAAATTGCGTTCGCTATGATCCCTCAAATATAACTTAACTATACTTGATGTCACAAGCAATACGTTTTGGGTGATATGAAGGGTAAAAATAGTGTAGGGTAATTAGGTGGATTACGGGGCGGGAACAAAGGGCCCGATACGATCTCCGACGTTACTCGCAGATCTTCGTGGAAAAGCAAATCACTGCGGCCCCGTAAAGTAATTGGCCCAGATAGAATCGGAGAACAGAGCGGTTCGTGCAGAGCTTCGGTTCAAATTTCAATGGGCTATTGACTGTTGACCGTCGACCAATACAACGCTCATAGAGCTATCCCCGCCTTCACAGATTAGCTCTTCACTCTCAAATACAGAAACGTACTTATACGTGTAACTACTCTTCAAAATCGTCGCTGTTTTGGCTCCATTTGTTCGTTAATCCCTTTTAGTTTTTCATCCGTCCAATCCCGGTTTGCGGCATTCCTACACCCTGGCTTTGCCAACGATCTTAATTAAATTGATTTGTCCGAATCAAGCGAAGAGACAAACCAATATCACTATGTTCCTTCAACGGCTCATCCTTTCAGGAATGGATGAAAAAGATATTGATCCCGACCATGAGACATCGTTGGAGATGCAACATACTTTTGTGTATATACAAAGAACAATTTCGAAAAGTTGTCAGAAAACGAGAGAGAAATGAATTAATCGTCAATCAAGAAGAGTTCATTTCTTATGAAATGTGGTCATTTCGAAATAGAATTTGCCGGGTAAACGATTCTTGGAACAAATTTTTTTTATGGGACACCAATTAACTGGGAAACTCGTTAGCCACTTCTGTCATTTTTCCCAGCGGTGGCGTTATGTAATCTGGCTTTAAAAGTAATTACGGAACGGGATTGCTTTATCTCAGAGGAAGAACAGCAGGGAGATATGAGAAGAAGAAATAGCCGAGCAAAAAATTCGAGAGTCGGACGAGAATCCATACCTGGAAGACGCTTTTGCTCGGACTTCTTTCGCTTATATCTTACCGTCTCTTTTTCTCCATCTTTTTTTCGCACACACATTTGACCCAGGTGTATTCCCTGAATGGAGATCTCAAAACCTGCGTGGAAGAGAAAAGGAAAGTAGAAAGGAAGATACGAAGAAGAAGAATGATAAAAAATCGAGGGGTTGGGCAAATGGCGAATGAGAAAAGGGCGAGGTGACTTCCGGTCGATCCTGAGAGTTTGATTTTTCTCCGACGATCATAACCCATATTTTAATAGATACAGTCGGTGACCTTCCGCCGTTCTATTCAGTTTACCTCATGCCCGGGAATCGCAGTGGCCTCCGGCAAACATCGATTTGAACTTGGATGAACCAAGCTCGGCCCGAGACAATCGTTCGCTGGAATCTACCAACCCTCTCGAATTCTGACAAATTGCAGCCAGCTATTGGCAAACCATTCGGCGCAGGTCAATGGGAAATTTTAGCCGATGCTCCCGAGCGGCTAGAAATCCTTTGATCCCGAAAACGAATTTACAAAGTTGGCATATCTCAAAAGTAAAATTACATAGCTGTTCCCTCCAACCGAGAAAAGATTCTAGCCAGATAATGCCCCGCATGTAGGTTCGACGAAATTTCTAATATTTTCCGGGTACGTCTATTTTCGTAATCTTTCAATTCGATCGTACGAGACGTACAGTGCCTTATCGGAGATAATACGTTCTCGAATATCGCAACCGTACTTCCGGCGCGACCCGCGAGTTATCGCGAAAATCGGGGAACAGCCCCACGAAAGGTATGAAACATCCGTAGTTTTCGTCAACGAGGAAAAATTGCCAACCGTTCGCTCACGCAATCGGCAGGAAACGCAAGAAAAAATTTCACCGAAGTTCTCACGCGAAGATCTGCGGCGGAAATGCCATTGCCGGGGCCTTGGGCCAACGTATTCGTGAGAGAAAGCGATTGACCGAGTCGCCACGGAAAACCAGATTTATCGGCGAATCGTCTCGAGTAATTAACCGGGTCATTCGGCGCACCGGAAATCCGCAGTGCCCTCCGCAAAATCAGCCCACCGTTTCCCTCGGCAACGAAATTAGCCGAAGGAAGTAATTTCTCGAAATACTCACCCTCTGCCTGCCTGTTTATCAAATACAATCAACCGCTTTTCTTATTGTTTTGCTCAATTAAATTCATTATAATTAATCGTGGACAGAAAAGCAGGCTAATGAACTGACTCAGGATTTATCGACGTAAATCACAGGTCGACAAGCCAGTTTCTTATTTAAACATACATTTAATTCTTGAGTAATCCATTGATTTGAATATTTAATATGCCTGGTTTTTGCTTAATCGGAGAATCTCAAAAGATCGACCAGTTGCTACAATATGTTTAAGCCTCGTGTCCGTTGACTTTCCGATCGATGATCTCGAAAGCCTCGCGAGCTACCGCTCTTACCCTCGTCGCTTGCAATGAGAGTGCCGGCGGGAAGATCAACCGTTTAATCAATAGCTACTGTCCCTCGCAAGCCAACAAACGGAGAGACGCGGAATGGGACGTGGCGCGCGCAGGCAACGATAGGCACGCAGGCATCACGCACGTACGGCAAACGACGGCTATAATTTACGTACAATGCAGTCGTACATCGCGGAATACGGCGCGAGCGCGACTGCATCGACCGTTGTTGCACCATGACTGCAACGACCTTGCCGTGGAACCGCGTGCACCTTTCTCGAGACATTGTACATCCCAGTTTTTGGGAAGTACATGCCTAAAGGAGAAAATATTGAAGAAAATATTGCAAGGCGATTGTAGCCATCTTACAGAATAATCCATTACGGAACTTTTGCAAAAAGGAGATTGATTTATTAACGAGAGAATACTCCCCCAAGACTGTTTATTGTCTTTGTAAAAGCAACAATCTCGCTAAGCCAATAGGACAACATGGCGAGTTCAATGCCGCTCTCTGTGGATATCAAAATGTTTCAGGAGGATATGAAGACTCGTAAACATATAAAATAACTTTAACATTGCCATATGAGACAACATTCACCATTAAATGGTCCAACTAGTATCGCGACAGTCCGCAGAAAAAATTATCGTAGGGGTAGTTTTTATCGTAATGTATGAAATTTCGTCATTCCGAAGTAATTGAAAACTATTGCAACAAAATGTATTCTAAGAAGACGATAAGGAGACACGAAAAATATTAGCATGAAAGAGAGATGGAAACAGAAGAAGAGTACGAACGGACAAAAATCTTTTTTAATGTTGTCGTTATAATTTTAACTGATCCAATATTTGTAACTATAACTGTTAAAAATCGTAGCGCTACTAGTAAAACGAGTACCAGCCTCAAAACCAAATAGATTTCCATCTTTACTAACAATAAGAGTATTAACATTCTACATGGCGAGAGGTCTTCATCCCAGTGGACGGCTGATAAATTGACGCGAGTTTTGCCCAGCAGGTTGGCAGGAAGGCAGTCGACGTATCAGGAACGCCCCGATGACGACCCAACGGCACACCGCTGTTTGTCTTACAGTTTAAAGCGAATCCCCTGTTTCGTCGTTGACGTTTACTTTGCAAGCGGCGCGTGCCGGCCGTTTTGTTTTCCGACGGGAAAGGGAAACACCGTGCACCGATTATCGTACAACCATTCTTATCGTGTCAATACCGCTGTAACCGGCTTTTACAATCGCCAGGCAGATATTTTTCTACAAAAATCGCGCATAAATCCTAATCTTCCGACTCTTTTAGAAAATAATAGCAAATAACAAGTTACACCGCCATTTAGCAAATTCCTCTCATTCAGCCAATGATCATTAAAATTAACTCAAACTATATTAACTAATTTTATCAACTTTGATTAACTAAAAGTGTATTAACAAACTCATTACTAAAATACTTTCCGGACGTTATTGAAGTTATTGAATGCTGAAATATTTCCTAGGCAAATATTCAATAGGGAACATGATGGTCGTTAATACAATAAACGATAATATGTCATGATAATCGTGTGGTTATTTATTCTATAATAGGACCTGAAAAAGGGCGACGTGGTGAAGATTTCGAAACGAAAGGATATTTAGTGCAAATCTTTTTTTGTTGATGGCAATTGTCATTGAAACGGACTGTAAAAAACTGTATCACATTCAAAGCTCGCAAGATAAAATCGATCTATGCTTAATTTTGCATACGTTCACGAGGAAATCGTGGTAAATATAAAGTCAAATATATATATATGTCTGTGCTTAAGCTGTAGTCTATGAAAGAAAAGGCAACGTTCCGAATGGTTGGATGGTATATCCTGCCGGCAAAGGGTCGTATAGAGGGCGGGAAAAGACCCGACGAAACTGGGGGAGGAGTAATAATTTTTACGCGTGAACAGTTACGTGAGCTGACTGCAGTAGAACTTTCGACTCATCCATAAAATTTACGTTAATCGTACGACAGAATACAGTTAAGGCAGCAATTTTTACATGGGATTACACGGTTACTCATTTCCGAGGGAATTTTTCCTACCGTCAAAAGGCCGTGGATTTTACAAATACTGCAGAATGCTTAGAACAGTTGATCGATTAAACAACAATTTCTTTAAGGACTCGCAGAAGGCATGGAGTGTTACTGATCTGTCTCTGTTCTACACGAATAACGGAATAAAGCACTCCCGGGTCCATTCGACAGCATCCTCACGAATCCAAACGTGTTTCGACCAACGTGAACGGCTCGTTCGTCAAACAATACGAATTAATTTGCACCAGGGGGGTTGATTTATCGCGCGACTGCGTTGAGAAAGAGCGAATTTCCAGCTCAAATCACACGCTTGGCCGGCTGTGTCATTGCAACACTATCTCTTTCCCCTCCCGGGATAGTGTCAATCGTGTCGATTCAAGGAATGAACATCGCTGCTAAAAAGATTTCCTTTATTCAAAAAGATCTTCGTTCATTGTTTCCGTTCAGAATTTCGAAATGATTCAATTTCTAAACATTATTACTCTCGGTAATGTTCACTTTTTGAGCGTTCGATCAAAACTATTCTGTGAATGCAAGTACAATCCCTTCATTTCAAATCTTTAATGAATCTTAATAGCGAATTCTCGCCCAACAGACCTTGAGTGAATAATTTGGCAAACTTCTCCGAATGAGAAGAATAGAGGAAACGCGCATAATAGGTCCTATGGAGGACTTCACAAAAGCGGGGGGAGATTCTGTACATCGCTAAGAAGAAAGGAAAAATTCCTATTCGCACGAAAGTATTCATTCGGCCATGATTGTTCGACGTGGCCATAGCTTGGTGATGGGGAAAGCAATACGAATGAAAGTTTAAAAATCGACTTTAGATCCAAAGCTAATTAAGACGATCTTAAAGTTGCATGTATCACATAATTTAATTTCAGTTGAGAAGCTGTGAATATCTATGAAGAAGATTGCAAGAAGGCACAGATTTTCTGGTATTCTCGCTCCGACATAAGACCGAACGATTCATCGATTTAAATCCCTTTGCCTCAGGTTTTAGACGGTCCATCGTTATTCCGAGATGTCGCACGATATTCCTCTCAGATTATGAGGAAAAGCCTCGTACAATGGTCGGGACGGTAGACGCGAATTGATAAACTGTCAGCTTCGCAGCTTATTGTCTACTGGAGTTTGATTAGTAGTTCGCGGCGAATCCTTGAAAGCCCGCGATTCAATGGGACGTCACATGATGCTCCAGTTTCTAGGCGCGTAGATACTAGAGTAAAGTTTAGCGATTTGTATCGCCCTCAAACGTCGTTTAAACGAAGATGAACGCCTATTCGAGGGAAATGAGTCGACAAATTGTCAGACTCGCGAACATTGACCGTTACGCACCATACATTGGAACATGATAGACACACTTACACGTTCTTATGGGAAACCTAAGCCCAACTTCCACAGACCAGCGAAAGCCTGTTCCTATTGCTCACATCAACTTCCCACCCTCGGCCCTCAAATTTTCCGGGAGTACCCTTGCATAAAGATCCCATTTTTTCCTAGAGCTATAATCAGGTTTAACTAAGATTAACTAGAGCACACACATGGTACATTACACGAGAAGCACTAAGACTATTAAATCACATTCTGCACGTACCACAACCAAGTATTAATAACACATAAAATCGTACGAAACCCAAGCGAAAGGGGTGCTTCGAGAAAATTTTCCCAAAATATCCCAAACCATTACACGTGTTCTTTTCACCGTTGATCTGCCAAGTATTATTTCGAAAAACATAATACGTGGAAAATCTTATTCTTTAACGTTTAATTTGTTTTCCCAATTTATTTACTTTAGTCAATCGATGAATACGCGATCATAGACCATTTCCATCGGTTTTGAATATTGTCGAAGGTCAAGAAACAGACATCTGTGGGAAGTGAAATAACAAAACGGCAGCATCCCGGATTATTGTCTGCCGATTGATAACTTGCGTGACACGTATCTTTGCAAGCCGACGATTGAACGCAACGTAAAACGACGTTCCAGTTCGTAATTCACGGAGGAAGGAGCGAGTAAAGTTGAGCGATTCAGCAGTAAGGACACTGGTATTAATTGGCAGGCACGCCATTAAGGAAACGGCTGGCTTTGAGAGACGGTGCTCGATTGTAAAGCGGCTTGCCTGTGAATTAATTTTAATTGAAAGGAGTCCTAGTTGCCGGCACTCGTCTGACTGCCGGCCTATTCGTTGAATTCCCTCAGCAATTTCCCTACGCGATGGTCCTACATTTTCCGGAATCCACCAAACCAAACAGTTCGCTGCATTTCATCGACTTTGTCAGTTCATTCATTTCATCATTCTCTGACAATGCATAGTAAACGGAATTTACGTAACCGGCAGTGAATGCCTTTGATGAGAATGTCTAATCCCACAGCTGCGATATGTTTGTAGTGGAGTTAAGCTTTTATGATGCCAGATTAATTAAGATTTACAGGAAGGACTAAGACTTGCCCGGAGAAAAGGACAGCAAATAAAAGCGCCATTTCATTGAAGCTCAAACATTTCATTGCTATTACCAGTCGAAAATTGATTATTGTGCTCACGTTCTCATGAAGTAAAGGACTACCAAAGGTCGGCGCATTGTGTCGTCATGACGGATATCGTCTGTTTAAGCAGTACACGGGAACTTGCTGATAACTGGTTGTATCGTCGAATGTACGCATAATGCGTGTCCACCAAGTGCACCGAATCGGAAGACCATTCTCATTCTTTACCAAGATGAAGAAAAAGTAGACCATATAAGTTGATAAGACTGTTACGAGCCGAACTGTGATTCTATGTCGATGGGTTAAGTATCAAGATAAACACTTTGTTGTTGAGAGATTCGTTGGTTTATTGTACTGTTTATGGTAGCGTTATGATAGCCGGAGAGCAATTTAAGATCTTTTTTTTGGAAATGGTTCAATGTAACGTTGAAATTAAACTAAACTTAACTAAACTTAAGACTGACTACCTAAAACTAACTACTAAGTGAGAACTTACTAACCACTAGACAGCCACTGAGGGTTTTTGGGTTTTCAGTCCCGAAGGAAAACTCGGCACGCTTCGGAAAAGTGAGGGTGGGAGGGAGATTGTGGTCGTGGTTGTTTCTATCTATAATAATAATAATAACAATAGTTGTAGAGGGGTTACGTCCGTGGGACATAACAACGACACTGTATATTGGCGATAGATCTACTATCTACAGAGTGAGTAATCTTGTTCGTCGTGAGATTAGTTTAAATTCACTTTGCTGTGATGCCGAGCTCTCCTTCAGGGCTCGGTAGATTTCAAAGCCCGTCCTGGAATGGATTGTCTTGACGTCACAGGAATTTGAAGGTGGTGTACATTGGTACCAAAAGGCCCTTGAGTGTTTACATAACGTGAGTAGCAACCTCTTCTCATGCCAAACCATTTTTTTAATGTCTGTGCGGAATGCCAGAATTTCTAGTGTTCTTTATAGCGAATCTCGTAGGACTTTTGAACAGACCGTATGCCTATCAAATGACAGAAACTGCAGTTATGCAAAGTATGTCGTACTGCGAAACGTAATAGCGACGATTCTCATGTGCACTCGGTCATGTATTTAGAATCATAGTCAAAAGCATCCGTATACCTTGAACCATCCGAATTGACATACGCTCTGACATGATCCAATGAATACCATTTTCTGGACGCAAGTGAAGAGAAGAGTCAGTCTGAAGTGGCTAAGCCAGTGCAACGACACCCGTAATACATTTTTCTAATCCATATACAGGCATTTATCGAATAACATGGTACTAAAATTGCACAGTCTCGAGTAGCAAGGTCAAAAGTTGCGGATGAAAAGGTTTTTTTTCTAATAAATCATTAGAAGCAAGTGTCCAATTTTGTATGGATATGAAGTCTTCAAGTACACAATTTTCAATAGCACGGAAGATAATGTTCAAGAGTGGATGAATCTTAAATATCGAATGACACGATTTTAAATAAGGCGGAACGAATTAATGTTTAATTAACGGTTAAATTCGAAGATTACTCGTAAGTCATGCAGGTTACGGAAGCGACACGAAACTCAAATGAAGTGATTATACATTATTAAATAGTTTGAATTTCTTTATTTTTTAATTTGTATCGATTTTAATTGGCTTCATAGAATTATTTGTTCAGGAGATGTGTTTTTTTAACCTATGATACACTAAACACCTTCATGTGTGTTGCGTAATCGCGCAATATTTTAATATCGTTAATGGTACTGAATTGTTTGGAATTTCGCAGTTGCGAGGACGAGAGATTTTTCGGGTTTCCCGCGGCTGCCAGGTTTGATTGCAGCTGCGGGATTAGTACTTGCCAAGACGTAAGAGAAATATGTGACGAAGGAAAGGTGATTTGCCCGGTGAAACTTTGATATGAAATTTACTATTGGTCAGAGGAAAACGCGACGTCAATTCGTCACTTTCTATCCATGTATTTTCTTCCCCTGACCAGGGTCAATGAGACTAACGCCACCTTTTTCCTTCTGCTCCATGGAACAGCCGCCTATGTGTTTTGAAACTCAATAAACGTCGGCGGACTAATGGAAATACAGCACATAAAATATAAAGTTTCGCCATCGAAAGCGAATAACACGAAAGAATCGGGGGAAGAGTTCAAAAACATTCAACACAGTAATTTGTAGTTACGGTCAAATTTCCTGTACAGTGGATCAAATACGTATTGGCACATCTTGTTTTTCGGAATACCTTTTTAAAAAATGAACATACCAACGTGAAGTTTGAACTGAAGCTAGCCCAAACGATTTAATTCTTTACGTGTTTCAGCGTTTTTCGAAATATTGAAATATTAAAAAATTACGACTTTTATGGCGCCCTGTATATTTTATAATTTTTTTTTATAGGCCCTGCCACGAAAAACTGAGATATACATTTCGTACAGTACGTCACCTCATATACACTCGTATATCTGTAAATGTAAAATGTACATCTTGTAAATTTCATTCAATTCGGAGAACGCACGGAGAAGTTATGATTTTTAAAAGTTGCCTATTTTCATGTACTTTTAATTGTTATGTTTTGGCGCAAAATAAGCAACTTTGAAAAAATTATTCGAAAAAAACAGGTGTGCCAATACTTATTTGATCCACTGTATATTTATGAAATACGTGTATTTTTAAATAAAATACGTGATAAAATACTTTAAATAAAATACGTGTATATTTGATGGTTTGCCGCACACAATCATCGCTGTAGTACGCCTAGTACGTCTTCGTCTGACCAATTACGTGGCGTTACTACTTGCACCGTAACACTGCTTTGCTACTAGCGAGTGTGGTGAGCTTTCGCCTCAGCTTGGGGATTTTTACGTAATTGAAAAATTGCAGCAATCGAGTCAATTTCTACGTATGGAAAGGGAACGAGTGATCGATCGACTGGCGAACGAAGAAAATGAAAGCGCGCTCGCAATCGGCTCACAAATTCCACGCAGAGTTGCGGGAATTGCAATTTTATCAACGTGTAACGCGACGCCCGGTTAAAAGCTGCAATCGGCAGAAAATAAATGAACATCGCACGATAATTGGCCGGCGTGACCCTCTCAAGGCGGGGAAGAAACAGTTTAGCGTCGGTTTTAATTTCGACTCAGCTGATTGCTTTGCTGGCCTCATTTCGCCTTCTCCGCCCTGAGAATTTTGTCATAGTATATTTCCTGAGTGCAGAAAAATCAGGTCATTTCGGCAGAGTTACCTGAAAAATTGTCTTTGCCGAAAAACACGCAATATTGATGAACATAATTACGTCCCTTCTAATTGCATTTGCAACTGAATGAACTATACAAAATCCTTGATACGTTCATTAAAAAATCTATTATACTAAATATTTTCTTGCTGTATAAAAATCCAGTTGCTTGTTTTATTATCGATTACAGCGGAGAATCTCGGAGATTTCGATAGGATAGAGTATACGAGATAGAGTATACCGTCGGAGGGGAACTTCCTCGACCGCCATCGAAGCTCGTATTCCCGATCCTCTGCGAAACACCGCGCCGTGTAATGTACACGGAGCAGAACGGTGTTAGTGGCAGATAGGTAGAAGTAGTTCCATACCCGATACCCCCTTAAGACCGGCTTATATTTACGAGGAGCTCCGACCGGGTGCCGGAGAGGAGAGAAAGCGGAATTGCTACGTTAGGAAACGAGGTACCTCGTAAATTAGCCACATCCAACTATACATCGTCAACGCGATTAAGTAACAGATAAAAGTTTTCCTTTAATTCGGCTTTTACATCCAGCCTTATTCGATGACGTCCTAAAGAATGAACCATCACTTTTACCGTCGATCACGGATTCGTTTAAAACTCTCTTAACCTTAAACAATAAATTTACTCCATTGTGCATTTTCTCCACGATTCATTGTTTTTTACTAGCAGAAAATTAAGTGTAAAGAGAAAGATACTTCAGTTTCGCAGTTGGTTGTAAAATCTTAAAAAATTCAGTGCAATTATCTAATGTTTCCCTTCCTTACGAGTACAACCGGTGACCTTAAAAAGTCCCTTTCTGGGGTGTAGAAAGAAGCAGAACGAGGGTGGCAAGGTTTCCCCGTAGGCTCAAAATGCCGTTATCGCGTTGCTCGATTAAGATCGATCGCGATAGCGAAACATTCGTATACAGATCGAGTTTTATTCGAGCGAATTTTCGAAATGCGAGGGTAGACGGCAGAAGGACTTATCGAAACCCTCGGATAACGGTTCGTATCAACGTCGGTCCTGCGGGAAGGTCGACCCGCATAGGCCACGTTTGCAAACTTTCTAAGCTTTTCCGCCGGACAATAGAGAACCTTCTACAAGATCCGCAATATTATCGCTGACTTATCTCACGAAGAATTGTATGAGAACGATTACCAGTGAGTGCGTCGATAAGGTATACTGCAACAATTCAGAAAAAAGGGATTCGAGGCTCGGATTAGGTCGGCAGAAAATGATTTCCTGCAATTATGAGCGACGTTTCAATCTCCCCAGAATTTTTATCATTTCCCTGAAATTTTGGTGTTACTCTTTAGTGCCGTGATTATTAGGCAAGTCCGATCTTCCTCGACGAAGGTAAAATAATGAAAAACCCTGCACGTGTATAAATCACAACCTCTAAATCAAGAGAATGTGAAACTGTAAATAACGAGAGACCCAGGTGTATTCACTGCAGGAGGACTGGAAAAATAGAAAGTGCGACAGTGAGGGAAGGGGCAATGAGGGGAAGAAGGTGATGGATTTTCGTCGATCGATAAAACAGAGTAGTTTGACCATCGCCAGTCGAATTCTCTTTTCTCAACGATCGACAGATTTGTTTTGGCCGGGGCAGTTCATAGATTTCCTTATGGAAATTTGGAAAAAGAGATTCGACAAATTACGGACCCGACGGACCGAGCCGATTAATTACGCGTCATGGATTTGAAATATCACCTCCCTGGAAACGCGAAATTTTGTCGTCATCAACCGTAGCCCATTTCGTTTGCGGTCAATAAAACGATTTCCACCAGACTTAAGAAAGGTCGTTGTTCAGGAAATTCCGGACATCAAAGGAGAATAAATTGGTTGATCGCGTGCGAGAAATGAACGGTCCCTCGGTGCGAAATAATTCCTCTCAAAGAGCTAATCACTGGGGAATATTAGCCACTAAGTTCTGAGAGAAACTCGTGCTTGCGGGAAAAGGGAAGCATTGATCGACTTAATGTGAATTTAGCAAATATTTCAAGAGAAATGTTGAACTATTTTTCACCATCGTACGAACGTATTCCAATTATTTATATAATTCCAATATGAAATCTACTTGATCGAATAACACGACTAAGAGCCTTCTCGCACTGACGGTTTTTTGACCGCCTAACCGCACATGACGAGTGTATATTTGCAGTGGCTACAAAAAGTATTTGCACACGTGTTTTTTCGGAATAACTTTTTAAAAAATGAACATATCGACGTGAAATTTGAACTGAAGCTAGCCCAAACAATTTACTTCTTTACGTATTTCAACGATTTTCGAAATTTTCAAATATTACAAAATTACGACTTTTATGGTGCCCTGTACATCTTATAACTTTTTTTATAGGCCCTGTCTCGAAAAACTGAGATATACATTTCGTAGAGTACATCACCTCATATATATCTTGTAAATTTCATTTAATTCGGAGAACGCGCGGAGAGGTTACGATTTTTCAAAGTTGCCTATTTTCATGTAGTTTTCGCAGAATTGTTATGTTTTGGACCAAAATAAGCAACTTTGAAAAATCATGAAGCCCAATCGCGATTGGAAAGCTAAATCTTTATCGGACAGCTCTTCAGTCCATTTAATATCAGCGGCTCGGATTAAACTGACGAAATCTCGTCAACGTCAAGCCGCCAACGCGTTTTTAAAGAAGAGATAAAAAATGTAGGCACGGTAAATTCGGGGAGTATATAGTTAAGAAAGTAAAGATGAAGCTCGTATAGTCGAAATTTAAGTTGAAAAGGTAGGGTGTTAAACGTAAAGTTATGTGACTCTGCCTTGCCTGACGATAATGCAATTCGCTACCTCGCGTGATAATGTCGTTCAACGAGTATCGGCTTCCTGCGAGCATCCTTTCACCCTTACATGGAGAGTAATCTGGCGTTAATGAAATACATGAGCTGCCGCTCGAAACGCATATTCGGCCCTTTAATCAGTGGACCCAGTAGCAATGCTGGTGCTCCCGCGAATTAAGAGGAATTGAAAACGTTGATCACTTTCCCGTTAATAGGATTTCAACCTGCCGCGCGCATGTACATCTCTCTACGCCAATGGTTTATGTCGAATCGTCACTGCGTTTACGTTATCCCGATGTAACCTTTCCAACAAAATAGTATAATTATACCCACTGTGTAAATTTGTCTCTGCTACGGCAAAGCGGATAAACGGCCTTTAGAATTAACAATAATCACATTATCAACGCTAATCAATTTTAATGCTTCTTACGTGAAAATATTTTATCCAAATACGGAAAAAGGATATAGAAAAGAAAATAGGATGACTAGCTGATACGCTACATCTGACTTTAAGGTAAACAGCATTTTCACGTCCTTCCCTACAGGATTTATCAAGCGACTTCCGTTAAACAGATATCATGAATTGTATGTCATTTGTGTTATTGGAATTTAATTTCCGTCATTTGTGACCGATTTTACGGCATTTGCGAGAAAAATTTCCCAACGGCGACACGTTCGACACGCACGTGCTCGAATATCACGGAGTTTAATGAACGGTCGAGGCCATTTGGCGCGCGCGGAGGGTGACTGAACAGCTGTTTCTTATTTCTTATCCAGCGATGTGAATCTGCACGCGACAGTGCAGTCGTTTCCGGCTCATGGCCAAGAGGAGGGTTGTGCGTCGATCGTTGTTGAATTTTGAGACACAGAGTAGCGGAAAAATAAAGTCAGATCCATAATGGGATAAGTAAACATATTCTGTCAACGCTACATCGACTGTTGCGTGTACCACGCACACTTCTTGAAAATAAACAAGAAAAATCCATGCACCGGTACCGTCGTATTATTTGATTTAAATGTTTTATCTCGCAAAATATTCTTTTTCGAACGAACTTGACATGAATGATTTACCCTTATAGAAAAGTATTCTGCGCACCTCTTGTTAAAGGCTTCGTTCAATGGACCATGAAGTAAGCCGGAGATGCGTACATTTAAGTATAACTATGGATGCAATTTAAATTCACAATAAACGTTTACTTATAGTGTTTTAAAGTGGTTTAAAACCATATGTACGTGCTCCCTTCCAATTCTAATGTTTTATCAATTCAGTAAGAGATTTGTTGGACTAAGAATGATAAATAAAAGTAAAATGAACGCAATTACTTACCGTTATAGATGTAGATGGAACGATGTATTAACACAGTTACAATTGTCGTCGTCGTAGCTAGAATTACTGGCTAGCTTCTGTGAAAACAACGTGTCTAGACGCGGGGCAGACGAGAACCTTTCCTCGGTGAGTCCTCGAGTTTCCTCTCCGGGTCGGTTGGTATTGCTCTTCATATATCATTAATCCCCACTGACTAGAAACGTTCTGCAGCGAAGATACTTAAAAGTCCAAATTTCCCACTTGGCGAAGGTTTCGACATCCAAATAATGCCGGTGTGTCCGTTTCGACGATACTAGAATGACGATCTTCCTGATTTATAAGGATATCGTCGTCGTTTCAACGCCGTAAAACGCCCAGGCGGGAATGCGGTAAATGGAGGTTGTTCCAGGTTTCTCGAACGGTTTTCTCGCCCCAGGGATTATCCCTCGTTTTTTCTGCATCAAGAATGTATCCTTGGCACCGATTTGCTCGGAGAAATCTCGAATTCGTCGATCATCGAAGGATGAAGAAACTTGTCATCTCGACTCAAGTCTTCTGTCCTCTTCTCTACTTTTCCAGATTCACGTCAGCGTTGGGCAATTTTCCAAATGGCTAGCTCTGCTAGCCATGTTTATATTTTCTACATTATCTGCCAAGGAATAGGAATAGAAAACCGATTTGTTGGATGAGACGGAATTAATTTTCTAATATTGAACTATCAGTGCGCAACTCTTTGACTATTCAGTATCCAATTACTAAAATGGAAATATTTTTTGTAGGACAGACTAACACAACTCTCTTAAATGAATGTGTGTATATTAATTAAAGCCCCGAGCGTACATTTTGTAAAGTATTAAGAGTAATCCTTTGTTTCTATGCAGGTACAGTAATGTATGATCGACCCGACGGAAAATCCTATAATTCACTGAAACTAATAAACCGGTCCGTTGAAAATTACACAAAACAAGTGTTTCCTGCAACAAGCCATTAGTCTCTGATTGATTTGTCAGAAAATTTCTCCAATCATCAAAGACCGATCGACTGAAAGTCAACCGAACGTTAACTGTTAGTTCATTACACCCCTTTCATTGATGGAGAAAAGTCTGACGCTCCACGCGAGGTAACTAAATTTCAATAGTTCGAAAATGAAAATAAATCTGTCCCTTGATCATTTGTCGTGCTAAATAAAAAGGCACACGAGGAAAAGCAGCCATATTTCTCGACATTCAATCGTCGCTTTAAATTTGTCGCACGAACACGAAAATTAAGCTTTTGGAAGAAAATTTCTTCGATCACTGGACGTTGGTCCGAAATAAATTTCAGCGATGTATATTTTGGGTTTCATCCTTACTACATGATTTCCCGAATTACCTGCGTGATCGTACGATCCTCGGTAACCCCGTCGACCGCACGCGCGTATACTTCTCCTCAGAGAGAAAAAAAATTCGCTGTGGAAAGAATCTTTTTACGGGGAGTTGAAGCGAGTCGACACGCGAGGTCCATGACTCGCGTGATATGCGCCGACTGTAGTGGTAGGTGGAAGAAAGGGTTGAGCGCAGGATGTACGAGGGTGTACGAGAAGAAGAAAACCGAACGAGAAAGAGACTACGGTCTGCGTGGCAGCGTGGCTGCTGTCCGCGGAGATACTACCGGGTCGCGAGAGACGAGAGACGGGAGACGGCGGACACGGCATCCAACCCCCGGATATATCTCTCCAGCTACCGCCAAGACCAACCCCCTTCCCCTCGGCTCTACCACCACCCTCCGTCTCACGAGCCCTACCCCCTCCAACTCCCGGCATTCTTAACCGCCGCTTCGTTCTACCTCATTTTCGCCCTCATCTTTACAATCTTTTATTTATACCTAAAGTTTGATTTCAAAAACTTATCCTCACCGTATTCCCTATATCCATTTACCCTTTATCGTCCTGCCATCCAAGTGTCGCCTTGTCTTTTCTCTGTTTCGATTTATACATACCTTGTATTGAAATACCTTGGAATTGAGAAGAAGATTTGTGAGTGACATGAATTGCGACGTTGCTGATTTAATGACGGCTTCCGAGTAAAAACGTTTGGTGCAAATCATTTGCACGCTTTTCTTTCCCAACACATCGTTCAGGAAGAGTTAATTATTGTGTGGTCTACAGAGGATCGCGACCCGTGCCATTTCAGCAGAAGAAACCTGAGCCGATTAACGGCAGCTGAAGGAAGGGGAAGAGAATGAACGACAATGGCATAGCTGTTGTACAAACTAGCGGCAACGAGTTTACGGTATTAGTATACCTGTCGTTTCCGCATCGAGTTTGACACACCCTTCCTCTTCATCCGTACGGAAACCCGCTCTATACAACGGGTCGCCTTCGACGTTCCTCCCTTTTTTGCTGCTTTCTACCCCCGCGATTCGCCAAACGACGATTATTCCTATGGTAGCGAAATGCAGCACACTAGCCGTTAAGAGTTTAAGAAACACATATACTAATAATAACTGACAACCAGATTTTTCTGGGGAAAAGTTTTAACTGGTCAATTTTATTTTATTCGATAGCTTCGTTCGAAGGGTATGGGGAAACGAAGGAGCAAAAAATATGACGCTCTTCATTGGGAACTGAAAGGCGAAATTCGTACTGCCCTCGCGAAAAAAGGAACATGCGTCTTGGCGATTGGGAGATTCTTAACGGGTATATCGCATGTCTCTTTCCGCACCTTCTTTTTCTCCTAATCTCGCGTTCTCCAATTCATTCTTGCATTATGTTCTCGAATTACAGGCATTCAGCGAAACGCTGCGTGATTTGATCGCCTCGTTAAAAGCAATCGTCCGTATCAATTCGACTTGGAAACAAAACTGCAGCAAAAGCCCCTCAGGCCTAACTAATCTTGCGCGGTTCAGAATCTTCTTTTCGTTCTCCGATTTTCACTATTTTCCGTTTACTCACTATTGCTTAACCGAGCTGTTCTTTTCGGTCACTACATAAAGTTTTCATAGTTATGTTTTGTAAATAAATGTGTAAAATATATAAAAAGGGTGTGGCTATTTTTATTCATCAAAGAGAGGAAATAAATAGAAAACTTAAGGAAAAGAGCACGGGCAGAAACATCACAGCTGTGCCAAATGGATTGATGACAGTTAATTCTGCAACAGGCTGAAACAGTAATATAGATCGCACTACTAATGGCTCTTGATGAGGCTGGCTATCACGTTATACTCAGCGACCCGATTTTATGAAGCAACCTGGACAGGTGTTAAAGAGTCATAAAATGAAACCACGAAAACTTCGATTAGGTACCTTCGAGCAAATAGTATTTGTAAAAATCGACAAGAGAATGATATTCTATTAAAACAAATCACATCCCTTGTACGGGATTTATAAAGAGTTTCCACCCATTGACAGAAATCATTTTTTTTGCGAAAGAATTTCCATTCTGTTGTGTAAAACGCGTTCCCCAGAAAGGAATGATATCTCACCAACAATTTCCTTCGGCCCTGGAGGAAATAAAAAGAAAACTATAAGCACCAAGCACATTTCTTCTTTCTTGTTGAGTTTACGAGTCTTGAATTCTCCGACGGATCATGAAAGTGCCCTTGCTTGACAGCAAATCAGCATCAGATCGAACGAAAAATGAATGATCCGCTAAAGTGCAGCGAAAGAGAAGGGGAGAATGGAGAGCCCGTTGGTAAAACCAAGCGTTAAGAAATCGGCCCAGTCGTCGTTCATCTCTGTCCAGGTGACGTCGACGAACTCTCTTGGTTTATTGACTGCATTTTCTACGCAGCGCAGTCTCTTTGCGGTTGCTTTTTTCGTCTTTGTCCATTCATATTTCCATCAAGCCAAACTTTTTATAAGCAAATCATTCACGAATGTAGATCTAATTAAAACAAATATACCGCACCAATGGGAAATATTTTGAAAATTATTTTTAACAGTCATAATTTTTCATTGGAAAATAAATAGATGGCTTGAAAATGAAACAAAAAAAAGACTAATGAAACAGAAAAAGTTACTTAAGCTATAACCAAAATAATAAATGTAGAAATTGTCGATGTTCTTGCGAGCGGGTATCTAAATTTGATTGTTGAGAAGACGACGGCTAGAGCGCACCCAGGGATGAAAAGCATAGCGACGCGAGGAGAAAGTTTAGAGGCTGGATACTCGACGTAGATAAGGCTCGTCTGACAATGACGGGTACGTGACTACTCGCCAGATCGAGGATTGCATCTTCGGCCGTGCGAGAGTACGTCCTCGCCTCTTGCTTTTCCGTTCCAACATGCGCTTTCAGATAAGGTACCAAGGTCACACCCTAAACAACGACAATGGACCTTCTGGCCTCGACCGTCATTTGTTATATTAAGAAAGTACCTATGCGATGGGACAATAACCAAATAAATCTTGTAAAATATACATTATAACTACAACGTATAGCAACAATTTGCTCGTGTAATTACATTTTTCAAAAATAGGTTGACACGGTTTACTGCAATATGCCAGCAATAATATCAAACAAAATATTACATCTTTGACAATTACTGTTTTCCCCACCTCTGTAGATTTAGTTTAGTAGAGCATCGTAAGTATACCGATACAAATACAGTCCTTTATTTGGGTTTTTGGACAACATCCCTTGTGGGAATATCCCCTTTACCTCTAGTCTAGTGCCTCTAGTCGCTTACGCCCCCACTCACCTATTCGTATATAAAATGAGCATGGAATGTTTGACCATAAAGTTTACACATTTACACAATACTATAGATAGTGAAAAGAAACACCGTATGTGCCCCATCGACAATCTTAGTATGTTTACTCGCTTTGATCATTCTATATAATTTGTCCATCACAGCTACCTCTTAATTCTATCCTATTGTTCTATAGTTATGAATATAAGCATTATAATTAATATGATTTTTCCGACGGATTGTTGATGTACATGTTTCTGTAGCCTATTCAAATTCTCTTCCAGCTACTAAACAACGTGGAGGTATCGATTTATTAATGTAGTCATAGATAAATAGACGAATGGCAGTCGAAATGCTGCACCACGCACGAACTGGTGGGTTTTATGTAATCACAGAGTTTACACCACCGTTATGAAAACGGGGCATAGTATTCATTGTTATCGTATTGTTTGCGACATGTGTAATGGAGTTTGCATAAGCTCGAAGGCAGCATCCTTCAAATTCGCACCACGTAGGTTTGCTTCATGCAGATCTGAGCCAGACAGGTCACAGGACTAAAAATAACACAAGTATAATTGATAAGTTTATACTCGTATTAAACATCTGGTGCAGATGAATTTGTCTTCTGATAGAAGATTTTACATACCTCTAAATCAGCACCAGCCAAAATAGCAAATCTGAGATCACAGTTTCGTAAAATCGCTTTTTTCAGGGTAGCTACTCTTAAATTCACTGATGCCATGTTACTACCTTCAAGGTTAGCACCCTTAAGATTCACCCCTTCCATATTAGCCGGCCGACCCTCAGGATCTTCAAAATTACAGGAGTGCAGATTTGCCTCTGCTAGATTCGCACAAACCATTTTGACTCGGATAAGTTGAGCTCCTTGAAGATTGGCATGGGAGAGATCTGCTCGTTCAAAGCAACATCCTGACAAATTAGCACCTGCTAAGCTACAACCACGCATCACTGCATACTGCCAACAAAATATGAGATTACATACAAAAATAATAGTAATGATGAAGATTCTTAGTCCAACTATAACTAAGGTACCTTGAAATTAATCTTCCGTAGATCAAGCTTGGAAAGATCAGCACCCACAAAGTCAACACCCTGAAATCTGAGCTCAGAAGTGATAGATGTAGACATTATAGCTTTGAGAACATCTCGACGTGTTAAAGAAATTAGACCTTCCTTCCGAAGGTTTTTATCTTTATCTTCAGACATAGAGCTTAATATTTCTATAGCACCTTCTATGCCATAAAACCGGGCCTCTGCTACCACCCCTGAAATGATTAGCAAAGATTTTATTATTGTCATATATACAGATATTGTTCCAAAATCATACAACGTGCTACTGAACATAGGATATTACCAGCTATGCTAACATTATCATCTAGAATCATTTGACCATGTCTGAGGTAATTTAATAATGGCTCAAAGTAAGTAGGACTTCTGTCAATCAAAAATGCTCCATTGTTATCCTGGCGGCTGGGTTGAATCATTCTGCTTGAATCTTCAGGTTTGGTGAACATCCTAGAATAGCATTTGCAAGCATTCTAATCATTCTCATTTTACTTACTAATAGTACCACTTTGAAATTTCTCTTCATAACTACCTTGCGAGCATGCTCATTGGTTCTTTCTTTGTTAAAGTATTTCTTGTTGTGGTAAAATATTTCCCACCAACATTGAGTGTAATCCATTCTGAATTTTCTGGTAATAAGCTACGCCCATGAATTTTATTCAGAGATATAAATTCTTCTCCACTTGATACATACAAAATATCATCATCTTTGATAAGTTTAATATCATCAATCTCTCCACCTTGGGGAGTAAAAACTCTTTTAGCAGTAAGGTCAAATTTGAAACTAGCTGCAGTTAAAAGTTCTTCCAATGAATGGGTCACCATGAAGACCTAAAATATTAAAAACAAATGTATGCCTTTAAGTAATAAGATATAAATTCTACTAAGAATGTTTGCAAAATAGAAAATCACCTTGCCATTTACATCCGTGCCATTCTTAAAGAGAATTACTCTCTTCATAATTAATTAATAAATGTTCAACTTATTTTCAGTGAAATATGTACTGATAATGAATATGGACGTATTGCAACACCATTAAAATATATTATTAATAATGAAAAAGGGCATAGGTTTCTGCAATGGTATATAGAAAATGATTTTAGTTAATCATACAATGGACAGTGACATACATTTACAAGGAATTAGCTCTATATTACCTTAAAATTTATATTTGTTAGATTAGTCACTGCATCAAAACCCTTTGTAGTCCATTACACTTTACTTAAAAAATTCTTATTCAAAACCTGTCAAATGTCGCGTATAGCTGGTTTATATACAAATGCTATTACTGCCAACCACTGCCAACTACATAACACAGCATCTGCACCACTCACAGTTACATAGTTTAACAAGTGATCTGTATATATACGCTCAGAAGAAAGGTTCTGACATTTTGATAGCAGTATTTTTTAGTGACCTGAGAATTTTTTGTTTATGTTGGCAAGTCTGCTTTTATTATCTCACCACCATACGTACATGTGCATATATATTGTACGATGCACTTTGATAAAATTGGCATCTGGTATACTCAATTTGACTTCGGATTATGTCACGTATCTCATAAATTATATACCGAAAGATACAAATTGATGATTACGTACAAAATTAATATTCTATTATTAGATGATTAAAGTTAGATGTAGATTAAATGTTATAAAGATATATCAATATTTAATAAGAATATCATATCACACAGTTTATTACAATAAGGCATACATAACATGTAAATATTATAACAGTCTGTTTGCCATGGTGATTACACCATCAAAACTTGATAACACTCGATAGCAGTTTTCAAAAAAAACCTCCTCAATCGAGCATAGGACTACTTGCAAAGTAATTCAGTAATTTTAGCATTGCAAGTACAATTAACTTTGGATACGATTAACTTCTTCATCTATCAAGTCAAGAAGTGTCAAATGTACTTGATTAACAACAGAGGGAGAACAATCTCATTATGTAATCAATTTATTTATTATTCAGTCTAGTACCAAAGCACACATACAAAGGTCATCCATAGATTTTCAATGACAAAAACTTAAGAAATGTAAATAAACGCGAACATCATCCTTTGGATCTTAATTTTCATGCTCCTCCAGGAATTCTTTAAGGAGAGAGTTATTAATTGGGATCATGAGATACTCAGCTCCATCAATGTGCCGTTTTGAGCGCACTAATTTGTGATCTATAAACTCTGTTAATTGAGCTCTTAGTGCTAAATCTGAACTGACAAGGAAACCTTCTCGCGCTGCACGATACAGCTCTTTAAATGGCATTCCTAGAACGAAAGAAAATAACGTGTCACATTTTTCTATTATATACTATTGACTTAGTCATTAATAAACTTAAGCTTTATTATATCAATTACATCAATAATTTACCTGGAAAGTTGCTATTACTATAGTTATTGAGTTGATATTTTACAAGAACTTTGTAAATTGCTCGTGCATTCACGGTTAAAGAGCGGAAAACGTTATGTAAAGAAGACAAGGCTAGTGCTCCTCTTTGTTGTACTAGAAGTGAATTTTCATACGAGGTTTCTTCATTATAAGTTAAAAAGGTGGAAGCATCACACCAGCAAAAATTATACCTTGATCGCTTCACATGATCCCACACTGCAAACAGAGTAACACAATCTTCATAACAATTCATATTATTCATCTGATAGTGCTTGTTACCGCATTGTACTTACTAAGTGGTGCGTTAATATGATCGATGGAGGCTAAAAGATGTAAATTTGGAATGCTGGCAAGACGAGAAAGTGTGTCTTGAGATTTATTTGTTCTCAACATGATTCCGTCTATATTATGGATCAATAAATAAAGCCGATCACTTGGATTTTCATTAAGAGTTTCACTAATGAGGTTCACACATTCGCTTACATTTGTTGGGCTTTCTAATTCCAATAAATCTGTAAGTATGCCATCTAGAATCTATTATAACACTCAATATTAGAATATTATCAACACTGCGGACTTTAGATAACAAATAAGTTTATCTTACATCTTTAATTGTCAAGCTTGGAAAAAAACCATTTACAACTAAAGTGGGAAAGTCAAATATCATATTTTTATGAAAATCATTGATCAAACTTCTTTTTGAACCTAAACCATAAAGTAATACACTATAACCCTGCCTAAAATAAAAATAAATTATATTAAATACAAGTGCAATATTATTTTAAAAAATGATAATCATAATTTCTTTAAATCAGAATTCATAATTCATGAGTGACACTTAAGCTAAATATCAACAATCTGGGCCTCAGTCTAGAAAAGGTTACGATACCACGTTTCAGGAGTATTCTACTGTATTAAATGTGAAACTTTCAGCAATGAAACACTACTACAAGTAATCAGGTTGCTTGGGACTAGGGGGAATGTTTACCCGGAACAAAAATGTATTTCGTTTTTTCTAAATAACCACGAAATGTTTTGATGATCATGCTTTTTTTCGCCATATCTGCGCTCAGTGCATCAAAATATGTAAGAAAAACATTTTTTTTATTGATTGTTTTCTTAGGCCCAAGTTATCGATGTTAATCGAACTGAATAGTTAGCTACAAGACACCATATAAAAATTACGACTGATTAAATTCAGTGTACATAACTACCTCATAATAAAATCCCATATTTTAAAGGACTTCCTATAATTTTTAGAAAGATTATGAATGCTCTTTTTATGTGCATCTTTTATGTGATTATCATTTGCTAATAACTGTTGCAGTTTCTCTTCTGTTAGCCGAGATGTCTGAAGTTTGCCAAGAGTGTTATTAGATGTAATAACTTTCTGTGATTGATTTTCGAAATAGTCATCAGTTTTTATATGCTGTAAAAATAGTTAAACCACAGATATGTTATATTGAAAACACATTTAGAATCAACTATATTACTTTTTCAAAAACTCATAATTTTTGTTATAAATTAATAATATTAGTATGGCATTGATCTTAGGCATGTAGTATGAGAACTATAATACTGTCATACTTACAAAATTCTTAGAAATTAATGGCACCTTACATCTATCAGTCTTCCTGTCATTTGTGTTTAATTCCTTCAGATGTGGTGATTTTTTTGTCCTTAACTCTTTCAGGTCTTCATCACTATCACTTAAAAGTATCACTTTATCTGTGACATGTTTAGTGGTTGATGCATCATGAACATACATATCACTATTTTCTGAATCTGTATCTTTATCTTCACCTTCTGAAGGTATATAATCACTTCCTTCTGATATACTTCCACTATCACTCATGCTCAAATGTAGTTTGTATCTATTTTTGTCTTCAGAAGTAGATTCTAGGAATGTGTTAAAAATCTTTGAGATTATTCAAAACAAAGATTCAAAAAACTACAGGGTGTTCTAAAATTAGTTGGCCATACTATAACTGCATGTAGTATTCATCAAAAGAAGCAAAAAAGTGTTAGTAACAAGAGATTTATAAATCAATACTTTTTTAGTTATAAGGGAAAACTACTTTATTTCATCATAGAAAATGTGCAATGTGTCTTTAGCTGACTTTGATATATATCTCAATGTGACTTCTCAATGAGTAGCATATGAACTCATCTCACAGCCTCCTTGTTCACAAGACTTAAATTCAATAGATTATTTGTGGTATATTAGAAAAATACAATATATCTCAGTTTAGTTGATACTATAGATGACTTAAAACAGGAAATCCAGGACTGATACAGACAAATAAGCGTGTGTAAACCTTTTATGTATGTGTAAACCTCAACGTACAGAAGTCTCAAGACATGTATCAAAGTAGGTTAAAGACATACAGAATGTGTCCTATGATCAAACAAAATAATTTTCCCTTATAACTCAGAAACTATTGATTTCTGAACCTGTCATTATTAACACATTTTTATTAATTTTTATGGATGTTACATATATGTACTGTTACCACCATCAGTTTTTGGATCACCTGCATATTTTCTAAAACAAACATATTACCATTCACAGTTGATGTATTCCTCCTTTTATTTATGTTGAGTGCAGTAATCAAGTTTGGATTAATCTTTTCAAGAACAACTTTCACAGTAGGAAGCACTTTAGGTACTTTTGAAGGAATATTTAATGTAGTAGGTGTACGGCATAACATTGCTTTACGTGTCATACCATCCTTCCTTGCTGGAGTGGAAAATGCATATAACCTTTTTCCATTTACATCCTGTTCAGCAAATAATTCTGAAATTAATAGGTGATACAATAAATGTATTACATTTGTTACAGTTTTTAATGATAAGATTATAATTATACTTTACCTAATGGCTTTTGTGGTACTTGTTCTATAAACTGTACTTCATTGTCACATTTGTCTTTTAAAACATTTGGTGTTGGTCCATTATCAGTGTTATAATCAGGTCTTTGTACTGTTGTTGTTCTATTATATTCTGCCAATTTAAGATTAGAAACATCAATCGATATTGTTAGTAATATATATTTTAAGTATTACAGTACTTTGCAAATTTATAACTGTATATTTTTACCACATAGTAATTCTATTTCAGGTTGTGGAGTTTCTAGTTGTCTTACAAATACATTAATTTGGGAAGTTTCTCCTGATTCTTTTCCTATATTCACATTTGATTTTCGAGATCTTCTTGCCCTGACATTTTCTGAAAATTATAACATTGCAAAGTTAATGATTCTTATAGGTTTTATGTTCTAAAAAACGTGTTATATCGTAATGTTTTATATATAATCTTATATTTCAAGTAACAAAATTTCATGAACTTGAAAAAATTAATAATTGGTACTTACGTGCATTAACATCGTCTACATAATCAACCTGAAAGCGATTACTTTGGGCTCTTATTCTAGTAGATCGTCGTAAATTTGCGGTAGACATATTAAGGCACTATTTGGAAATTATTACACTAATTCGAACGTAACGTATATCTAAATAAATCCCGCGTGATGATTAAGCGTGCAGATTTATCCGTACATCGAAGATTCATACAAAGCTTTTTGCAACCATTCGCGACAGACCACAACGTACAATCCACTAAATTACAAACAGAACTGTAGAGTGCGCTGTAGATACTCTTTCTACATAAATGTCACAAGTGTGTACATAACTACATATAACCCTAAATTATAATGACAGATCATGACAGTCACAACCTAATATGCTATTAGTGCACATGAACGTAAATAAATCACATTCTTTATTCATATTTGCATTATATCCTATATTATGTATGTTTTAGATAATTTTATGAAATAATAATTTGTAAATATTTGACGGATAAGATGTCTGGGTTGTTTATAATTTGTATTGTATGCTTTATACTTTACTGTAATTTTACCTGGTAAGTTCAATTAGCTAGTTTAATTAACATAAATATAGCATGAACAGTATCTAATAAATATTTTTGCAAAGGGTTCTACCAAGAGTATTGGCCTGGTTAGTTAAACGGCGCTATAAACTACATCTCCGAGTAGGACATATTTCGTTACCTTACTTTATTCTTCGAGATGTTAACATTTCAAAAAATGGCTTCACATTAGTAAGTTAAAAAACTGCGTAATGAACCTTTTCTCCCAAATGTAAACTGTTTTCCCCGGTATGACAATTCATAAAATGTATGTTTTTTCTACTTTTAGCAAATCGAAGAAATAAGTGTTCGTAGTAGGTTGTTTAGTAGCGATGTAGCAAAGCTTTTATCTGTTATTATGAGAGATGTGAGAATCAACAAAGATGTTCCTATGGCTCAAATTAAAAACACTAAGAAGCAATTGGATTTTCGAAATACAAAAATTCCTCCCATAATCATAACATTTGTCCAGGTATGAATTTGTATAGGATATATACAGGGTAGGACAATTATGTTGCATATTCTTATAATCTTTATTTGGCTTTTAGAAAAAAATTTATACAAAACTTGCATGATAGTGTATATTGTTTGTATAGGGTCTACATTGTTGCCAAACTAAATTTAGGCTACCTTTCTTTATCGTACAGGTAACAGGTCACTATGACTTTTTCAAACATATTACTGTATTGTTTATTTCACAATTCCATAATTCTACATGAGAAAGTACAGGGATAAATAGGGAATATAATACACAGTTACAGATGTTAAAAGTTTTAATGTAATATTATTCTTGAATAATTTTCCCAAGCAACTAAATGCTCCTTGTTTTATCGAAGGAATGCTAAATGGACATAAACATGCAGTATTTTTTAGGGTATTCCTCCTTATGCTATTAGACAATATACAAGTAGTTGTTTCACAAATTATGTGGTATTAATATGATAGGTACCATACACATTTGGCTGGAGACCAAGAATGATACTACATGCAAAGTCCCCTTATCGATGGATAGGTAGAGATGATCCAGAGCAATAGCTGGCTCGTTGACTGAACATAACGCCACTAAGTTTTTTCTTATGGGAAATTATAAAAGATACTTTCAACAAGAATACTCCAATAACTGCAAGTGACATTAGCCAAAGTATCATAGATGCATATGTGTCAATTACACCCAAAATGATAAATTATATACAGATTTCACTTACATGATAACTACAAAAGTGTATTACTTTTCAACGCCATTAGTTTGAGCATTTGTCGTATCTCTATAATTTCTTGTACAGAATTTTTTGTATAATTGAAATATGAATTAGAAAATATGGGACTTCATTTGTAAAGTCGATATGACCATTGTACCTTTGCCATAAAGAAAGGTAGCATAAATTTAATGTAACAACATTATAAACCCTATACTACCATGGAACTTTTAAATATTTTCTTTTAAAGAACCAAATAAATATTTTAAGAAAGGTGTGTCAGATATATACCGTACTTTCTACACACAATACATAGTAATTACCTGTAAGCTGATTAATTATACTTTCTTGACATCTATTAAACAACCTAGTTTATGGCTGTTCATATTGAAAATCTAAGTCTCCTGGCACTTGGTAATGGTTGGTTGGCAAATGGTAGTGCCGAAAGTCTCAGTTTGGATGGAAGTGTTGTTCATGGTGCACGTACTCTTCTGGCATCTGCTACTGTTACTGGAGGAGCAATGAAGCTGTTGCGACATGCATCTGATGCATGTCTTTCGCAGATTACTTTTGCAGGAACTATTGAAGCAACTGTTAAAGCACAAGGAGAACTCTCTGTTGAGGTACTAGAACAATATATTTTAAAAGAAATGCCGTTGAAATGTATATGTTTCATCAGTAGTTTAATTGTTCTAGTTCTAAATAACTTTCTTATCTTAAACGTGTTTACTTTTTATCTTAAGATATACTATTTCCTTAAAACACATAATAATCGTAATTAAATTCCTATTTGCAAAGATTGTAATGAGATTATGGAACACAATAAAGACTTGCAGTCTTTATTTATAGACACACTTGCAATAGAACAAGTGATATTATCACAATGAAATATATAGCCTGTGTCCGAAAGCATTGCTTGCTATCTACACAATGAAGTCTTGTCTCTATCACGAACATATTTCAGTGAACAATATATAATACATTAATTCCTAAAAACAATCTGTCAAGTAAAGTTTTAGTGCTACATAATTTAATTTATTAAGGATAAGAAACAAACATATCGCTCCAGTTTAAATTGAAATACATTTGAACTGAAAGAATATTCATTTGTAGAAATTATATATTGGAATTATACAAACCGAAAGCTCTGGAGGTTTGGGTCTTATGGAATTTTTGAGGGATAAAAGAGGACGCACACCAACCAAAACAAATTATTCTGGTGATTTATTAGCTAGGCTTACACCAATTCTACCAAAGGTAATTTATATTACTTAAGTACGTAAAATAGCTTAGTATTATCACAACTAATATAGTAATAGTCATTAAATATTTTGTACAGGACCTTGCGATAAAAGTTGGTAATTCTTCAGTGATCATAGGCAGAGAAGATGGTACTGTAGTCGATTTAGAAGGAGCAATGAAAAGTCTTCAAATCAATGCACGGTTCCAGCCACATAATTCACTACTAAATTTAATACTTAATTTGGATGGCTTGTCAGTACGGGGAAAATTACCAATTTTAACATTACGTTCACTGTCCATTGACTCTAAAGTAAGTTGAAACTATGAAAATAAATGAGTAAAATGTCAGTTGATGTGTGTGCGTGTGTGTGTAGCATTCATGCTGTACTTTGTGCATAGGTGAAAGAAGATATACTACATGTTGGTGTTCAGTTCAATAGCCTGTCTGTCATTTATGATGATAAAGATTGGGAATCAATTTTAAATTTTAATGATCATAAAATACCTGAACCAGTAACCGATATATCTTTAGAAAGAAAAATACCATGGCTTGAGATACGAATAAGTACTGAGTTATATGACGCATCTTTTATTGTGAAATTTCCGAAAGTTCAGGAAGCTTCCTGTACTGTTGCTCATATGAAGTACTCTTTAGACAAATATATTGGTACAATAATAAGTCTTACAATACATATTTAACTATATAATTTAGCAAAAAAATTAAAAACGACTGAAAATTACACAGAAAAGCGGGAAGAGTGGAATACAGAACTTGTTCTTGAGTCGTTGTTTTGCACATTGGATGGTGCTAATTCTAATGTCCCCGAAATGTCCCATCAGTGGGGTAGCCCAATTTCTATAGGTGTATTATTGGCTACAACACGAAGAAATGCTGTAGGAATCGCCGTTGATGCACTTAGAACTGAATGGAGTTTAGAATTTGCAAAATTCCTTGAACAGGCTTATAGGTATTTGCTTTTTACTATTTATGCAGTTTACATATTAATTACTTTACCGTATGTTCATATTCTGTTTTTAGACGTTTTCAGAGGTGCAAGAAATCTGTTGAAAAGCAAATAAATAATCAGTCAGAAGCTATTCTTCAGTTAAATCTTAAAATCACAAATTGCAATCTCTTTTTTATTGCTGAAAATGAATGTATGTTTATAATGCCATTAAGTTTTTATACTTTCAATCTGATATGAAAAATAATGTGACTTGTACTTTGATGTAGTATCTGTTATGGTGCGTTTGGATACCGCTAGTGTAGAGCAGAGTGGTAAAAGATTTGTTGGAGTAGCGGAAGGTGTAAGTGCGATTACGCTTAATAAAAACGAACCAATTGTTTGTCAACATGCACAAACTTTAACTCACTCATTCATGGCAATACGGAAATGTAAATGTGCCGTTAGTCCAGAATTGGTGAATATTA
This sequence comes from Hedychridium roseum, assembly GCA_963989215.1. Classification (NCBI taxonomy): domain Eukaryota; kingdom Metazoa; phylum Arthropoda; class Insecta; order Hymenoptera; family Chrysididae; genus Hedychridium; species Hedychridium roseum. Next base: position 4,283,076 of record OZ022308.1, read on the forward strand.
GTTTTGACGGCACTAATCTTGCTTGGAGTCCTAATTTGCATTTACGACTATTATTATTATGGGTAGAATCTAAAGATTTCCGAAATCTTGTTTCCCGAGAGACAACGGCAACTGCTGCTAAAGGTAACAAAACAATTAATTAGAATATTATAAAGAAAATCTTCTTTCCGTGGATACAGACTGAAGTTTTAATTCATTCTGATTTTAGATGTATGCGAAAGGAAACGTATTACGAATATTTTAGCTAGTGGTGGTATTACAGTTACCGTAGATATTTCCCCAAGGCATTTTCTAGAGTTGTCTACTGATCAGTTGAGATGGTCACAGGGCGAATGGAGGCTGAACTACATTAGAGCCACATTGGATATGGCAGATATTATCATTATAGAAGGCTTTGAATTAGTCCGAATGCTTGATAATGAAGAAGTGCGATTAGAAAGGCAAAATAATGAAGGATTTGAATTAGAATGGAACGACACTTGGGCGCTTAATATAGAATCAGTAAAAGCTTGTTTTCCTTATGAGCATCAATTTACTGAAGCTATACAAAATGAACTTTTTAGTATAAAGAAATGGTTAAAAGATATTCATGCTGATGGATCTTCCACAAGAAAGCACTTACCTTGCGACTTAGTTATAAAAGTAAGTTTAGAAATAACTTTTAACAAATATTTTAGAACACTGTGACATGGATAAAAAAATTTATTGTACGGGCTTACGTTATATGATTTTCGTTCAAGGATATGTTGTAAATGATAAAGCAATCAATGGTTTCTATTTCATAATACCCAGGGTTTTTGAAATTCCCAGTGTTTTTGAATTTTTGAGATTCTCAAATAAATATTAATATAAAAATTCCAAGATTTAAGTAATACCTTAATATTATTATTAATGTATGTTAATTACGCAGTTGAATAAAAGTACGGGTTGTTAAGATAAAGCTGAACAATGTAAACAAATATAGTTAGTATCGTATTTCCAAATTCTCTGGATGTTATACAAGATGCAAAATCTCTAAGCTTTTAATATAAACGGAGATACTTCAAAGCATACTCATCACAAATTATTTTGAAAATACTTTATTCATGACATTAATTATACATTACAGATAAAAGAATGGCTATTTGAACTTAGCGATGATCCTTTTGAAGTACGATTGCGCGATAATTACGAACTTTTAGAAGATGAGTACAAAGAGAGTTTAAAGCGTCAGGCAATGTTAGATACCAAAGTGCAAGAGCTGTGCCGAGCCCATCTCTTACTTCCGCAAGGAAAAGTTGAAGAACTGTATGCTAGTCTAAATAAAAAGAATGCTGAGATATACGTACAAAGGTGGAAACAAATGCAACGAGCAGGTCCAGCAAGAACACGGCTGTTTGCCTGGACAATGTTGGATTTAGAGATACTTGCTTTAGCAGACCCGACAATCAATGGTATAGAGCGAGCAACAAAAGCCATTCGAGAAATGGATCCTGAAGCCCCATGGCCGGAAGACGGCATTGAATTCAGTACATTATGGGTCAGAGGTATAAGCTTGAAATGTGCTGAATGGAAATTACAGTTACGTGATTTTCCGCAACCCTTGTTATTAGTAGAAAGTCTCAGTATATGGGGAAGATTGGCAGGAGCTGAAGCTTTAGCACCACCTAGAGCTAGAAGGACTGTGAGAATCGAAGTTGGCCCTCCATGGGAGGACATTGTAGTAGAAAGAGGAATGACATCTCTAAAATACTATCACGATCTTAATTGGGATATAGACAAATTCCGATATGCGTTTGGTCCTTGTTGGGAACCCGTGATAGCACAGTGTAACCTCAGTTTTGAAAAGATATTTCATCCATCAAGGGATCCTAGCCCTCCATTACCATTTTGGGATAAAATGCGTTTGGCCCTTCATGGACGTTTAACACTCTGTGTAAAACAGTTAACGGTACTGTTACACGCTTCGTTAGACCCCTACAATACTACCGAAGAAATGGAACTAACGTGGACAGGCCTAGAACTTGACTGGACGCAGGGAAGGATCATTATTAAAGGCGATCTCGATGTTTACGTCCGTACAGCCAGTAAATACGACGATTGCAGATTACTACACTTACCTAATGTTAGATTAAGTATTAAACTAGTCTGGGTGTGTCTTGGGGATCCAAGAGATCATCATGCTGCAGTACCTTGCGCTCCGGACAGATTACCCGAATACTCGAGCAATCAAGAACATGATTCTTTCCGAGCCTTTCGATCTCACAATATAAATGTTAGTCTTTCATTAGAAACCAAGCCGCCTGCAAATTCTAATACAAACCAAACTACGTCACCTACATTAGCCAGTGCTCCAACGGCTGTTCTCTATGGCAGTACTTTACGATGGTTTGAGAATTTAAAGTTTATTCTTTCGGGAGCAACGAGACCCACAAGGAAAGGACCATTATTCAAGAACACTAGGCCGCGGAAAAAACAACTTAGTAGGCACTACAGGAAAGTAAGATTGACGCTGGCCTTCCATCGGTTTCATGTTAGTTATTGGATGTCCTTTGCTATGCAACGTGGATTTGAAGTTACCGGTGGAAGAGTTGCTTGTAGCTCTGAACATAATCTTTCCCTTTATCCTATTGATGATGGATTAAGACATCGTCCAAGAGCAGAATGGTCCATTATTTACATGAATTCGGAGTTGAGCGATGCAGAGATTTGGCTAAAAAGTGCTTTACAAGGAGAAGAGGAAGGACCATCAACGCGTCAACCGGTTGAAAAATGTTATTGCTTGAGCGTTGCACGTGTCAGTTATGGCAGAGAAGCTATGGTGGCGGGTATAAGTGGAGATACACCAACTCATCGATTGGTTGTACATGGTTTGAAAGGTGCTTGGACGAAAACAAACAGAGACGTAGCTTTTGCACTCTTCGATTCGTTTATAAAGACCCAGCAACTGAAAAAAAACTTATCTACCGATGCACTTAAAGGCTTTCACAGAGAGAATACTACTACGCCGCATAAGAATAGAACCAGACCTATTGCTGATGTACAAGTCATACCTACCCAAGTAACGCCGTCGTCCACTGCAAAACCACAACAAAGTGAAGCTGCTGGCATGCTTCAAAGATTAATTGCTGAAGCAGCAAACAAACCAGTAGCATTTAGCGACGATATGTCTGTTCAGACAAGAGGACAGCAGTTACGTGGTTTGGCAGCATGTCATCAAGATGACGTCCTGCATAAAAATTGGTTGAGTACGTTCGGTTCATATTGCACATTGCTTTATTTAATAATTTAATACAATCCTGTGTAAAAAAATGACTTTATAAGATTATTATTACTTTATTATAGATCATAGAATACGTATTAATTGCTGCTTTATATTAAAAAGCAAAGACCGGAGAACGCTTTAAATATAATGCTAAAAAATGACTTTCTATCGAACTGTATTTGTAATAACATTTAATATCGTTTCATGACCTCCTGTTAATCATTTGTTTTGTGTATTCTAGTTGCTCTGGTTAACAGCCAAGTGTTGCTAAAAGGCATCGAAACCCGCGGTTATGTTATTCTTTCGGCTGCCAAAGCAGAGATATTACAGAGAGTTCATCAACCTGTATGGAAGGAAAGAACTCTTGTATCTAAAACAACCTGGGTTGGATCACTTGAATGTATGCAATATTATGCCACTGTAAGCGCTAACATTGAGGATAACATTGATGATAATATAATGTGGTTGACTTTGGATAATATTCAGGTAAGTGAAATGAAATTCTTACTAGATCGGTATAAATAGAATACAGAATTTTCAATCATTATGAATAGGAGAGTATGTACTGCGTTTGCAGTAATATTAGCTATAATTGACTATTTTGACTCTTACTGCAGGATATTTATCACAAAATTTTTACGGAAAGTAAATTATAACGAATTTAAGAGATTTTTTATAGAACCTATAGAATTTCCATACATGTGTTAATGCCTAACGCCAATATGATAGTTGTCACATTCCATCGTGTTTACATCGTTGATACATTGATTAATTACAGGAAAAGGATTCTACAATTATAGCTGGACTACCAGATGTGCCAGCATTAGTAGGATCGGGGCAAAGTGTTGGCGGTGTTGTTAGTCAGACTGTGGGCGGTGGTGGTGGCCCTCAACATCAATTACAGCGTATTGTGTCTAGATGCAAATGTGAATTTTTTTATGTTGGTTATGGACAAGCTTTAGATGCCGGTTCTGTCGACGAACTTCCTCCGCCACCAAGGGAGGAAGTTAGCCCCTGGGAAAGAAAGGAGTTCTCCGCAGCTGATGCATTTACGTTAATGCATCACGATCTCGACGTATGCACAAACTCATTACAATATGCTATGCTATTGGACATAGTCAATAATTTGTTACTATACGTAGAACCTAGAAGGAAGGAAGCTTCAGAAAGATTGCAACGAATGAGATTTCAGTTACAACTCCATTCGATCGAAGATCAAAAACGACCTATACAACAGCTTCAAAATACAGTACGCGGTTTGGTTGCTAAACTCAGAAGATTGGAGAAGGAAACGTATTTAGTGAAAAAAGCTTTAACTGAAGAAGGAAAGAGTCCTGAACTCATCATCGAAATGGAACAATTAGAGACCGCATTGGAAACAAAGGTTTTCGAATGCAAAGAACAGCTTAGTGCCAAAGCGGAAGAGCTTGATGTCATGTTAAATTGTTATAAAGAAACTACAGCCCCAGCAACAGCATCAACTGTCCTGAAGGATAAACCGGCGGCAGTAGCAAGAGTAGCTGAAATATGCTTCAAACACGCTCAATGGAAACTTACCGATGCAGATGGTCAGTTGGGCATAGCTGATCTTATATTGACTAATTTTCTTTATACAAAAACAAGCAAAAGCGATGACTCCGTGGAACATCTACTAGAATTGGGTTACGTTAAAATGAAGAATTTATTGCCAAATCAAGCTTACACAGAAGTTTTGACACCGACAGAATTACAAAGTAATATGCCTGTTGATAGACAAAGAGCTTTGCGAGTATTTTGTAGAGAGAAAGCTCCCGTGGCTGGAATATCAGTAAAGGAACATTTCGAGATCAATGTAGTTCCTCTAACAATTGGTGAGATATACATGAAAAATAAAATTACATTGAAATTACCGAAATAAGTTCCCCTTGACTAGACCGATAAATTGCGTGAGTATGTGAAAAAGTAAAATTATTTTGATGTTTTTTTAGGACTAACGAAAAAATTTTTTAATACAATGTTGAAATTTTGCTTCCCTGAACGGGATCCTGATGGCATAGAAGAACCCCCCGCGCCGCAACGGGATTCCTCCTTTTACGTACCGATGGAAAGGAGGGATGATGTAGAAAAGATGAAAGAACGGGCAGATAAAAACAAATTGTTCATCTATATAAAAATACCCGAAGTACCTGTACGCGTATCTTACAAGGTATAACACACAGTATATTTAGTGATGCTCATTTCTTACAAATTTAATTTCGGCAATTAACGACAACGTTTATGTATAACGCGCAGGGTAATAAGGAAAAAAACATTGAAGATGTGCGAGACATTGCATTGGTTATACCAACTTTAGAATACCACAATGTTACGTGGACATGGCTAGATCTACTTCTAGCTATGAAAAGCGACTCCAGAAGAGTGATCTTAAGTCAGGCTATTAAACAAAAATTGCAAATTAAGCCCCGAGGACCACAGGAGGAGGCTACTCCTCAAGAAGAAGATAAAGCGCGTCTTTTACTAGGTGCAAGACATCTTCCTGGCGATGCAAGGAAAAAGAGTGTATTCAAATTTAAATAGTGTATATATAGTTAGTGGAAAAAGTCCACATGCTTTTACACTCTTGTACATATATTTAATATATTAGAATTGTGTTATCATTTATTAATTTTTGCTTGAAGATAGTTAACAGTTGTATGACACTATACTATTATCTCTGTTTACAACATTATAAGAAAATGAATATCAATTCGTTTGTAAAAATAATGCAACATTCATTTTTTGAATGTATGAGATGTTATAATACTTTTTACTACAGTATCTACAGTCTTAACAAAATTGATAACTTTGTGTTCAAGTTTTTTAGGATATGCATCAAAATTTTGTCAAAGCCCGGTGATACTGATACCAATCATTGTACGCGATCTATTAACAATAAAATATCACATACATAAATATATGTGTGAAGGGTATGTATGAAAAATTTCCTTCATATAAAACATGAATACAAGAAATTTCATTCTACCAATGTACAGAATCTATAGTGTAAATATATTTAAACGATTGGAACACATAACTATTATCATACACACTAAACTTGCTTGGGTTAACACAATGAAAAACACATGTGGTTTGGCTGTTTGAATTTCAAATCAAATCAGTTGTATCCGCATAATATGAATTACATTTGTAATGGTAGTTTTAACAGTCTTCATTTTTCAAAATATGGACCGTTTAATTAATACTGTATCCATGGTTTTATCCATCAACATCAATACTTCTGAACATTCTGAAGTATTACAATGACTTGTTGATTTTTATTGATTTCAGCAGCTGATTTTCTTGATGCTTTATCCAAAGATATTAAATTTAATTTCGGCTATTATATCTTATTCCAATCTTTTCTTTCTCAACCTGATATAATTGCTAAGGTACTTTCCTATTTACAACTATGTCAGCTATCTTTTGTTCTGCTTCTCATCATGCATATATTATGCATATATTATATATCAACTGAGTATCAAGGTTTAATTAGAGTACAATTTTTATAATGAACATACTACCTATATACACTTGCATTATATCAAACCATGTAGAAAAAACAAGAGCTTGTATGTTATTGTGCCTTATTCTGTGCAAGTGTACTTAAAGACAACAATAAATTTATAGCAACAAACAGAAATCATAACACTAAATTTTAGAGTGACAAACTAATGCTGTTAATTGCTATAAAATTTGATCAACAGGTTGATTACTTGACGTACTACATAAACCTGACCGTCAGATGTGGTTAGTGAAACTGCAGTATTATAGTTTTATTATTATACTATAACAGATTTTCTAATGACATGAATAATATTGAAATTGTGCTACTTTACATTAATAATTTATTTGATGTATTTTTTAAATAAAATTTTTAATTCATACATTATCATCATTTGCCTTTTTGTATTTTGTATAATAATTGTAAATTATGTAATACTTTATTCAAATTTCAGTAACCAATTATTTGAATAGTTAACTGCTATAATTTTTTAAACAATAATGTATTTAGAAGCATTATTTTCTGTTACATTTAATTACTAATATATCATAATAAATTATAAAAATGACAATGGTATTTACAGAATCACAAGGATTGCTTATAGTGTTATCAATGGAGCCTCAGCATTCTTATTTTTGTGTCTCCATTCATTTAGATCTGCTAGAATTCTTCTGCCATATGCTGTATGAAGTTCTTTAAATGTTATCCGAGTTCTAGGTATATTTTCTGTTCTGCCAGGTGCTGATCTGACACTTTGTGAACGATGATGCGTTTCTGGTCTGTTGAAAGGATTATGTCGCTGCCTTGGTGGAACTTTAGGTGATTGAGGGGGAGGAGTTATTGTTGCTGTTTCTTCTTCAGCTGCATCTAGTTGTCGCTGTAATTCAGCAACCATTAATTTCATATAATCGTAACTAGCACAGGCCAAAGCTTTCATCCACTGTTCCATAGATTCCTAACAGACAAGATTTTATTACATTTTTTAAATTAATTAATTCTGTAAAAGACTGCTTTCAGAAACACAGTATTTAATAAATTACCTGGGATTCTGCTGCAAGGACATAACTTCTATTATTTGGGCCATGAAAAACAATTTTAAAACCAAACTGCTCTTCATCTTCAGCAAGTTCAATGGTACAACCCTCAAGAACAATCATACCCACTGGTTCCTTGTCCCCACGGCGATCAAAATAAAATAGTATGTTTCCTTTCAAAACGAACCATCGTCGTTGGTATCCACGATTTACTTCTCCACGTTTATTCAACCAACCTTCACGATCTACAGGAGTGGCAGATGTAGCAAAAGCCACCATATTTTTTTCGTTGATTTTCATTGCATTTGAATACTGGCACCAGTTAATCAACAATTCAATAATACTATCAACGCATGGATATCAATATCTTTAGAATATAGTGTGCGGAAGTAATTGATTACCCAGGTAATGTTAGGCACAACATACGTCAACCATTGTTAATACGTTATAACCTTTCATAAATAATAATAAAGAATAATAAGCACTTTTACTTATTTCGCATTTTACTTGGTAATATCTTATTCGCACACTGGGGCTGCGCGAATACTTTGCGTTAGCCGGTGATTCAGTTAAATCTCGAGCTTTATTTTCAGAAGCTTTATTAAAATATATGCCAAAAACCATAGATAACTGTGATACTGAGTTCTTTGGCGCAATATTATTACATCTATCACTAATTTTGAAGTGCTACATTCTTTTTTTTAATTTGTATCGTGTTTCAGTTAAAAAGACAGATTGGTTTTGAAATGATGGGCGAAGTACTACCACCGATCCTATCTCAATGATCTCAATCACTAATCTGCACTAATCTCACTGATCTCAACTGATCTGGAGACAATTGGATTCGGCATCCAGCTACGCTTCACATACGCATCGCTGGTCTGCTGTCGACTCAAATTGCATCAGCAAGGAGCGCCACAATTGGCCACACTGTGAACAAGCGAGTTATATCGAGTAACTGACACACCGAACTGGATGACTATATAACAGCACTGAGGAAATACCTGCTTTTATTTAATTTTTGCACAAATGCTACTATCTACATAGAAGTATCGTTTTTTTGTCTTTTGTGTATACGAGGATTTAAAATGGTGCTAATGCTATTTCCACAGACTTCTAGAAGTAGCAGATTTCTAGCTATTTCTGAACGGTATCAAGGCCTATTAAAGCTTGAAGACCTGGGGTGTATCGACGATCTAATTTCTCGTAATAAATGAGTTGTCAAACTTATTGGTCCAACTTATTTGATTGTGGACACAGGGCTTAACTGTTTTGAAATTTTGCAATTTCCCACCAAAATTTTGCAATTTCAGTATTACCATATATTCAAGAACGGTCTTATACAACACAAAAATTACGTGGGCGTGTCCTCCGCATGGATCAAAAGTGCATGGTATTTCATAAATGCATGGTATTTCTTGATAATATTAAACAGGGAAGTCATTTTGCGATTTAGTGTTTTAGAGATATAATTTACCAAAAAAACCATGCATTCAATTTTGAGATACTAAAGGCAACTTTTAAGAAATTGCACCGATTACATCCAGTGTTATATACTCATGAGATGTTACAATTGTTCAGAATAAGTCATTCGTTCACCGTTTTGGCGCTACTTGCTTCGACAATTTAGTTACACAGTAGATTCGTAAAACTGCAGGATACCGAATCCTTATATACCCATGGGTATACCAGCTCATGAACCAGCTGCGCATAGATCGGTGGCAGAATAATTACGTGCTGTTGAATAGTAAGCCATCAGTGCACTGTAAAACGTATTCGTTAGTTGTGGCACACTAAAAGTGTTAAAATGGGGAAAGGATTCAACAATTACATGTGCAAGAAATTTTTTCATCCTGCTTCAAGGGATAATTTAAAACGAGTATGTTGTTACTATTTGTGGTTACGTACAATGAAAATAAAATATTTATATTTATACAGTGGTAATTTTCGAACAAAACTTTATATAAGTTTACAGCTATATAATTTATAAAAATAGCAAAAGTAATGGTCACCAAAGACCGTCTCTGTGTAAACGTATAATGTGATATGCATGATTGAAAATGCATAGGTGTTGATACACTTAATACTTCAGAGTATTAAAAAATGTTTAAAATGACTTATCGCTGATGTGGTAGAACATGCTTAAAATTGATCATATCACATTTCATACAAAAAATCAATAAAAAACATAATTCTTTTGGAATAAATCAAACCATACTCAATTATATATAGTACTTAATTCTCAAAAATGAAGTGCTTGCTAGATTTTAAAAAGTAATAGTCTAGAGAACTTTTCTGCTAAATAGTCAAACATATAATATGTTTTTTTGTCCACATTAAAAACATGCATATCTTGCAGTTGAAATAATATGTGGACAACACACTTGTTCACTAATATTCGTACATATTTCAAGATATGAAATTTTGCTATATAATACGTTTCGAAAGCATACATAAAAGTTGATTATTGTTTACATTATTGTATCTATTGGAAATTTAGTTGATATAAATCTCAATAGGTATGGATGGCAGAACAACAAGCAGAAGCTTACAAGAAAAAGCAGGAAGAATTGCGTGTACAATACGAAAAAGAACAAGACCTCCATAATAACAAGTATGTACTATATTTGTGAATATTGCATGTAAATTGTTATGTGAGACATAAATTCTTTACAAATCTTGATAGTTTGTTTTTCATATTAAGTGAATACTAGAGAAAGTAACTTATAAGTTTAACCGGTATTGTTACCAATAATAGAGATTAATTATTTTCTTGCATTAGTCGATTTTACATAATATACAGAACATAATATTGAATCTGCTTACAGAGCATTACTGAGTAAAGAAAGTAAGGATAAATTAAGTGTGAATTTTATGTATGAGCCACCACCTGGTGCAAAGAAAGAAAGGGAAAAGGAGGATAATGAACCGGAATACAAATTTGAGTGGCAACGTAAATATAATGCACCTAGGGAAAGTTACTGCAAAGGTGACAGTGAGATTCGTGATCAGCCATTTGGTATTCAAGTACGGAATGTTCGTTGCATCAAATGTCATAAATGGGGTCACATTAACACTGGTAAATGATATGGGCCACACTCTTAACAAATGTTTTTAAGATCAAAGCAATTTGATTGAAACATATTAATTTTTAGATAAGGAATGTCCTTTATATAGTCAAGCTATTAGTGTTGTAATGGCTAACAACACACAAATGCCAGCTGCCCCAGATGCTTTGACATTAGTTCGCCAAATGAGGGAAGATGGACTGGCCCTTAAAAAGTACAGTTTGAGTTACATTACAAACAAAGGAATTATGTTAATATTTTTAATATTACATATGTTTTAACAGATCGGCACTTGATGCGCAGCAACATTTGAGAGTGCCAGATCATGAGCATCTTATGGTATCTGAAGATGAAGAACAGTCAGAAGTAACATTTTTAAAGACGCTATCCAAGAAAGAAAAAAAAAAGTTGTTGAGGTAATAAACTTGTTATACTATTAAAAGAATGTAACTTTTTTCCCTAATAGTAGATGATGTATCACATTTAAATACTTAATGTTGTAGAAAACTACAGAAACTTGAAAAGAAGAGTAAGAAGGAAGAATCTGGAAAAAAGAAAAAAGTGAAAAAAAGGGATAGTAAATCCAGTAGTAGCAGTAGTGACAGGAATGGCAATAACAGTAACTCTGACAGCAGTAGTTCTCATGACTCAATTTCAGACACAGAACGGAAAAGTAAAAAGTATTCGAAAAAATTGAAGAGTAAAACAGAATCACATTTTCAAAAAGACAAACATTCCAAATCTAATAGGAAAGAAATGAACACGTCAAATTACAAAGATGATGAAAGAAATGAAAATGCAAAGCTTAAGGCTAATCATTCTGACAGGAAGAGAAAGTTAGGCGAAATAGATGACCATAAAAATAGTAGGAAACATAGAGAAAAGAAAAAGAAAAGATTATATGATTGATTATTACATTCTATAAATATGATGTATTGAACAGACGTGTATATATACATCTGTAAACAGTAAACTATTAATTGTAAGCATGTTAATAAATCCGAAACAAATTAGTACAAACATGAAAGTAGATTTTTCTTGAAGGATTATCATGAACTTGATTATCATGAACTATCATGTATTAGAATTTTTATTGTGTAACTGAATCTACATTAAATACATAATAACATTTGGTGCTTCAGTTATGTAAGATTTCTATTATTAAGTTTGCATTTATATATAATCTTTTATACCTTCTCTTTTGCATATTAACATTGTAATTTTGTATATTTTTTTTTTAACTCTTGATGTTTCAGGTATTCCTAAGAAAACATACTTGAATACTCATTTTCCTTATAATAGTAGTGGTTTTTTGTGTATACTATAATTATTATTTATAACAAAGTTAATAAATATCAACCATCTATTACACATGGGATCACTTAGTGTGGTGAACCTTTCTGCCTTTTAATTAGTAAGCAGTTGTATAATTATCCAAATTATAAATAAATTTATGCAATTTTGTAGAATATTTTGAATTAATATGCCATTATTCTTAATTATAATTTGCTCTTAACTAATAAATTGTACAGTGAGAAACTGTTAACATAAGATTCAAGCAACATTGTATTGCACTTCAAGCATACACAAACGTGGGATATTACTAACAATTTCAAGGACAATGTAATGTGTAATAAAAAAAATTCACAAATATCAGCAGTTTTAAATTTTGTTTGAATATTAATACGTTCGTAAGATTATTGTAAAACATTAGACGCTGATACTATTTAAAATAATGACTGCATTAATCATGAGAATATGGAAGTTTTTTAATGCATGCTTTATGAAATGTTATTAAAAAAATCAACCTACATCCTTTTTAATATTTGGTAACAATATTTTGATTAAATGTTACTAGTATCGATATTATCAATTGAATATCTTTTTTGTATGATTTACAAAGTAGAATTTCACATTTGTATTGTTTTCATAGTCCATTACTAACAACAAACGTTTATTCCATACAGTGTGTGTATTTTTTCTATGTAACCAATAATTCTAGCCAACTATCACGGCTATGAACACTTGGGCAGTCTGAAATATCTGTGTGAATGACTGTTGCTTTCATACAGATTATATTCCCTACTTGGTGTAACATTATTTATTTGTTACTCAGGATGTAGAATCTGATTGGCAGCTTTGAACACATTATTATTATAACATGGATTTTACATAATGCTATTACATAATACTAACAAAAAATAGATATTGCATTATTTGTAATGTTCAAGCTTGTAAAGAACTTAGGTTTGTTATTGTATACAGTTATAAAAACTACATAATTCTTAGTAAATTATGATCAGCAGTAAATTTAAGATGAATCAAAACGGTAACGCAGCAATCTTCATGCTTTTACAAACGTACTTTATATTTAGTAAAGTAAATAAGTGTTCATAAACAAGTATATATATTTTATAATGCAATTTTTTTAAAAGATCTATTTTTTATTATATATAAAAAATAATTTTGCTATTTATTGTACATTCAGTGATACTACATTGAGGTAAATGGTAAGGTTTTAATCATTTTCAAAAATCGAAATATTGCACTTCAATGTAAATTTGTTTTCATATGTTTCTATTACTAGATATATCGGCTATATAAGCAGAAATTTTTTAATTTTTCCGATTCGATTCCACCTAACGCATAGTTTTCACGCCAGTTTTATTAGCTAAGTAAATAGTCAGGTGGAACGGGCTTTACGCTAATGGCAGAGCAAGACGGTTAGTCGTAATTAATTTACGCTAATCATGCATTTGTAACATCTTGGTGTACTCAATCTTCTTACAAACTAAGATATTTGCAAAACGATTTGGAATGAATTACCAGTATTGAAGAGAGTGATAAAACATTCCCTTTATGTGCTGCTGTTTATAATTTTCATAGAAAAACTAATATGGAGCTTTATACAATTGTTTCAGAACTTTGAAAGAAAAAAGTACATTCTTTAGAAGTAATTTTAAGTAACAAAGTGAAGAAAAATAGATATTTATTATCATATACTATGTATCCGGTACATTCATAGTTCATAATACAATTGTGCTAAATACGGAAATAATGATCATTTGCAAAATATACATTTTCCTAGGCTATTATCAAAATTTAGATAAATAACCGAGTAATCCTTTATCTATTACAATAATTTTAACAGCATATACAAATCCAGGTATTGGAAATACTCATTCTTATGCAATTCTTCAAACGAATGTACTTCTTTTATATGCAAGCATATTTACAACGTGCAATCATTTCTTCCTTTCGCGTTTTACTTTAAGCATAACTGAGGTGGCACTAAACATAGGCCTAAAGAAGAAGTACGTGTAGCACCACTGTCTTTCAAGTACAACGATTTTTAAACCACATTTTTGTTATAAACTCCTGTTAATTACACAAGACTTATACTTACCATTAACTAATCAATTAACTAAACGTGACTGTTGCACTTTTACAATATATGCGAACATCCACCGTATAAAATTGCGTGCTTTTTATGACTAAAAATGTTCCGCAGTATTCATATATCGTGAAAGTACAACAGTGAATGAACCTGTACTATAATAAACTGATTACTACAAGTGGGTTGGTAATTGACCAACGTCCATCATTTCCGTATCTTCTACAGCATTGGATCCTATCATATGATGCCTAAAAATTAATAATCACTAATGTAAACAGTAGGTGGTCATTTTATTTCAGCTATTAAGAAGATACGTTTTCAACCATCATTAATAATCACAACTGATCATCAGCAATTATTTAATGTGCATTCAAACAACATATTTTGTTATATCATGTATTAGATTTAATGGGGGATGAAAACACGATAACCAAACAAATAGAGAAACAATTAATCAATAAAACAAGCTGATAAATTGTACTACAGTACGAATTCTGTTATTGTTGGTATAAAAATTATAGAAATTTATAATGTACTTACCTGCGTTGAAGCAATTGATAAGGAGTACGTTGGTGAGAATCAGGAGCTTTTGGTGAGAAGCTATGGAAGGTACCTGGGAAACCAGAGTTAAGACCTTTTCGTGGACTTTTGGCACTAATGACTTTAGGTTGTGTATACATTTCTTCCAAAAGACTCGGTGCTACATATGTAAAACCCTATTAAAAATTAAAAGTATTTTCATATGTACATTGCATTTTATGAATGTCCTCTATGTGTTTTTTAAATTAGGCAAATGATGTATATACCTGGAATATCATATTTGCAGACTCGCTAAGTGTACTTTCTACAGGAGAATCAATAGGAACAGTGGCTGTGAATTGTTCATCAAATTGAGATGTGTCATCAGCACTTTTCTAGAATTGTAAGAAAAGATTGATCTCGTTTTTCTCAGAGGACAAGAATCATGTTTTTAGAAAGTAATGTTGGTAACTTTTTTTATGATTGATAATGGAACTTATAAAAAGTAATATTTGGAATAAAAGGTCTTTTGAGGTGAATTTGCCATGAGCACGTTGAAATATTTACATTAAAATGTGATCATAATAAAGAATGATACATTATTTACATATATCACTTACCAATGATGGTTTAAATGGTGGTTCTAATTTTCGCAAAATTACATCCTGCCAATTAATATGCTTAAAGAAACTATGATTTATTATTTGTTCAGCATCTTCAGGCCCAGACCCTAATCTTTGAGCAACTTGCCTCTAAAAATGCAATATTACGAACATTCCAAATTGAAATGTGATTCTCATATCAAATACAGTCATAAACAAACCTTCAATAATTTGCGTATGAGATCCCTTGCATCTAATGTTAAATACTGTGGAAGACTTAGCTTCCCTCGTAAAATCTTTTCAATAGTTTTTCTTCTATCATCGCCAGTGAAAGGTGGCTGTAAAATAAATCACATATATGTAATTTGAACGTGAATAGCGTTTTAAAATTGTACAAAACTTGAGGTTTATTTGAAATTTAAAAAGTTTACCATTCCTGTAAGCATATCAAACATCAGTGCACCTAAACTCCACCAATCAACTGCTTTTCCATGACCACTTCTTGTTAAAATTTCTGGAGCCCTACAATGTGAAATAAATTTACGATGATAATAAGTAATCCACCTAATAATATAATAAATTGGTATATCTTACTTAACAGAGTAAGAAATATGCAAAATCGATGTTTATAATAAAAATTAGCTGCAGTCTTAATACTTTTAAGATAATTCTAGAAACAAACCAGAGAAATTGACCTTTCTTTTACTTTGTACATACAACATAGGATTATCAAACTTTTTTCATGGATATGTGTAACAAACTATAAATTCCAAGTAGAAAATCAACTTAACAAAGATTGCATTTTCCCACTGGATTGTGTCTGACTCAAACATTTATCTACTACACTGTCATCAGAAATTTTTGTGTTCTAATGTAATTAAATGAAGTATATTTCAGGAATTGAATAAGAACCCGTAAACTATAATAATTCAGAGAAAAATCACTTACATGTACTCTATAGTGCCACAAAATGTGTGTGTTACAGTTCCTTCTTGAATATGTTCTTTGCAAAGCCCAAAGTCAGTTAGCTTTACATGACCTTCAGCATCTAATAAAATGTTTTCTGGTTTCAAATCTCTAAAAAAACATATGCAAAGTTTAACTCAAAGAAAAACTGTTTGCCATCCTAAATCTACCGCCATATATCTTGAAGAGGTTCCCATTTTATTCAGTTTAGTAGAATATAGAATAGATGAAACTACTTGCAAGATGGATTTAATTAATACTTTTTCTAATAATTTTATGGAGACTGCCAGGCTCATTGAAAGTAAAAATTTATCTCAATTCCTATCACAGTAGTTACGGAATACAAACTGATTCTATAAGATACCTACAATGAAGGAATCAATAAAAACTGGATTAGAGTGAATAAATAGATGAAGATAATTAATATTAACACAATATTGTTTATCACGGACGATACTTGATTAAACAGTTATATTGTATATAATAAATACATTAAAATACCTTCATGACCTAAGTTTAACAAACAAAGAAACAGTGATTTTTTGGTGGAAAAACTGTTAGTTTGATGATTTCTACGCAAATTACATAATAAATATATATACCTGTATATAATCCCCTGGTTATGCAGATGTTGTAGAGCCAGTATAATTTCGGAAAGATAAAAGCTACACAGAAAAATAAATAATCCAATAAGTCTCAAACATTTAAAACACTGAATGATAGTGGCATTCAACAACATATCTATTTAATTATTTAACACTATTATTTTCAGATGTATCTGTTAATTTCTTTCCTCATTCAGATATCATTCAGATTAGCCTCACATTTAAAAGTTCAAATACTAGATGTATGTAGCTCATTATATATATTAATCATAAGGTTTAACTCATCGCTATATACAGTGATACTCGCAACTGAAATAAACTACAAATCTTTTGTAAGGGAAGCTACAAAAATTAAATAGTTTTAAATCAAATGAAAGAGGTAGCTAGAGCATGAGGTATATGTATATCACTCTATTTGTTTTTATAGATTTCGCTTAAATGTCTTCTCTTCATCTGACCATTAACAGATATTGCTTTCTCTTATTGAAGATACTTTAACTTTTATTGCAATTTTATACAAAAAATCAGGTTCAAATTCTAACATAACATATAAGATATTATACATTATTTGCTTTTTATGCCCTTTCTCTAATAGATATATGAACATGATTATCACAAAAACCAGTTATTATAAAAAAAGTATATAGTAGCATTTAAATAAGAATTGTAAGTATATCATGCAGCCATTTTGTGTATTGCCATGTCATTACTCTCTATTTCTCTTTAAAAAGGAGCTTTAGCCAATTTAAGTTAGAAGAATAATTTTGTACATTGCGAGATTTACACATTCTACACAATTACTATATCTTCTTTCTTAAAATAAATCCAAACATCAGATGACAATGGAGACTAAGAGCTATAAAGTGAAGAAAAAATGTCTTACCATGCTGTGTCTTCTAAAAAAATTCCTTCACGATCTAGATATGTAAACAACTCCCCACCACATAAATATTCTAAAATCAAGTACAATTTTCCTCCAGTTTGAAATGCATACATTAAGTCAACAATGAACGGATGCTGTAAATAAATATTACAGTGGGTGTTAAAAAACTTGTTGACATAAAACTTTGACTTAAGTTTGTTAATGTTCATTTTAATCAGAGCACTTACTTTAACAGCTTCGAGTATGTTTCTTTCTGCTTTGGTATGAGCTGTATCTTTTTGATTTCTTATTATCGATGCTTTACGTAACACCTATGATAAAGCAACACAATGAAAATATATTGTACATGTTTCTTTGAACATTTATATATAAAATAATTACCTTCATTGCAAAAATACTGCCTTTGTCTTTTCCTGTAACTTTTTTTACTTGAAAAACTTTTCCATATCCTCCTTCACCAAGTATTTTACATAATTGAAAGTCTTGTGGGCCAGTTTTTTCTTGACCTGGGTTTACATTCTGTTCTGATAATTGTACTCTTTCTAAGTTTTCAGATCTGTTAACAGAAAATAAATATTCATGTTAATAGAAACAACCATTTATATAATTGTATTACTTAACATGAATTTCTTTACTTTTCTACAATAAACCTAGATGCCTTTATTTTATGTACTTACTTAATGTAATTTAAAAAATAATAAGAAAAGTTTAGATGATGCATATTGTATATTGTAGTTTTTCTGTTTATCTTTAAACTGATTTTAATTAGTCTGTTTATTAAGAAATTATTAAGTATCTTTATAACATACAATAATTTATCACATTAAATTTTTGCAAAGGTTTCCATTACAAACTAATTAAAATTAAAATCATATTTGTATACAAATACATTATAATGTCAAAGGATTACTAGTGAATTAAAATCTTAATAATTGTCACGTAAATGTAATATTTATGTTCATTCATAGTAATAGATTAAAGAATTATAAAATCTGTGTGGAATGCTAAAAAGAGATTAGTATTATAAACATACTTACTCTAATATGTTTACATTTGTAGCATCGTCATATTCTTCCTACAAGCAAAGAGACGCATGGTTAAAATAAAAGAAACTTTGATTGGCGTTTATTTCAATAATTACAATGTATCTTAGATAAGACATTGTAAAAACAAGTCAGACATTCCACGAAAAAGACAAATTACTTCTCTATTATCGATGACATCGTCGTCAGATTCGTCTTGATGCGCTTCATCTCCGTCATGTAATTCGATGTCGAATACTCCAGCCATTCTTCCCGCGCAGCAATTACATTTAAAAAATACACTTCACGAAGTAAATGTTCGTATTTGTAACAAATCACTTAACGGGATACCAGTTTCAACTAATTACCATTCACAAATGATGGGTACATGATACGTTCACTTCCGATCTCTTTAAGCCTGCATTAGACAGTCTATGAGAAATGTATGAAGCACTACAGAAAGCACTTGTTCATGGAACAGAAGCAGCTCAAGGAGAAGCTTAAACTATAACAATTCATATGCACAGGTATGCATAGGCTTTTCATGAACTAGGTGAGCGTTAAGTATAATCATAGTGTATAATGGCGTTTTAAAAAAAATCTACTGTCCGGTTCACGGTAGAAACATTGAGATTTTACCACTAAATTTACTAGCATTTTTTCCCTGTTTAGTATATTTTTGCGACCAATAAAAATGAGCAACCTAAATTCTAGAAGACATAACGGTCACCGATTGGGTTAATAATCAAGGTAATTAACGTACTATTAGCATTTGACCAATCACATGAGACTTGCCATTTAATTTTGTTCAGATTGCTACACTAATATAATGGATATAGGGAATTTCTGTGCTTGATATCTAAGTCTTTCGTGGTAGTTTCCTTTCTTGTTGCCGCGTTCCATTATCACAGTCCAAGCCGATCCCAAAGAACTGATTGAAAACGGTGAAATGTGAATGATGTGAATGAAGCGTGATAAAGCGATTGCTTTACGTTTTTTGTAATATTGTATTTACACTATAAAACAATTTAATACTGCGTTAAAAATCACATAATATACCTCAAATATATTTAGATTGTTCTTTAGATATTGGCCACCTAGTAGAGCGACTGAGAATTATCTCATTTGTGCTCGTGGCGCTGTTTAATCGGTGAGTTGAGTTGAAATTCAGTAACCAGATAGCTAAGGCTGGCAAGAACTTTCATTTCTTTGTTGTGCGTGCTTCAGTAATATAGCGTTACTTTCTCGCGTGTATTAGCGGGGGGTAGAATTTGCTACCGAACTTCTATAACCTCCCATCTACTAGTATCTACGTAGATCTCCGGATGTTTTATATAAATATGAAAAATACGTAACGGTAAGATCGTGTTCTACCTACCTGCTTTTTCGGAATCAAATACTGTATGTGAGGCAATGAAATTTCTCGATGCCGAAACATGAAACGGTCATAAGCTTACACGCTGGGATATAACCCAAAGTTACATTTTTTTGGGAAATATGTACGATTTTTTATACGTATAGTTTTGTCCTATGTTTATTATGGTACATAATATATATTACATTTGTATGCCACCAAGAATATTTTCAGATTAACCATTTGATTGACGTCGTCGTTAAATATGTCGATCTTTGCATTTATACTATTGCAATTCAGTAACAACTTCTATAACCTAAAATCATTCTTTGTTGCATTAAACATTAATGTTCCTTTGAAAAAATGTAGGTATTTTGGTTATTAGTCAATGAAATTCGCATCACATCGAACATTTAAAACTTCCATTTGAGAAGTATTTTGCAAGCTTGTACATCATTCATAAAGGAAATAGTAAAATCTTTCCTGGTGCATTTGTATGTATGTACCATTAGATACAATATAAAGTAATTGTGGAATGTTATACTTTAGACACAATGCCTTCAAAATTGTACAGTTTGCTAGTTTTCATAAAGAATAGTTTCATTAGTATTTTATCAACTTAATAAATCATAATTGGAAATTATTGGTAATGAATATGATAAAATTTTGTTTAATATTTCAGGAGCACCTACAAAGATGTCTATTCCACCCTACTTACTCGGGCCCAACCCATGGGCTACGATGATGGCACAACAACAGGCCCATGCCCAGTTAGCAGCTGCGCAAGCTCATGCACAAGCAGCTGCGCAAGCTCAGGCTGCTCATCATGCACACATGCATGCAATGGCAGGTCCCCCACTTCCTCAGGTGCCGAAACAACCAGAAGTTATATCTGAAGATAAGCTTCAAGAAAAAGGTTCCTATAAACTTACATGTTTTATGTTTAAATAAAAGTTAATTGAAATTCTCAATATGTATGATGCTTTAAGGGTTTGTAGATGATTGTATTGATGATTGAGTTTTAAATAGAAGTATGTAGATTTGCACTTGAGATCATGTTTTGTTTCAAGCAATTAGAGTTTTGAAACATTTATTAAAAAATCATTTACTACAAAGAGAAAGAAAGTCTTTTAAAGTGCTTGAATTATTTCTGTTTTTATTTTAATAGCTCTTTTAAAATAGATTCAATTCTTGGAAAACAATTTTTCATGTAATTTTAATTTTTGTGTGATTGACTATTTGTGAGTTTATAGTTTGATAAGCCTCATATTGTAATGCCAATCTTACCTCGTTAAAATGTTCATTCTCTTATACAGATTGCACATAAAATAAACAGTAAAATTTCTAAGTGCGTTCAGGGAATTGGATAGATGAGATGTTTTTATAAAAATATAGTAGAATATCCATATATTAAGTAAATGTCAACTAAATCTATTATACTTTGAATTACCAAGACTCTACTATAAATGAAATATTGAAAGGTTATGACTGGGAGATATTGATGTATTTCACTTTGCCAGATAATGCTGTACAGAATTTCATTATGTACCAGAAGACTGGTTTTTATAATTGACCTTTGACTGTTAACTATTGTATTCATATAAATCAGGCTATTTCTATTCATACACAGTTTTTTAGCCTTTAGACACTTCATTTGAAATGCTACCTATATTTCTTACTATCATCTTCTTTTCTGTGCATTTTCACACGTTGTCACAAAATCATTAACATTCATTTTATTTGTTTAAAAGTTGAACAACTTTAATTTACTTGGTTTTCTGAATAAGTTCTGTTCCATATTTACGTTGGATATTATATTTTATTTTGACAGCATATTCCATTAATAAGATGATAAATGTTATTATTTGCTATTGATAAAATGTAAATATTGTACCTTGTCAAAAAATAAGTGAAACTACTATTGAATTTTATTTTTTAGCTCAAAAATGGCAACAACTTCAGTCAAAAAGATTTGCAGAGAAGAGAAAGTTTGGGTTTGTTGATGCACAGAAAGAAGACATGCCTCCAGAGCACATTCGTAAGATTATACGTGATCATGGTGATATGAGCAGCCGAAAATACAGACATGACAAACGTGTTTACCTCGGGTAAATTTTTACTGTAATTTCATGAACTTAACTATCTTTTAAAAGCGGCAGGCTCATTAAACATAATTTTATTGTAGCGCCTTAAAATATATGCCCCATGCAGTAATGAAGTTGCTAGAGAATATGCCAATGCCTTGGGAACAAATTAGAGATGTCAAAGTTTTATATCACATTACTGGTGCAATTACATTCGTAAATGAAATTCCATGGGTAATAGAACCCGTTTATATAGCACAGTGGGGGTAAGTATTTTAAAAATTGTTATAACGAATATTATATTTTATGTTTCATAAATTATATGAATTAATTGGATTTACTTCCTTTATTTCAGGACAATGTGGATTATGATGAGGCGTGAGAAAAGAGATCGTAGGCATTTTAAAAGGATGAGGTTTCCGCCGTTTGATGACGAAGAACCACCTCTGGACTATGCTGATAATGTACTAGATGTAGAACCTTTAGAAGCCATACAGATAGAACTTGACTCTGAGGAAGATCAATCTGTAGCTTCTTGGTTCTATGAACACAAACCTCTTGTTGGAACAAAGTATGTACTAACCACTTTTATAGATTGTTGGTGTATTATTAATGTATGCTCTTACTGATACATATGGTGATGAATCGCGTAGGGGTCCTGAAATCAACTGCACATGTGAGTTGACAGTCACAATATCTTTGCAGTGCTGTCCGTGACGTGCTGTAGAGATTTGTGGTTGGATCAAACGCTATGCTGAAAAAACTTTCGTAGTACTCGATAACTGAATAAGGTGTTATGTTTCTACTTACAAGAATGCTTTTATTATTTGTTTCTTAGGCACGTTAATGGATCTACATATCGAAAATGGAACCTGACCTTACCACAAATGGCGACACTGTATCGATTGGCGAACAGTTTACTCACAGATTTGGTTGACCAAAATTTCTTTTATCTTTTTGATCCGAAATCATTCTTTACCGCTAAAGCATTAAACATGGCTATACCGGGAGGTCCCAAATTTGAGCCGTTAGTAAAGGATTCTAACGCAGCTGACGAGGATTGGAATGAATTCAATGATATTAATAAAATTATTATTAGACAGCCGATCAGAACGGAATATCGGATTGCATTTCCGTATTTATATAACAATATGCCGCATTTTGTACATCTGTCATGGTAAGCAATATTATTTGTAAACTTTTACTGAATAACTTTCCACGCAAGTTTCAAGTCTTATCTTAAGGTGAATGTTAAGACCTTACTAGCTGTGTGGTAAAGGAACGTTGGTGTTTGTTATTCGTATCTCATGTAAAGAAACATTAGAAACTGCTGATACCACCTACAAATATTAATTATTTATCCCCAATAGAGAGCTACATTTACTAACTGTTGCATTTAATGTTTGTTAGGTATCATGCACCAAATGTTGTGTATATTAAAACCGAAGACCCTGACTTGCCAGCATTTTATTTTGATCCGTTGATCAACCCAATTTCACACAGGAACTCATTAAAAGTAAGTTCTTCGTTTTACAAAATAATATAAGACTTTAAGAAGCCTGCGTAATGTGCGAATTCGAAAGCTCTTCGAAGACTTGAACTGGAAGTTTATTCGAGTGGTTGGATACCGATATTTTATTATAATCTAGAATATCAGCCTATCACTGCTCGAAAAGGATATGTCCAATTTGCCCTGCGTTAATGTACAATATTTAATGCAGTTTCCACTAGGACAACAAATCCATACTCTACCATGAATCAGTTTATTGTTATTTCCATTTATTTGCAATTATAATGTCCATACTCGTTTAAGATTTTGTCACTTCTTTTGTAGACTATGGAACCACAGATAGAAGACGATGAAGATTTTGTTTTATCAGAAGAAATCCAGCCATTCCTACAGGAGACTCCCCTTTACACTGATAATACCGCGAATGGTATAGCATTATTATGGGCACCTAGGCCGTTCAATACTCGCTCTGGACGAACCAGAAGGGCTATAGATATTCCCTTAGTAAAGTCATGGTACCGGGAACACTGCCCACCAGGGCAGCCCGTAAAAGTGCGAGTCAGCTATCAAAAATTACTAAAATACTTCGTATTGAATGCCTTGAAACATAGGCATCCAAAACCTCAGAAGAAGCGTTATTTGTTCCGATCTTTCAAGTCCACGAAGTTCTTCCAAACTACAGCTATAGATTGGGTCGAGGCCGGCTTACAAGTGTGCCGCCAGGGGTACAATATGCTGAATTTATTGATCCATCGGAAGAATTTGAATTATCTTCACTTAGATTACAATTTTAATTTGAAGCCAGTAAAGACGCTAACTACAAAAGAAAGAAAAAAATCCCGATTTGGAAATGGCAAGTTTTTTTTATCATTATAAAATTATGGTTTTAAAAAAACAATTGTTCGAATAATTATTTGCACATTTTATTTCTTTACAGCTTTCCACTTGTGCCGTGAAATTCTTCGTTTGACTAAGTTGATTATAGATTCTCATGTGCAATATCGACTGAACAACGTTGATGCATTTCAACTCGCAGATGGCTTGCAATACATTTTTGCACATGTTGGACAACTGACAGGGATGTACAGATATAAGTACAAACTAATGAGACAAATCAGAATGTGTAAAGATCTGAAGCACTTAATTTATTATCGTTTTAATACTGTAAGTATATATACGTAATCAGTATGTCTATTATTTATATTGAATCTTATTCATTACTTAAGAATATTTAACGTAGTCTTTTAATGTCGTTTAATGTACTCGTTTAATGTAGTAAATAATGCAAATCACAAAAATAATTTTATATGAACAATATTGTGAATGGTAAATGTAGTTTTCGTATGATATACTGAACGATAATTACATACAATATAGATCGAATGCATATTAATGTAAATGCGTATTTTCCAAAGTATATTCGTATAATATTAACTATTTATTTTTATTATTTCTTAATAAATTTTTAGGGACCAGTTGGAAAGGGTCCGGGTTGCGGATTCTGGGCGCCTGGGTGGAGAGTATGGCTCTTTTTCATGAGAGGTATCACTCCCCTTTTGGAGAGATGGCTAGGTAATTTACTGTCCAGGCAATTTGAAGGGCGACATTCCAAAGGTGTTGCAAAAACTGTAACAAAACAACGAGTGGAATCACATTTCGATTTGGAACTGCGAGCATCTGTAATGCACGATATTGTGGACATGATGCCGGAAGGAATCAAACAGAACAAAGCAAGGACAATTCTCCAGCATTTGAGCGAAGCTTGGAGGTGTTGGAAGGCGAACATTCCTTGGAAGGTTTGTTTATATTGTAATTATACTATAGCAATAATAATTGAACTTAGTATGGTGTATTTCCCTAACAAGTGAAACTTTCCAAAAGTTCATTATGTTATCTAAGCTATTAATTTATTTTATGTATTAGTTTACATTGTTCGCCCTATTTTCTTTACTTCTTCACTCGAAAAAACCTTCCTGTATCTGTTACGATTAATTGGACATACTGAAAAAATGAACTATTTGTAAGATGCATCGTATTTTGCATTATTTTTATGAAGAGAAACGTCACCATAACATAAATATGTATATAGAATAAATTAGTAACTATACAGAGTGGCGTAGTGATTGCAGAGGGGGCCATGGCCCCGGCGGCACAGATGTGGGGGGCGGCAGGGGGCAGCCGAGTTGGCTAATCCTGTCTGCTTAGATCAAATAACTGTATTGTCATCGGGACTACATATATAGGTACTTATGCAGAATTCGAAGGCAATTGTAGGCAAAAGTAATGCCGGTTCTGAAAGAAGTTTCTCTAAATTGAAACTGATTAAAAATTATTTAAGATCTGTAATATCCACGTTGAGAGTAACAAATCTAGCTATTTTGGCAATAGAACAAGAGGTACAAATTAAAATTGACGAATGTATTAAAGAGTTTGCATTGCAAAAAACACGTCAAATAAAATTGTAGTCTACGAAAGACGTTTTAGTTCGAATCCATTTGAAATAGTAACAGAGTATCACAGATTTTTTACAGATTTTTTGGCTTAATTGCGAAAATAGGGGGGCGGCAAATTTAGGGTTCGCACCGGGTGGCAGAAATCCACGCTACGCCACTGACTATATATCAATTAGATTTGATGCAAATTAGAATTTGTTACTTGGGAAGCTTACCCTGTGAGACAAATGGTCATAAAGTATTTATATAACATATTGAACTAAACAAATAATCATTAACGTAACATCTTCCAATATATGTATTAAATTCAATTGAAGCATGATTAAATCCACTTTTTCAATGCGGAATAATGCCGAATAGAGATTGTAGTTTAAGTAGAATTCCTGAAGCTATGTGCGCATAACATAGCATAATAATTGTAAAATATTTTATATTTGTGCAATATAGTAAGTAAGTTTAATTTTAGATCTCTGTATTGACATCTTTACGTATCATTCATATTTTTCTTTCTTAACTGTAAGGTACCTGGACTTCCTATTCCAATTGAGAACATGATATTGCGTTATGTCAAAATGAAAGCCGACTGGTGGACTAACACTGCTCACTACAATCGTGAGCGTATAAGACGTGGAGCGACGGTTGACAAAACTGTGTGCAAAAAAAATTTAGGCCGGCTCACTCGACTTTATCTAAAAGCCGAGCAAGAGCGTCAGCACAACTATTTAAAGGTAAAACTCACTCTACGCAATTATAATAATGTATATGATTTGCAGTGAATGAGATAAAAGAATTTACTTTTTTCCTCAGGACGGTCCTTACATCTCACCAGAAGAAGCTGTGGCAATTTACACAACAACTGTACACTGGTTAGAGTCCAGAAGATTCGCACCCATTCCTTTTCCTCCTTTGTCATATAAACATGATACGAAATTGCTAATATTGGCCTTGGAAAGATTAAAGGAAGCTTACAGTGTTAAATCTAGACTAAATCAAAGTCAACGTGAAGAACTCGGCTTGATAGAACAGGCATACGATAACCCACACGAAGCATTATCCAGAATTAAACGACACCTTCTGACTCAGCGACAATTCAAAGAGGTAATTAGACAAAGCTAAGTTTTATTTTGCGTGAGACTGTTCAGCGCATTATGAAACGTATTTTCTAGGCAACAGACTAAACGGACATTTTTTTGCAAGTCGTACTACAACTTAGTTATCTTATTTTACAATTATTTTTCAGGTGGGAATTGAATTCATGGATCTGTACAGTCATTTGATACCAGTTTATGATGTTGAGCCACTTGAGAAAATTACCGATGCTTACTTAGACCAGTACCTGTGGTATGAAGCTGATAAAAGAAGACTATTTCCACCATGGGTGAAACCTTCAGACACTGAACCACCACCACTTTTAGTCTATAAATGGTGTCAAGGCATTAATAATTTGCAAGATGTATGGGATGTCGGCGAGGGCGAATGCAATGTTTTGTTGGAATCAAAGTTTGAAAAACTATATGAAAAAATTGATCTTACATTGCTGAACAGACTTCTCAGACTTATTGTCGACCATAATATTGCCGATTACATGACAGCAAAGAATAATGTTGTCATAAATTACAAGGTATCTACGTCGTAATTTTATCAGTAATGTTATAATATTACTAATGATACTTTTATGTGAAAATATTTAACGATTGTCAGCGGAAAATGTACTTCTTGCTTTTGACAATCACAAGCGTGTATGTGGCATGTTGAATTGTTTAATGATTATGACAATATTGCTTATTCTGGGGGAGAGAGAGAGAGAGAGAGAGAGAGAGAGAGAGAGAGAGAGAGAGAGAGATGTTGAGTGTTAATAATTCTGATCTTTTTGCAGGACATGAACCACACTAACAGTTATGGTATAATCAGAGGTTTGCAATTTGCATCCTTTATTGCTCAATATTATGGACTTGTGTTGGATCTCTTAGTTCTTGGATTACAAAGAGCTAGTGAGATGGCTGGACCACCCCAGATGCCCAACGATTTTCTGACGTTCCAGGATGTTGCGTCCGAAACAGCTCATCCTATTCGTCTATATTGTAGATATGTAGATAGAATACATCTTTTCCTCAGGTAAATTGTATTCTTAACGCGTCTGAAATTGTACAATTATTGGGAAATACGTGGTTTGTTTTGTCTGTAGTTAAAAATGTATTCAAAGTAGTTTGCTTTACTGCATTTTTATTGACCATTTCTTGACATCTTTTGCGGCACATAAAACTCAAATGATATTTAATAAACAATGTACTTCACATATTATAAACAAATTGTGCGGTTATTTCAGATTTACCGCGGATGAAGCAAGAGATTTGATTCAAAGATATCTAACAGAACATCCTGATCCAAACAATGAAAATATCGTTGGATACAACAATAAAAAATGCTGGCCTCGTGATGCTCGTATGAGATTGATGAAACACGATGTTAATCTGTGAGTATCGAATAATAAAAAAAAATACATATTAATATTCGTTAATGATAAATGATTTATGATTTAAAGTAATTTGCAGATGACTTATACGTGTTATATTAAAACGATTTAACTAAGATAAGTTAAAATTTTCAGAGGCCGTGCTGTGTTTTGGGATATAAAAAATCGTTTACCCCGTTCTACAACAACCATTCAATGGGAGAATAGCTTCGTTAGTGTATATAGTAAAGATAATCCCAACTTACTGTTCAATATGAGTGGATTCGAATGTAGAATTTTGCCAAAATGTCGAACAATTCACGAGGAATTTACACATAGGGATGGAGTGTGGAATTTGCAAAATGAGATCACAAAAGAACGAACAGCTCAGTGCTTTCTGAGGGTAGATGATGAGAGTCTTCAAAGATTCCATAATAGAGTTAGGCAGATTCTTATGGCTTCCGGGTCCACTACGTTTACGAAAATTGTGAACAAATGGAATACCGCTTTGATTGGTTTGATGACGTACTTTCGAGAAGCCGTTGTCAATACACAAGAATTATTGGATCTTTTAGTCAAGTGCGAAAATAAAATTCAAACACGTATAAAAATTGGGCTGAACTCGAAAATGCCTTCTCGTTTTCCGCCGGTGGTGTTTTATACTCCAAAGGAATTAGGGGGACTTGGAATGCTTTCAATGGGACACGTTCTTATTCCTCAGGTTGGATTTACATGCAATTTTATTTTTAATTTCTTCAATAATGATCCTGATGATTGTGATAGACAATATAAAAGTAACATTAACTTGAACACGACAGTAACGTGTCACTTTAATGATGCAAGAATTAGGGAATCTTAAGCCAAACATTCTTGAATTTAATTTCAATTTTGTGAAGTTTAGCATGGATTTCGATGATTTTTTCTTGAAAGTTTGTGCAACAATCTTTCATTTAAACAAATACACAGATTCTTTATGATAATAAATTTTGCAGTTCAACAAAATAACTACATGTTTTAACCACACGAAAAATTAACAATAATTTGTTTTTCAGTCGGATTTAAGATGGTCTAAGCAAACTGATGTCGGAATCACACATTTTCGATCTGGTATGAGTCATGATGAAGATCAGCTAATTCCCAATTTGTATAGATACATACAACCATGGGAATCAGAGTTCATAGATTCTCAACGTGTTTGGGCGGAATACGCTCTAAAACGTCAAGAGGCTAACGCTCAAAATCGTCGGTTAACTTTAGAAGATTTAGAGGATAGTTGGGATCGTGGTATTCCGAGAATAAATACATTGTTCCAAAAAGATCGTCATACGCTTGCCTATGATAAAGGTTGGCGTATACGAACTGAATTTAAGCAATACCAGGTAAAGTGTTTCATTTATGAGAAATTTAGTCATTTTTGTTAATACAAATCTCTTGCTATCAACATTTAAAATTTTGGTTTTCCCCATCAATCATATTTTGTCTGAAGTAATTGTGTTACACGTTTCATTATTGAAACCTACAATTATGTATTCATTGGAAAGAAAATTCTATTATTGATGTGTGTAAATTGTTTTTCACGAAAATATTACTTAAATGGCTGTTCATTTGCTTTGTTAAGTTTTTAAAGTATAATATTTTATGTTAAATAAAACAGGTCCTGAAGCAAAATCCATTCTGGTGGACGCATCAGCGTCATGACGGAAAACTGTGGAACTTGAATAATTATCGAACTGACATGATTCAAGCTCTTGGCGGTGTTGAAGGAATTCTGGAACATACTCTTTTCAAGGGAACATATTTCCCAACCTGGGAGGGACTTTTCTGGTAAGATGTACTTTCTTTTAACAAAGTTATATGTCAATATTAAAGTTTTTACAGATTTTTCTAAAGGGTTGTTGCTTTATGGCCATTTTAGGGAGAAAGCTTCTGGTTTTGAAGAGTCTATGAAGTATAAAAAGTTGACAAATGCCCAGAGATCCGGTTTAAATCAGATACCAAATCGTCGCTTTACGTTATGGTGGTCACCCACTATTAACAGGGCCAATGTGTATGTCGGTTTCCAGGTATGCTGTTTATCTTTTTCCTTGGAAGAAGGAAATATCACATATTCCGCACAACTTACATGCTAAGAATTTTCAGTCGTATACATATATTTTCGTTATAAAAATGTACAATCACCAGTTACATACACAAAATATTTGTCTTTCGTCAAGTAATTACTTGAATAATTTCATTATTCGAAATTAAACAATTTTTGTTTATAGGTACAACTAGATTTAACGGGAATATTTATGCATGGTAAAATTCCAACATTAAAAATCTCCCTCATCCAAATTTTCCGTGCTCATTTGTGGCAAAAAGTACATGAATCAATTGTAATGGACCTGTGTCAAGTTTTTGATCAAGAGCTGGATGCTTTAGAGATCGAAACCGTACAAAAAGAAACGATTCACCCCAGAAAGTCGTATAAAATGAACTCATCTTGTGCCGATATCTTGCTCTTCTCTGCTTACAAGTGGAACGTTTCACGACCATCGCTTCTTGCAGATTCTAAGTAAGCATAGTTTTTAAAGTATGTTCATTACTGAACAACTTTTTGCAATCATTCGCCTAAAATAAGATTAGTAGTAAGATAGTAGTAACATAGTTTCGATAATATTATACGGCGAAACTGTGTCAGATTGTCTGAACTTTTAATATATAAAATACGGACAACACTTTAAACTTACAAAGTACCCAAGTAAAAACAAATTATATATTTATTTTCATATTTTTTGTGAAACAGAGATTTAATGGATAATACGACTACACAAAAGTACTGGATTGACGTTCAGTTGAGATGGGGTGACTACGATTCCCATGATATAGAACGATATGCAAGAGCAAAATTCTTGGATTATACAACAGATAATATGTCTATTTATCCATCACCAACGGGTTTGTTGATAGCTATTGATCTGGCATACAACTTGCATAGCGCATATGGAAACTGGTTCCCTGGATGCAAACCCCTAATACAACAAGCCATGGCAAAGATCATGAAGGCAAATCCTGCTTTATACGTATTACGAGAACGTATTAGAAAAGCTTTGCAGCTTTATTCGTCTGAGCCCACAGAACCGTACCTTTCGTCACAGAATTACGGAGAATTGTTTTCAAATCAAATAATCTGGTTTGTCGATGATACTAATGTATATCGCGTTACAATTCATAAAACATTTGAGGGTAATTTGACGACGAAACCAATAAATGGAGCCATCTTTATATTCAATCCGCGAACCGGGCAGCTTTTCTTAAAGATCATTCATACTTCTGTTTGGGCCGGTCAGAAGCGTCTTGGTCAGTTGGCGAAATGGAAAACTGCTGAAGAAGTTGCGGCTTTGATTCGATCATTGCCAGTTGAAGAACAGCCGAAACAAATTATTGTAACAAGAAAAGGAATGCTGGATCCTCTAGAGGTGCACTTGCTCGATTTTCCGAATATAGTTATTAAAGGTTCAGAGCTTCAGTTACCATTCCAGGCTTGTCTCAAAGTAGAGAAGTTCGGTGATTTGATTCTAAAGGCGACGGAACCGCAGATGGTCTTATTCAATCTTTATGATGATTGGTTGAAAACCATTTCATCCTATACGGCGTTCTCGAGACTGATTCTCATACTTCGTGCTTTGCATGTTAATACGGAAAGAACGAAAGT
Organism: Hedychridium roseum; assembly: GCA_963989215.1. NCBI lineage: Eukaryota > Metazoa > Arthropoda > Insecta > Hymenoptera > Chrysididae > Hedychridium > Hedychridium roseum. The sequence continues at coordinate 4,315,483 of OZ022308.1, forward strand.
GGTATTGAAGCCCGATAAAACGACGATTACTGAGCCCCATCATATTTGGCCCTCGTTAACAGATGATGAATGGATTAAAGTTGAGGTGCAGTTGAAGGATTTAATTCTGGCAGATTATGGAAAAAAGAACAACGTGAATGTAGCGTCTCTCACGCAATCTGAAATCCGTGATATTATTTTGGGTATGGAAATCAGTGCACCGTCTGCACAGCGTCAACAGATTGCCGAAATCGAAAAACAGACGAAGGAGCAATCTCAGTTAACGGCCACGACGACGAGAACCGTTAATAAGCACGGTGACGAAATAATTACTGCTACAACTTCGAATTATGAAACACAAACATTCAGTTCAAAAACCGAATGGCGTGTGCGTGCAATATCTGCGACTAATTTACATCTAAGAACGAATCATATTTACGTTTCATCCGATGATATCAAAGAAACAGGTTAGTACTCCGGAAAATATTTTTTATCATATAATGACGTGTATATATACGGTAATGTCACGGTTCCACATGATTCTTTAAAAACGAGTAAATTAATCATGTTCAGAAACATGCAGTTCATAAATATATTATAGTACATTTTTTTGTTTGTTGACCAGGATATACTTACATTCTGCCCAAAAATGTCCTGAAGAAGTTTGTCACCATCTCCGATTTGCGAGCCCAGATTGCAGGCTATCTCTACGGCATTAGTCCTCCTGATAATCCTCAGGTTAAAGAAATTCGATGCATAGTAATGGCACCGCAATGGGGAACACATCAAACGGTTCATCTTCCCAATACGTTGCCGAATCATCAGTACTTGAAGGAAATGGAACCTTTGGGGTGGATTCATACTCAACCTAACGAATTACCTCAGCTCTCACCTCAAGATATATCGACACATGCGAGGATTATGGCAGAAAATCCGATGTGGGACGGAGAGAAAACTATTGTCATCACTTGCAGTTTCACACCAGGTTCATGTTCTCTAACTGCATATAAACTAACTCCCAGTGGTTTCGAGTGGGGTAAACAAAATACCGATAAAGGAAACAATCCTAAGGGGTATCTGCCCAGCCATTATGAGAAAGTACAAATGCTCTTGACGGACCGTTTCCTTGGTTTCTTCATGGTACCCAGTCAAGGCTCGTGGAATTACAATTTCATGGGTAAGATATATCATAGTAATTTTATGCGTGTAGTAATTAATTAACACTTAAACGGCGGGTCGAACAAAATTACATGTACTTTACGCGTACATAGCGTTGCCGATGGGATGCGCAAAAATATCCAAAACGCTATATATTGTTTATAATACCCAAATTTTGTGAATCAGTATCGAAGTTATTAAAATTATTTTTTTGAAGTTAACGCATATCAACGCCCATTCGCATAGTGTTAATGTAAGGAGCATATACATTTTGGTAAACATCTACCTTGTATTTTGTACTTTAATTTCTCACACTGAATATTTATGCTTTTAGGGGTGAGACATGATCCGAATATGAAATATGAACTACAGTTAGCCAATCCAAAAGAATTTTATCACGAAGTTCACAGACCTGCCCACTTTTTAAACTTCTCAAGTTTAGAAGATGGAGATGGTGTTGGGGCCGACCGAGAAGATATGTTTGCGTAAATTTAGTGAGGCTTAGTCGTTCTTTACAAATAATGTATTGAAAAGGGTGTCTAAGAAAACCTTTCGAGCAGTGTCCATTAATTATTCTGTTAGGTAACAAACCATTCAGTTTCATTTTATTTAACATAAACCATATTTTCATTAAGAAATTGGATGTGCTTACGTTTGCTGCGATGCTGCACGTTTCAAACTTTGCAGACTACTCGACTAGTAACTCGTGTTTCGCGTGCTGTACGTTTCCTTATACCCATGTGTATATCATTTGACACATCATTGAATGTCACAGAAGGTATACAACTTATGTATGACTTTTTTCTTTGATTTATATATTTATATTGCGTTACTCAATCAAAATAGAACTGTAAATTTGGCCATTTCCTGTTAAAGTTTTTATTCACAACTGATTTTTAAAACATCTTTTATATGTATTACATTCACCGATGGTTGGTACCAAAAAATTCCAAAATTACTCGAAAATAATGGATAAAAAATTGAACTCGCATTTTAGTACGTAAGTAATGAAGTATATTTATGAAAAGTGTACAAAAATCATAATGTATAATCTTTTGCACATGTAGAAATATTACTCTTAATTTCTAAAATAAAGAATACACTTTTACAAATTAACGATGAAATGAAATTGCCAGTTGGTGTTTTCATATTCTGAAGTATGATTCATGTGGAGTAAGAAAATAAAAAGTTATTTGTACATCTCGTTGGTTAATATTTAATTTTATAATAATAATTACCGATAATAATACAATGTTGTAACTAATTAAAAGATAACGGCCGTAGATAAATGTCATAATTAACAGACCATATACCTTATGTCAGATATTATGATTTATTCCTTCGTCATAAAGGGAACTTTTTCCAAAAAACGAAGAAACCGCGTATGGCTATGTTCTGATTACTTACAATTAGTTTTGTGGATGAAACGTTTAAGACCAATGTTTCTAACGTTGAATAGCAATGATGTAAAAGTGCACTTCAATTCTTCTTTATTTAGTCTATGAATAATTGTAAAAGATCGATAAAATATACCAGCATTATCGAATTTTTACTTGCTGAATGAAGTTTAAGTCTGTGTAAGTACATATAGGGTCTCTCATGAAAGATTTAATATTCCAGACCAGAAATATTTCTAGTATTAAAGGAAAAGAACATTCAGATATCTGTTCTTACTCACTCTTACCTATTTGAACGGTATAATAATATTTTTATATCTTTTAAGATATTATTTTCGTTTAATGGCGCCATAGCCCAAAGTACAGAGAGAACTAATTGAAAAGCAGTTTCAAACGTGTTCTAATTTCTTGATTGGCACCATTTAATTGGCAAAATAAGTTATCATTAAAAGTAATTATAAGATTGCTGTTAATACCATTCACATGAATCGTGAAATCTTACTTTCATTATTACTATAAACATTCGAATGTTATTACTACAAAACATATATATATATATGTTGGTTACAAGCCATAAAATTTAATGATTCTCATGAACTGATAAAACGTTGATGAAGTAAATATTCAATTTAGATATCGAACAAAGTACAACATTACAAACAAACAGGTGCTTGTTGAGTACAAATTTTACTATTGCACTCCTTTATATAAAGCATTGTAAGCCTTTATGAAAACATTGTAAATAGGTTGGTGGTGTATATGATAGTTGTAGTTTCTTATAAACGAGATATCGAAGTTCTTAATATAACTTTTGATTGTAAAAAGTTTTATATTTGTTTGTTACATTGATGATTCCGTTGCAGTGGAAATTGTTTACGTGACTACTATATTTTTCGTCTACTTATGGTTAACTTTCTGTTTTCCTGTCTGAGTATTTATTAACTTATTATAGAATCAGCCGTCAGATTACATTAAAAGTGAAGGTACATTTTTTCAAAATATGTAAGAGATCTGTTTTTAACATCGTTGGGTACTGAAAACTCGAGTTTTATTCGGGTGCAATGCATCCCTCTATTGTGGAAATCGTGCTCGGTCAACAGAACTCTTGGTATCTAAAAATATGACAAGTTATCATGAATATACCGAGCCATATTCTTTCTGGATTCTAAACGCAATCGCTTTCTTCGGAAGTAGTTTTATTCCGAGAACTCTCGGTAACAAAAGGATTGGTCTTCTCCTGTAATGGTGCTGATGTGGTACAAGTACGAGATGCCGAGCTGTGGCAGACGCTACGAGTAGAATTTCGCGAGAGATAATTTCGGTCGTGGCAGCCAAATCTTTTTAGGAGAAGTCTCTTAATCTTGTCTTTCCACACGAATATGATGAATATGATGAGCCCCTGTAAGCTGTTAGCCAGGTCGGTAATATACCAGACGTATTGTGGTCCTTTGCATAGCCAAGATATTATTTCCATAGACCAATTGATCCCCATTACGATGAACAACTTCAAGTATAAGTTGAACCTGTGCAATAATAAAATAGAAAATTCGATAGTACAAATGTTATTCAAGTCCCATTTAATCCATGCAAAATGTCCCTATATTAAATAAGTAAATTATATTTCATTGAGTTAGTAAGAGTTGATATTTTTTTTATTTTAGCAAAATAAAAATTGATTAATATGAGAATCGAGAAGTTCTGGCAATATAACAAAATTTTCTGATGACGCTAAATTACTAAGTAAATCTTCACTAGCTTCATAGGGTTTACTGCAACATATTAATGCCCTACTACACATGGTAAATGTGTATACGCTGGCAGTTTCTTTGTTGACACAAGTGATTGCGTAATTTTGAAAATAAACGCTTCATGTGGGTCCATGGGAATGTCACAACGCTTTTCGTAACGAAAAGTTGGTCGTGAGTTTGTCTATTCACAATTTGAACTATTGTTACTGTACTATTTTTAACAAAATTTGTATGGAAATTGCAAATTGAATATTTGTTTCGTTACTATAACGTACCATTGTTTATTATCGTCATGGCGTCTGCTCTCGGAACCTTTAAGATGATGCGCCGTGTCCTTTTTGTGCTGACTGATTTTCATAGCAGTAGAAATAAAGAGGCATATATTGCAGAAGACAGTCACTCCCATTGGTCCATAGAAATACAATGCCTTTGCTGCATTGCCTAGTAAGTAAAAGACTTAAATTATTTATTGTCGTACAGTGGCCACTATCTCTATGTCATTTATCCTAAGGAATATAGTGGGCCTGTATTTCACATACATATATGCATATCAGTTTATTGTTTGGTGTTATCAGCTAGTTAGTAATGTTAAAATATCAGAATGGAAATTATTGCGCAGTTTATATCCGGTTTCGATGCTACTTGAGTTTGTTTCTCTGTATAGTCCTTCACGTTTTCAGCGAAATTTCGCAAACTAATGACTTATTGTACTTTCTGTCGCCAGTTTTCTATTTTAAGATTTTAGCACATTTTGTATAACTTCCGTTGCTTGACGTGTGAATTGAAGTTCACGAAACATTTTAACACGAACATCGCATATATGTACGTTTGAGTTTATTATTTATTCATTCTCAACGATTTAACAAATTCGTTTTGTTATATGTGATGTGATATGAAATAATGAAATATTTTACTTTGTCGGCAAAGTACTTTTAAGTATTCAAGCACATAATTGCGCGCCTTATAAATTTCATGTTTATCATTAAGCTTCTTATGTTTTTAGAAAGATGCGCTTTATTTTTTATACAGGGTGTCTCATTTTAATCTTTACACGCGATCATCTCGAAAAATATTCATTTTTCGAAAAAAATGTTTAAACGAAACATACTCTATTCGAAGGGGGACATTCAATGGTACACACTGCTTTTTTCTAGATGGAGGCGCCTCCGAGATTTAAAGGTGACTTTTGTTTTTTGAAATGGAAACATAATGTTTTTTACGCTAGACACATAGCTTAGCTTAAGATGAATCCATTGATCTACAATATGTTGACCTTGAAATGTCCTTCAAGGTCATTTCAATGACTTGAAATATTCTTACACTGCACATCCAGAAAATGTTTCTTATCTTCTAAATTCAAAAAAACAGTGTGTACCATTGAATATTCCCCTTCGAATAGAGTATGTTTCGTTTAAACATTTTTTTCGAAAAATGAATATTTTTCGATGCGATCGCGTGTAAAGATTAAAATGAGACACCCTGTATAAAAATCACTCAACTATAATAGTTTGTAATAAAGTTCTAACGATTGAGATTTACAAAGTACAGAGGAAAGATAGTGATGTTGCTACTGCAAATGTAGTAGTTTAAGTCATGTAGTGGAATAGTGGGAAAATATAATGTATCGGTGGAATGCATTATGATTTATGTAGATGAAAACCCGTTTCTGTTTCAAATGAAGGACGATACAAATGCGTAACTAACATTTTTTCCTCATTATACTGATCAGCTATGTATATGTATACAATTAAACAGCTTAGTTCTAAGAGACAATTATACGGAATATTTTCAGAGGATAAAAAAAGGCTATGCGTACTTTAGGTTTTGCACGGTTTCTAAATATTTTATGTATATCATTAAAGTATACAATATATTTGTATTTTATTGCACGTGCAACCACATAGTATCTTGACTACATATAAACAGCAAACTACCTTTTAAAACAAATTCGTATAATGTTATCAAAAACGCTTCAGCTGCCAGAATGACTAAATTCCATCGATAACAAATACAGGAGTTAAAATCACTGGATGGTTATTCTGTTACTGTCTTAATCAGTTATCATGCAAATTATTTATTGTTATAGTAATAACTGATTATAATTTACTAAATAAATTAAAAATAAATATAATGTTATGATATCGGTTTGAGATACAATTACTAAGATTGAAAAATACATTTGATAATAAATTAGAAAAAAGCAGAATTAACATAATGATAAAAAAATTTTTAGGGACAACTAACAGTTCAATTGTGTATTATATTTGTATAATGTTACTTGAAATGTATGCAATGCTTTGAAAAATGAAATAAGTATTCTAACTATTATATATCAATCACAGAAGGACATCTTTCTCTGATAGTGTGCTTTTTTACATAATGTGAAAATTATGACGGAATCATAAATAGAATATAGGGATGTGATATAACATACAAAGTAAGATGCAAAAATCTGTATGCAGGAGTCTTACTTCAGTTCTTACATTTGCATTCCTTAGTCGTCAGAATAGTAAAACGCTAGCAGAGTAAACTCAAAAAACTAGAAAGAAACTTACTGTTGAACCAGCAGCTGTCTGCACCGAATTCAGGTTTGATGAAATATTCCGGAATGCCCGGTAAATAGTCCATAATGACGCAGATACCAGTAATAAGTGACGCACAGCCCCAGGCATAAATTGAATATATCAAGAATTTTTTACGTTCCCTTTGTTTTGCACTTCCTTGAAGCGATCGGAATCCCCTAAAATCATATAAGATAAGTTGTACACAAAAGAAAATCATTTACTATACAACACATTATTAGAAACTTCATTTTCTTTATCATATTTCGCAAAAAATAGAACTTTAGAACTGTATTCAAATTCATGTAAGTTCTAAGTGCATTGCAGAGGTATTTGGTTTAGGAATCTACGTATGTAAGTCAGGATCTCTGAGTTATGTCATTTATAATTTTATATTTTACAATTTCATTGAAACTATTTGCATTCTCCGATATATTATTCACATATGGAAGCGTAAATACAATCTAATCTTTTAACTTTGATATGTAGATCAAGCTCATTATTATATTACGTTTTATAGATTTTTTTACATTACTGGATATTTCTACTTGCATAATTATTTCTGGCGACAAAAACAGTACATTGTTTTGTAACAGATAATATTACCCCAGAACACAAGGAAATTCTTTGCCACCTTTTTGTAAATGCAAATTATATTTCATAAATTTTCTTATAATGTATCATTCATCGATAATGTCCACGATTTTCTTACAATATATGTATAATTGATCAAAGTTATAAATGGATGATAATATCGGTGTATTTAGATGTTTTCTGGAGTCAAATATACGTTAGGAGAGACTTTGAAAGGTAAGTATTACGATGTGAATGATTAAAAGTAAAAAATATGTATATTGCATAAAGTGATAAGTTTCGCTAATACAACATTTAGTTATATATATATTCTCATGAATGGATTGTTTTTGGAAAATCCATTTGGTCCCATAATTCGAAAACCAAGAGTGATGCGAAAGAATCTAGGATACAGTATTTTGATTTTCATGTGTATTGTCACAGTATAACAAGTTTTAATAAAACCACTTTATCCACAATTAGGACCAGTGGAAGAAAGTAAATAGAGTGATGTGGAAGAAGTTAGCGGAGACATTTTTGAAAAATAAAAAAATTGTTGCTGTGCTGAGTTGTGCTCAACTCGTGCTGTTTGTAGCATTCAAGTATTTTGAATAGAGTGAGGGTTTGTGCTAATGAAATAATATACAACAATTTACTTTCATCGGGAATTATATTACAAACATAAATAATTATTTTTTCAATATTTATTATTCAATAACATAAATACATAAGTGTGCATGTATACTTTTTCATCGGATACTGCACAAACAAATCCCTTTTTCGAACTTCCATTGAAATTTACCCACTGTCCATTAATTTTTAGGAGGAGGAGGAGGAGGATAGTATGAAGGCTATGTTAAGGATCCTAAAAGAGTACGTAAAGGAGAAAGGCCTGGAAGTGAACATAGGGAAGACGAAGGTAATGAGGAAAGGACAGAAAGATAGAATGGAGATGGGGTAGGGAAAAAATAGAAGAATAAATAGAAGAAAAAATAGAAGAAGGAAAAGAATTTAGATACCTAGGATATGTGTTGCAAAAAAATGGGAGGCAAGAAGGGCATATAGAGGACAGAGTGAAGAAGGCGGGAAGAGTGATGCGACAGGTATGGGGACTAGGCAAAAGGATGTTCGGAAAAGATTGGAAGAGAAGGGTGTGGCTGTTCGATACGCTAATTTGGACAGTTATGAGTTACGAAGTGGAAATATGGGAATGGAGGGAACGTAAAAAGATTGAAACAATGGAAGAAAGATACTTGAGATGGACAATGGAGTTGACTGGGTAACATAAGCGAGGAGCTAAAAAGGGATAATCTAAAAATTAGAGCAGGGAGAAGGGCATAGGGATACGAAGAAAGGTTAAAAGGGGGAGGCGGTAGTGAATGGGCCAGGAAGTGTTGGGAGTTGCTAGTGAGGAGGAGTAGAAAAGGAGGAGGGAAGAGCAAAGGATGGGAAGAAGAAAGGGAAGCGTTCATGAAAGAATCAGGGATGGAGGTAGGAGAAATAGAGGAAAAGAGGGAAAAAGGAGAAATAGATTATGGAGAAATAGAAAGGAGGGAAAAAGGAAAGCAGAGAAGGGAAAGGAGAGAAAGAATAAGAGAGTCGAGATACAATAAATGGTATAAGGAGATAGCAACACAGGGGATACCGGGATATCTATCTAGGTTTAGACTGTGGAATGAAATGGGGGAAGGGAGGTACTGGGAAAAAGAAGAAAAGAGGAAATGTAGGATATGTGGTTGGGAAGAAGAGGGATGGGAGCACGTGCTAGAGGGATGTGGAAGAGAAATGGAAAAGGGAGAAAAGAGGGAAGAGGAGGGTATAGGGGAGAAAATCAAAAGGATTCTGGACGGGGAAGGCAAGGGGGAAGGATGGATGAAGGAATGGATAAGAAGAAGGGAAGGGGTGAGGGAAGGAGGGAGAGAGAGGAAGGAAGGAACGAAATAGGAAAGGGGTTAGGAGCGATAACATCAAGAGAATAAGAATAAGGAAGAAGTAGATTAGGAATCAAACGAGAAAAGGAATTGTAAAGGGAGCAGGAGTGGCCGCAAGGGCACTATAATAAATACAGATACAGATATATTCAAGTTCTGCAGTAATACTCCGCAGCAATATACAGGATGGTTCAGATGTTCGAGCAAATATTATTATTGCAATTTATTAATAATATAAAACTGATTAAATGTAATTTATTACTTTTTTTATCAGGCTATCAGAACTGGGTTAAAAACCGTGGCGAGCATTAAATGGATTATCCTGTGTATACATATGTAAAGCAGGGTTGAGAAGTAACGCGTTACAAATTTTATTTGTAACGAAAAAAGTAACTTCGTTACATTTTTCGGTAACGAGTAACGAATTTAACCGTTACTTTTATCGTTACTTTTTTGAATTTTTTGATTTATTTAAAGTATTGTTCTTACCATTACGCGTGACAAAATTTTGATCTTAACTATAAAGCCATAAGTAAATCGGTCAATCGACATTCAAATATCCTTATTAGAATGTTAAAATGCTTGAATGTGATTTGCCGACTTACTCACAGTATATAAATGCGCTATTGCCTTCCGTAATTCGCTGCCAGTACTGAAAATCTACAGTGTACGTGACGTATTTACTATCTTTTTATGCAGAATATTACACAGCACCTACTTATATAAAAAAAGTAGATGGAATCAACTTGCAAATCTCCACATTGTTTTTTATGTAGAAAAATTTGAAGAAAAGTTGCAACGATTTTTAAAATCAAATAACTGTAATATCGAAATGTTAAACGACTATCCAAAAATCAGAAAACTTTTTATTAAATATAATACAGCTCTACCAAGCAGTGCGTTTGTGGAGAAAATGTTTAGCGTTGGCGGCTCTGTATTAACACCACAAAGAGGGCGTTTGTAAGATGAAACCATGAAACAACAAATTTTATTAAAAATTAATAAAGAATTTCGATAAAATTTAATAATGATTATTTTGTAATAACCTATTAATGAATTGCTCACAATTTTTCTTACGCAAAATAATTTATTTATTTATATTATAAAAAAGTAACGGAAATTGTAAGGACTCGTTACTTTCTAATAACTGTAACGGTAACGAGTTACTGTTATAAAGTAACTTTCCCAACCCTGATGTAAAGTAATTTTAATCAGTAGAAATATGAATGCCTGTCCTATTAGCTAGGCCTGAATCCCCTCCATTTTCTAATTTTTTTCGAAGATATGCGTAAGGGAATAGTAAAGTAGATTATAAACACCCTTATAGAAAATTATTCTTAGCATTATTTCGAATAGCGACAGTATTGTATGTAATCGTATATGAACTCATATATCATATATTAATAGATATTTAAATTCATCTAGTCTATCAGAGAGTACATATACATACCCATTTATATGTAGTCTGTATCATGTGCATATATTTTTTAGCATAAACACTTAAATATTATGATTTTACATTATCAATCTTTCTTTTCTTTCTTTTCTTTCTTTTCTTTCTTTTCTTTCTTTTCTTTCTTTTCTTTCTTTTCTTTCTTTTCTTTCTTTTCTTTCTTTTCTTTCTTTTCTTTCTTTTCTTTCTTTTCTTTCTTTTCTTTCTTTTCTTTCTTTTCTTTCTTTTCTTTCTTTTCTTTCTTTTCTTTCTTTTCTTTCTTTTCTTTCTTTTCTTTCTTTTCTTTCTTTTCTTCCTTTTCTTTCTTTTTAGCTGGATAATTCTTTTAAAAAACCACAAGTTTTACACACAACATTTTTTACTCGCCATCGGTGAGTTAGCTATATCAAGAAAATAAGAAAGTCGCAAAATTTTCACCACATAAAAGTGTAATCTGAAGTATGCCACTTGTACTCCTCAGAGTGCTCTACATAGCCACCAAGTTTAGTTAAAATCGGAATTCGCTATTTGGGTAGCTTCCCTTGTTAACAGGAGCACTATTTTAAGAAAAATCAAAGTTGATATTTGAAGTAATGTAAATAAAAACAATTGCAACATCAGTCTTATTATATTGGGGCCAGGCTTCGTAGAATATGAACATTACATATAAATTTTTGTTACATGCTGTTTATGGTATATAACGTTCGTTGAAAGTATTTCTTAGTTTTATCGTTTGCGTGGCATATGAAAATGTAATTAAGATCGTAACAGTATAAAAAGACGGTTATTTGATTTGTGGTACTTATACAACTACTAGCATGACGTTTTGAGTGGAATATTATGATTTTTATGTATTTTTTGACACAACATATTTTCAGTACAAAAAAGGTTTTATTGAATATATAAATAAAACAAGAAAGTAGAAAGTTACTGTGCAGAACGTCATTTGTAAAAGAAACGATAATCTGCATTTGATATGCATTACAGCTTAAAAATAATTCGATTAAACCAATATACAATGTTTGTTCTGTGTGGATGATAATAAAAAACATTTTTTCATATTATCAACTAACTGTTGCCAGAATTAATTTGTACTTCATCCAGTAATAATAAAAATTCTTCCAAAGTGGTCTTCATATCAGCTTTAATGCGTCTGCTATTGAACAAGTACAGTTCGTTGATGTATTGATTAATAACGCTATGCCGCACATATTTACGTCGAGGCATCTATATACTCACAATACTATCAAAGTAATGTATATTGGGTTGATAATATTAAAGAGAAGTGGTTGGCTCAGTATTAAGGCGCAATATTTATATACCTTATCAGTTTGTCTCGTTTACACCTACTGTGTTATAAACAAAAACTTGTATACTGTCAATTGTAGAAAAGCTCAGTATGTCATTAATTATGTTCGTGCTGTTCCGGTGGTGAAATGAAAATAGAACGTCATGAATATTTTAGATTAGTGTTGTATGAACGTAAACGTGGTCCCCTCACGTGATATGTATATCACTTACAATCCTGAGTAAACAACATAGAAATGTTGTGTTATCATTCCCCGAGGAAATTAGGTTAATTTATGAATAGAAACCATATCATCAAAGAAAAATGGAATGAGCATGCTATGTTTTAAGCTAATCGAAAGTTATATGTACATCACTTATTAGAGCCGTGCCCAAAGTGAGGTGAACAAGCTCGAGGTTAAAAGCTGAATGGAACATCAAAAGAAAGCCCCGATTATGAATACACAGTTTTTACTTTTTATCCCTTGACCGTAATAATATGTAATATTATTGATGTGATATTTACATCGTTTAAATACAATTTTTTTGAATACTTTAGGGGAGGGTGCAATTTTTTATACTTATCTCAGGTACTAAAATGGCTCTGCACAGCTGTGATATTGCTTATGTATTAACATTTGCACGTGAGAGTGAAATATGTAATATTCAAAAATAGAAAAATGAAGTAGTTATTTACCAGTATTTTCAAGTGGTAAATAACAACATATATTTAGTATGAAAGATAAACAAAATGCCTTTGAAAATGTTTTACATCAGTCTTAACAATGAGACAAGATTGGCAATTCATTCGCTTATACAAATTTTCGTTACGTTAAAAAAAATACGATACAGTGGGATTTATACGTCACGTAAAATAGGTACATTTTTATAGTTATTTAGTAGGTGATTAGTTTCGAAATTTTATACAGTTCTTTAAACAAAATCTGCGTTTATATTTGGTAGTATCAGCGTTTTATAAAATATAACGTATTATTTAATAAGCAGATAGCATTACAAGCTTGAAGAAGTTTGTATGTCATTTTAACATCTTCATTAAAAAAATATAAAAATCTAATATTCTGTGTAAATGAAATTAATATTCATCTAAATAAATATATTAACAGGCATCATTTGCGCAACAAGTCAGCAAATTATTTGAGTATTTGTTATGTTCTTTGTATTTTAAGCAGTTTGTTATTTCGTTGTTCAGCAAAATGAAATTATAGGTTTGCATTCTTGCAACACTATCACGATAAATAAAAGGACTCAAAGAAGAACGTTTCAACAATTATACAAAAGTGGTGAATTAATACTCTCGTTATTACCTATTATTTTATTGTGTAGGAGCATCGAACCAACTAATATGTTGTTTTTACAAATGAGCACTTTGAAAATAATTTAACTTGAATATTAGTATTTGCGAACATTCGAAAGTAATTCGTCTTTCATTAAGCGCTGCGAGATATATTTTTCTGTATTACTGTTTACACCAAGATTATTATAACCTATTCGAATATTTCTTTAACGTTATTATTATTACGTTTATGGTCTTTTGTGTACTAAGTATGACGGTTGATTACTTTTCCGCATACAAGGGGAATTGGATTCTGATTCACAATGTGTGTATCTTACATACTACATTTAGGTTTACTTTTATGTGGAAGTCATTGCATTTAATATAGCAAGTCTGTATTGCGTCGCTGTAAGAAGGGAGTCGGAACACACGTAATATTCTATGTATAGGTATAATAAGTAACGTGCCCCTACGAAGGGTGTAATTGATCACCATCACAAACGAACAAATACAACACGACGGCTCGTTTCCACGAGTCACACCCAATGACTAAACAGTAATTGGAAGGGCTTGGCGGGGCCAATGTATGTTGGACATACGAAATGTGCCAGGCAGATAAAGAGCAAACATCGTCTAATACTGAGTATCATGTATCGTATAATGCTTAATAGAACCTATTTAAGGACGAAGGTCAATTAATTTTGTTATTGTGGGATATTATTTCCCAAAAGTTTACCCGTTCCTTTTATTTTGAAACTGTAAATGTATTACACAAAAGAAGTGTATGACTTTTATTATAGATAATAGTGTACTTTTGACTGGATATCACTAGACATAACGTAGTAATTTGAAGTTATTAGTAATAAAAAATAAATAATAGTATTCGGAGCTACAAAACCTAACTTTTAAGCCAAGGTTCATCGATCTTAAACGTATTTAAAAAATTAATAGAATTATAACAATAAGGTGAGATATGTTTGATCCTCTCTAGTAATCTAAGACTCGTTATAACGCCTTTCTTTCCATCCTCTACATATTGGGTAATATGATCCGAGAAACCTCGAAATTTCGTTGTCTTTGGATTTGTTTACACTCAGCGCCATTTGCTTGGCTAACACCTGGCGTTTTATATAGCACACCAACTTTTCGTAGCAACATCTCGCAAGGAATGAATTCGATATTATTTTGTAGCATATGTTCTCTTTCATGTTATTATATTCAAGCACATGTTACAACATACACATGTTACACGTTACAAACATGCACATGTTACATGCACAAGTAAATCCGTATCGTATGGAAATTGTTATTCGTTGGTAAATGTATATTCTATTTCTTCACTCTGTTTCCAAAGGTTCGTAATTAAACAGAGATAATTGTGATAATTTTATTTAAAGGCATTTTATTTCCATCGAAATATTACTTGATTATCGTTAAGAATCTTCTTTAACAAAAAAGTATTACTGAAATAAAATTTTAAGGAAATGTTTAAACTGTTCACACGATTGGTGGCATTTATGATATAGGGTGAATGACGTAACTCGGATTAGACCTTCTTTGGTTATATTTGGAAAAAGTGGTAAACCGAAAGATCAAACTGACAAATAAGGTGAAACTTTATGAACCTTTACTTCTTTCTCAGGTGTAGCGATTCACGCAATCAGTATTACAAAACAATATATGTAAACGTAACACTTGACAAGATACTTTAGTAATAAATATTTGTTTGTCAAATAATACTGTTAATAAAAATACGCCAAAGTACGGAAAAGATTCAGTTTTTCATTATCTCAGAGATAGTACTGTCCTTGTGGTATGCTTTTAGGTAATTAATAAATATTAAGTTTGTAATAATACTGAATCTAATTAACTAAAAAAAGTTTCCTCAAGCGTTTCTAAACAATATTCAATAGGTACGTGTGATTAATATTTCTGTTAGAAAGACGTGTTTCTGTAACAACCCTGTATGTGTATCTATGTATGTATGTATGCATCTGTGATCATGACACGTTCTTGCTGCCACTTGTGCGCTCGTGTTCGTATGTACCAACCACGCTCTATTACCAGAATAAAAGTATCCACTGAACATTAAAGCATCCGCGTTGTAAAGCAAAGTTCCTTATAAATATTCAATAATTTCTTTTAATGAGACATAAAGCGTTTATTGGAAAATTTAAATATTTTTGATAGCGTTCGTTTCCCACACATTATTCCTTAATATTTCTCTTAGCGTCTTCTTTTGTAGAGTCAATTGCACTTTGTACGGATATCGCAGTGTTTAAT
The DNA here is from genome assembly GCA_963989215.1 of Hedychridium roseum. NCBI lineage: Eukaryota > Metazoa > Arthropoda > Insecta > Hymenoptera > Chrysididae > Hedychridium > Hedychridium roseum. Next base: position 4,331,126 of record OZ022308.1, read on the forward strand.
AAAAAACTGAAAGCGGAACTTTTTAAACTATTTGTGCTTTTGGCGTTTAACCATATTCTTTTGACTGTGTTTAAAATGAAAATTTAATTCGCTGATTTATGTTAGGTAGTCTGTATTTCTATAAGCAGTTTGCCCCTGGTAAATGTCTGCAACAACATAATAATATACTTATGGGTTCTTTTCGTATAGTCCGAACATATAAACACATAAATGAACATATAAACGTGTACACACTGGACTTACGTAATAATTTACATATTTTATTATATTTTAAATAAATCACTCAATGTATAATTGACGTAACATGCTATAACATCCTGTACATTAAACAGGATGGGGCATTTCTTTTTGTGACACGTGACAGAAATTGATTGATAAAAATGTTGTATGGTACTAAATGTCTTACGCTGTAATAGTCAAATCAAATTATAAGTAAAAATCAAAAGTCATGAAATAAAGAAATGTCTTTAAATGGATGTTAAAATATCTAATTGTTAAATATCGCCTCATAATATTTCCAGTCGCCAGCTTATGTTGTAAAAGATAATTTTACTAAAAATCATCATCCTTAGCAATCATATGACGGAAAAGAGTACACGCATGTCTGCGGGTTTATGAACTTTACGAAATTGTTTATGACTCAATATATTTTTCCTTTTCTATGGTTTGATGATTAATGGAATTTTTACGAAATCTAATAGAATAATTATACTGTGAGGTTTTACAAATGACATGAAATGAAATGATTATACATATTCGGCGTGTGTGAAGGACATCGAAATACTTAAAAAGGCATTGTTGTGTTGGCAACTCTGGTATTACATTGTGCTGCTCCAGTGTGTCATAATTATGTGTTATTGATATAAATTAATTGTTCATATATATTCCTTAATTTATATTTTCAAAACAATAAAGAAGTTTGGCAACACCTCACAATCGAAATATGCTACACACGCAGTACATTTTCGAAATCTGAATTTAAATAATGGTTTATGTGACAACCATCTTCACATACGCGTTATGTATACCAATACTCGTTTCCTCTGTTTATTGATTATTACTTTAAAGCCAGCGTAAGAAGTAAATAACTCACCCAAAAGTCCACCAAATATCAAAACACATGACATTTAACCAGAAGAAACTCGCCAAGAACGAAAAGTGGATGATAAATGCTGAAACAGAAATAAAATATTATTAATTTGTGATAAGCATATTATCAATTATTTTGCGTGGGTAAAAGTAAAATATTCATGGAAAGGTGTACAAAGGTAGTCATAAGTAAATTTCGCGAAATGCATTATTCAAATATCGTGCTGTTGCATATCCTACAAAAGTTCATGTAGTTTAGATACGATTAAATTACCGGATGGCTACATATTTGTTGTAATATCGCACGTATGTATATATATCAAACTTTTTACAATAAACTGTTTGTCATAAATTAGATGATTAGATATATATGACTAAATATACAGAAGCCTTTTTTTAAAGCTGAGTTTCGTTGCGCACGGCAATGTAAATAATATTTTTAATTAATTATACACACGTTACAAAAATATTTACATGTATGTGTAAAAAGCTCGATAAAACTATCAACATAAGCTTTGCATATAGCAAATATAGATTTTAATGAAACTTCGTGGATATGTTGAGCATAGCGACCTTTATTAATTAGGCAGCTTATTTATTCAAAGAGACACTTTATATCGAAAAAGTCTTTTCGCTAAATGGTATGGTTCATGAGCTGTTTCCTAGTTGTATCGAACAAGTGAAAACTTCTATGAGACAGATCGCATTCTAAAAATGGATATGCGTGTGTACATTGTAAGGTATTATGTGTAAGAAATTACTACCGTACATAAAGTTACATATGTAAACATGGATACAATCTTCATGGCTTTACGTACAAACCGCACTTGCGTCTGCAACAATTTTTTCATTATCTATTTTAATTTAATAGGTCTTCGATTGGGAAACATTATTTGTGTGGAAAACTTTCTTCTATCTCTTAAGGTTTGCGAATTATACCGGGTAGGGCATCTAACTTGATCACCTCGAACAACTTCTATAAATGTTACGTTGTACAAAAAATTGTTCCCTACATGACTTCTTTATGAGTATTATGGCCAACTTTGTTTTTTTAAATGAAATGTCCTATTTTTTACAGCAATTTCACAGAGAATTAGATTCCAAATGGAAATGTATTAAACGTAGTTTGTTCTAATATTTGTGCTAATAAGTAATGAGATATTAATGAAAGTTTAATCTGCATAAGATCGTGTTGAAATGTAATGTCACCGAGTGATTCGTTAAGACGACGATGTTTACTGCCAATGTCTATTAATTCAACGTGACCTTCTGTGGATCAATCTTTTGACACATAAACTTGTTCTATATATATCTATGAAGATTAATTGAAACATAAATTACAGACTATAGTGATTACGTGTTGAATGGTGGTTGTAACAGTGTAAGGCGTGAAGAACACGATGAATAAGAGAATATCAATAAAAGGACATCTCAAGAGCAAACTGTTTTTAGTTTAAATTGGCAAATTTGTGGAAATACGAAACATGCACTCATTTCGCAATAAAGCTTGAGTTATTTGTCGTATCGATAAATGCTTTAGGCAAAAGTTATTCGGTTTTAAACAACGAATTATGTAGTGGTTCCAAACATGTTTTTCACTTTTTTTTAAGTAACTGTTGTGTCACACTTTTAACGGTACAATAAATGGTTTACATTTTGTTGTAAGAAGAACATTGTGGCCTTGAACTTTGATGTTATGATTTATTTCTGTCAACTGTTTATTAGTAAAAATAAAAAAATACCCGCGTTATACTTTTCGATGTTCTTGGATATCCTCTTGTAAGTGTTCAGCGGAATTCAGTCTAATGAATTATTAAAAAATTGAACAAAATTTGTATTATGTATTGACTTTTTACTGCTCCTTTCAGTTGGATGATATAGACCTATATATTACCAGACCTATATATTGTTGAGTGAAAGGGCAATAATATATTGAATGTTGACGCAAGCATGAAAAGAAGTGTAGGGGTAGACATTCGGAATGTTAATATTTTTATCGATGTAAGTTTGTATGGCATGATAATTTCAGAAATACTTCCAATAATGAAATATGTAAGAAAAAAGATTACTAACAGTTTCTTAAAAATATTTTACATATTTTAAATGTGTGAAATGGTGTTGCTTAAAATATCGCAATATTGCTCGGGAATTTCTGCATTGTGCAATGTGGCGTACTTGGAACCACTATGATTGAAATACCTTGTAAATCATGAGATATATCGAAATTTTGAAAAGATCAAATTTGCAGTTCTGGTCTACAGTTTATAATATTAAGGTCATCAAAACATGGAGATATTATAGTTATTTTCTTATCCTGAAAAGATGTTTTTTTAAACATATCACTTAAAGGAAAGATTTTTTTAGCGTTAATTATGGCCTTCGACAAGTCTTGCTCGGAGCTATCAGAGTGGCTCCTTGCAAAATTTCAACAATTATAATAGTTTAAAACAATTTATTGCGTTATAAACGGCTGTGGGTCAGCCGTTGTGAGGAGACACGTTAACGCGTAAACTATTTTAAAAGAATCTGTTAAGGTTGAGCAATATTGTGCAGAAATATGTTGCATAACCTTATCCGGAAAACCACAACAAATCTAACTGCAACTAAATTCGCCAACTGAGCACGATCAAGTGGTAGTCTTTGTTAATTTCGAATATCCCTTTTCGATGTGGATTCATATGAAATGTATATAATACCCAATATAACACACAACTGCAGGGATATCATCTCTTCGGGTGCTATTTGCACAATTATGAGGCCCACGTAACTCACGATGAGCACTCCCACGTGACATCGAAGGGTATTTCCATGCATGTTTCTTAATTCTGGTATTGCGGTATATACAAAAAATGTAATCATCAGGAATGGAATTGATATAATCATAACCACTGGGTAAACTAAAGGTATTTCTTCGTCATTAACTTCGCTTTCATTAACAGTCGTGTTCATATCTGGATCTTCGAAACATGTCATCACGTCGTATTTATTACTTTTTGCAGCAGCCAAACAGTACTTTCTGTTATGCATTATTTCGTGTAACTCATGTAAATATATCGATCCATTATTAAGAACCATATATCCATCATTTATATCTTCCGCGGGATCAAGCATATATCTATCTCCACCCATGCAAGGATCCCACACAAAAAATTGGAAGTTATGTTCATCAATGGTTTTATTGGTTAACGTAAAATCATTTGAGTCATAAATTGGTGGAAAGATGAAAGTCTCATCACTATTAATGCATTTATTTCGAGTGAACCGTGTGTTTCGCGGACAACATAATGGTATGCAGATATGTATTCTACAATACTGCGGTATCACGTGTGGTCTCTCTGAGACGTTTTCAGAGCTGTTCATGTAAATAAATGAAACGTTATTGCTATTCAATTTCATCTGTTTTAAATGCATTTCGGTAGTTGAGCGATGAAAGCTGTCTTTCCGTAATCCTTGTCCTGTTCGTAATTCACTTTCACTTGTCACCTTCAATACACCATTTACAATATGGTCACGTGTAAATTCCTCGTTTCGTGATTTCATTGTAAAAGCCATTTGACTCCCTACTATTTTTACTTTAAAATGGTACGGTTGGAATAATTTAGTAGACTCAGTTTTATTGGACATTTGGGAAAATGATAGCGATAATCTTGCATTTAGCACTAAAATCAGCAGATATATCATGGCCAACATTGGAAAATTTAGCATGTCCATTATGACCATTCTGAACAAAGCATAAGCGGTAACTGAGTAATGATCTTCACGTTATCAGGAGTACTGACCGCAACAGTAATCATGCTACGGAAATGAAAGTAAGCTGTCTCGACTTTGTGGATATTCATAAAAATGTCTATATTCTTACTTTAAATAATTTATTAGGCCTATTAAACCTATAGCACGCATTATACAGGCTATTTTAAAATTGATGATCCAAACCTTACTATAAAGTAAAAATCGTATTAATAAACACACGTATAAAAATGAACAATTTTTTAATCACAAGGGGAAAATATTTTATTTCATAATAGGCGATGTTCGATGTATCTTCCTTCCACTTTCATGCATATCTTCACAAGTCTCTTTATTGAAGTTTACACACGTGCAAAAATTGCAGCTTTTTTCTTATTTCTCTGTAACGGTTCAGGATTTCACTGTTTCAAGTGATTGAAGGTATCGGTTGAAATAGAGTGTACCGTACGTTTCAAAGTCTCCTTACAAACAATAATTGAATGGATTTACGTCTGGTAACTGAGAAGGCCATGACACGGATTTATACTTTCCTCAATAAGAAAACGTGTTAAGACATGCATTGCAGTGAGCAGAAGACAAGTCCAATATCTCTTATGATAAAATAAAGTGAAGAGAATGTTTGAAATGAGCGAATGAAGGTTAATTACGACAGGTGAGACGAGACAAAGAGTATTTGTAGCGAAAGCTAATGATAGATGCGTATGTGAGCGAGTGAATGAGGGAGAAAGAAAGAGAGCATATGTTAGAAGTGGGAACGTTTGCGGAGAATCGGAGAGAACGATTGTGGCATTGATTGCGAGCGGTTATAGAAATAAATACTTCTGAGATTCCAAGACCTTTTCGTTATCTTATCCTCACGGATTGGCACAGAAGTATTTTTTCCTTATAGTTCAAAAACTGTTAATTTTTATGCCTATCTTCGTTTTGCTGCTTCTAATGGGAACTGAACATATCTATAGTATGGACCATCAATGTTCGAGCAGCTTGTATATTTTTTTTTTGTATGCACAGTGTATACGTTCCTTTGTACTCCTATACGTGTAACCGAGTTACTTTTACGGTATTATGCTATTGTATTATTCATTGTACATGAAACGAAAGAATAAAGTTTATTATTTCCAAAGAATTGATTAACTTGTATTATTTGTAAGGATGTACAAAATGAAAGTAAAAGAAAGTGACGAAAGAAAAAAGTCCTACAGAGATATGCCGAAAAATGCTTTATATTAAAAACTTTTCTGAAGTGCGTTTATTTACTTCATTTCCCTCACAGCTGGTTTTGACGTGGGAAACGAGCAACTAGCATACTTCTTTTTAAGTAGTCATAAAAATATACCATCGCGTGTAATTTTTACAGTCAGAGTGGAGATCAGCGACGATCAGTGAAGAAAATAGACAAGAAGTGACAATTGTTGAACATTTTAATTAATAAATATAGTATGATTATCGCTTTTCGATCGCCATTCGAGTTTGTAAGAAGTGGAAATGGTCACAGCAAGGGTGGGCCTGCCGATCGGCCCGATGTATTTTCCCCCTTCTCTGAATCCAGCCTTTAACGCCCTTCCTTGTCGATTAAACGTCTTTGTTTACATTTGGACTATTTCTATCATTTTGAGAGCAGTGGAGGGCCGTGTCTCGCTGCACAACCCCAAGATTCTCTTATAAGTGGCTGTATTAAATTAGGTGGCAACTGAGAGTTACGACTCGAGTAAAAAGGGTTAATATCAGTTGAATGGTAATATCAAATGAATGGTAGAAATGTATTCCTTCTCTGTGAATACCGACTTCAGTTCATCAAGTGAATGTTTATAAGATACTTTCAAACGCTCCTAGCGTGTTGTGGAGTTGTTACAAATAGATCTTAAATATTTTTCTAAAGTTTAACCTTAATATCTATTATATGTTCATCAATTACAATTTTATATATGTTTTCATAAATACAAACCGCCCACATGGACGGATTTTTTTGCATTGTTTTCAATGAGAGTAAGCATGCATGTAAGACAGGTACACAGAAATGCACACCCATTATGTGCGGTGGGGTGGTCAAAAAACCACTCGTGCGCGCGGCATCAAATTGCTCAAAAACTGCGCGATTTTAAATAAATTTTAACACTTACACTCAGTGACCGGGAAAGCTATACAATCATTATTTAACAGTCATTTATTTCAATATCAATAACTTACTTATGACATCACACACTTGCAAGTTTGAGATAAAAACTGTCCATTGTAGATAAACGTGGATAACTACACCATCGCACTGACCCATCAAGCAAGGAAGTCACTCAGAAGACGCAATTTATTAATACGAGTTGCACGTTCGATTTCGAGATTTATCCGATAATTAAAATATGATTTAGAACGACTGTAGATATAAAATCACTATAGCAAGTTGCAGGAACAATTCATATATTAGTTGGGTGAGGGAGATTGAGCTAAAGATTCTGAATCTAATGTATTTTACAACATTATAAAAAATGCTGCATGTGCAAGTTTATATTTTTGATCTCGTATTTTATATTTGATTTTGAATAAATGACAATCCCACCGCACGTACTGCACTAAGGTGCGCGTCTAAAAAGGTTCATTTTCATAAAGTTTCATCTTTTGAATCTATCACGATATCTTTTGTCCCTATGTACGTAAGGACGTCCTTTATTGCTAACAACAGCTAACAAGTAGAGAACGCCGACTTGGTGATGTCGATTTTATTTAAATTGTAGGATTCGGAACAAAGCATCAACTTCTGGCTTCTGAGCAGATGTCTTCTCAACTAGGATACTCCGGCGGAACAAATATTCTTACTTCCGAACTCCTCATACATACAATGTAAATACTCACGACAGACGTGTTCTCTAACATAACTTGCGATCCGTTTAGCGCTGATTCGTACAAAGTATCCCGTGGGTGTAGTGCTCGCCAAATGTTGAAAACGTATTTTCAATGTCGTTTGACTATTCGCAAACAAAGCTGGGTCGTCGGAAACCTTACAACTTACAACAAACTTGCCATATGTGTTAACATTTCACGTGTTAACATTTTACGTAACCCCTCAGCCCTGCATGCCACAGGCCTAGTTTCCCGTACTGCAAATTACTATCGAAATCCGTGCGGACCCGTACCCACAGATGGGTAACCAACGTAAATCTAAGACCCATGCACCTGTACGCCCACGTAGCATAGGTTTTTTCCTTTGTGTGGTGTGGTGGAATGTATATAAATTTACAATTTCCTTGGTTTTCCATCTTGCGTTTGAGCCTATTGCCATAGGGTAGGCCCCTTTGTGCCCTCGGTGTTAGGACAGCAGAATACAAAATTCAAGACAAATTACGAGTATGAATGAAAGAAGAAAATGGAACCGTAATTCATAAGCCAACTTATTATTATAAATACACCACTGTCCGACAACTGGTGAGATTAGGTATATAGTATTATGTACATTAAACTGACGTCCTTTACATGACTTTCGTGTTACTCCTTCCTATTCCCCTACATCCTTTTCCATCTTTAACCAGAGGATAGGTGTGCTTCGGCATTGAAATATGGCAACAACTCACAACAAAAATATGTACTGATTACTTTCCTTCATTCTGTTCAGCTTGAAAATAACAGCTTGATTACGAGAAATTTTTGTTTCTTTATTCTTTTACCTCAACTTTCTACTTATTCAATTTTTTAATGAATGGATGTCAAAGTTATTGTAAATTCTTGTTTTCAAAATTGTAACGAACCATTATTGTATGTACACTATTGTGTTCATAGGTTTAAAGTTGGTATTCGTGTATCTATACAGGATGAGGCACTAAATTTTATTGCCTTAATTATTTATGTTATTTTTTGAGATATCAAAAAACGTTATGTGTTATACGGTATCGTCGGAACCATAACATGTCGATAATAATTTTTTTGTGGGTGGAGGGTTTACGGAGATTTTACGATTATCTTCATTTTTTTTAATGATAGGCCATAGTTTTTGTCCCTTGTGGAATAGAGAATGTTCAACTGATTTCAACGACCTGTAATATGAGCTTATTCGATGTTAAATAAAGATGTAAAACAATTATTGTATCGACATAAGAAGTGCTCGAAGTAGGGTCTGTTTGCATCTACACTTCAGCCGTTGAACTGCAGAAGCCCGTACACTTCTTATCATTTCTGAATGAATTTACCACATGCTGCACCGAGCTTGTATAACAGGTCGTTCAAATCAGCTATACATCTTCTACTCTACTAGGGACAAAAACTATAGTGCACCACATAAAAAAGAGGTGAAATGGCAAAAAATAGAGGTGAGGTAGGCAATACATTCATTTTGTGATAGTTATTAAAATGAAATGACAAATGTAAAAAATATTATAAGGGATGTCAAAAGTATTGTGAGTTGGAAAATGAGTTCTTACTGGTGTGTTTTTGTCATTAAAGTGTGACTCTAAAATCTGTTTATTCATAATGTTTCCAATTTTTACGTCCAGTGTGTAAATTGCTACACACTGCGACTATTTCGTCGCATTTTGTTACGGAAAAACTTTTCGTCGTTTTAAGTAAAATAAAAGTATGTATAACTTTAATATTACCTATATTACATAAAGTGACGCTTAGGCATACTTAAATATTTTTTATGTTTCATTCTGTTTGCTCTAGCACTTTGTATTATGCATATTGTGTTTTTAGTGTACAATGTATGTACAATGTATTTACAATGTACAATGTATTTTTAAATTGAACCTGTTTTACGCGCTTTCAAGTCCAGAATTACGTTAAATGTCGATAAATATTTGATAAATATATAATATATTTTTTGTCTTTATTGTAAAATTAGAAGTTTCTTTATATTATGTTTAAAAACACTATTTGATTTTTTAATTCTTTTCCAAAGAATTCGAGGTAGATGAGGCTCATATTAACTCGGACTATTGAGACTTTACTGTATTTTCGAAACATTTTTTTATTTTTTGATGTTGGTATTTTAAAGCAGTGGAAAATCGGAGGTTACAAAATATCCCTGGATACAGCCCCTTCTCTTACTTCGGGTTCACACAGTGGATACGCGTGAATTTGTATCGATGAAATATGAATCTTTGATTGCGTTGAACCGTTACGCAGACCATTCTCTGCCTGCGATATTTAATAATTTACATATGCAAAAGTTTATACAGAGATGAGATAAAAATGATGGGTAACAACTTTGTATCTGAATAGAAAGCTAACAAAACATTTATTTTCAGAAAATCTAAATTTATTTTACTCCTACTACTTTTACTTTATTTTACTTTATTTATTTTACTCCTATTCTTTGGACTCTACTAATAGTTGTATTTCCTGCAAAGAACTTCGCAATAGATATTTACTTAAAATGTCTTATAGCAGCAAAGACTATTTTTCGTTTAAGTTAGGTACGTAAATTTCAGAACACTGTTTATTGCGTGTCAGTTTATACGAAGATACTGTGTTATGTATATTCCGTACCGAAGCTGATGCACATTGCGTCAGACATTTTCTGCTGGGATATCATCTGCAATACTACCAGAAGAGTATATGCTGTTGCCAACGATCCGACGTAGGCACGCAAAGTGAGGCCATGAAGATTCTTTAGTTCTGGTATCAACCAATAAACCAGAAATGTGACTGCCAGAAACGGAACGGACGTCATTAGTCCTATCGAATATGTGACTTCCTCCTCTTCGACACCCTCCACGAAATCGTCGCATACGAGTGCAAGGTATGAACTGGTTAGTTTGTATGACACCGCCAAACAGAATTGCTGGTAATTTAAAATTTGATCTTCTTTAGAATAGGGCTTATAAATAGAACCGTTGCGCAACAAAACAAATTCTTCGTCGTATTCTCCAAGTAATGGCCATTTGTCACGGCCGTTGCATGGATCCCAAACGAGATATTGAAATTTATCTTCCGTGGTAGATATATTTTCAGGAACTAAATCCATGTTGTACACTTCTGGGAGCGCTGCGGAAATGTTTGTGCCTTCTGTGCAATTTTTATCCACTAACAAGTATCCGATAGGACAACAAAGTGAGAGTAGAGGTTTTTGCGATTGGTGCAGTTTTAGTGCCATTGGGACGTGTGCCATTGAAGTGTATTTTTCTTGTGCCACTATTTCACTGGCATTTTTACGGGTTGATCTAGAAGAAAATCTATGTGAATGTTCATCGAAAGTCGTTTTTGTAGACTCCAGGGCATTGACGTCAGCATAGGTGGTCGGTGACGGCAAAGTCATTTCCATTCTTCCAATAACTGAGGATAATTCTGCATTTCCTCTAGATATATTTCTATTGAATGTTGATTCGATTTGTTCTCCCTTTCGTTCACTTTTTCTATTGCTCTCAATATCAGTTAAATCATTTTCAGGCCTTTTAATAGCGATATATATTGGCTTACGTTCTGTGCTTTCCTTGGTTCCTTCCACTTCGTCACTGTTAGTTGTGCTGATTTTGCAATTCGAAATGTTTCGTGAGTTCTCGCTTTGTACATTCGGGTATTTAACCTTAGCAAGGACCTTTTTAAACAAAAGGTTGTCTTGTGATGAGTTAAATGTTATATTGTATATCGTGTCCGTATTATTATGAACGTCACCACCTTTATGAATATCACTGAGATTACAGCCAAATGTATTAGCTTCTTGCATCACTATTGGTTTAAACATCAATTTGTTTTTTAAACTTTCAATTTGTCGTAATTCTTCATGTCGGCCTAGGTGACTGATATTCCAGGTAGTCGCGGATGCGTAAAATAGCAGCGACACGTGCAATAATGACAGAAGTGCCATTCCTAAATCGCTTTGTACTGTACTATGTTCCGTTGCGTACTAATTAATTTCTCACCACAGTCCGGAGAAAAACCATTATCACCACCCTCTACTTTTATCAGTCTTTATTGCGGATGCGTGAGCACCGATCTCTCACAAGGTAAAGCGAGTTAAACTATGACTCATTAAAGTCACGCATGTTGGTGCTTAATTGCAGGTCCACTAACATATGAAAATTAGCTGTTGCTACATTTATTTCACACGTAATTAAAAACTAACCCGAAAATCACACTTCAATAAGGATACAGGCCATATTTTTATTATAAGAATACTTTATCATTAAGAACTTTTTTGTTACACAATTAATAATGCGTATTTTGCGAGTATTTTTGTTCTTTTCAAAATAATATTAGGAAAGAGGACGGAACAGTTTCTCACATGGAGCCGCACAGTTGACTATGTCTTAAAATTAGAGTATACCTCTTTTATAAACTCCGCGTAGTGTTACGCGTGCTACGATTAAAACCGGAAGAGTATCAGCACTACTTCCTATCTAAAACGTCTACAATCTAGTATTCTACACTTACCCAGTTTTTAAATATAGAAGTGAACAGTTACGACATCATTCGCAAATAAAAACAGATAAAATCAAACGATTCGTACTTGTATGTACACTTAAAGTATAGAATGAACAACGATATTGAGGAACACATTATAAGGAGCAGTTTTAAATTACTTTGAGAAATTATCTTATTTTCACATAAAAAACAAGTTGTATTATAAAATATCATGAATATTAATATATATAATCGGTAAGTTAATTATTGTACTCTACAATTCAATATAATCAGATTCTTACTACATTTGACTTAAATTACTAGGGCTTTACACAATTATTTATAAGCAATTATTATAAGCATATGCGGAAATAATAAGTGTCGTAAGGTGAAGGTCATGTAAGGTGTATTTTTATATTACAAAATGCTCATTGCACATTTACCTATTTTGAAAGTAAAATATTAAGTTGAGAATAAAGTTCTGTTTCTGCTGTTACTTAAAGAAGATTTGTTGTGCTATTGGTGCGGTTGTATAGTACTCACATAAGTGCAAGCTGAGAATGTAATTTTATAAATAGAATATATTATATTTTTATTATAAATATAAATATGACAAACAGTTTGCTAACATAACGGTCAACAAGTTATACATGTAAAAAATCGTTATTTGTTGCAAATACAATACATAGGTCACCCAATCGGTTTCTACTCAATATTTAGTTATTCGCACATTAGCGTTTATGATGAATTAATTATTTTTTAATATGCATACCTGTAAAGGCTAATTCCTACATCTGTCCGTTAATAGTGATAATACCTTATGAAATACGAAGTACCTCTTACAAGCGACATTCAATTAGTTCACAATTGAGTTTTCAAATGATAAAACTTTCAAATGATCAAAGAATAAAGCTTATAATAAATTTTAACAAAAATAACTAGAATTATTAAGAAAGTTAGTTGTTATTAAGAATGGTTAGAAATGTACAGTGTGGCGTAGTTAGTATGTTACGTCATAAATGAATACCACTTACGTCTATCACTTACGTTATAAATGAATACCAAAGAAGCACACTTATAGTTGAATAAAAATAGTTGAATAAAAATGGAAAAAACCATTTTCTAGCAAAGATTACGTGTATGCACACTTAAAAAATTAACTTTCCTTTAGTTATTGGTACTTAACTATAGAAAATTACATTGATAAATTCGTATCTGTTCCAAGAAAAACGAGGAAGTGGTGATAAATCGCAAGAGGGGCAGTGATGGCCTCGATAAGTAAGATAATAAGAGTTCTCTTAACCCTTTAATTGACTACTAAATATAATAGGCGAGGGGAGCTGAGCTTAATCCGTGTTCGGCTATTTATATAGTTTTCTTTCTCTTATACTTGACCGTGGAAAATTTTTATAGTGGTTACTGGGGCCTAGCAGAATTAATAACTAATATGGTAAATACCTATGGGCTGGTCTGGTGTGACGGATTATATGTATAGATTATATGTCAGTTAAAATGTTATGTTACGTCCCAGGGACGCAACACCTCTGTAATTACCATTATTATTATTATTAATTTTATTATTATAACTAATGAATTATTTTTATTATTGTAGTAGTGGTAGTATAGTATTATCTACCACTTCGCAATTCTTTTGGTAGCAGTGAATCTGAACAATTCTGAAGGCCAACAAAAGAAACAAGAAGAAAACGCAAACCAAGAAGAAATAAAAATAAAAGAAAAAATACGCAACATCATCTTGTGGCCTTTGAACATAGGTACTTCGGAAACTAAAGTGTGAGGGTTGCAGCAGATCCATTCTAGAGAAGATAAGTGACAAAAGAATCGACCTGACGCGAAACAAATACCTATAACTGTAACTAATGCAGCAAATTGCGAATGCTTATTGTAAATCGTAAAATACCACGCTACAAACCGATCGTTATTTTTCTAAATATCACATATTGAGACTCAATACAATACAATACATATAGTAAGCATGAATTAAGCACACCTATGCCCGCTTCATGTTAGGAATACGTTGCATAATTTTCTAATAAAATCGCATAAAATCGAAGTAATAAAATCGAAAAAATCGAATCGAACTGGAATAAACCTGAAACCGCATAAAAAACTTGATAAAAATCGAAGAAAATAAGAATACCTAATTTTAATTAAAAGCCTTATTCGCTTCAGTTCATTAAAAAGTAACGATTTTTGTTACATTTTTCCATCAGTATTATCATCGTTATTCGGCAATATTCGACAACGTTTGCCAACTGGTGCCAAATCATTTTCTTCATAATAAGAGATAGCCAGCGGATTAGATCTGTATCGTAAAGGCAATGGTTTTTTACAAAAAAATTAGCTTCACTCTCGTTGTGTGCTGATTGTTTTCTTCCGTCAACATAATTAGTGATTAAACTTTGTGACGACGATTTTACTCATTTTTTATACAGCTTGCGATATCTAGACATATAGTTCTTCAGCTCACGTTGGAATTTAAAGGCAGTTCCAAATTTATGTTAGTAAGAAGAACGTGATTTTCCATTTATTGCAAAGTTCAAGACTTTCTCAAATTATATTTCCAGTGAGGGATCATTTCTTCCGCTACATTACCATTTTCTAAAGATATACCAATAATATTATCGTCACTTAAGGTATCATCTACAAGCAATTCGACATCATTCTGGCTAAATGTATCAAAATCTTCTTCATCAATTTCATGTGCCAAAATAAGGATTTCAGCTGATAATATAGATGTTTGAATGGTTGCATTATTTGAAACCCCGAATTTGCATGAAATATGCACCGTATAACTTCAAAACCCCATGAAAAAGATAGGCAGGGAAAGAGACCCGCCTGTACTCGAAATAACGCGCAAAGATAAAGGAATACACAAAAATAGCCATAGAACTTTACTAAGGGTCCAAACTAGAAAACAGAATCCACAGATCAGAACCCAAACAGTCCTTAAAGATAATCGTTTCTATGAAACTAAACACTTCATTTCAAAGGCAGGCGGAACAGACTGCACAGCTGTAGACAATACGAAACGTAGGCCACTTTTACGAAAAGAATTTTACATGTTCAAAATATGCAAAAAAATACCTAAAAAATGTGGTGAAAAACATGTAAATACACGTTTACACGAAAGATGCGTGCTTACTAAGAGTACACTGTAAGCGTACAGGTAAACCTCCTACAACACGGTAGATACGCTCCTCGAAAATACCGCGTTGTGAGAAATTGCGTTATAAAAGACAAATATTTTTTATATATATTTTATACAAAAATTAGGATTCGTGTCTAAGGGAAAAAAGTTTTCATTTTCATCATTTTTTTATTATATAACTATATGTACCTAAAAATATTTCATAACAAATTTAAGTAAAATTCAACATCATATAAAAACTAAAAAGATTATAATTTCAAGTTTAATGACCAAAATTAAAATTAATAATCAAAAAGAAGCATTTTTCCAACCGCGCTGTAGCGACACGGGGTTGTAGGAGGTTTACCAGTATTTCACAATTAAAATAAGCGCGCAAGTACAATGTGCGGAGTGTGAATACGAGGGTTGCCTTTTAAGTTTTTACAAAAAGTGAAACAGAAACGAATAAGTTGGAAACAAAGTGTTTTGTTGCTTTTCGAAATATTCGCCATTAAGGTCTATACATTTTTGCATATGCTCGAACCAATTCTGGAAACATTTTTTCCATTCTGAAGCTGATATCGTAGAAACATGGTTTGAAAGTCTTCAACAGCTTCTTGAGGTGATGAAAATCGCTGTCCGTGCATCTTTTGTTTGGCAGTGGGGAACAAGAAAAAGTCATTAGGCGATAAATCGGGTGAATACGGGCAATGAGACATTAATTCGAATTTTTTCAACATTTCCCGCCACCAATCAACACGACCCTTTTTTTGCGCTTCGGTCAAATTATGCGGAATCCATCTGGAACATATCTTTCTCACACCTAAATGTTCATGCAAAATCGATTGTATTGCCGTCTGCGATATCCTAAGAGACGCCTCTATCTGTCTGTAAGTCACATGCCGAACTTCTTTAATCATGTTGCGCACAGCATCGATGTTTCTCGGAATGACAACCAATTTTAGCCGACATTCTCGACATTCATCACTGATGGACGCACGACCATGACGAAATTCTGTAAACCAATTGTAAACAGTCTTCTCTGATGGTGCTTCATTACCAAAAGTTGCACGAAGCGATTCTATGCATTGTTGTTGAGTAAGGCCTTTTTTAAAATCATAAAAAATCATCCAACGTAAACCTTCACGGGTGATTTCCATTTTTCCACAAACTTGCTTCTTTTAAACGTTCACTATTAACAACTTACTCAGTCAATTTCTAAATTGCCACTTGCTTCGCAATAACAAAAGTCAATGTTCACAAATACAGTGGTGCCACAACTCATTAATGCCACCTATTGTTCGATTGTAAAAACTTAAAAGGCAACCCTCGTATAACCGAGGTAAGAGAAGTGGTACACATAATTTCAAAGAGTCGATACAGAAAATTTAAAAACAGAAAGTAAATGAGTGTATAAAGAACCTGGCGTAAAAGAAGTTGGAGTGGCGGACTACAAGAGGGGACTCCTGGGGAGAATGGGTTTTTACATTTTTGATAGTGGTGAAGGGGGACTGCTCACGCAGAACAATCGATTGTTTGTAGCTTAAAATTAATAGTTGTTATTCTCGAAGAGGTGCATGCGACCGGAGACACGTTCGTTAAATGCATGTATCATTTATACAAATACTATGACGAGCGCCAATAGCGGAGTAAACCCTGGATGGCGAAAAGGTCATCGGGCACCGCGACAGGACCCTAAACGCTAAATAACGTGATGCGTCCTTGTTTCACTATCGTAAGAATCGGCCGTAAAAATGTTAAGTCAGAGCATTTTCAGTCGTGAGTCCGGAGACTTTCCAGAAATTGTCTTTACAATTACGGGTTATTCACCTTACCTATACGTGGCAATTGTATGATAATCCAACACTTAGAAAATTGTAATAGGCGTTTAAAAAAACCCGGGATCGAAGGCTGCAAATGTACGTCAAATGACAGAAAACGGCTGACCCAAAATGCATATTGTTTAGGGAGAAATATGGGACCCGGCTGAATGCAATAGAATGCATCGTAGAGGGGCCGTCTAATAGGAGAAATTTATAGGAGAAATTTATAGGAGAAATTTATAGGAGAAATTTATAGGAGAAATTTATAGGAGAAATTTATAGGAGAAATTTATAGGAGAAATTTATAGGAGAAATTTATAGGAGAAATTTATAGGAGAAATTTAAAAAATTAATAAATTAAAAAGATTAAAAGGGCTCCTCGCAGGACCTTGATTTTCCATTCGTAGTACAGTTTCCGTGACAACGTAACCCTGTCGGCCTGTTCCCACACTTTTTCCGTGGTCTTCGCAAAACTTGAGAAACGTAAGACCCATTAAAATACCCAATTCTCTTGCTACCTCAATATTAACTCTAATATTTATGGTGGAACATTACTAAACTGGGAGTGCAGCGAAGCAGTTAGGCGCCTAAAAACGCCTTCCATTTTATTAAAAACTGTGTCTCACGAACCTATTCTTGCTCCACAATCCTTTATAGAAATCACTCATCCTCGCCAGGACTTCGTACGAGAATTTAGGAGGCACGTTACGAGACACGTTATTACCCAAAACCTAACTCATCTTAATACTCGTAATTCGTACAGAACGTAACAATACGTAAAACTCTTGGGTTACAAGTTTAATAGACAATAAAACTAACAAGGAAAGTACCCGAGATGTACCTCACCGATTTTTTTCCTTTTGAGATAAGTTGTAGTACATCAAAACTATTAGACACGTATTTTTTTTGTATGTGCCCATAAGCCAGTTTAAGGGGTGAAAACTGCCCCTAAAGAGCACCGCCAAAAACCATTCTCTGAATACGAAAGTTCAAACAACCACTGTGTAAGGTGAGTTCGTAACTAACTATGTACGAGGGGTAGTTAACCCCCCTTAAAAGGGTAAAAATCACCGTGTTATTGGTTGTACTATTGAATTAGTGATAAACAGTTTTATAGAGAACCAAATTTCTCGAAGAATTAGCTAAACATTTTCTTTTCCGTGAATAAATATGATAATGTAAGTTAAGGGTAATTTACCCCCTAAAAGGTGGTTGTTTTGAAAAACGCCGAAAGTGGTCAACTGCTGTTTCTTATTTTCTTTAGAACTGTACCATTTTTATTGTAATTGGTGTAAATCTCTAAGTTTTACACAAAAAAATGTTCCCAAATATCACGTTTTTCCTCAAATAAAAGTAAGGGTTGCAACCCCCATTTGTCAAAATATTACAGTATTGTCTACTAATGTGTAATAATCTCCCAGTGGTTTTTTAAAAAAATTGTACCTAGTTGTGAAGAAAACAGCAAAAAATGATTTTTAGCGGTGTCTTGGGATTGTAATTACTTTATCTTCTGCCACATTTGTTTTATTTCACTGGCAACTAGAATGTATTTCTCAACTTTCTTCAGATATTTGTTTTCGATGTTGTACGTATTGAGTATCGATGTATCTATTAGGTACATACGTGGTTTTCTTATTTTCACGTATTTAGAAGAGTAATATTTGGACTATTACGCTCTATCGTGGCTGTTTAGTATTTGTTGGTTCGAATAAAGTTTTATTTGGGGGCTGCCTATAACGGTCCGTGATTTTCATTGATATCAAGATTTCGCGGTGTCTAAAAGTTAATATTTCTAACAAATTTATAACATACTTCCAGACATATTTCCAAACATATTTGTTTACATATGTGGTCCTGTCTGTATGTGCAGTCTGCAGGTACGAGGATATGACAATCCCTAGTTATCTATTGTGTCGTGTTGTGATGTATGCCCCTCACAGTTTTAAGATACAATTCTTAGTACAAGGGATTAAAACTCTCAACGAGGCAATAGTGCCTGCCTGTGGCACTTGTTGTGGTAACCAGCATTTCGAGAGAGGATTCTGGTCTATTGTAAACAAAAAACACAAAGAGCCATGCGGACGTAGCAGCCCCGCCACGGGTAATAAAAAGGTAGGGTCCAGAAAACCCTTAGAGCAGTTCCAATCTAGAAACCGTAGACGCACCATCGATGTATTGGGTCTCGGGAATATCAATAGTTTGCCAGTACTGTTTTGTAATCTTAGCATTTTTCTATCAATAATAAATACTTGTAGAGTCAAAAATCAGTAAAGTGTACAATGAATTCGAGGATTCAACCTGCCCTACCTCTCATTGTCAGCGATCGACGACATAACAGTGTGTTCTTTGGCATTTTCTGTACTTTTAATCGATTTGGTAATAGGGTCCTTTATCGACGTATTTGTTATAGTTTTTTGATTTCATAGTCCTGTCTTGTATTCCTATCATGAATCCCTTTGTTTCGGCAAACAATGTTCGTTGTACTATTCATTGGTTTCCGGCGAATCTGTGTACTTGGCTCGGATTTACCTGCTTCGGGGAAACTCAGTGTAATATTTAATTCCTTTATTTCTGCAATTTAACTTCGTTCGTTGCAGATTCAATGTGAATGTCGACAGCTTTTAGTTTTAGCGATGTTAATTTATTGTATACTATAAATATTGCTCAATGTAGTGGACCATTAGTTTTAGAGTAAAAATATTGTTGTAAACTGAGGAGTTGTATTTTTTGTAGGTTATACCTATATGTAGGTATTATTATTATGATTATTATTGTTACTACTACTACTACTACATATCGCTGTTATTGTTACTACTGTTATTAATAACATACGGACACATATTGCGGCTTTCTAAATGCGCAAGGCTTTTTCCTTCCACATCCAATTAACACTATAACTACCTCCCATTTTAGTTTTAATGTACTAGACTAGAATAAACTAGAGTTACTTCAGTTATGTTAGATACTCGCTGGGGTATTAGTATTAATCTTAACCCAAAACAAATCCTAATGCATAGAAAACCGTTCTCAGAGTATCAATAAATATTAGATAAACGAGACTTTCATGAAATCAACTCATCAACTAAAAAGCACGGTTCGACCCGTAATAATTAACTTTCAAACGATCAAGAATCAAACATTTCTCAAATTATTTTTAAATCTTTTCTTTGGTAGTATTTGCTTTTTGGTGGAATTATTTTTATGATTTTTAAATTATTTGTAGAGTCAATTGCGTTTCGACTCAACTATCTTCCTTATAGCATATGCATAAAGTATTGTTCATTCACAGTAAATATCAATAACAAATTCTACACATTTAAAGTCGTTTGTTCAGTGCGAAGAATATAAAAATAATTTAACACTTTATATGCAAATTTTCAATTGCAAATTAAATCTTGTGCTGTTCATAATAAATTAATTGCCAACTGACACTGAATCCAGCTTACCCTTATCATTTTATCGTATTTAATATCAATGTGAGTGCAAGATAGCTTATAATGAATCACTTTACAAATATGGAGAGGGTCGATATCGCCACTGCGTTTGATTGATACAAAAAGAGTATGTGTAAATACCTCATTTTTTCAGAGAACAAGAACCGAGTACAAATTATTTCTCGAAAAAAACTTTTTATGGCACGAAATATTAGATATTAAAGAACATTCTCTACTCGGTTACACGACATTATTTTGAAGATAATCCTACCACTTCATATCTTTGCACTGTTCTGTAAATGTTTTTGGAAATTCTCGGCCCACTGTAATTCTATTGACTCTTACATTTCATGTCATTCATATCATATCACATCATGTCATAAAACATATCATAAATCATATCATATCATATCATATCATAAAACAATCCATTTGATTTAATGTCCAATGTTTAGCTCCTAATTATCACAGGACAGTTGGTGCAAACTCTTATTACAAATGATCTGTAAGATGACTCGAGCAATACGCAAACCATTGCACGTCCCCCACTGTTCATTAGAATCAATCAAGTTCTAAGACTATAGTATTATCTTATTTATTATTAAAACTATAAGGTGATTTCATAATTCTGTTACAAAGGATTATTCACGAAGCAATTGATAAATTTTAGAGTTTTTACAGTTAAAAAGAATATTACAATCAGCTTGTAATGAAGATAGGAACAGGTAACGTTCATTTTTTCTCAAAAAGCTGCATTACTTAAATTTTTATTCCAAGAGTGGAAGTATCACTTGTGAGCATTTCACTACCGTTCCAAAAATAAAGATTCCCATGAACTTCGAAACATTTAGTATCTCTAATCATAAAGAGAGCCGTTCTTTCAATGCCAGTTTATCGGATTCTTTGCTTGATTCTAACACGTTGTAGGTCGCGATGACATAATTTTTTCGATAAACCCTGATAGGAAGAAATCCAGAAGTTAGAACAGGGCATCGTGAATTACAAAGAACATGTTCACCCCTTCACTAAAATTGATCTATTTCTATAGGAATTTTACCGGCTAATCGTCCTGCACGTTAAAAGTTAACTGCCAATCATTGTTTCTATTTCAATAGTGTTTATCATGAAATAATAATGTAAGAAGGATAGCGACTATCAAGAAACAAATCTGAGTTGAATGGAGCCGAAACAAATGCGAGGGATATACACAATTCTTCTACGATACTCTTTGTACCTTTGAATGTGTGCCTTATCTTATTATATGCATTAGCTGTAGAAAGAATCGAGAGAGAAAACACGAAGAGTAATATGTAATGAAATAAAGTGTACACTTTACCTAACACGATGCATAGATCTAGGTTATTTGCGACGGTCTGATCGCCGATTTGCACAATTGTGAGTGCGAGCATTGCAATGAAAAGATTGGCGATGTAAGCACGTAGGTTCTTTCCATGTACAGTATCCAATTCTGGGATTACTGAATACACGATGAATGTAGCCACGAAGAATGGCATCCCCAGTATCATGGTGATTGGATAAAGCGGAGTTACCTCGCCTTCGAAAGGATCATAACAGATAGCGAGAGCCGTGGTCACTCTACTACCGTCGTATATCATTGCAAAACAATAATCCGTGTAATTAAGGGCGATTTTTGGCTGGAACCGGTAGGTATTCTTCATGCAGAACGTTCCATTTTCTAGCAGGTAAAATTCTTCTTTTGCTGGCACTAGAGCAACTGTTACATATGGGCAAGGAATGCCGTGTATACGCTGAACATCTTCAGGTCTCTTTTTCGATGGTTGTAATTCGTTATTGAATATTTCTGGTAATATCAATTCCGTCAATGGCATGCTTGCATTAGAATGGCATTTTAGATCATGGAAGAGAAATCCTCGTTCGCAGCAAACGGGTATGCAACATGATCCATTTGAATTGAATTTTGTCGCAGTTTCATTAACGAAATCTTGATTGTTCATCTCACTTTTATTTTCTTTTACTTCACTGTCTTTTATTGAATAACTATAACGTTTTCTACGTGCTCCGGTAATAAAAAATGATTTCATTTCAGCCACATTTACCCATTCTTGCATTGGTACATCCTTATGTTTCTATATGGTGAAATCAATTGAAACTTTATGATTAAAAACTTGCTTATTATTTTGTATACATCATCATTCACGTAGTGCACTTATTAAGTATATTATCGGTTTTTATAGTAACAGAAAGGCTGATTAAATGGAAGTTTGGATAATTGGCAGATACAATATTATTTACCCTATGAATTTATGAATTTTTCTTTCAGGCTTATTCCTTTACTGCGAAATTGTTTTTATCGCAATAACGTCTTCTGAAATACTTTAAACTTTTATAACGTTCGGTTGTTTAACATATTGTTCGGTTTACTATCCGTTGTTTAAATGAGAACAATGAGAATGAGAACAATGAGAAAAATCCAGAGCAGATTACATAATTTTTAAATATCTGTTAGTAATACATTGCAAATGTTTTTATTTAGTCTTATGTAGAACAATTCACTTAACCTTATCATCGTGACTATTTTTTCTGCAATATGTTGTGCAATCAAAAAGAGAGTGACACCCCGTGCAAAAATTATGTGAAAATGCAGAATAATTTTTTTGTACGTGGCTTCATTTTTGATAAAAATAACATTGAAGATTCGTCGGGTATTACGAGTACTCGATTTGACCGGTCTTGCTGAAAATTATTGTCTCCTCGTGTGTGTGAGCATATTGCTAAAACACGTTTTGTAGAATAATTTTTAACAAAAATTTATTTCCTCTGAAATTACAAGATGAAAACTTTTAATAGTACACTACACTAACTAAGACGGAATGTGATAGGGATTTGCAATTGCAAGAAGGGCCATTGGATAAATTGGTATCTTTCATTCAAACAAGCTGGTTTGCTATATAAAATTGGCCTGTGGGAAATTTCTACTATAGGTTATTAAAATGGTGATTTAGCGGAGAATATCGTTCGTGACTTTTCACTTTTCAGTTCGTGACTATTAATTAAATATACGATTGTTACGATAATAACTCAGTTGTAGGTAGTTTGTACATGTGAGATCGGTAAATTTAAGGTTGAAAGTGATTTTATAGCACGTTGACTACCCGGTGACTGGCAGTATTGGCGGTACTAACTTGAATAAAAGGCTTAAAATACATAAATAATAACACTTCTAATTTGGTGAATTAATATTAAGTCAAAGGTTCAGACTGATAAGTGTACACATTATTATTATAGAATCAAGTTTAATGTTTGAAGTTGGAGTAAATGAAAATATCACGCCGGCGCCAACGCGAAGCCAAGCGAATTCAGCCCGGTAGCCAGTATTAATATTTAGTGAAACTATTAATCATATTTCAAATAGTTATGAAAGCAAAACAGTATATTTTTGATAACTTCTGGAACCTAACCCTCTTTTCTGTACAAGTTCTTAGTATCGTATGATACGATTTCCCTGACACGGATTTTTTGTAGAAATCAATCATCGTGTTGACAAGATGTACACATTACAAACTTCTTGAGATGTTATGGGATTAGTAGATTTTCGTCCGTTCGATGGTCCTTCTGAAATACTGTTCACAGATTCGTTGGTCTTTCAGCTTTAACAGTTCATAAGGCATTAGCATTTCTTCATGTTTGTTTGGTCCGCCGAGCTTAGCTTTGCACGTGCCAGTAGGGATAAGAGTTTCAGCAATTTGAAAATTAATGCATTTAAATATAAGTGATTAGAATCATACAAAACCCCTTTCTTAAAAGATATTGCATTTCATGTGATCAGTATGTAGAAGTACAAGTACTAATAGAGATAATATTGTATAGTGAGATCCGTTAACTCAAGTTCTAGTCAGATGCAGATGACCTGCATTCCCGCTAGAACTCCACCCTGAGCTAATTACAATATGTAGATAATAAATGTTAAATTAAACCGCTGTCTCGGGTAAAAGGACCTGTTTGCCTTACTGGTGAGTCCACGGGCAGGTCTACGACGAAGCGATAAGCTTTTTCTATCTTTCATAGTTTCATCTATGTGGACTCGACTACGTTGCCACACACATACTCAACGAATCTTCTGTCATTTTCTTTGACAAGGAAGCCCCATATGACAAAAGTTGAATCTATATTTCTGACTTATTTTTAAATTAGCAAACACCTTCTATTTCTCTGTATCGCATATTATGATACATCCTTTATATCGCAGAAAAAATTAGTCGTAAAAATACTGTTAGGCGAAATGTCCTACACAAAACTAAATAAACTCAATTTGTAAGCAACTCTAATAGGCTGTGGTTGCTATGTCTATTATTTGGCAAAAATCTAGTAGTTGGTGGGATGAAAAAAGCATGATCTGACAATTCAAAGCGATTCTATAAGGTAAGTACTCGAGGTTTTTGTTACAGTGCGGCGGACATGACGACTGCCTAAGTAGGGCCTGTTCCGCTATAAAAATGTCACCAAAAGGGCCTATAATGAAGAGGTCAATGAAAAAGAAAAGGCATTTTCAGGTAGGGCGTCCTTCTGCAGCGTCATGGCGAATGCGGACACAATTGTCCCTATCATTGACAGATTATTTGTAAACCGTACCTCTCACCCTATACATAATTTTGAAAGGCTGTAGATAATAATTTTTGTGAATGATAATCTATTCTTCTTTACATAGTATTATTACGTACATATCTTGAGACGTGATCATTGACCGTTTCTACGCGAAAAATTAATTATTTATTTCGAAGACATTTCGAAGGTTTTGAATGGAGTGAAAAATTTTACCTTACGTTTTGCTTTAAAAAGAAACCAACCATTTATACACTCTGGCGTAATTCCCATGTTTTAATCCGGTGCGTGGCTTGTAACAAAACACTGTAATGTAAGATGAGTATTCGTTAATCAGTGGAGGATATCGATCCGTGAGCGGAGTTGTTCAGTGTGAGAATTTGTATTCTGCTGGTTGTCGATTTTTTCGTGAATTTTTTTTAAGTTATAATACCATGTTTTAATGTTATAATTGATAATATAATTGAGGACAGACTGCAAGCTGTGCGATGAGCTGTGAGTATTTGCTGTCCGCAGTGGGTATTACATTACAGTGTTTTGTTATAAATCAAACAGCGGTTTTATACGCTCGAACAGAATATAGTAATTGAACCGTTCTTGCCGATCTCAAAATTGTGTCAAAATCAGTGTTACGTCCCATGGACGCAACCCCTCCACATATTATTAGTATTATTGTTATCATTATTATTATTATCATCATTATTATCATCATTATATTTATTATTATCTCGGTGTATAGACAGGGACAATGATTACCGAAACCTATGAGGCCCTTCCCCTCCAGATCCAACCACTACGACACTACCTCCCTCCTTCACTTTTCCCAAGCGTCCCGAGTTTTCCTTTGGGGCTGCAAACCCAAAAACCCTCAGTTGTTACTTGGTGGTTAGTAAGTAATTACTCAGTTAATTAGTTTTTAGTTAGTGAGTCTTAAGTTTCAACAAATCAACAAATATCTCAACAACAAATCGTTTATCTTAATATTTAACCGACCAACCTAGAATCACGGTTCGGCTCGTAACAGTCAGTGAGCATGTATTGTCGCAAAAATTGTAACCAGTTCGTTTTTTTCTTATAATAAAACACGAGGAGCGATTCTTTAAGCGTTAACAATTTAGCATTAACTTTACATTCTATAGATTACTCGTTCCCACTACTCGCGAATTGACGGAGGTCTGCATTTTGATCTTATTAAAATTGATTTGCATAAGTTGTATTAGAATCCCAAGTTTATGTACCTATCTAATTTTATCCCAATAATGACATTGATTAATCCCAACCACCTGAAAAACTTTCCCTATAAAATACTATAATCAATAAGTTTTTTGTTCTCTTTGTCATAAAGAAGATGTTGATGTACTTTTATACAAAATCATAAGAGAGCTTGTAGGTACTTTGAGAAGTGATTTCATATCTAATTTTCGAGTTACTGTTAAATGTACAGAATACATGTTTTATTTCTTCTTTGACACATAATGTGTAGAAAATGAAAGAAACTGAATAGAAATATTTTTATAAGTTTCCGATTATAATGATAAATATCTATGAATGCTTTGTGTCTATAAAGTGAATCCTTATCAGACGTATTATATTTTTTTTAGTTCAATGATGTTTATAGAGGGTGCGCTTTTCATTGATTGTCATTCAGCATTGCATGAAACTGATTGTTCTTAGACTTTACAATGTGGAAAGTTTCTCATATAGCGTAATAAGTTCTAAAGCGGTCAAAATTTTCTTTCAAGACTGCAAACCCAAAACCTTCAGTCACAATTAGTACAATTAGTAGTTAGTTAGTAGTTAGTTAGTAGTTAGTTTTTAGTTAGCCATGAACTAGTTTTAGTTTGATTTACATTTATTTACATTTACTTAACTCTTAGTTTAGTTTTAATGTCAACCAAGTGTTCATCATAATATTTAACCGATTGACATAAAATGACGTTTCGGCTTCTAGCAGTATAACACAGTACGTAATAGGGACTTTCAGCTGCATGCGCGATTATTAAATAAATCGGTATCCTTCACTTAAGCAAGCGGGTTTACTGTATCCGAGCGGTGTACGTTTCTACTGTAGGCCATTAAAATTGTGAACTCCAAGGAAGAGTGTTGTTTGTGATTTTAAGATTTTTCTAAAGTATTTTCTTTTCACATGAAAATTGTGTCTGCCAATGTTTGTAGGTGCATTGCCTCGCATTATATAAGTAACAAATGAAATAACTATGTATTACAATCTAATGAGCTCTAGTTATTTATCTATCTTTTAATAATACGCTGAACACTGATATTTTTGATTGTAATTTATCGTCACACTAATGGTTTCGTTATTTGAGAATTTTAGGTGCTTTATGTGTTGCATCACCGAAATAATTTACACAAATATTGATTATTTTTGGAATCACTATATGACATTACTCTTTTATGTTTCTTGTTTCATGTGTTAAATGTTACATTTTGCTGCGTCGTATTTATGAGCTCACCTCATTATTAAACCATTCGGACATTTCGCTTTGGACATAGGTCTCCACAAAATTCTCACCGCTCGTGGCATATTGTGAGCTAGTAGTGAATTCTTCCGAGGCTGTTCTAACAACGCAGAGCACTAACAGCGCGGTACGCGGATAACGCATGTTCCTTCGTCAATAAGCAATACAACACTGAGGATCAACACCACTTGCTGTACTTTCTATATCTGGCGGGAATCCGACAAATCTGCTTCTACTATACTACTGTAAGCTATATTCAATTCATAGCTCAAGCAAATGGAATGTCATGTGAGATCGTGTAACAACAGCATTTATTTACGTACATATATGTACGTACACACCCGTCACATCCATCAACATAAAACATTGGCAATCTACAAATTGTGCAATCTCTGCTAATCACTGTAACGTACATAGCAGCCCGTTAGTGAAAGCGAAAGTTCAATTTGACAACA
The DNA here is from genome assembly GCA_963989215.1 of Hedychridium roseum. Classification (NCBI taxonomy): domain Eukaryota; kingdom Metazoa; phylum Arthropoda; class Insecta; order Hymenoptera; family Chrysididae; genus Hedychridium; species Hedychridium roseum. Next base: position 4,359,209 of record OZ022308.1, read on the forward strand.
TCGACTAACATAAGTGACTTTCGTGGTAATAGTTAATAAAATGTTCGTTTCGAAAAATTTTACACGTACTTAAATCATATCGTCCAGGGATGACTTTCATACATTAGCTTTTAATATGCATTGTTAGCGTTGTACTGCAAATGAGGTACATAAAGTCTGTCATTTATTATGGTTCAAATTGAAAAAGATATAACGAAATCTTATGAACTGCAATTAAATCTCTCGTAATTAAAAAGCTTCGTATACATTTAATGCAATATTAGGTGTATCTATCTTCAGTGATGCAATAAGTAAATATTTTGAACGGCCAGAAATAAAAACGATGATCAACGATAATATAAACCCTAAAAAAGCCCTAGGAAGTGATCTGATAATGAGAAAGATTCTCAAAGATTACCAAAAACGAGAATAATTGTCATCATAGTTACTCAATGCCATCCTGACAATTGGTTATTTTCTTAGTAAATGAAAGATTGGAATAATTTTGTCAAAGTTATTTGAAAACATGCTTCTGAAACGACTAAAACTAAATTTGGAAGAAAGTATTCTAGTTCAAAATCATGAATTCGGTTTCAAAAACCTGCACGCTACTATTAAACATCGAGTAATTATTAAGTAAATCCAAAAATGGTTACCACAGAATACTTTAACATTCTCGAGTCCTATCTATTAAATAGACACTTTTTACTTAAAGATTACCTACATATGTATTACCTATATATTACCTATAATATTACCGATACTGAAGTATAACGCAACCCTTCTACAATTATTATTATATTGCCATTATTAAGTAGATGTATAGATAGAAACAACGCTTACCAAATCTCCTCCAGACTCAATCAGCATCGCAACTACCTCCCACCCTCACTTTTCCCAAGCATCCCGAGTTTGCCTTCGGGACTGCAAACCCAAACTCTCAGTCACTTAAAAGTTAGTTACTAGTCAGTTTTTAGTTAGCCATGGGCTAGTTTTAGTTTAAGCTCTACTTACTTCGGTGCAGTTAAGTTTTGTTTGGTTTTAGAATTACTTTCGAACCAGTTCTAATTCACACGCGGAAAACCGTTCCCCGGCTATCATAAAACTACCTTAAACAGTTAAATAAATCAACAAATATCCCAATAACGAAGTGTTCATCCTAATATTTAATCCAGCAACATAAAATCACAGTTTCGCTCGCCACCATCAGTAAGAATATATCGCCCTGCAATTGATTACGTTAGAAGTCTCACGAGGAAGTGTATTGGGTGCAGTGTTGTGTACTGTTTATCTGCCAGTAAACAAAAACACAACAAGCGCGTCCTTCGCAAGTGACATTACAATTATGGTAAAGTGCAGCAATGTACCAATGGCATCACAAATACTGCAAGAAATCCTAGACCAGATTGTGAACTGTGACAAAAAAGTGGCGTATAATGGTAAATGAAGTCAGGACGATGCACACAACATGTACCGTGAAGGAAGAGTCATATACTTCAGTTATCTTCATTAATCAGCAACTTAAACGAATGAAATCAAGTATCTAGACATTTATCTCCATAAATACTTAATTTAGAAAAAACACATGTTTAATAGACAGAAACAATTGGGAATCAAGTTGTTCAAAATGTATTGGCTTATAGGACCAAAATCACTGCTATCATAAGAGTACAATCACTATTGTATAAACTCATACTTAAACCAGTATGAATATATAAAATCCAGTTGTAGGGGATAGTAGTAATCTCCGAAATCAAGATATTGCAATGTTTCCGATAAAAAGTTCAAAGGATGATCACAGATGACTCTTGATATGTCCTCAACGAAGTCATATAAAAAAACCTGCAAACAAATTCCAACGAACGATAAAAGAGTCGACTGAAAAGGATCAAACCTTAGGATATGAGTAATAGATTTAAAAATAAGAATTAGTTGTACGAAAATAGTATATATATACGTAGTTACAAAAAATCCTAGGTTGAGTAAGGTTTACAAACAAAAATTCGTTGGAATACCAACTAACTAACTATTTCATTGAACCTTTGCTAATTTCATGTACTTGTGACTAATTCGGCACCTAATTATAAACAGAGTCACTTTGGATGGCGAAAAGTCCACTAAGAAATTTTGATGAATAATTAAACGAAAGATAAAGACTACCCACAGACGGTGCCGGGTCGCCCGAACCCTCACAATAAAACCGCTGGATAATCTGTGTGCTAATCACTGTTAAATGTAAAACTTTGTACTCTCCCAATTATACAAAGAGGCATATGCAAGCTGTACATAAAAAGAAATGGTTATAATGAATTGCCCCAATTAAGGCTATTCCGACATAGACCGAATGTCTTTCAGGTGTCAATCGTGTTCTGTAGCTCCCCAGCTGTGATCGCCATGGTCTCACTCCTACGTATTGCAATTATCATCGAAATCCGCGCGGACCTTTAACCGATTAATAGAAAATTAGTATTAAACCTGGGACCCAATGATAGCTTCTTCACCATTTCAGCGGGATGGTGGAAAGTATAGAAGCTCAAGTCCAATCGTTCAGACCGTTCTTCTCGGTCTTACGTCCTACATATGTTTTGGCTTATTGCTGCAGAGTAAATCCCTTTGTGCTTCTGGTCTTACGACGTCAGAACACGAAGTTGAACAAAAATTAAGAATGCAATAGAGAGAAGATTGTGGGACCGTAGTTCATAAGCCGACCTATTATTGTAGATATGTACAGTGTTGTCCAATAGCACGTGAAATAAACTGTCTTATTCTGCACGATTTTCTTGTCATTCTCTTCGATTACCGCACCCCCATCATTTTGTCTGGTCAGAGAAAGAATATGTACGCTTTCGCACTTTAATGTGGCAACAGCCCAAAACAAAAAAACATGGATTTTTTCTTCACTCTCTTCCGCGTGCACGTAACAGTTAGGATGTTTAGAAAATTCCATAATTGTCATAATGCTCTAAATAAAGATGAATTATTAAAACCAAATAACGTTAATAAAAACAGTGTGCGGTAACATGTCTGGCAGTATACGGAGAACTCAGCAGGTTACTTGAAATTCCGCACTAAATCCTGGAATTTGTTCAATTCATACAAAAACTTGAAGAGGACGCCAATCAGCATATAATTTATTAGTATTTTCATCAAGAAATTTCTGAACAGCTGAATCGAGTCATCTACCGAATCTTCTTGTCTCTAAAACTAATAACGAGAAGATACATAAAAACTTCAGCGAAAGTCGACAAAAGAGACTTTTTGCAAAACCTTCAATCTCACAAAGTATCTTAGTTTATAGCTCATTTTGTGAGCGTATAGAAAGTAACATTTTATAAAAAAATTCTACATTTTGTAAGGTTTGAGGACTTTTTTATCCAGAGAATAAAGTTTTGTTTCTATAAAGTTCGTTTATTATTTCGAGCGTAACAATAATTTGGTCAGAAACTCTACTGCGTATTAATTTATTTCGGCCAGTTAAGGGGTAACACCACTGTAAATTTTTCAAGAAATCGATTTTTTTTATTGGCTTAAAAGATGTGTTGAACCTTCTAGATTATAGGGAAAATAGTTCATTACCTGAAAGAAATTAGTTGCCTGAAATTTCGTGCTCCACCGTAAGCGCGTCGGACAGCACCGAAACGACTACCTGCGTGAAATAAATACTTGCTAGGAGGGTACAGCCTATTGTCCTATCTTTTCAATTCTAACACCCCTAGTACAGTAACAGATATCGTTAGAAAGTGTTTTTGATCAGTCAGAAGCATTTCCATACAAAAGTATGTTATTGTAGGGGCGGGAATTTATGCGTAGATCTGGATGCGCTCCAGGCTTTTTATTTTTAGGTAAAACATTTTGCGTGTAGTGCTTGTATGTAAGTTACAATGAGCGACCACAAAGTGTACCAAGCAAAAAAAAAAGTGAAAAAGCAAAAGTGAATCAAGCACGCCGAGTTGTCTTTGACAGAGGCGGCAAAAGACGCGCGCTCTAGCACAAAATCTTTGAGGAAAGAGAACGAGGAAGAATATTTGAACACGGAAGGGCAGCTTTATGGTCCTGGGATAGCAGACTAATGGTAAAAAATTTTAAACAGCCAAATTTTTCATTTCTTCATGTCTATAACACATTTCAAAACTTTAAACGCGTTTTTCTCGAAACATGATTTTTCCAATCGGCACGCAGCATAACTCGAACAATTTTCATTCTATCCATTTGAATTTTTAACCATATCTTAAAAATGACATTTTGTAGTGAAACACGTACGGGATTTTTGATAAGTTAATTTAATCAGTTTTTATGGACAAATAATTGCCTTTCTTTTTGTCGAAAATCAAACATTCTACTTCAAATACTCGCCAATCACACAAAAATCAATATTTTTAAAATCCCGTACGTGTTTCACTAGCTATAACCATGTAGATTAAGTGTATTTTTTCTTTTTTTCCCAGAGTTAAATTTGCATCAGCTACACTGCGTGCCGCAGAGCGCGTTAACTTCAACACGCCTCACAAGAATGGCTTCGGCATCGTCATTTTTTAATATTTATCGATGATAATTTTTTATGTAATACTTGAATATATGTTTAATAACATCCTCGAATATTTTTATCCTATTACCTTTCCTTCCATCAAAAAAAAATTCGTAAAAATACGCTTATTTTAAGGCTGTTACAGTGGTGTTACCCCTTAACTAACTCACGTGATAAGTCGGTCTCTGAAGGCGCTTAATTTGAATTTATATTGTGTACAGTTACAATGTCATCCAATTTACTCGTAGACTTACGAACAAGTCAGATTGTAAATAACTATAAATATCAATAAGATTGATTATTTCTTATTTTCTGGCGATAAAAAATGGCACACATAGAATATTGAAAGAAATTGCCGATATCTGCTAAGAATCCGTAAGTTTACAAATAAATAGAAGAAATAAACCATAACAGAACTAATGTTGTCGAGAAGAAATATCGTATGTGTCTATGTGAGAACAATTTTTTATAAACGTATAATCAATTACAGGCAACTTCCATGTAGCACAGTTTTCTTACAGCACGAATCACTCTAACGCGATGTGTGATGGGGATTTTCGAGTACAAGTGATCATTACATAAACCGACCTTTTTCATTCAAGCAAACGGGTTTCCTATATGAGAACAGTGTAGGATGTTAAAATTATAAATTCGACGAAAGAGTGTCTTTTGCAAGTTTTAAAATTTTCACAGGGTCTTTTGGTTTTGATTTCATCTGTTAATTAAATGCTCGACTGCTTCGTGCGCATACAATCAGTGAACTTAAACGTAAAAATGATTTTATTTGGATGAACATTGCACAAAGAAGTAAAATGGTATCAGGCAGATAGTTCATATTTTGTGAAACTATTAAACATATACCCAATAATTATGAAAGCAAAATAGTGTATTTTTGTTAATTTTTGGAACCTAACTATGCTGTTTGTTTTAATTCTGTGCGCCGTATAACACGATTTTTTTAGAACTTAACCACTTTCTTTAAAATGGCGAGCAATCGAAACGTTACACTTTTTATCTAGATCAAACAATCTTCCCATGCGATAGAAAAAGAGGAGAATTTCGGATTACGGAATACCGATTAAAAGCAATGTAGTCGACCGTACACTTGATCGATGCAAACAGTGCGAAATACTCATTAAAGATATCTGTAAAATCATATATTTTCGATAGAATCTGTTTATTTTCCAATCTTCCTTTGGAACGATGCCTATGTAGTAAAACAGACTGAGCACTCCTACCTCCCGCGGCGTTTAGGCTCCAAGTATGGGAATATTAAATTATTTAAACGTCCAGCCTTTTAGAACTCCATTGATGTGTTAGCTTAATTAGTAATGAAGAACTTCACTTTTTACAACAGAGAAGTGGAAATTTTCAAAGAGGTAGAACTGAAAATCAACAAATTCGGTGTTTCGGTATGGAGCATTCTCAGGAAAGTTCTCTATTTAAGCAAGTGGTTGTTCGGATTTGTAAGTATATGTAATCGTCATCCTAACTTATGATATTAGAACAAACTTACAACAGAACATAAGTGTCGACAAAAATAATTAATTAACGGCGTAGAATGCTCAGGAGCATCGCCTATTTTTTCTAGTGGATCTATCTCAATATCTTTTTGTATTTGCTAACTTAATACAATGTGGAACATATCTGTGCAAGAAATTGTCTGGTTGAGTTCAATTTCTTATCGAACATCTTTAATCGTTCAATCTTTACTTTCACTGAATCATTTACTTTCTTGAATGATTTAATTGAGTCGGGTAAAGTGGATATTGTTCAACAATGCCATAAGTTAACACATGAAAGGGTGATGGAGGGCACGAGCAGTAGTTATGTAATTTACAAGATAATTTTGTTACTCCTGTGCATTCTTTCGCTACACTTATTTTGGATTCCCCCGACATGATGCAAAGCTTTAAAAATCCTCTCAACAAAAGTACAAAATTTCCGGCAAAAGTAAAGCTCTTGTATAGAAACATACTAAAAAATGAATTAAGCTCTTTGGTTATATAAAAGATTCCAGAAAGCACCACTTATTTGTCCTTAATTGTCGGAGGATTAGAATAGTTCTAATAATTTCTGCCTGATTTTTTTATACATATTTGTATCGAGTTGAACAATGATTTTCTTTTTAAATCAGACCGTAAAATATTTGCCCGTAAGAAGGTATCTGTAACCGGTATTCGCGGTGATGACATACATGTACAGGGTAAAGGTGCTATTAAAAACAAGGATTTATAGATCTTTCAATGTTACAGATATATGTAATTGTTACAACTCGTGAACACGAGCCGATTAATTATTATTATTATTATTATTATTACTATCATCATCATCATCACCATCATCATTATTATTTTGGAATTTTTATTATTATTATTGTTATTATTATTATTATTATTACTATTATTATTATTATTATTATTGGAATCTCGTCAGTGCAGTTAAATTGATTCAAATGGGGTAACTACCCCTTTAAGTCCCTGGTTTAAATAAACCATTCGAATAATCAAACGTGATCTGGTTTAGTTAAACCAGGGACTTGAAGTAACGAGTCAACATATGTTAGGCAATCTGCAGAAGACGTTTGATTATTCGAATTTCTTCTACGGACTTGTGTTGACTTCGAATTCGAACGGACTTGTGCGCTTTCTTCAATACGTGAAAAGGTAACTCTAATTTCTCCATTTTTTCTATGATACATTTTTAAATAAGTTTATGCGCTATAACGGTTTTTCACGGCCACTGTGCATTCCGCAATAAGTTCCGCGTTGCTTTCCCCGGGACGGGAAGAAGGTACGAAGATTGTGATGTGGCGATACTACGAAGGGTGATTTTGTTGGGCGCCAGACGCAGATACGCGTCAAATAAATCTCTTCATTCGTGGGTACAGCGAAAGGCTTTTGCTCGACAGCTCAGCCTCGCTGCGAGTACGGCAGTGGGGCGGGGTTACATAAGAAGGTGAAGTGGCTAGGCTTTGTAAATTTTCTATACGGGGAATAGACTTAAATAAAACGGATTTATTTGGCATTAATTGGGATCAGTTCGTATTTCCGCGAGAATGGTTGCAGGCCAGCCCTCGGAGAAGTGGCGGAAATAACGGATATGTTTACGCTACGCTTCCAACGTTAATATGGAGATAAATACGTTCGGACTGACCGTCGGACTCGACCAAAAATGCAATTCCCATTACTTGTGATTCGTGATAACCGCAACGGCAATTTGTTATACACGCAGGCAAGAAGCTGAAGGGCGCGGTTGGGGTTCCGCAATCTGGCGCGTAGCGAATCTTCCGTGTGACAACGCGCGACACTTAACTATTAGGGCCTTTCACCCCTGGAATTCAATCGACGGATTTTTCTCGCTTGCGCCAAGTTGCGTACCTTTAGAGGTATACGGAAAATATTCGGAGCCCTACGCTCACCGACCCACGGTCTTCTCCTTGCGTGGAGGAACGTCGCTGTCAGTTCGTAGAAGTCTCAAAACGTAATGGTCGTTGCAAGCACGAATCTCACAATCAGCCAGTCATTTAACTACCACATATTCCCACGGTTCGAGTCGTAACAATAACATTTGTGAAAAAAGTTTACTAATAAATGAATTTACTAATAAAAGATTTTGCAAAACAGTTGAATAAGTTCCGTTCGACTACTAAGTCGCACTATGACTGGCACGAGTTACAGTAGTCGACTGAGCTGGTTGGGAACTAAAAATTCATCTAAATGGGAAGTTAGTTATCGACCTATTGCAAAAGATATAATAATAATATTTATAATAATAGTAATAATAATAATAAAAATAATAATAATAACGACAACAACAACATTTATTAACGGCAAGTACTTTTATACAGAGATTACAAAAAAACTAAAAATAAAGAAATAAAACAAGGCAAGACATTGTATGAATGAGAGAAAGAGAAAGGGAAAAGGGAAAGAAAATGAAGAACTAATAAGACAATTGTCATAACGGAAGTGAGTTTCCAAACTTAATGAGAAATGCATCGCGTTTCAGGTGGAAAAAATCTAAATTGGAGGCGTTAACGTTGCAGTGGTGACGGATCCTAGTTATAGTAGAGTTACAATCAGGAAAGGTTCTATGGAACGGAACATAGAATAGAGAGATATTTCTCAGACCTCTCGAAGGCACAGCTAAATTAATGGAAGAAAGCAGATCCGGGCATTCTATAAAATTGTTCAGTCAGTTGTACATAAACATAATGCCTGTTTCTAACCTCCTAGATTCTAAGGTCCGCGTATCAAGAGAGATAAAAAATGAGTCGCACTCGTCTACATCAGAATTAATAGGAGTTTATACATAAAGTAACGGATGAATTCGTCGGTATGTTTTGGTCTAGATGAGAACGATCTGGGAATCCAAATGACGGAGGCATGCATTAAAATAGGAATTACTAGCATATTATATAAGTATACATATAATCAAATTGGGATTCCTAAAATCGGTAGTGAAGCGTTTCAGAAAATCAAGCACTTGATGAAATCTGTAAGATACCAATTTGTTAACACGAAGATTATTACTAAAAATAACTCTCAGATCGTTCACTGATGTTATATAATTTAAAACGTAGTTACCGATATTATAATTAAAGTTAATATTAGAGTCAGTTTTATGAAAATGTACGATGGTGCATTTCTTGTAAATTAAGGGTTATAATATTCCTGATGCACTACAATATTAGTCTGTCGAGGTTCGCTTGAACTAGAATGGTGTTAAAAGCCGAGGTGATCTTTCTAAAGAATTTCAGGTCGTAAACATATGATACAAATTTTGAGTGCTGAAAACAGCTGAGGATATTATGAATATATAAATTAAACAAAAGAGGACTTAGATGCGTACCTTATAGAACTCCGGAGGTAACATGAACATTAGAAAGATAACTTTTAAATTTCACGAACTTATCCGATCAGATAGGTCATTTTTAATCCATGATACAAAAAAGACAGTAACACTCAAAAGAGCAAGTTTTAAAATGAAACGACCATGATTTACTCTGTCGAAGGCTTTGGGAAAATCTGTATGCATACAATCAGCGTGAGATCCATTTTCAATGGAAGTTGACAGAAACTCATTAATAATGTGTTAATATTAATAATGTGTATAATGAGTATTAGACTAGTACTAGATAGAGTAGATACTAGACAGAATACTATTAGATTAATGACAGTTGATCTATTACAGCGAAAGCCGTGTTACTGGTTAATTAAAACCGAATCGAATACTCGGCCTAATTTACCAACAACAATTTTTTCAAGTTTAGGAATAATACCAATAATTGAAACGCGGCGGTAATTCTTGATGTTACATTTGTCGCCATCTTTAAACATTGGTGTAATAAAACTAGATTTTCATACTTTTGGAAAAAAGCAGAACGTAACGAGGCGTTGAGGATTAAACAAATCAGCTTAGCAAAAACATAAGTACATGACCGAATAAGTATTGCCGGTAAGCCATCTTGACCAGGACCTTTATTGAAATCAACAGAGGTCATATAGTTAAAAACCTCGGCGAGAGAAATAGTGAAGGAAGGAAAATCTATTACGGAGTAACTTATAGAAGAATCTGATAAAGTAGAACTTATAGATAAAGGAGACTGAAGCAAAATGTGAAGCGAATAGTGTGAGACCCGCCAATAGGGAAGTGAACCCTGGAAAACAAAAAGAGGCACAGCTAGCCCATAGATATCGCGACAGGGCCCAAAGCCCTAAGACAACGCAATTCGTTTAGGGTTGACTATCGTAATGACGAGCAGGAAGTCGAACAGACCGAAGGAAATGAACATGGAAATTCAACATTTACATGGGAAAATAGCGTGACAAAGAGCAAATGTCTACTACCCCGCCTAATCTAAAAGACAAAAGAAACGAACATAAGACTCATTAAGGGTCCGAACTAGTACACGGCTGACCCAAAAGTGTTTATTGTTTACGAAGGAACGTGAGACCAGGGTGGATGCAATCGAAATGCATTGTGGTGTTGTCCGTTTAGTAAGAGAAATTTTAAGATAAAAAGGGCTCCTCGCAGCACCGAAGGGCTTATTTGTGTTACAATTTTCTTGTCAGCGTCTCCGTATTACTCTGTTCTTACGTTTCCATCGTGGCGTTCGCAAACTAAGTAAAACGTAAGATCAGTTAGAACATTTAACTCTCTTGCTGCTTCAATATTAATTTTAATATTTGCGTTGGAACATTACTAAACCGGAAGTGCGGCGTAGTAGCTGCACACTTGAGAGAGTAAAACGAAGATGCAAATTTTCTTGCTACATTTGATTATTGCTAAATGATCTCGATTGATGCGGAGCGCTTCGAAGCAGATGGCGTACTGGCGAAGTTGAGAAAATCTATTTAGTAACGTAGAATACCTTCTCGGAGCATGCGTAAAACCCGAGGCGACAAGAAAGCGGAAATTACTAAATTTTATAAAAGTTTAGAGTATTCAATAAAGGCGTTCGTCACAATAGGGCCTTCTACTTTTAAAATACCCGAGTCCCCGCAAATATATTTCCACTCGACAACCTTTTGTAGAAATCGCTCATCTCTACCAAGACTTTATCAAGGAATTTACGAAGTCCTTAAAGAAATTCTCTTAATTCTATCAATATTAGCCTTATCCCAGGGGAGTGTCGCATAGACGCGTTATTACTTGAAAACCACCTTATTATAATATTTCCAATTCTTACAATCAGTAATAGCGCACACGTAACATTACCTCGTAACATAAAAGTTAATTAACAATGTCAACACCGTTAATACCGTTAGTACATCATCTAGATAGATGGAGCAAGGAAGTCAGTATTCCTTCCAGTATTCTTTCGTATTCTTTCTGAAATTTCTAGAATGATTTAATATCGTGTGAAGAAAATGATTCAAGTATGGAAATATAGTTCAAATAATCACTTCTATATAATGACTTACACTTTCATCTTAACTCTGCAAATAGATAATAATGAATAAAGGAATAGCTCAATTTAAATTTTTTATGTGCTAACTTCTTTTGTCTAATCAGTTTATAATCTAACAACAATTGGAAAGCGCATTGAAGTAAAAATCGCGTGCAATTGATATTCCACGCCGATAAAGTGTTGTATGGATAAAATTATTAATGTAGAGATATAACATAATAAGGATATAATGTTTTTTTATTACACGTTTCATGTAATATTACAGGAATTCAACGCATTGAAAGAATCGGAAAACAACCAATGTATAATGTATAATATAAACTTATTCCGGGAATAGATGCTATGTGCAATAGTAATATTGGATACTGTCTAATAAAATACAGGGTGTCTTATTATAATCTTTCCACGCGATTACCTCGAAAAATATTCATTATTCGAAAAAAATGTTTCAACGAAACTATCTGAAACAACGAAACTTCAGATCTATCTGAAGGGGAACATTCAATTTTGGACACTGTTTGTTTCTGGATGGAGGCGCCGCCGAGATTTGAAGGTGACCTTTGTTTTTTTCAATGGAAATGTAGTTTTTTATACCCTAGACACATAACTCAACTCAAGACGAATCCATTGATCTACATTATGTTGACCTTGCAATGTCATTTATGGTCATTTTAATGGTATGAAGTTTTCTTACACTTCACGTTCAGAAAATGTTTCTTATCAAAAGGACGACCTTCAACATTAATGCAGCATTTGATTCTGTCCCAAATTGACAGTTTCTCATTAGCATTTATTAACGATATCTACTTGGGTATAATTTAATTTAGCAAACATTAAAGGCTGCCCTAAGGTACAAGGATTGCAAAGGAAGATTTAAAGCCTTTTCATACGTGTGATTTTATGACTAAGGTTAATCATGAAAATTGTTAGGCATGTGATTAATTTGAGTCACATGTCATCTGCGTTTCAGAGTGTATAAACAACACATTCAAGATTCGAAGGGGAGATCGTACTCACTAATCTGACAAGGATGTTTGTAAATGGTAAATTATGGTTTTTACCAAGCATGGTAAGTATGTAGAGCACATTGAAGAGTACGTGTATAAATTTTTGTTGCGCTGAAAATAGTTTTAGGCGATGAATGCATTTCTTAAAATTTTGTGACGGTTTTGTTCTTGTGACATAATCAGTCAGCCGCCGGCCATTGAAACCAATTTTTTTACAAAAGTGGTGATATTGTAAAAGAGTTAGCAAACTAAAAAATAAGAATATAAAAAATCTTAACCATAATCTAAAAATGTCAATTTCTTAATTTTTGGGTGTACCTTCCAAACAGCGAAATAAATATGGCTTACTAATGCACATCATTCCAAATTTAAACTATTTCTGATCAATACATTTTTGAACTAATTGTAAGAGAACACATACGTTAATTAGAGGTCCCCTCGGTCGATTTATTGCACAAATAAATGAAACGGTTCATCTGCCTGGTAAAATTACTGTTTAAAAATAAATGGTAATATCTATATTGATTGAGCAAAACATTGCAAGAGTATTTATTAAATAAGTCAATGTTAGTAGATATTTTTTAAATAAAACAAACGGGATTGAATGATAATGCAAAATATTAAGTATGAAAATGGCAACAAATTTTGCAGCCCATTCTTATCTTGGTACAGCTGAAAGTGAGATGTCTACATGTGTACCATAAATTAAACGGCGCATAACGATGCCGAGTAAAACAGGCTCCTCAAGTGGAGAATAAGAACTTATTGATTTCTCAACAGCCAAAATAATGGTATAGCTCTTGAAAAACATGAGATTTTAATTAAATCCTCACAAAAGACTGTCAATCGTGTATTATATGATTATCGTTTGTAACTGCCGCAATTAAACAACCGGGATTTCTTCAATTTGATGAATGAGCGCTAAGTAAAAAGATAGGTTCAATAGAAATTGTATGTACGTATGTATGTATGTATGTGTATTAAAGAAAATTTTACAAAAATAAAAATAATGTAGAAAACGCTGAGTTCATTCATTTGTCAGCCAATTTTTACAGGAGCTACAGGATATTGTAAGTATTTATAACCGTGTTGAAGAAAATTGAATATATTGTCACCTCCCAAAACTTCTTCTCACAGTTTCATTTTAACTTTTCTATCGTTGTATTCCTTTAACCTCTTATAATAAAGGCTTGGTCTCTTTCGATTTCGGAAAAAAAATTGCGAGAATCATCATTACTCGTGGGAAACTCACGTCAAGTAAAGTTATAATACATGGGCTATAAATAAGCTGTCGTGAATAGCTTTCCTTTTTTAAAGGGGAAGAAGCATTTAAAAAAACAAACATAGAATTTTTGTTGTCCCCCAAATAAGTGAAAATGTCTTATGCTTTAATTGCTAGAAGTTACGCTGATTTGAAATCTTTTGTAAAAATAGAAGTGCCAGATCGTAAATTTCACACGTATGGTGTAAAAATACGAACGTATATGTGAGTATCGTTAAAAATTGTGTATAAGTACACATAGACTCTAACGAAACGTGAGCTTACTTCAAACACATCAAAACCATTTTGCACTTAATGTTATTTTCCTTGCATTCCTTCTCATTTTGCATATACCTTATTTTACTAGGAATAAACTCATTCAGCACGTGATAGACTTAGCTTTGAAATGCAACACGTACGGATATTCCCGCATGCTTAAACAGTATAGTGTTATTTCAACATTGTAGTAAAACAGGAAAACCATTGACGTTATTATTTGCATGAAAGTGCGTATAATTATAGAATTTGGCATATATCAATCCATTAAACAATCCATTAAATCCATTAAACAATCCATTAAACGACCAACTAATTAGTGATAACAAAAAAACTAATCCTTACACAAAATGTACATTAATAAAACACGTATGAATAATGAGATTATAAAATATTGCAAATCTTGTCGCAAAACAAGTAAAACAGTCAGAGAATGAAAAGAAAACGCAAATAATAGAGAAACCATTATTAACATGTCTAATTATATCTAGAGCATTAAAATCACTTTTATTATCTGTAAGAATTTACATGAATTTTCTATACGTATGAAGGTCACCTTTAATTAATAACATCTCTTCGGCTGCATCGTGAAGATTTTATGGTTATAGTGACGAACAATTTAGTTAAATTAACTCGCACTAATAAATTGCATAAATCAAATTAACTCAATAATATGTAACGCACAAGGGAAGCTTCCCAAGTAGTAAAAACTGACTTGTACTAAACTTGATGAATACAGTAGAGCGTCGATTATCCGAAACGTCGATTACCTGAATGTCCGATTATCCGACTATAGAATAAGTCACGAATATAAGTATTTCGGCAACGTTTTTCATAATGTTTATGTTATGGGACGCGTAGCTGCTTCAAATGTCCGAGTTTAGTATCTTGTCTGAATTTAGTGCGTTCACACGTATAGACTTCACTCGTACAATGAGTACAATTAAAAGAAAAAGAGTGGCGTTGAAATTAGAAGATAAGTTGGATATTGTTGAACGTTTAAAAAAAGGTGAATGTGCTTCCAATTTAGCCAAGGAATATAATGTTGGAAGATCCACCATTAGCAACATTAAAAGCAGCAAACCAAAATTGTTAAGCTTTCAACAAAAATTAAATAATGAAAGAAATTTTCGTTCCCGTAAATCTTTAAAACCAGCAAGCGATGAGAAACTAGATAACGCGTTGTACAAGTGGATCTTACAAAAGCGGAGTATTTTAATACCAATATCAGGATCATTAATTCAAAAAAAAGCTCTTGAACTGAATGCAAAATTAGGTGGCAATGAGATAATTCTCATAGTAGATGCTTTGTAATTAAAGCATCTACTGGTTGGCTTAAACGATTTAAACTTAGATATGGAATACGCAAACTGGACATTGTAGGAGAAAAATTATCAGCTGATAGTTCTGCGGTTAAAGATTTTGTTCAACTTTTTATTAATCTCGTTCAGGAAAAGAGTTTCGATTTAAGTCACATATATAATTGTGATGAAACTGGTATCTTTTGGAAAGCATTGCCTCGTAAAACCCTTGCAACACAGACTGAATCTACAGCATCAGGATATAAAGTCAGCAAATATTGTGTCACGGCTATGGTATGTGCAAATGCTTCTGAAATCACAAAATTCCTTTAACAATCATTGGAAAAGCAAAAAATCAAGATGTGTTAAAAATGTAAATTTAAGACATTTACCTGTTACTTATTTATCACAAAAAAACTCATGGATGGATACTATTACATTTAAAAATTGGTTTGAAAATGTATTTTTACCTTCTGTTAAAACTTATCAGGAAGAAAACGATTGTGCAGGTTCAGTTCTTTTATTATTAGATAACGCGCCAGCACATCCTCCTGTAGAACATTTGCAATTCGAATGCGATTTCGTAGAGATTCTTTTTTTACCCCCTAATGTAACGTCACTACTCCAACCAATGGACCAATCAGTTATTGAAACTTTGAAAAGACATTACCGGAAGAATTTATTGCGACGTCTGTTATTTGCTAATGATAGCGACGATGGAGTTTTGCAGTTTTATAAAAAAATTAATTTGAAAGATTGCATTTATATGTTGGGTGATGCGTCGGAAAAATTAACAAGTTCTACTCTTCATCGAGCCTGGAATAAATTGCTTAATAAGAATAGATGTGTAAATGAAGATTATATCATCCAAATTGAAATTGACGAAGAATTAGAAGATATAGCACGCAACATACTTGGCTTCGAAAACTGTCGTAACGATGATCTTCAAGAATGGATAAACACAGAGAAAAATAATCCAGGTTTTGAAATTATAAGTGATGATGATATTATTTCATCTGTACTTGAGACAAGTGATACTACAAATGTCAGTATAAATGAAGATACGACGGAAGATAATACTATTCCAACACATAGCAAAGCTAAAAATGCATTGAGTATTACCTTGGAATGGGCAAAACATCAAAATGAAATGGATGCTGTACAAATGTTTATGTTGAAGGGAAATCACAATTTAGCAATATCTAAGTATGTTTAATTTTTGATACTGCATTTTTCTTAGTATTAAGTATGTACTCGTTTACGTATAAACCATTCAAATTAAAAAATTGCTTACTTTCTAATCGATTTGGGACATAATGAAGCATTTGATTCTTTCAGACCGATTATCGAAACGAATTTGTCTCCCAATTGATTCGGATAATCGACGCTCTACTGTATATTTATATATACCACATTGAAGAGTAAAAGTTGCAATTTTCTCAGCGGAAAAACACTTAGAAGGTGAAATAATTTCTCAAAGTTATGTGACATTTCGATTTTTTTAATATAACTGGTCGACGGACTGCAATCGAAGAAAACTTGTGCTTGTTATACAATACTCAGACTTTTTAAGAACTATCCAGCTAAAAAAACAATTAAAATTCTTTTTTCTAAGAATATTAACTTTTGATCTTTTTTTTTTAAACTTGCGAAAAGCAAGGGACAGAAAAGTTCTTTTCGTAAAAAATGCGTCACATTGAAAGACCTATCAAAAAAGATGGATAATGAAAAAATTATGAGAAACACATGTGTAGTATGTAAAACTATGGAATTTACATTTTTTATTGCCAACGATTGACTAGTTATATAAAAATAATCGTAAAAGTCGCATAACTTAAAGAGAAAAGGAGTAGTTTCACTGTTCACAACTGTTTTTCCGCAAAGAACAAAAATTGCTACTTGTACTTCTTAACGTGCTCTATATGTATGTATATCAACCAAGTCTTGTTCAAATCAGAATTTTCAACTGGAGAAGCTCCATTTATCAATGAATGTATGTAATTAACAATGATACAAATGACCTAAACTTCATTGCCGGATAGGTCACATGAATAGCGACTTGAAAAAACTTCTTACTTACAAAATTAAGCTATGTCAGATATATAATTATATGAAAAAACCTATTATGGTGAATAATTAAGATTAAATATTTATCATTTACGTGTAATTAGTAACACATATTTCACAGTCGAAACGTAATACAAAACTGTGTATGAGAAATAAGAATTGTTAAACTGACCTAGAATGATGCATGGGATGAGCTCCGTGTATTGTAGAAAAGCATAACTAAGGAAACTGTACGTTGAGATAAGACATCCTACATAGCACATCAAAGTCTTGCCATAGAGATTCCGTAGTTCTGGAATAATAGCGTAAACCAAGAATGTAAGCACGAGGAAAGGGATTGAGACAATCATGCCAATGGGGTAGACATGAGTCTCGGCCTGCACTGGTTCTGGTGTAGGCTGCAGACAGACAATCACCAATAGTTTGTCTAATGACTCATTCCAATCCACGCAGAACATCCATTTCGACGTCATCGATCCCTGGTAGAATAAGGACCCATTCGCTTGAAGCACATACTTGTCTTCGATGAAATTTTGTGGATCGAGCATTAACCGCACGCCCGAGCACTCAGACAGTCGATTCTCCACGACGATGAATTTGTCACTTAATCTCCGAAGACCCCTAATATCCTTTGCCATGTGTTCTTGCTCCAGTATCAAGTCAGGAATAATACGAACATTATCTGCTTTTCGACACTCTTGTCGTTCTCCAACCCGTACGAGATTCTGATCGTGTAGACAACATTTTTGCAAACAGACATTTGGCTCTTGACACGCACAACCGTATGTGGCATTATCCTTTTTGTATTGGGAATTCGGTGGATATAGTATTTGATCTTGCTGAACACTTCCATTTGCGAAACTTTGCGTTTTATATTTTTCCAAAAGAATAAGTATATCGTGCGGGCAAGTTACATTTTTTAACGTAGTTCTGCCTCCAACTAGGCTGATTACAAGTATGAAAATCGAGCAGTTCACCAAAAATGTACACATCGTTACAGAGATTATACAAAAATGAAAATTGATTTAGAGGATTGTTACTACTTTTATTGATTTTATGTTGATCATTGGAAAATGAAATATTTAGTTTTGCACTATCAAATTTGTGTGTTTTAGTTGTATTTCTTAGATTATTGAGGCTTTTAGATAGCCGAGTATTTCCAAATGTTGATTAATGGTTCATATTAATACATCAAAGCTTGTAGATTTTTTTAAGAATGTACAGTATTACCCCATTTGGTGAGTTTCACCTGGATGAATAATACAATAATCGTGTTTTAGTTCATCAACTGACACTTTTAGAATTCTTCTACACTGTATTATAAACACTGTATTTCACTAAATTTCGGAATTAATTCGCGTACACTGTAAAGGTGAAAATAGAAGAAAACACTTTTTGCGATATCCAGAAAAATCTCTGTTCGTATAAATGTTGTATGTTTATCACCCATAATACGTCCACGGACATCGATTGCACGATCAAAGTGTTCTTATATTCGATAATAATCTAAATTTTAGACCTACGACAGTTCCCGCCAAAGTGCAAAGGAGCGACTAACCCTAGGCAATGGTAACATTATTCATTATAAGATCAGATCACTGCAGGTTCCGCCGTACATTCTCGTACAACACCTTTCTTATCGACTCAGCGATTCTTTGTTATGTGCGCAGCAGTGTTCACTAACAAGGTACGCTATCATATGATCCCATCTACTTTGATTAGATTACAATCAAGTAGTAGAGGTCAGCACCTCATAATCCCAGGTTTGCTATGTAACCGACAGTGAAATTACCGACTCGGTAGATGATCAGTATAAACGGTATAACTTGTAGGTCTTAATAGAAAACCGTGACATGTTAATCAATATTATTTATACATATTATGCCTGAAAATTCATTCTCATTTCTTTACCAAAAAAACGATATTAGATTCGAACGGCTGATTCGTGCTGTAAATACAAAAAACATTGTTTATTCATCGACCCTAACTGTTTCGTTTTCTACTTGCTTGCAATAGAACACATTGCAGAAACTAGGCTTAAAGTAGACATAAAACAAATCATCAGAATAACTTTCACATTTTTATAGACGGAAAAAAGATAATATTCCATCATTTGGACGAAACCAGTCTAATGATGGATACTAAGCATTAAAAAAAAGTTGAACTAAATGTATTCTCTTTTTGACCTTGTTCTTAATGACAGTCACATTATTTTTCAGGAATTCTGTAAAGCCTGCTCCACACTCGCGCGCGAAGCCGCGAAATATACGCGAAACATAAGTGTAGAGCCGTTTCGCGTATTTTTCGCGGCTTGAAGCCTGCTCTACCCTCGTGCGCGAAGCCGCGAAGGATGCGCGAAATATGAATGTAGAGCCGTTTCGCGTATACTTCGCGCCTTCGCGCCTTGTTCCCCGTTTTTTGTCGGTTTTTTGTCCCGCGACAAAGAGACCGCAAAGCGCGAACTTGGCGCGAATGCGAATACGCTCCACACTCGCACCTAATTCAATAGCGTACGAATCACCGTTCAGAGCAGTTGTCTCCATCAAATTAATAAAAAAATGATGTGGTCCAATGAATTAGAGCTCACGTTCCTAGAATGCTTCCAATCCGAACCTATTCTATGGAATACGAAGTTAAAAGAATATAAAAATAAATTAAAAAACCACGACGCATGGATGCGCATCAGCGCAATTTTGGAGATACCCGTCGTAGAGCTGAAGATGAAGAAAGAGTCATTGATGTCAAGCTACCGAAATTACAAACAAAAAGTTAAGAAATCTGCAACATCGGGGGCAGGAGCCGACGAGGTGTACAAGCCCATTTGGTTTGCATATGAAATTATGGATGCCTCTCTTGGTGATAGTACAAAATGTAAAAACACAATTAATACGGTAAGTACGTACACATCCTTTATTAGTACAGCGATAAAATGTATATACACGTTAAATGATGCATATCTACTAGAAAAATAATTGGTGAATGCGTTTCTTATTTCCGTGGCGTTAAATGGTGGTCGGCGTGGTACTTGTCGCACATTACGAATAGCACATGTTCTTTCCATTTCATTTCTCCATGAGCCAGGTTCCATAAGTGCATCATTATTGTCATAAATGTCAATAGTTCCGGGCGGTGTATAGATGCGTGAAGAAGTCCTACTTCGTCTTAAGAAATTATGCAGTAATATGCACGTCATCGTTATGAGACTAGCTTTTTCTGGTTGTAATTGCATTGGTTTTTTAAATACTCGAAATTTCGTCACCATTATACCAAAAGTATTTTCTACGACAACCCGTGCTCTAGACAAATTCTTGTTAAATTTACGCTTAGGAGATCCCAAGTCGTGATTTCCAGAATATGGTTTCATGACATGTTCTGAAAGGGCAAAAGCTCCGTCTCCCAAAAAAACGTAGGGCACATCAATGTTTGAGCCTGGCAGAGGATGTGGTGTTGGTAAATTTAAACGGTTTCCGAAGATGATTGTGATCTTTATGGCAAACTTTTGGCCAAAAAGTTAAGGAAATTGCCTGAAGACAGAAGGTTGAAATTCATGCATGAAATAGATGGAATATTTTTACGTTCTAAATACGAGTTTACAGTACCATCTTCATCCTCATCACCGACAACTCCACCATCGCCACAACCTCACCATCGCCAACAATTTTCATACAATATCAGTCAATACAATGAATCACAAACTTTGACTTCTGATACTGAACCAATAGCTAGTACATCATCCTCAACTCGTTCTGAACCAGGCATATATTTTACTCCGATGACTGTACGAAAAACACATAATCATGACAGAAACATAGGCCCGAATATTCTTGTGCAATCGAATGAATTGATTCATCCGCCAGTCCTTCGCATTCCGGACGAAAACATCAACGCAAGCGCAAATAATCCGTCCAATTCATTTATCAATGTTAAATATTGGTCAAAGTAATTATGATTATATGTTGTTATTATTATTATTATAATTATTATTATTATTATTATTAAAACTAATGTTTCTTCTTGTTTTGTTAAAACGTAAGATAATAATTATTACAATAACTTTGATTTTCTTTATTAAATATTTAAATTAAAATTTATTAAATTAAATTATTAAATTAAATTATTAAATTAAATTAAATTAAAATAAATTATTAAATTAAAATTTATTAAATATTTAA
The DNA here is from genome assembly GCA_963989215.1 of Hedychridium roseum. Classification (NCBI taxonomy): domain Eukaryota; kingdom Metazoa; phylum Arthropoda; class Insecta; order Hymenoptera; family Chrysididae; genus Hedychridium; species Hedychridium roseum. The sequence continues at coordinate 4,380,713 of OZ022308.1, forward strand.
ATTAAAAATATTATATGAATAAATATTATATTGCAATATGAATATTATTACTTTTATTTCGTCCTGCAACACTTGAACCAGGGCAAGACAAACTTCTGGTATGATTTCTGAAATAAGTTGTGGTGAAATTTTAAATAAAAAATGAAGGCTTTGGAAGTCATCTCCTGTGGCTAAATATCGCAGTGTTATGGCAAGACGTATTCGAGCTGGAATGGCTTTCCGTAATTGGGTATCTTGTTTTGAAATCTGTGCTGAAATCTTGTTCAGTAAATATTCAAAATCCGCTAAAGACATTCGAGTAAATTTTTGAAATTCACCAGAAGGTTCGGCAACTAATTCGTTTAATTGCTGTTCCATAGTTAAACTGTAACAAAGAAAGGAGATAATCTTTACTTTTTATAGTGAAGATTAATAATAACATTAGCACACTACTAAACAGAAATATACAAACCTTGTTCTATTACGATGGATATTTGTCATCCACCATCTTCGTTTTCTCCACTTCTTTTTTATTTGTTTTTCACTTTTAATATAGGCGTAATTATAATACGCTAATGCGCACAGCATTAGGCTTGCCGCAGCAGTAAATTCTGGGTCCATCTTTGACAATAACGTCAATAATGTGAAATAAATAAGTGAAAAAAAAAGTGAATCAACCGCGAAACATTGCGAATGTGGATACAAGCAGTTTGTGCTGCGATTCGCGCCGTGTTCGCGCCGCGATTCGCGGCAAGAATTCGCGCGCGAGTGTGGAGCAGGCATAACAAATTAAATTAGTACAACTGATTTCATGGAATTTTTTTGATACATAAAGGTTGGTATCCGATGCCGACATAGTTTCAAGTAAATTATTGAGACGTGTTTATATGAATTTGCTTTTAGTGTCTTTATGTTCTACTTGCACACCTGAAGTGGGGTCTACATTTTACTGTATACCTTGCACATTATCCAGATAATAGTATTGACATTTTCACTAACATGATAGATAATGTACTAAATGATGCAGTACACGATAAAAAGTTCGAAAGGAAATATATTTTGTTGTATCCTTTCTTTATAATTCTTGACTGACACGAGACGCGACAATTTAATACGTTTTAATACTTCTCTTTAAATCGTGATTCTATAATCGAGTAATTTGATCATTCATGTGTATGTCGAGATGAATGTATTTGTTGATAATGTATTGTGAAATCTTGGGTTTTAGTTTTTTATTCTTTAGCTCTACGAATAAGTAGGTCCTATATTATTTCCTAACTGTACGCATTTAGCCAAAATATATTGTAGAAGAGAAGCTTTTTAAGCTTCAAATTCTGATTTTAACTGAACTTGCCGGATATGTGCAGTATCTTAAGGTCTACAAGGAATAATTATGTTTTCTGCGGGAAGTTACTTTGACGGCGTGTGTACACCCAGAAAGATGTTATGAATTTTTAGTTTCTTCAGTGCAGCTAGTTAACCATTACTTTAACCATTCGGTTAGGTATCAAGACAGTCTTGCGCTGAACCTCGCCATTTGTACACATCACACTGACTCTCCGTTTTTCTTTTCTTTTTATATATTGTTACAAATGAGGACGATCTGTTTTTATTTTTAAAAAAAGGAATAACGAGATTTACACTGGTAACACTCAAAGTACAATGTATCACAATGTGGAACGGAATGTAACGCAATGAGAGATGTGATGTCGTGTCGAAATGTAATATAATGTGTCGCTACGCTGTCGTTACGCAGTCGCGGGGGTCCTTATATTATATCTTTAAGATGTTTATATTTTGCATGTCCGGAAGATTCTCGCCGCTCTCGCCGATATACTACTACATATACACTATCCGGAAATTTCTATCTGTTACATTCCTCCCTCCCCATTTCAATTTGGTCCCCGAATTCAGAGTTTTCAAATTATTCAATGTCACCGAAAGTTTCTATTATTTCTGTGATTTCTCGGAATTTCTGTAGAAAAGGATCTTGCCTTTCCTTCATTTTATATTCGATTGCTAGCATATGGAATTTTTATTTTTCTGCTGCTGTTAATTCTGGCTCCAAATACAAATGAGAAGGTGCTTCCAAATAAGTTCTGGAAAAATCCGTTTCTACGTCCGCGCTGATTAACCTTTCTCTTTTGATTTATTTGTTTCAAAATGTTCTTATTCTTATCTGTAATTAGATAAGTGATACATGGGCGCGGTGCGATTTTCGTCGGACTGGTTCTAATTCTGTAATTTCGATTTCTGATTCACCTTCATAATTATGTATGGGACTTTGGAAGTGCACTTGTGGTTCGGCGCGAAATTCTGCTTTACCAATTGCATGACTTCTGGGTCCAAAGGTACAATGGTCAAAAATATATTGTTTTTGGCAAAAGAACCATTTCTTTACGAGATTTATTATGAAAGTTAAAATCTTTAATTTGTAGAGAAAGTAGAGACTAATGATTTCGAGTGATGTGTATCCCATATATTCTAATATTTTGTAAGCCTTTTCGGTCCACGTTAAAGTTCTCTGTTTTAATGCTAATTGTTCGATTTGTGCATCTATTTCGTCTATTGTGGTTCCCAACATTGTTAAGTTTTCCGATGATATCGTTCTTTCGTTTAAAGTTTCGATTTTTAGGTGTTCTATGGGTATGTTTGTCTATGTTCTATGTTTGTCGAAGAGATTTAGATAGTATGTTTCGTTAAATGGATTAATGGTGATGCTTTGTGTGATTAGATTTTGGATCAGATTGCTGGGTTTTAGTGTGACTTCTGGTGTTATGGCCATGCATGCGGGGTTTAAAGTTATTTTGGACGGTGTTTTAATTTCTATTGTCCGAGAATTTCTTTGTGGACAAACTATTTGTAGGGTTTCGGAGTTTACTTCTGGTATTACTAGCCATTCGCTTTCCGAACTCAATTGAACATAGAGAGTGTTTTCTAATTTAATGTACTTAGGCTTCCATTTTTTATAGTTTCTTCTATACACCAATGAAAGAATGCAGTATTAACTTTTTTCTATCAAATAACCAGGGTGGTGCCTTTTTAATATATTGGTCTGTCCAATTTTCTTAATTTCCAGGTATTTTTTTAATGGAACCGGTAGAAATTTAGAACCGTGTTGACCTACTAAAACATTCTCTAGTCCTATTGAGTATAACGTGTATCCAAAATATGATGACACTGGTACTGGAATAAAGTTCACAAGGTGATAGGTTTCGTCTTCTAATAATGGGATATGCATCATATACATTAACCCTTTCGTTATGGGAGTCCGTTCCGCGGGAGTAACGCCACTGAACGGGGCACCGCGCCGCGCAGTGTGTACATTACCGACTATAGTCGGCACCCGTACCACAGACGAGATATAGGATAGACCTAACATCTTACGGGGTTTCGTGGCCACAAAACTGAATTACCGATGCAGTCAAAATTATAATTTATAGTAATATAATTATGATTATACTACTAAATAATCATTGTAATTACAGTTATAGTAATATATAATTATACTAAAATTATAATTATAGCGCTGCTATACATTTTCAAGCTGTATTGGTAACATAAAGCGTGACACTAAAACGGTAAAGGGGGCCACATGGCCCCCAAAAATGTGGCCAAAAAATTACATTGGATGTTAGGTCCATTCTATACCTCGTCGGTGCCCGTACACACAGCACGTTGCGCGGTCGGCACACGTAATGAAAGGGTTAAGAAATGATTAATCCAATATGTCAATAAAATCAACGGAAAATGCTCTGCCGATAACGAAAAATGTTGCCATCGACTATAGATGGCACTTGTACAGATCATTTCGATGCCGCATATATGCGGCGCTCGTACCCAGAAGTCGTGGCGTGGATGCCGCGTATATGCGGCGCCTGTACCCACAGGCCGTCGAGTGGATGCCGCATATACATATGCGGCGCTCGGTGCGAAAGGGTTAATTTGTTTTTGACCATTGCTATTTTTTATAGCAAACTGACTTCCAGTGTGGATGAGCCTTAATATTAACGAGCGCGCCAAGAAGGTAGCATAGAGACACGAATGTTCGAGTTGCGTCATGGGAATCAGTTCTCTCTGTTAAGTTCAATGTTTCTGTTACAATTAATATAATAAACCCATACGTATAAATTAGTGATGGTGGAACAATCAATTTATTTCCCAAACACGTCGCTTTATCCACATTGCACCGTAATCTTCCAACATTTTTAAATCGCTTAAGTCTATTAATGCAGCATAAAACGTAGGAATGAGTGCTGAAGTGTGCTGAATGTCTGTTAGGTTCGACGACTGCGTGCGTGAAGTTGGGTGAATGCGGCGGACGAAGAAATTTTGCAAAAAGCGACCGAAAAGAAAGAGTTGTAAGAAGAAAGACGTTAGACGAGAGAAAAGGCAATTGTTGGCAAGCGTTTGACGGTTCTTTGTAATTATTCCTACAAAAATGTTTCGCTTAATGTTGAACTTTTATTGCAATGGAACACACTTATGAAGCAATATTTGGCAAACAATCTTTGGTATGATAATTTTATGTGTGAATGGTTGGTCTTTGGTCTTTAGGTTTAGCGTCACCGCATGAGATGTAGTGGATTATACTACTTTAACAATAGACCTAGGAACGCATCTTAAACGAATACTCTTAACTGAAGACAAAGGGAGAAAAAACTTATTTGCATAGCACCACCGCTGCTACCTATACGATACCCCTTTAAATTTAAAATATCTAATACTTAAGGGTATCGGAAATTCTTGTGCGTACTGTTATGTCGTCGATCGGGTGAGAGGTGGGGAAGGGTTGAATCCTCGAATTTCTCCTTGCAATTCACCGATTTTTAACTAACTTAGGTTTACTTAAGATAGGCAGTACACTAAGATTACAAGAGAAATGTGAATACGACGAAATTGGTGAGCGACTGGCCTCGACCAAGGGCAAGAAACGACTGTGTGCCTTTTTCGTAAACTGAGGGCCTAGTGCTCAGCGCACCCCTTATCGTGTACAATAAAAAGACTCAGTTCTCCGAATTGTATCCGAACTGTACAATAAACAGAGTCTGGGCCTTGGTCCATCCCTTGTCTGGAAATTGTCACAGGCGCCTACTTCTAGGAAAGCTTACGAGGTACGCAATACATAGTCTTAATTTATGGGAGAAATGTGGAAACTATTACTATTCCGCGACCCAACACCTCGGTGGTGCGTCTACGGCTTCGAACTTGGGACTCATCTGAGGGTCCTCTGGACCTTGCCCTTTTACGACCCTTTGCCGGGTTACCCCTGCTCGCGGGCATGTATTCGGAATTTATTTGGTTCGATTGTTCGAGTTAAATAAAGTAAGCCATTAAAAAAGTCCAAACGATTCGAATATTCGAGCCCACGTATGCTTTCGAGTTACTTGGAGATAAATATTCGACATGTAAATATTCGAATTATTAGTGTGGACGTTTCTAAGTTATCACTATTTGTTAGAAAATCCTCATCGTCAAGTATGAGAGTACCCACCTGTGGGCATTACGGCCCTGAGCGCATTGTCTGCGTCTTTCATTCTTTTTGTATTAATAGGGTGAGGTTTGGTCTCTCTGGGCTTTTTGTTAGCAACGCAGTAAAAGGTAGTGAGATGTACAAAGTCTAATATCGATAAACAGAGCTTTAAGTACCTCTATGAATATAGACCCATGTTCGATTTCTTTCACCCTCACCATAAATATATATAAATAAAACCATCAGGTTATGGGCCCAGGAAAGATAATTACAAGCGTATGAGAAAGTGAGGTTAAGTGACCACGTGCTTCATCCACGTTGCATAAGACAAAAAGCGAAAAAGGTAAAAGAGAACCATGAGTTCCGTACAAGTACAAAGCATCGAGAAATTAACAAATGAAAATTACGAATCCTGGAAGGTGCAAATACGTAGCATACTGCGATTTAATGAACTATGGGGATATGTAAATGGCAGTGTCGTGAAGACTGAAGACAATGAGGCCGCGTGGACAACAAAGGACGAGAAAGCATTTGATTTGATAGTACTTAGTTTAGACAAAAGTCAATACAATAACATAAAACGTGCCAAGACATCAAACGAAGCATGGGAAGCCCTTAAGAGAGTGCATGAGTCAAAGGGTCCTATGAAGCAGTGTGTGTTGTTTAAACAATTATATAAAATGAAGAAGAATCCTGGTCAAAGTATGGCTCAATATGTTGAAGAATATACACACAAGTTGGAACAATTAGAGGAAGCAGGAATTAAACTACCAATAGAGGTACAGCCAATAATGCTCCTCTTGTCTTTGCCAAGTGAATACGAGACTTTTAGCATCGCTATCGAGTCAAGAGAGAAATTACCAACCATGGAAGAATTGAAAATTAAACTGTTAGAAGAGGAAATAAGAAGAACAGATCAAGAAGGAACAAATGGAGAGACGGAATACCTGAATGCACTAGTCGTCAATAGGAAATACAAGAAAGATACAAGTACAAAAGTAAGACAACGGTTTGATAACAACAATAGTAATTCATATACTCAGAAATTTAACGGAACTTGTCATATATGTAAGAAGTATGGGCATATGGCACGAAAATGTAGGAATAGATTTCAAGAAAAGACAGAGAGAAGATCTGATGCAATGACAGCCACAGCGTTACAAAATAATCATACAATGTTGAACACATGGGTATTGGACAGTGGAGCGACTAAACATATATCACATATAAAGGACAAATTTGGACAAATGAAACAAGAAGTCAATAAAATATACACAGCCACAAATGAAAGTGTAGAAGCAATAGGAACGGGAAGAGTTGATTTATCTATCAAAATTGATGAAAGAAGAACAAACAAGGTACTACTAAATGATACTATTTTAGCTCCAGATTTTAAGAATAATTTAATGTCTGTCTCTCAAATTACGAAGAATGGTTTTTCTGTAATTTTTAATGAACGTAATGCAAAAGTGTTGCGTCGAGATGGTTCTGTGGCAATTGTAGCAAGAGAAAAGGATGGACTATATATTGTAGATGAAAAAGCTCAGCAAAAGGCAATGGTACAAACGGAAAAGCAAGATAGTTTAGAGAAATGGCATGAGAGGCTGGGACACTTGAATTTTAATGAAGTAAGAAATTTGAAGAAAAATCAGATGGTGATAGGAATCAGAGAAGATTTAGAAAAGGTAAACCCTGATTGTGAAATATGTAACAAGTGTAAAATACATCAATTGCCATTTCATGCATCTCAACATAGAACGAAACAAGTACTGGAACTAATTCATAGTGATATCTGTGGCCCCTTCAGCGTCCCATCGTTAGGGGGAGCAAACTACTTTGTTACATTTATTGATGACAGATCTAGAAATATATACGTAAAAACATTAAAGAAGAAATCTGAAGTTTTCAAAGCATTTAAAGAATATAAGGCGTATGCCGAAAATCTGACGGGAAAGAAAATAAAGAGAATCAGGTCTGATAATGCAAAAGAGTACTTGTCTCAAGAATTTAGTGATTTTCTTACAACGAATGGAATAACGAGACAGTTGTCAGTGGCCTATACGCCGCAACAAAACGGTGTGGCAGAGAGGGCTAATCGCACCATAGTAGAAATGGCACGGTGCATGTTGTTACAGGGAGATTTACCCTTAACACTTTGGGCAGAAGCAGTAAATGCAGCAGTTTTTATCAGGAACAGATGTCCGACGAAAGTAAATCACTATGTGACTCCACATGAAGAATGGAGTGGCGAAAAGCCTTACATTGGCTTTCTACGAAAAATCGGAAGTAAGGTCATCGCTTTGCAGAAAGAACCCAGAAGAAATAAATTTGAACCAAAAGGCAAAGAGTATGTGTTGGTTGGTTATTCAAATGAAGCCAAGGCATACAGATTGTGGGAGCGTGGAACACGAAGTGTAATAGTAAGAAGAGATGTCAGATTCACAGAAGAACAAAAAAGAGTAGCCTACCCACCACAGAAGAAAGTATACGAAATCATCCAAATAGAAAATGCTGAAGAAGATACAGAAGAAAACCATGAAGAAGAAGCTGTAGAAAATAGACAAGAAGAAAGGGGAGAAGAAGTGCAAAGAGAATTCATTGAATACCAAGAGACCCCTATAAGCAAAAGGGCTCCAGGACGTCCAAGGCTGGAAAGGACTGGACTAAGAGGCAGGCCAAGAAAAATTTATAATACAGAACCAAGAGTCGTGCAACCAACAAGAGAGCCGATAACTGTGGAAGAGGCTATGAGTGGACCAGATTCTGAATACTGACTAGAGGCAATGCAGTCGGAATACAAAACGCTGACGGATAATGACACTTGGACTTTGGTAAGAAAACCTACATGTACCAAAATCATTAAAAATAAATGGGTTTTTAAGGTAAAGAGGGACCAGAACGGCCGAGTCGAAAAATACAAGGCAAGGCTAGTTGCCCGAGGCGACCAGCAGAGATTAGGCGTAAATTACGACGAAGTCTATGCACCTGTAGCACGGCTGGAAACGATTCGGACCCTGCTGGCGGTAAGCGTCATAGAGGAAATGCATGTGCATCATATGGACGTGGTAAGTGCTTACATTCAAGGGGACCTGAGTGATGACATTTACATGGAACAGCCATACCCATTCAAGAAAAATAACCCAGAAGAGTTCGTTTGTAAATTAAATAAACCGTTATATGGTTTAAAACAGTCCGGCCGCGAGTGGTACCGGAAGTTAGATGGTTACCTAACCAGCATAGGTTTGAATAAAAGTGCAATTAATCCATGCGTGTATACAGAACAAAACAGCGAAAATGATATTATAGTTTTAGTATATGTCGATGACTTATTGATTGCGTCCCGAAACTTGAACGAGATAAATAGACTGAAAAGGGCATTAACTAAAGAATTTAAGATGAAAGATCTAGGTAAAGTTAAGCAAATACTAGGAATACATGTCGAGCGGAAAGGAGATACGGGTCCTATAAAAATTACTCAGAAAAGATATATAATGGAATTGTTAGAGCGATTCAAAATGAAAGACTGTAATCCGGTAAACACCCCTGTAGAATTAAATATAAATTTGGCCGAAATAAGTGTGGCAAATGAGCAAAACGAAGAATTGTTAGATAAGCCGTACAGAGAGTTGGTAGGGTGCTTAAACTATTTATCGAACGCAACGAGACCAGATATAGCGTATACCACAAATGTACTTAGTCGTTTTTGTAATCGTCCGACAGAAACACATTGGAAAATGGCCAAACGAGTCCTGCGTTATGTGAAAGGTACAATGCATTACGGATTAAATTATAACGAAGGGAACCGAGAACTAATAGCGTACGTAGATGCGGATTGGGCAGGCGATACTATTGACAGAAGATCCTGTACCGGATATGTTGTAAAATTAGCATGTACTCCAATTAGTTGGCAAAGTAGGAAACAAAAATCCGTCGCTCTATCTACGATGGAAGCCGAGTATATGGGACTGTCGGAAGTTACGAAAGAAATTATATACGTACGTAATTTGCTTAACCACATGAAGTACAAAGATATATGTCAAACACCAACCAAAGTTTTTTGTGATAATCAAAGTGCGATACAATTAACTAAACACGAGGTATATCATGCTCGGAGTAAACACATTGATATCCGATATCATTTTTCAAGAGAAGCGCAAGATCAAGGACAAGTTAAAATACAATATATAAGCACACATTTAATGGCCGCGGATATAATGACTAAAGCTCTTAGTAAACCCAAGCATGATACATGCCTCAAGTTGTTAAGTTTAGATACGAGTCAAAGCGAACGTGACGATGAAGGGGGAGTGTTAGAAAATCCTCATCGTCAAGTATGAGAGTACCCACCTGTGGGCATTACGGCCCTGAGCGCATTGTCTGCGTCTTTCATTCTTTTTGTATTAATAGGGTGAGGTTTGGTCTCTCTGGGCTTTTTGTTAGCAACGCAGTAAAAGGTAGTGAGATGTACAAAGTCTAATATCGATAAACAGAGCTTTAAGTACCTCTATGAATATAGACCCATGTTCGATTTCTTTCACCCTCACCATAAATATATATAAATAAAACCATCACTATTAGCAATAAACTTCCTGGAAATAATTACTTTCCATTTACGATGTGAAAAATTATTTTCTAGTGCAGGAAACGCCGTCACCAATGATGCGGATATTTGCGAATAACTCGAAAGTTTGAAATCTATTTGAATATGTAAACTTTCCGAGTTGAAGATTTATACATAAGTAACTCGAAATTTTATGAGTACTCGAATATTTTAGTTGGTCGAACTTTTTTAATAGGTAATTTTCTCCCCAATAGTTCGGTGATTTAAAGTAGTTGGGAAAATTGTAACACTTCCTCGGCTCGAAAAATTAAGACGAAAAAGGTTTAGTCAGCCGTGTCCCATGTCCTGGCACTGGGCCGGGGACGTATCGTGGAGCGTTGACCGCTTCGGGCAGCTGAATGTGGGTCATGTTGCCTACCTGTAGGCGGATATTCAAACGGCTGTAACTTCGTCAATAATCATCAGAGACCACAGGTATATGAATAAAAGTTGCTTGTTTATACTTAGTCAATACTCTCCTTCAGTTTGGACCAGCATGACAGAAACACCCTGTATACCTGAAAACAAGACATCATTACATTCAGGCTTGTCTTTATTGTTTTTCTTGTGATTAACTGTCCCTGCATGTGCTGCATATACACGTAAGTATTAAAGTATACTGTTATTGTCCAGTTATTTTAATTTATTTTACTTCGGGCATTATCAAGGTGTAATATACACTTCTGTAGTTAATACATTTTTGGTTTGTTGTTTCTGAAAAAAGTTTATGCGTAATGCACAGATGAGTAAAGAATGTCATCACTGACATATTTATCTCGGAGACCCTTTGTGATGCCCTCTGGCTGTTTTATAATCTCAAAATTTTTAATCTCTCATTGTCGGTTTTACAAGGATGATAATAGTTTGCTTACTTATCTCAATATTCTTCTAATATTAACCTTTTGTATAGCCCTTAAGCGAACGATTATTTCCAATGCTTTCGAGTCTGTATCAATACTGTCTGATTGTGAGTGAGGAAAAGAGGATTATTACTTTTCCCCGGAATATAATAAACACAATTAATGTCTGTAATTGTTAATTTTGTTATTAATTATTTGTAAATTCACGTTTATATTTCAATTATTCGATGAAAAACATATGTATAAATATACATTCTTACAGTAAAAGTTTTTTTTATATTGTCATTATGTGACGTTGAAATTCCATTTTTTCTCTTATGAAACTAATGTCTATATTCTGACAATGAGCAACAGTGATATTCTTTGAAAAAATGTTTAAAACACAGCGATTTTTTACATCACGAACATCTTACTACAGCGATATTCGTGCACACTGCGATTACGAAAGCGTCCCAAAACCAAATTCGACCGGATCTTCGACATTTTCTGGTCGTTTTTCTATGTATTCACTTTTCAACCAAGAATATCGGAACGAATTTTGATACCTTGGAGATGATAACTGGTTATGAACAAGGGATTGTAATTTTATTATGTTGTTTCTCAAATGTAATTGTCTGAAAAGTGTCTAACATAATACATCCATATTTTGAATTCGAAAGTGTCAAGTGGCTGAATTTTTCCAGTTGTGCCCTTTGGTATAATCATTGGAGTGATTTGCTTATCAATTGGGGAAAGTTGGCTAACAACTTGTGGGCAATATCCACTCCATGAATCTGTCAAAGAACGCTTATCTGACCAATGATTGGAATAAAAACGTTTCCCAGCCTATTTTTTAAGTGCTTTGTAAGTAAATGCATATTAGAAACATTAAAGCAACTTTTTTAACATCAAATTAAGGTATTTCAACATACCAGAAGTTAACTTCAGAAGTGAGACCCACTCTAACTCACGCTAACCCACTTACAAAATACTGATACACACTCGTTAGCGTTGTAAATAATCGTTCACTTAAGGGCTATACAGAATATTTATATTAAAAGAATATTGAGATAAGGAAGGAGGGTATTACCATGCTTGCAAACCGGAGAGATTTTCTATAAATTTTCTTATAAATTGTGACGAGCGGCGATAAACGCGAGGCCCAGATGTCCCCTAGACATCGCGGCGGGCTCCAAAACCTAAACAATGGCGCGCCTAGCAATAACCAGCGTAAAAAGGGTCGGTCGTAAAAGTCAAGAGGTGAGGATTTCCAGGCCTAGAATCCGAGCTTTTCCCTATAAAATTTTATCTTAAACTCACACTATCTCCATGTGCCTCCAGTTGCACTAATAAATTAAAAGAAAAGAAAGGGAAAACTCGGATTAGGAACTGCTAATGGGCACCACATGGCTGGGCCGATTGTTTAAAGAAACGAGGGAAAATCCCACGCAAAGGATAAGTACCATGGAGGGGGTTGCCAAAACCCCCTGATAAAAAGGGCTGCACCCAGCACCCGCTCTACTCAGTTTAACTAAATTTACCGAAGAGCACTGAACCTCTGCCGGTTTTTCCTCTCGTCTCTACCCTTGCATTTTTTTTTACTTTGTATCTAACGCAGAACCCCTGCCGCTCTCTTCTTTCTTTCACCCTTTTGCCAACGAAAGTTGATAAACGTAAGTTTCTACATAGTACTATAAATCAATTCTCTTGCTCCCTCACAAAGTACCACATTACGCTTGAGTTTAAGACTCATAGTATTGGGAACGCGACGTAGCAGGTGCGTACCTGAGAATTGAGCCGAAACCTCAAGTTTTGTTAAAATCGTTGAACGATCTCGAGCTATCCAGAGCGCTTCGAAGCAGACGGCGTACTGGGGATCTCGAGAGAAACAACGATTCATTATCTCATTTCCTTTTCTTTCTGGCATGCCCAAAATTCGAGGTGGCAAGAAAATTGCAATAAAATCTTTTTATAAGAAGTTAGAGCGTTCAATAAAAGCGTTCGCATAGAAAGAGGTCTCCGAATTTGAAATTCCTCAAACAATTCCCGTTCCGACTCCTTTCGAGGAGGTCCCAGATCCACATAGTGATTTTGTAGAGGAATTTACAAAATCATTAGAAAAATTCGCCCAATTCCAATAGTTTTGCCTTGTCCCAGGGGAGCGTCCCGTAGACGCGTTATTACCCGAAATATCCCAACCCTACTAATACTTAAATTCGCGGATCGACAACCCGGTTCGTGATAAAATAAATAATAGAAAATATATATAAATAAATAATATAAATATATTATAATATTATAAATATAAATGTGGTGATCTACCGGGAAAGATGACGGAAGAAAAAGAAAAAGAGAAAAAAAAAAGACTGGTCTTGAGGAAATATGGAAATCTTCTGATATTGTTAATCTATACAACCGTTCGGGACCAATGTCGCAATCGTTCTCTCGTCCTATCTCTCCGCTAACGTTCGCGCTCCTAGCTCATTCCCTCTCTCATTCGCTTTCTTCCTCTCTCACACGTACCTATTACGACCTTCATTCGCTCATTTCAAACATTCGCTTCAATTCGGCCATCCTGCAAAGGTCGTCGCCCCCGACGACACGCTTTTATTGTCCCCCCTTTTTTTTTACTTAACTCTATTTTGCTACTTTCATTCTTATATTTATGTGCTTTCTAACTCATCGCTTACATTACTTTGCAATCGTGTTTTCGCTCGGTTTTGGTAATCTCTAGCGCTTGATACATATTTTAATCTATCCACCGCGACTATTCCTTGGTACGGACGCTGACTTTGTTTTTCTTCCTCAATATCGCGAACAACATATCGATCATTTCCTATGACTTTTTCTATCTCGTATGGTCCTCTATACTTGGGTAGGAGTTTACGACTTTCTCCGGTTGCCGCAGATTCGCTCTTAAGTAGGACCAAATCTCCTACTTCGTACTTTCGTGCACTAGTTCGCTTTTTGTCAAACTCCTTACGGAGAGTTTGCTTGTTCTTTTCTAGTAGGTCCGCCACGCTCGCTCCCTCTTCCTGGGTTCCTATCATTTCGTTTAATTGACGAATTTCTCGAGTGAGTGGACTATCATACCATCCGATCGTTTTATAGTTAAATACAATTTCGTATGGAGTCCTCTTAGTTACACGGTGACGACTGCTGTTTATAGCCCATTGCACCTCGAGCAATCTCTGATCCCAGTCCTCGCCTGTGAGTTCGACAGTGGAAGTTGACAGACATCTCAATATAATGCTATTCATTCTTTCTATCTGCCCGTTTGCTCGCGGGGTGCCAGTCGCTATTTTAACATGTTGGATTTCGTACAGTTTACAAAATTCTTCGAAAACGCGAGCTGTAAATGCTGTACCTCTGTCCATTATTATGCGCTCTGGTTTACCATAATGTGCTAGAACCTCGCGAAAAAATTGCAATGTTACCTCCGCGCTTGTGTCTTCTACGGCCTTTAGGATTACATATTTACTGTATCCGCAAATACCTGCCAGTACATATTTATTGTGTCGTTCCGTCAATGGTAATGGACCCAAATGGTCTGCATGTATGGTTTGAAAGGGCGCGTTTCCTTTATCTAGTGGATGCAAAAAGCCGGGTTTTTTTCCTGTCGGGGTCTTACAGTATAAACAACTCACGCATCGATTGACATAATTGGTTACAAATTCACGCATTTTGGGGAAGTAATATTCTTCCTTTAGTTTCGCCAGTGTTTTTTCGATGCCGAGGTGAGCTAAGCCTTTATGCGCTTCCGATACAATTTCATGCCGCAAGTCGCTCGGTACATACAACCTCCATCGTCCACTGGATAGTTTGTAAACGCGGGCGTTATACATTGTGAACTTTTTATGCGAATCCTGATCGCCTGCCTCTAGAAGATCACGTAGTTTTAAAATTTCTGGATCAGCCCTCTGCATTGCAGCGACCCAGTCGGTAGAAATGGTGACTCCTAAGATCGGTAAACCTACAACCTCCACGTCTTCCCCCTTTTCCACCGGGTTTCTACTTAGCGCGTCTGCCACTATATTTTTTCGGCTTTTTGGTACTCTATGGTGTAGTCAAACTCAGATAAACGTATGAACCACCGCCCGATTCGCGGGTTTAGATCTTTTTTGCTTTGCAACATTTTTATGCTGTTACAATCCGTCTTAATCGTAAAGTGTATTCCGATAAGGTACGCTCGGAATTTCTCAAGGGCACATACGATCGCTAGCGCTTCGAGTTCGAACGAGTGATATTTTGCTTCTTCCGGGGTTGTTTTTCGGCTATAATAGCTTACGACGTGCCACTTATTATCATTTTGCTTTTGTAACAGTACTGCGCCTATTCCAATGCAACTTGCATCCGTATGCACTTCAGTCTCAGCCGCGTGATTATATATGCAAAGAATTGGTTTTGCTGACAGTAATTTCTTAATTAAGTTAAAAGCGTTATTTTGCTCTACTCCCCATTCGAATTTTGAGTTTTTCCGCAGCAAATCAGTTAATAGTTTCGCGATTGTGGCAAAGTTTTTAATAAATCTTCTGAAATAACTCGCGAGGCCGACAAATCCGCGCACGTCTCGAATACTAGTGGGTTCTGGGAACGCATCTATGCTATTTATTTTTTTCTGACCTGGCTGTATCCCTTTCAAGGATATTTCAAACCCCAGATATTCAATTTGAGTTTTGAAAAAGTGGCATTTCCTTAAATTTATTGTTAAACCTGCATTTCGGAGCACTTTAAAAACTTCCAGCAATCTACACAGGCCATCTTCGACCGTCATATTCGGTATTATAATGTCATCTAAGTATGCTAGTGCTACATCGTATCGCAAGGACCCCAATACCTTGTTAATCAATCTTTGAAATATAGACGGAGCATTACATAAACCAAAGGGCATCCTTCGAAATTGGTATTGCCCATCGGGGGTTACAAACGCAGTCTTTTCCCTTGAACTAGGCTCTACTTCGACCTGGTAATACCCGCTAAATAAGTCTAAGCTAGTGTAGTACGCTTGACCTTGTAGTCTGTCCAGCTGATCGTCAATTCTTGGCAAAGGGTATTTATCCTTTATCGTGATTTTATTGATCGCACGATAATCTATACACATACGCATTTCCCCGCTCTTTTTTCGCACTAATAATACTGGGCTCGCGTATGGAGATGCGCTATCTTCAATCACGTCCGCTGCTTTTAATTCGCTAATCATGTCTTTCAATTGGCTTCTTTCAAAATACGATAATCGATAAGGTCTATAAACTACCGGTTTGTTTGTTGTAAGGTCAATCCGTACCGTTGCCTTATCCGTTCGTCCTAACTGTCGTAGATTATTTGCAAACATATCGCGATTCTCGTTTAAAATTTGTACAAGTTTTTCTACCTGCTCGCCCGTTAGGCTCGTATCCACTTGTTCTAATGTCACAGGTTCTGTATTTACCTCTCGCTCGCATACACGCTCCTCGCACGCCTCACCTCGCGAAATTGTGTCTCTAGGTCGAATTGTCAACGGCTCGCCGGTTATATTTAAAATTGGTAGGATCGCCTTGCCTTCTTCATCCGTGGAGACAATGCACCTTGGTATGCACGGGCCTCTCTCCCTAAGACCTCCCTCCACACACAAATCCTGACCTGGAATGTCACCGGCTACAACAATGTGCCCCAGATAATTATTTGGAATCACCTGTAACTCCTCGGCTTTGAAGGTGGTCTTCTCGAGCGGCGGGGGTGTAGTCAGCGTCGGGTCATCGTTTTTCGTGATGATTCGGAGCTCCCCTGCCCGGCTGATAATGACTACGTCTGGGTGCTCCGTATAGGGATGTCCGACCAACATCGGGATGACCTGGCTCCCTTTCGGAACCACGTGTATCTGTGTCCTCACCTCCACGCCGTCAATGCTGATGTTCGCCGTCAAGACACCCAACGGTTGTACGCGGCCCTCGCCATAACCCACAAAACTATTCAAGGTCGTTTCGTGGTAGGTGATCCCCATCTCATGTGCCACATCTTCTCGTAAGGTCACTACGCTGCTGCCAAGGTCAATGTAACATTTGATCGGTTGACCGTTTAATTTCGCCTCTTTAAAATATTTTTGGTGGGAATCGCCGCTGACGTGTAAGATTCCCGCGGAACTGCACTGCGTTGCTGTGGCCCTTGCGCCTCCGTCGGAAGATGATGCCTGTGTTCCTACGGTATTCGCGGTACACACCCGGGAAACATGTCCGCTTTTTCCACATTTGAAACATGTTGGGGGCGGTCTAGGCTTCGGGCAAAAACGTGCATTATGCCCTATCTGTTTGCATGCGAAACATCGTTGTTGCGAGGGCTGTGCGTTCGTTCCATGACATCCCCGTCGGTCGTTGGTCGTCGGCATCTCCTTCAAACACGCCGTTGCACTTCGCAAGTCTGGTAGGAGTTCACTGGGTTTTTTGTAGCGTCCCAGCGGGCCCAAATAGTCCCGAATTCGTGGGCTGTTTAGTCCATCCACCAACCACTCAATAGTCTCGCGGTCACCCATTTTCGCACGAGTACATCTAGCTAACTTCTCATAGAAGTATTCAATTATATTCTGGTTAGGTTTTTTTTGTAAGATTGCGCTTCTAGTCTTACACTCACTGTACTTTGTTCACAGGGGAAATTTTCTAGAAGCAATTCCTTCCACTGCTGCCACGTGCGGTCTAAGCGTGGCAAACTATCTCGCCATGTTCTGGCTACACCGGCTAACTTTGTGAGCGCATAATGTCTGATAGCCACTTCGTCCCACCGATATAGATCTCCGTACTCCTCCATCCTTGATATCCATTGTTCTATGTCAAGATCACCATGAACCGGATCAAATGCTGGTAATAAGCTCACCAGCTCACGGAAATGTCGTTCTTCGGCGTAACGTCCGTCTTCCATCTTTATTTCGAAAAATTCGTTCTCACTGGCTTCGACCCACTTCTTTTAATTTCCGTACGACACGGTATCCGCAACCCTTGCCCGTTCGCACTCTCGAAGAAGGGATCAGCGCTTCCGCGAAATTTCTCAAAACGTTCCAACGAACTTTGGAATCACGACCCGTAACGGCGTCACTCGGCCTGCTTATCACAACTAATTCTGTTTTTTTTTTTTTTACTTTAACCAGATTCGGTTTATGTAACCTCGTGAGTGAATCCCACTTCTGAAAAATTGTGGTGATCTACCGGGAAAGATGACGGAAGAAAAAGAAAAAGAGAAAAAAAAAGACTGGTCTTGAGGAAATATGGAAATCTTCTGATATTGTTAATCTATACAACTGTTCGGGACCAATGTCGCAATCGTTCTCTCGTCCTATCTCTCCGCTAACGTTCGCGCTCCTAGCTCATTCCCTCTCTCATTCGCTTTCTTCCTCTCTCACACGTACCTATTACGACCTTCATTCGCTCATTTCAAACATTCGCTTCATAAATATTATCAATAAATAATATAGATTTTCTATAAATTGTACTATAAATGTATAAATTTGTTGCATCGACAATTGCCGATTATTAATATCTATATATATTCTAACGGCGGTTCTAGCACACCAACCAAGTAGGTATGCAGTCGAGTATTACACTGTCGCACATTGCGCTTTAACTTCTTTTAAATACAGAAAACCAAAATATCTTAACTAAAGAAGTGTATATTACACCTTGATAATGCCCGAAATTGTTAGGGATATGGGTAAAACTATATAGCCTTTTTACCAAAAAGAAACTTTATTTTGAGCCACGTGCTAGAACCCTTCTTTTAATGTCTCTATCCCGACTTACAATCGGAACCGCGGGCCCTTGCGCCACTAGCGGAAACGCTTCTCGCATCGCGCGCGAATTGCACACGTACAAATATACCTCTAACACCTCCTCTCAAGACGCGCGCGGAACAATCTCTGTTATAGTCATCTCACTCATACAAAAATAATGCTTATCCCTTGACAATGGTTTGGTGAGTATATCTTCCGTCGACATATACTGTAAACTTAAATTCTCGTTTCGGAAGGCTTCTCTTATAAAATGAAATTTAATGTCTATATGCTTTGTCCTTGGATGTACAATCGCATTTCTGGCCAATAATTGCGCCCCCTTATTATCGTTAAAAATTACAATATTATCTAAACTACTAACATTCAATTCTTTAAGGAACTTAGATATATACAACGCATGTTTAACCGCTTCTGCAATCGCTATATATTCTGCCTCAGTTGAGGACATAGCAACTGTTCGTTGCTTTTGCGACTTCCAGCTGATGGGACCCATCGACATGTTAAATACATATCCAGTGTACGATCTCCTGTCTATCTTACACCGTCCCCAATCAGCGTCTACATAAGCCGCTATCTCGGCATTTAATTTCCCGAACTTAATACCATAATTATAAGTTCTCTTAAGATATCGCAATACCCTCTTAGCTGCTTGCCAGTGGGCCTCCGTATTACAGTCGTTGAATTGGGCTAGTACACTCACCGCGTGAGCAATATCAGGTCTGGTTGCCACAGCCAAATACATTAAGGAACCAACCAATTCACGATAAGGCCTCCTCTGGTTTTCTACACCCTTACTGATTTCTAATACTGCCTCTTTATCCATTGGTGTACATACTGGATTACAACCATCCATTCCAAATTTTTGTAATAAATCTGTAACATATTTTTCTTGAGTCATACTTATTCCCTCGGCATCTTGGATAATATTAATACCTAAACAATACCCAATTTGTCCTAAATCTTTAATATCAAAGTCTTTTGCCAATTCAGTTTTTATGCTTCTGATCCACGTATGATCATCACATACAACTATGATGTCGTCTACATATACAGCTATATACAACCTGGTATTTCCTCTTCGGCCACGATATACGCATGGATCGGAAACCGTAGGACTTAATCCTAAATTCTTCAATTTTTCGTCCAATTTTTCATTCCATTCCTTCCCGGCTTGCTTTAGACCATACAAGGCTTTATTTAAATGACATACAGGACTGTTCCGGGATTTTATTTGATTTAATATGCGTTTTGCCTTTTCCTGTACTTTCTTTTCTTCTCTCTTATCCGCTGCTATTTCATCTAGACTCTCTTCTAATCCTTCGGGTACGTTCATATAAATGTCTTCTTTTAAAATTCCATTAAGATATGCACTTGTTACGTCTAGTTGTTCCACCCTCATGTTCAATTTGACAGCCAAGGCTAACAGTAACCTGATTGAGTCCAGTCTAGCAACTGGTGCAAACGTATCCCCGAAATCAATTCCTGGGCGTTGTGTAAACCCCCTTGCTACTATCCTCGCCTTTCGTTTTTCTAACGATCCATCCGCGTGGTATTTATTCGTGAGAACTGTACGACATCCTATTACTTTTCCGTTCTCTGGTTTCTCTACAATGTCAAAGGTATCATTCTTAATTAGACATTTCACTTCTGTCCTTATGGCTCTTTTCCACTCCTCTTGGTCATCTCCTTGTAGTGCGTCTTTCATCGGTATGTCGGCCATGTTAGCAGCTAACATAACTAAGTTAGCCTCTGCCATTTGGTTACTTCCGTTCTCTTCAGTCACCTGATTACTTTGCATTGGATTTTGTGTGTTATCTTCACTTTGTGTATCTTTGTAGTGAAATAATTTTCTAGGGCGACCCCTCATACCTGTCCTCACAATTTTTGGTCTCCCCGGTGCTCTTTCTAATGCGTTAGGTACATTTACTACCTCTATATTTTCTTCTGTAGCTTGGATATCACTCGTCATGTCAGGATCGACATTTATATGACTCGTATCACTCTGAATTTGTATTACGCTTTTAATTTCTTCTTGTTTCGTCTCCTTATGACAGACTTGTTCTTCATGTTTCTCATCCTTGTATTCGATAACTCTGATATCCCTTGATACTATTACTTTCCTTTCTACCGGTAGCCACACTCTATATGCTTTGGATCGTTCGCAGTAACCTATAAAAACTCCTGTTTTCGTCCTATCATCAAATTTCTTCTTTCTTGGATCTTTGTTTAGAATATATGCCTTCATTCCAAATATCCGCAAATGTGACAAGATCGGTAGTCTTCCTGTCCATAATTCAAAAGGAGTTTTTCCATTCAATGCCCTGGCCGGGCATCTATTTCTAATGTAATTAGCAGTTGAAACTGCTTCCGCCCAATATCCATGTGATAGTCCTGCCTGCAACAACATACATCTCGCCGTTTCTATTAGTGTGCGATTCTTTCGCTCAGCCAAGCCATTTTGTTGCGGCGTGTACGGTACTGTTAACCGCCTTTGAATTCCATTTTCTTTTAGGAATTCATCAAACCTTGCATTGCAGTATTCCCGACCATTGTCTGTTTGCAGGTACTTTATTTTCTTCTCGGTCAACGTCTCAACATATTTCTTAAATTCCTTGAATAACTGTAACACTTCATCTTTTGTCTTCAAAAAATATAGTTGGCACCATCTCGAATAATCATCAATGAATGTCAGTATATATCTTGACCCACCTATTGACTCTGTCTTCATAGGTCCACATAAATCAGAATGTACTATTTCTAATAATCTTGAACTTCGTTTTGATTCTCTTGGAAAAGGTGTCGAAGTTAGCTTACCTTGTATACATTTTTCGCACGATGACATAGTACTTTTTCCTGGGATTTTGATCCCTATTGCCTTCTCTGTCTTTACCATGTATGTTAAATCCTTTAGATTCAAATGTCCAAGACGTTCATGCCACAGTTTTAGTTTACAATTTTCATCTGGATACTCCACATTTCTAGCATGCTCTGTACATTCTTGTATGTAATATAGGTTACCAATTCTATTTGCTTTGGCTTTTACTCTTCCGTCCCTTCCTTTTATAACAGCTCCATTCTTGTGGAAAATTACTATGTTATCCCTTTCTGTAATCTGTGCTACCGACGCTAAATTTACTCTCAAATCAGGAACATATAGAGTATCCTGAAATTCTATATCCTTAATGTTACTATCCAGGTACGTTTGAATGTGTACTTTTCCTTTGGCTTCAACATTTGCTGACATATGACTAGCTAAATTCAATTTTTTATGTTCCGTTGGGTGCAATTCAACAAATTTTTCTTTATCTTTGCACAAATGTTTAGTGCAGCCGCTATCTAAGCACCAATTATTGCGCTCCGTATCCACCGTTATTGCACATGCTTTCTCTATCTCTATGTGGTTTACATAAAACATCTCTTGCGCCGAACGTGCGCTTGGAGTATTGAGAGCACCCCTTCTAGCATAACAGTTAATAGCTTTGTGGCCCGTCTTACCGCATTGAAAACATTTTATGGGCAATCTGTTATCATTTGTATTTTTGTCATACTTGTTATTCCCATATTTGTTTAGCTTCCACCTTGTTCCTTTTCTTTGCTCACTCTGCCTAGCTGCCATTGCACCAGGTTCATCACTATGCTTTTGTGTTCTTGTCTCAAACTCTTCTAAAATTTTTATCTTCAACGTTTCAAGATCTGGGAGTTCATCCCTAGATTCCATTGCACATCTAAAGTTTTCGTACGTATCAGATAGGCTATTTAAGAGCATTGCACTTTGTAGATCTTTGTGAATTTCGATACCCATATCACCGAGCTTATCTACAACTTCAATGAAATTGTTTATATGTTCACGTACGTCCGCGCCATGTGCCATGCGGTGACTAGTGAGTTTTTTAAGTAACGCAGCCTTTTTCGCGGGACCTTTAGACGCATATATAGATTGCAGCTTTACCCATACCTCATGCGCAGTTTTACATCCTTTAATTTGTTTTAATTCACTAGCGCTTAGCGCAAGTATAATATCCGATTTCGCTTTCTGATCGGCGGCGTCCCATGCACGTGCAGCTGCTTCCGACGCCCCATCAATTCCTGCAGGTCTAGGCTTTTGTCCGTTCGCATATTCCCAGCCATCATTTTTGATCAGCAGGGCTTCTGCCTGTATGCACCACGTATCATAGTTATTCCTTGTTAATAACTCGATCCGATTCGATTTTCCGATGCTTGCCGACATCGTGCCACGTGGTAACTGAACCTCAAATTTGTACTTCCCTATTTTCTTTTTAATCGCTTTTCGTACTCTGCTTTTACTTCCTTCTTTATATTCTTCGACTAGCTAAACTACTACTTAGCTTTTAATTCCTGGGCCCATAACCTGTTAGGGATATGGGTAAAACTATATAGCCTTTTTACCAAAAAGAAACTTTATTTTGAGCCACGTGCTAGAACCCTTCTTTTAATGTCTCTATCCCGACTTACAATCGGAACCGCGGGCCCTTGCGCCACTAGCGGAAACGCTTCTCGCATCGCGCGCGAATTGCACACGTACAAATATACCTCTAACAGAAATAAAATAAATTAACATACCTGAACAATAACAGTATACTTTAATACTTACGTGTGTATGCGGCACATGCAGGGACAGTGAATCACAAGAAAAACAACAAAGACAAGCCTGAATGTAATGATGTCTTGTTTTCAGGTATATAGGTAAGTGTATAAGAAGCCTCCGGCAATTAAAACTAATCAGAATGACTTTAACATTCGGAGAACAGACTTATAGTTGAAGACGTGTTTTTCCTCTTAAAAATTGTTGTTTTCGAAAAATACAAAAACTGGTTGTTACGAGTTGGATCGTAGTGATGGGTGTTGTGGAAAATAGTAACTTGCAACTCGTGCTTGTAGATTGACTTTAACTGTTTATTAATCTTGGTAGCTTGGAATGGCAAGAGAGCGGATGGTTGGTGAAAACCATGAAATGAAGAGTGCGTTCTGATTAACCTAACTAAACTAAAACTTACTAACAACTAACCTACAACTAACTAAGACTAAGTAAAGACTAAGAGATGACTAAATGAAGACTGAGGGTGTTTACGATTGTAGTCCCGAAGGAAAACTCGGGACTCTTTGGAAAAGTGAGGGTGGAAGATGGTTGTGGTGGTGGTTGGAAGTGGTGGGGATGGGCCTTATGGGTTTCGGTAGTCCTCTCTATGTAGTTGTAATAATAATAATAGTTGTAGAGGGGTTGCGTCCGTGGGACGTAACACTGGTCAACTTTGTTTTTCCTCGCTCTTCAATTTGGTTTTTGTTTCATTAAAATCGGATAATTAGTTTCTTTTTTTTATATTGAAATGAAAATTTTCAGAGGGTGGTTCACCCCCTTGCAATAAGGGTGCATAGAAAGATGGATATGTGAATTTCATCATTTCACGTAAGGAATGTTTTAAAGTTGGTTTGGTGGCGATAGAGACACTCCTTCTATGTAAAACTACCCACTCTAATCCACCGCTTTACATGCTCAACTTTGAGGGTGAATTTCATCCCTTAAATCCGTTTAAGAGCACATATAAAAAAATACGTGTCTCTTAGTTTTGGATGGACTATAACATATCACACTAATACATTGTACAATTTTCGAGTTTTTTTTGGGCGGTTCAACTTCAGTTTTAGCATTTAGTAAGAGATTGATTTTGTACATTTCTTTATTGTTTGATTTTGGTTCCAGATCTACGAAGAAGAGAGGTAGCGGCTCTTTGTTTTTGTTATGTCGTATATTTGTGACGTTTCTTACCTGATGTCCCAGCTCTTCAATTGCACTTTTAATGTCCTCAATGGGGATGGAGGGATGTATAGACCTTAAAACTACTCTATATGCACGATGTTGTTTTAGCTGATAGGTGTGATATGAAGCATTTTCCTCATCAAGGACGTGAATTATTTTTCGATAGGTTTCTGGGTTTTTTGCTATTATTTTGATGTGGCCATTCGTGTTGATGGTTTTGTGTGTGTAGTCTTCCTTGCTTACTGTTCTCCAAAGGCTCTTTTGAAGGTCGGTGATCGATTTAACGTCCGGTATAAACATAGGCGGCGGTTTTGGTTCCCTTGTGTTTACCTTAGTCGTGTGATTATTGTCTAGGTTTGTGTATATATATTTTATTATAATTCTAGCCTCATAGGCCCCAGAATCGGCCTTGGTTTACAATTGATACGCTTATACCATTCATTCATCTCTCTACACATTCATTCCCTTTCTTCTTCTCCATTCATTATAGTCTCTAAAAACAAAATCAAAATCAAAAACAAAAACAAAAACAAAAAACAGCACTTATTTCTCCTTTAGCTTCCTTTAGCTATCTAGTCTTTTTAACCATTCTACTACTTTTACATTTACTCTCCCCTCTAGGACATCCGTTAACGAACAATTCCGTTTTTCCATTCCAATGCATTCCTCTACCCAGTGCTTTAGCGTGCCTGGCCCATTCCCGCATATTCTACAACTTCCGTTTTCTTTGCACTCCCAGTATCTATTGTACGATTTCACATTACCGCACCTAACTCTCGCCAATAGTTTTTGGCTATTTCCCTTTTCCTGTTTCCTCAGGTAGTCCGATAATGTGAAACCTACAATATATTTATACATTGTGTTGTATTTCGCTTCATACATTCTGTTTATACGTTCTTGTCCTTGTATTTCTCTATCCCTATTCGTTAGCATTTGTACTATATCCCTTCCTCTATCTCTACATCCATTTATCTTCTCATATATTCTGTCCTTTCTCTCCCTCCCGCTGTTTCCTCTGTTCTTTCATTCTTTTCTTTTAGGCATTCTTTCAGTAAATCGCAACCCCCTACCTGTCTAATTCTTTCTTCGTAAATTAAAACTCTTCTTGCTGCTTCTACCCTAATCTTATCTCTATTTGTTTCTTGTAATACTATGTATGATGACGTACATTTATCTAGCCCTAAGCACCATTTTATGTACTTTATTTGTAGTGTTTCTATCTCCCTCTACGCTTTGCGCATTCATAAAGCCTTCAATGCCTGTATCTGGTTCATTTTTAAATTAGCTATCTTCAACCACGTTAGCCCATACTACGCCAAACTGAAATGGCTTAAGTTTGGCAACCGAAGGAATTACTTATACTGTTGCCTGGTTTTTAGCATTCTACGCACCGGCACTCCTGCGTATCTAGCCTCTTGTTTCCGATACCATTCTACTGTGCGCCTTAGGGGTGGAACTCGTTTGGCAGAACTTGATCTCGTGGTCCCCATCTCTCGGACAAACTTTGGTTTTCAAAGCTTTATAGGTCGCTCTACTAGATTACGGAATATGCTGCCCGAAACCATCCGGCAGTCTACCTCTCCTGGTGCCTTCAAGGCCTCTGTCTTCCACTTCTTCCTTGAGCAACAATCGCGTAAAGACCAGGGTCTCTTCAACGGGATTTGAAGCCCAATTTCTGTGCTTAGCGCTTTCTCCCTTTACATAATTTTTCCCGTGCATTAATATACTCTACGTTCTTTTAATCATTAGATTGTACCTCTGTCTTATATAACTAAAACTCTAATGCTTTTCTTGTGTCTCTTCCTTGTACATTCTGTTCATGCTCTACGGGGTCTTGCCCCAGAGTAAATAAATACTGTTTCTCTCTCTCTCTCTCTCCCCTTTCTTCCCATCCAAATAACTCCACTCCATACAGCAAAATACCTGTTACACGATAATCGAACATGAACATTCTTCTCTTAAAGTTATCTTTAAAAATTCTTTAAAAATACTTCATACTCGTCGTATTGCCACGTTCGCTTTTTTCACCCTTTCTTTTATATGTTCCTTTATACGTCCGTTCTTCTGTAGATGAAAACCGAGATATACAAAATCTTTAACTGTTTTAATTTCCTGTTCTTTCCATTTCCAGCATGTTTTCTTTTTCTTTCCTCTTCCTGTTCCAAATACTAGCATTTTCGATTTTTCTGCGTTCAGACTTAGTTCCTTCTTCTCTATATATTTTTCCAATTTACTGCACATTGCCTTCATGTCTTCTTCCT
Organism: Hedychridium roseum; assembly: GCA_963989215.1. Classification (NCBI taxonomy): domain Eukaryota; kingdom Metazoa; phylum Arthropoda; class Insecta; order Hymenoptera; family Chrysididae; genus Hedychridium; species Hedychridium roseum. The sequence goes on from OZ022308.1 coordinate 4,407,394, forward strand.
TCTTTGCTAACATAAAAATGTCATCTGCATATGATAATGAACATATTTTTCTACTTACCATCTTTATCCCGTCCCATATAACTTTTTTTAGCTCTGTTTCTAGGTCTGCCAGAAAAATGGTGAACAAAATTGGACTCAAAATACATCCTTGTCTTAGTCCTTCTCTTGTCCAGAATTCCACCGACATTCCGTTTTCCAGTCTTATTAGGGTTTTTGTTTCTTCATATATCTCTTTTGTTCTTTCAATTAGCCCTACCCTTATGCCTCTTTCTATCATCACTTCCCATAGTTTTTCTCTGCATACTTTATCAAATACCGCCTTTAAATCAATAAAGAAGGCAAACTCCTTGCTACCTTTCTTTCTAATTTCCTTTTCTAGAATATGTTGTATTATACATATGTTATCTATTGTACTTCTGTACTTCCTGAATCCTGCCTGAGTGTCGTCTAGTATTTTTTTCTCTTCTATGCTTTGCTTAATCCTCTCATTTAATACCGCTGCGTATATTTTATATGCTGTATTCAGCAATGTAATGCCTCTGTAATTTTTGACATCTTGTGGATCACCTTTTTTATGCCACGGTACTATTACCCCTTTTCTCCACTCTTCTCCCTTCCAAATCTTCTTTATTAGTTGTATAATTTTTGCTCTTGCTTTACCTATACTCAGTATCCATGCCTCTGCCGGTATTCCATCAGTACCCGTCGCTTTCTTCTTTTTTAGCTTTAATATCTGTCTCTCAATGTCTTCGTCTGTGATTTTTTTTCATCCTCCTTGTCTTCTAATTTCCTTTTCTCCCCATATACTTTTTCTCTAGTTCCATTTAAATGTTCCATAAAATGCTCTATCCATTGCTCTTTAGTGATCTCCTTTCCTACTTCTCTTTTTTTCCTTCTTCTTTTGTTGATATATTTTAAAATTTGACTTTCTGTTCTTGCTTCTCTAATCTCATTCAGTTCTTTTTCTCTCATATTCTTTAAAGTTCTTGCTGCCTTTCTCTTTAACTTAATACATTCTTTATCCCACCACTTTTCCTGCCCTAGCTTAACCTTCCTCTGTTTATATTTCTTTTTAATCATATTAGAGTTAATGCTATTCTTGAAATTTTCCCAAATTTCATTAGGTGTTCCCTCCTTGTACTCGTATTTTTCGCCATTCTTCCTAAATTCTTCTATGCTTTCCTTGTTCCACAAAACATAATCTTTCTCCGTGTGGAGGGTAGTAATATTAACACGAAATGTTCGGAACGTATATGCTTTACTTTCAACGATGTAGCTTACGTGTACAACTCTTTATAACTCATAATTAACGGTCTTCTTCCTTGCCTTTATACCGGCTAGCTTGGTGGGGGTTCATCTTTGAAACGGTGAGTTCATTACCTAAGGTATGACAGGACGGTTATTTGCGGATCAACGACCTATGTGACGGTTGGTAATGTTTCTTATTGTCTATCCCTGTGACTTGTTGTTGTTCTGCCTCGACCCCAAACATCAGGTCGATGCTCCGCAAGAAAAACGTCTAACTCGGTTCACCGGCCTCAGGTAATAACAAACTAATATCACATGGAGACAACTGTTACCAACCGTCTCATTCGGTGTTTGCTGATCCCTTTTTATGTGCCGCCACACTCCGTAACATTTTTTTCTGTCTCATTCCTGATTTCCTCTCCTGTCCCTGAACTGTCCCTGATTTCCTGAACTGTCCAGTTCTACTGGCATGTAGACTGACTCCACCCTTTCTCCTACCTGGAATGTTTTAACTTTTTCTAGTGCCTTGGTATTTGTGATGACATAATGAATTGCCGATGCTCCTTGTTTTCCTACATATGTGTATTCCCCTTCTTCATTTCCTGTAACATTTCCATTTAATATATGTGTTGGACGTTTTCCAGTGATACAGTATCAGATGTAGTTAATTGTAAGAAGTTAGTTACAGCGTTATTTGAATAAATCAAACAGTTTAATGTTGTGATACCGGGATAACGAACACAGTCCGGAGTTTATCGGTGAAAAATGGTTTTATTCAACGTAAACTATAATACACGGATATGGTTCTAATCTCGCGATAGTACAACTGAGTTCTGCAGAGTGCCGGACAGTACGGAGGTCTGAACGTTACAGTGGCAAAAATCGTTCTCCCCGAGGGTGCATTTCAGAGTAGTTTATATACATGGTCTAAACGATGGAGGAAGTGGAAACAGTAATATATAAAAAAAAGGAAAGCTATTTGAGCAGCTGAAAGGAGTAATGCCCCTATCGAAGGGTTTGTGCAAGAATGCGAAATGGTCGGGAAAACGGCGGCCCTATCATGAAGCTAAGGATTATAAACTATTGGACCCTAAGACCCGAGATGCGATAACGGTGCGAACGTCTTCAAGTTTGTACTATGTATAGGATAGGGTAGGTATCCAACATTAATATGTTGTTGGACGTTTTCTTTAATCGGAGAACAAAGGAAGTGATGCAACTTCACACAAGTAACGCTCGTGCGCAATGACCCACGGATTAGTGCCAAAATTTAACAATATGCCAACCTCTGTCTTCACACAAATTCAATAATTTTCCTCCTTCTCTATTACATGTTTTGTCTTTGGATTGTTTGCATTCTTGCCTATTACTTTCTTCTTCTGTCCCTGTAATTCCCAGCCCACCCTTTACTCCTGCCCTGGCATTCATGTCGCCAGCAATTACTAGAAAGTCTTCTTCATTTTCAACTATTTGTTTATTCAGGTATTCTACCATCTTATTAATGCCCTTTCCATTATAAATTGTCCATATTGACTTTTTTCTTGATTAATTTTCAGTTTTCTTTCTACCATTCCTTCGTCCTCCCATGTTTTTTCTCTACTTTCCCATTCTTTTTTCACTCCTGTTAGAATACCCCCTTTTGCTCTTCCTTTTATGCTTGTTCTTTCTGCTGGCTGCAGTTTCCAACAAAAATCGCCTGGTAGTCTTGGGATTAACTTTCCCCATTCTTTTTCTTCTATCCATGTTTCTGTTAACCCCACAAAATTGAATCTTTCTGTGTAATTCCAAAATTCTCTGTCCTTCTTATACAGGGTGAGGCCTCAATAATTGCCACCTAGAATAACTTCAAAAGTATGATAGTAGTCGAAAATTTTTCAATACAAAAGTTGCATGGGACGACGGAGGCTTTCATATGATGTCAGTTTTTTGTCGCTAGATTCAGAGATTCATCGCAGAGATTCATCAGAGAGCATCGCTTCAGAGATTTGAAGGTCAACTTTGTTTTTTTAGATAGAATGCTATCTTTTAGTACTTATTTTCTGATAGCGGCTATCGAGACGAATCTAATGATGTGCAACATTAAGGTCTTTGAAGGTCAACGAAGGTCATTTAAGCCAAAAAAGGTGAAATGAATTTACATTTACAGAAGGTGTTCAAAGTGATTATCATTGTTATCAATGCAATGCTGCAATCTGCTTATCACAGATTAAGTAGAATTTCTTATCACTTCGGCACTTATTGAATCACATGCTCTAACAATTCTCTCTCCCATATCTTCAGGAGTAGTTGGAACTTCTTTATAAACGATATTTTTCAAATATCCCCACAAGAAAAAATTCAGAGGTGTCAAGTCTGGCGAACAGGCCGGCCACGATACAGCTCCTCCGCGTCCAATCCAACGATTCGAAAATTTTCTTTGCAACTCATTTCTAGCCACAAGTGAAAAATGTGCTGGACACCCATCGTGTTGATACCACATTTTGATCCTTGTTTCCAAAGATATTTCTTCCAATAACGGACCTAATGTTTCTTGAAGGAATGTGGCGTACTTCTTGCCATTAAGATTTCCTTCGATGAAAATGAGGCCGATAATTCTGTCTTCAATAATTCCACACCATATATTGACCGACCACGGCCTTTGGTGTGTGACTTGCCGCAGCCAACGTGGATTTTCGGTTGGCCAAAAATGCATCTTACGCAAATTAATATTACCATGGTTTGTGAATGTTGCCTCATCAGTAAATAAAATCCAATTAATCAATGAGTGATTCCTTTGAATCTGGTGTTGAGCCCATTGACAGAATGCAATGCGATTCATGAAATCTGTTCCAGTTATTCTTGGTGAAGACTGATATGGTAAGGATGATATTTATGGCGATGCAAAACACAAAGGACACTTTTCTGGCTTACACCAGATTCCCTTGCGATTTGACTTGAACTAACACAAGGATCTCGAACCACAGTAGCAAGAATACCAATGTCTTTCTTAATTTCTTCTTCGTTAGTTACTTGCTTTTGCCGGCTCTTTTTCCGATGGATTAAGGATCCAGTTGTTCTCAATTTATCGTACACATATTTAAATGTACGACGTGTAGGGTGAGAACGTTGCGGATATCTTTCAGCGTATAAATCTCTAGCTCTCACTGAATTTTGCTGGCATTCTCCGTAAATGAGAAGCATATCAGTTTGTTCTTCGAAAGAGTACATCATTTAAATTTACTTGATTCGATGATACTAGTCTTACCGTTCTGTCGTCTTACCGTTTGTTGTCTTGCGATATCGCTCGAACAGTGTTTATTTGTCATTGCCAGGTTTGATCAATACCCTGTATTTATTTACTGCATTTATATGATAAATTGAAGATATGTGAGAGAAAATTGTTAGAGCATGTTATTCAATAAATGCCGAAGTGATAAGAAATTCTACTCAATCTGTGATAAGCAGATTGCAGCATTGCATTGATAACAATGGTAATCACTTTGCACACCTTCTGTAAATGTAAGTTCATTTCACCTTTTTTGACATAAATGACCTTCGTTGACCTTCAAAGACCTTAATGTTGCACATCATTAGATTCGTCTCGATAGCCGCTATCAGAAAATAAGTACTACAACATAGCATTCTATCTAAAAAAACAAAGTTGACCTTCAAATCTCTGAAGCGACTCCATCTGGCGACAAAAAACTGACGTCATATGAAAGCCCCCGTCGTCCCATGCAAATTTTGTATTGAAAAATTTTCGACTACTATCATACTTTCGAAGTTATTCTAGGTTGCAATTATTGGGGCCTCACCCTGTATAATCCTGCCACATTCCAAAAGAGTAGGTTTCCATTGATAATTTTCTTTTCTCCTGTTTGCTTCCTTTTTGATCTGTGCCTTTGAGGCTTTAAACAAAATTTGTCTCGTTTTCTTGTCTGCTTGCACCTTCCCCCACCTGCCATCTCATTCTTCTTCCTTCTATCCATAATTGTTTATATCCAATTTTAATGTTTTTCCCATTTCTTCTTCCTATTTTTGCGAATTCTACCATTTCCTTTTGTATTCTCCTGTCTTCCTGGGACAAATCGTATTCTATATATATTTTTTTTTTTCCCAATTTCCTCTTTTTTCTCATTATATCAGCTTTATCTTCTTCTGACTTAGTTTTTACAATAATAGTGTCTTTGTTCCTTCTTACGCATTTCGCCCATTTTATTCCTCTTTCATATTCCAATTTTTCTTTTAGGAATTTCTCAATTACTTCTTTACTGTTTTGCTCTTTTACTTTTACACCTCTAATTACAATGTTTTTTTCCTTTCTTTTCCAACCAACTCCTTTAGTATTTTCTTTAATTGTTGTACCTTATTATCCATTGTTTTTCCTATCCCCATGTCTCCTTTTTCTTTTTTATTATTCACTACATTGGTTTCCTTTAGCTCTTATTTTAACTTTTAAAATTCTTTCTGTACGTGTTCAATTTTTTCTTTCAGCATTCTTTTCTCCTCTTCCCATCTTCTCTCCCTCCTTTAAATCTTGAATCTCTACCTTTATTTCCTCTTTGCCTATTTTAATCTCATTCCTGACTTTCTTTATCTCAGTTAGGATTGCCCTTAAAGTTACGTCTGTTTCTTTTATTTCTTCCTTCTCTAGTTCTTCGTTCTTCTTTACTCTTACCATCTCTCTATCCCCAGTTTTCTCCTTTTTTTATTATTAAATTTTCTGATGTCTGTATTATCCTGTTTCCACTTCTCCAGACTATCCACCTTGCTTGGCCTACCCATTTTCATTGTTTCTACTAAATCATGGCCGCCCTAACCTCTACCATCCTGCCTATATAATATCTCTTTATTTTACGCTTCCTAGAATTTGTCTACATATATTTATATTTTCATAGAATGTACTAACTTATTTCCTATACTCTTATCGCTAAAAAACTTTCAAATACCTCTAAATTACTCGCAAAACTACCTCTTCTATACCTCACGCATCCTCATACTTTTCGCATAGCTAACCAAGTCCCCTTCTATGCTTGTGTTGTGGCTATCATTTACGTCATTGAGAGTTGCGAATCTGTTTTTGCATTGGAATTGATTCCTCACTTCGTCTTCACTATCTGTCGTGCTGGAGTCTCTAAGGCGCCTCTTTTTTGCTTTATTCGGCACAACTTGCCATTTCGATGATTCGTTTCTTTCGCTGTTTGCGTTGGAATTGCGTGACAGGACTACCCGCAAGTTGTGCTGATTATCACTTATCGACATTGCATCGGAAGAGCGCACCTCGCGTAATGTACCATTGGTTTCCCTATCATTACAGAGATTTGAGATCATCTATACGTCTTCTGTACCGTCTTCTTCGCTCACATTGCTTCTGATCACATGAATATTCGTATGTCGAAATAAATCACTCTGCTGTGTTTGATTTCGTACGTACACAATAGGCTTGCTCGCAAATTCGTCCGTCTTCGACGGTGGCACGAGCGAGGCTAAATGGTAAAATAACAGAATAAGTGTAATGGATCGGTCGTGGAAATTTGAGAGATCTAGTTTTATTTCCACAAGGGTCTACAGGTCGGAGCGCAAGATGATACAGTGCTTTGTATTGGTAGCTTGTCTTGTACTATTCTATACTATAATGTACTATTTCTCTTACTATTCTATAATACAATTTTCTGTTTTGTATCTTAACGGCTATATTTATACAAATGGTGAAACTGTGGGCTTGGTCGAAGAGGTGGAGCGTAGATGTCTATTTTCCAATTAGAAGTTTGGGATTCGGAGGGAAAAAGGGAAAAGAAGGGATGGAGCAAGGATGTTAGGATGGCAGGGATGCAGCGCGGTAGGTTTTATAATTGTAGGATTAGTCGATTACGGTAGGGTAGGTTATGTTATAAACTTTAGTGTTATCTGGGTTGGGTTATATGGTTAGGAATTTATTTAGGATCGGGAATGTTTTGCGGATGATGAGATTTGCAAGACGTGATGTTTTCTAGGAATAAGCTATGGAAGGGTTTATAGGGGTATGGACATTACATAAGTAATGAAAAAAAAATTGTTTTAACAACTGTTCAAAATGATGTCCATTGACTTAAAATACACTTTTGTATATGGTGAAGAAATGATTCTCCGGCGCTCCTTATCGTTTCCTGAATAATATTAGAACATGCAGTTCGCATTTCATCCAATACTTCTGGATGCTTCCGCAAAGTTTCTTCTAGCCTTATCATATATTAAAAGCATGTCAATTTTTTCTACTACACTTAAAAATGTCATGCTTCCAAAATAAAAAATACAAGCTGTCACAATTACTGAGAAAAATTGATGACGATGAATGTCTCAATCGAACTGATAGTACTACGTGAAACTGGAAGCCTATCAGCGTTTGCAAATTGAAAGGGTTCGTCACTGAGGATACCAGAAACTTATTTATTAACATTAGCCGAAACTAATCATCTATCCATTCAACGAAATAGTTCGAAGAGAAGTGTTACGAGCCAAACCGTAGATGGATGTTCAAGGGTTAAATATTGATATAATCACTTGTTGTTGAAACATTTGCTGGTTTATTGTATTATTTACGGTAGAGTGATGTTAGCCGGAGAGCGATTTAAGAGCATTGAATTGAAATTGTTTCGGTGTAACAGTGAATTAAGACTAAACTTAACTAAACTGACTAACTAGAACGGAGAACTTACTAACTATTAGATTACGACTACTTTTTTTTTTCACGTCGAGAAAATCTTCTAGAAAATACCACCAACCCCCGGGGAGGGGCTGGTGGTTATGTGAGATAATTACTCACTAAAAACTCGATGGTTGGCCTTCCTCAATGCGTTAGGGGACTGCCTGGGAACTATATAATATTACATCCAGGCAGCCCCCAGCATTATAAATCTAACCCGGAGGGGGGGGGGCATTCAAGGTAAGAGTTGCCTCTGAATACCCCCCCCCCCCCCTCCAGCCCATGATTGGGCTCCTTCCCCTGGTGAGGGAGGGCTAATGCCTCCTCACCTGCCCCCAAATAGAGAGCGGAGCTGGGGGCCACCTCTCCGCGTGGTACTCTGCAGCCCCCGGGCCGATGGTCTGGCCAAAAAATACACCAAGCGGAGGTTACGGGGAGGGGAGATGACCTCCCCACCGGTCCCCGCTGGTGCCAAAATGACGCTAGTGCGTCCCCTTGGTCGACGAAGGCCGACGGAGGGATTATTTCTCCCCGCCGACCCCCTCCAGGCCCACCATCGTGTCTTGAGAGCCTTGGGAGTGAGCGGCTTGACCCTGCACTAAAAACACGTGTGTGATTAGTAAGATTTTTAAACTTCAAGAAAGTATCGTCTAGAAGGCCCGGAGAAATCCGGAAACATGCTCCGCAAACGCAAGTACGTGGCGGAAAGTGAGAGAGATGGAGGAGGCTCCGGAGATGACTGCGATAATATGGATATTGTCGAATCAAGTTACGAGGAAAATGCAGTGGTAAGCGAAGAGGCTAATGGCCGACCAGAAGCTAAGAATTCGAGTCAGAATGAAAATGAGAACCCGAATAAAGTGGACAACCGTGCAAAAATGATCCAAATACGGAGCGAAGCGATCTTAAAACTGCTTAACATACGCCAGTGCCTCCGGAAAATGCGTGAATGCGTTGATGAAACGCAAAATGTACATCCCACTCTGCGCGATGACGTAAACATGGCGTACTGCTATCTCATGACGTATGAGACCACGAGAGACACGAAACGCAAAATCAAAGATGAAATCCTTGACCGGGTGGACCAACTGGAGGCTTCCTGCGACAAGGTAGGACACCAAAATGAATCGTACAACGCCGGAAAACCAAAAACGTGTGTAGAAAAAGGAGTACAATGCTCAGACATACGGGGGAAATTTGACAGCTGCGGCAATATGGCGGCGGCAATAAATCGAAACACCTTACATCGTGGCGATAATAAAAACCGGGAACGCGGAGGAAACGATAGATATAACACAACAGGCGCCGCCTCTGGGTTACCCCAAGACACCAACTTGGTGAGAAACGAGGCATGGACTGTTGCGACAAGTCGTACAAATAAAAGGATAAGGAAAGAAGTAAATGACGCAAACGAAGTTAATAACAAAACGAGTAATACAGACAGTAGGATAGTTAAAAATAAACCGAGGGCGGACGCCATTGAAGTCAGGATAACCGAAGAAACTAGCTACGCAACAATATTAAAAAAGATTAAGGAAAACGAAGAAATGAATGAAAACGGTGCAGAGGTAAACAGGGTAAGGAAAACTAAAGCGGGAAATTTACTATTAGAACTCAAGGAAGGATGTGTAAAAACTAACGCGGTAAGGAAAGCTGTACAGACGGCAATAGGAAATGAAGCAGCGGTTAAACCAATGGTACCAATTACTAAACTTGAGGTAGGAGACATCGCCGCGGTGACAGACATTAAAGAAGTAGAAATAGCAGTAAAAAGGGACCTTAGCGACGAGGAGAAAGAAAGCACAAGAATAGCAGCTATGTATCCTACATACGGAGACACTTAGAGAGCTATTATCATAACGACGACCGCCACTGCCAAAAAACTGATGGAGAAAGGAAGAATTCTTGTAGGGTGGCTTGCATGCAGACTACGCGTGAAAGAAGACGTTAAAAGATGCTACAGATGCCTTGGACAGGGACATGTTGCTAATGAGTGTAGCAATAAAGATTGTAGTCAGCTCTGCCGTAGATGCGGTAAGGAGGGCCATAAACACAAGGAGTGCAAAGACGACTTGAATTGCCCAATATGCAGCAGCAATGGTGCAAAGGACGCCAAGCATTGGTTGGGTAGCAGCAGGTGCATTCTAAACAACAAAAATGATTAGAATATTACAGGTGAATCTAAACAGATGCAGAGCCGCTCAGGACCTGTTATGCAAGGTGGCACAAGAGAGGAAAATCGATGTAGCTATTATTAGTGAACATGCTCGCAATTTTAATAACAACTGGTATGTAGACAAAAAGGGAAAAGTAGCAATTTGGATCAGAAACGATAGAAACTTTGCAGTAATAGACGCTGACACTAATAACACCGACTATGTAAGGGCGAGCAGTGATAAACTGTCTATATACAACTGCTACTACTTCCCCAACGAGCCTATTGACACCTTTCTTAGGAAACTACAGGATCTAGAATTAAACGTACGTGGTAGGAGAAAAGTACTGCTAGCCGGCGACTTTAACGCCAAATCCCCCGAGTGGAGAATGAACGTGCGGGATCGTAGAGGACGTTATGTAGCGGAAATGACAGCAAGCCTAGATCTAATCACTATTAACAGAGGAACGACGAATACCTTTCACAGGGGCAACAGTGGGTCTATTATAAATCTCACCTTCGCTTCTGCTGGGGTGTCTGAAAGTATTACTAAATGGAAGGTTCTTGATGAAGAACAATGCTTTCGAGTCTGTATCAATACTGCCTGATTGTGAGTGAGGAAAAGAGGATTATTACTTTTCTCATGAATATAATAAACACAATTAATGTCTGTAATCGTTAATTTTGTTATTAATTATTTGTAAATACATGTTTATATTTCGATTATTCAATAAAAAACATATGTATAAATATACATTCTTACATTAAAAGTTTCTTTATATTGTCATTATATTACGTTGAAATTCCATTTTCTCTCTTATGAAACTAATGTCTGGTGACGGCTATGGAACTAATGAATGGTGGTATTCTGTGAAAACATGTTTAAAACACAGCGATTTTTTACACCAAGAACATCTTACTACAGCTACAGTGGGTCACAAAATTATTCGCTCACTCGCTAACGCGGCAAAGATGAACAAAATAATCAGGCAACGGGGGGTATTTTTCAATTTTTTTATTTGGATATAAATAGTTCAAAGTTTAACATAATAGAATCATGGAAGAAAAATGCAAAGTTTCCATATATAATTATAGAAAAATGAGTTATAAGAAATCCTTACGTTTTTTCACGTCGCAAAATTATTCGCTCACGCCACGAAATCAACTGAAACAAATGCAATCTACAAAATCTGAAAGGCATTTGTTTCTGATAGTTGCTGAAAAGAGTCAGTATAACGTAAGGAAATGCTCAGTAAGGATTTATTTTCATTTATAACTTTTGATTTTCAACTTATGATTTTCAAAAGTTCGTTACAATGGGTAGAAAAAGTGAAGAAACTAATCTAGATGTTAGGGAAATTATAATTTTTCATTGGAAAAGTGGAAAATCCATCAGACAAATTGAAAATATCGTTTGTAAGAGTTATTCAACAGTACGTTATATTATAAAACGGTACGAAGAAGAAGGACGACTGATAAACAAAGCCGGCCGTGGTACAAAAAACGGTATTGCATTCCTCAGAAGAGCGTTTTGTTGTGAGAAAAGTTAAAGAAAACCCGAGGATAAGTGCTCCTAGAATTAATACAAATTTGAAAAATTTTTGTGAAAAAGAAGTTTCTGATGAAACAGTACGAAGAGTGCTGCGAAAGAACGGGTACAATGGCCGCGTAGCAAGAAGAAAGCCTTACGTAAGCGAAATAAATAAGAAGAAGAGAGTAGAATTCGCCAAAAATACATCTCAAAGCCTACTGAATTTTGGGACAATGTAATATTTTGTGATGAGAGTAAATTTAATATTTGGGGCTCTGACGGTCATCAAAAAGTTTGGCGAAGATCAAACGCGGAGATGGATCCCAAGAACCTGTGTAGCACAGTCAAGCACGGAGGCGGCCATGTAATAGTTTGGGGCTGCATTAGCTATCATGGTATTGGGAAATTACAAATGATTGAGGCTACCATGGACAAAATGATGTATTTAGACACTCTGAAAAAAAATTTGAAGCAAAGTGCGGAAGATATGGGGATCTGAGAAGTGTTTCACTTCTACCAAGACAACGACCCTAAACACAAATTGAGATTGGTACAGGTTGCTATATAATTGTCCCAAAATTATGCAAACTCCACCTCAATTTCCAGACTTGAATCCCATCGAGATGGTATGGAACATGCTGGATATTAAAATTCGTAAACATGTAATCAGCAATAAAGAAGACTTACAAGGCAAATTACAGGAAGAATAGCTAAAAATAGATAATAATTATTTGAAAACATTAGTAAGATCAATGCCAAAAAGACTTGCAGAAGTCATAAGACAGAAAGGATATCCCACTAAATATTAATATCCTTAAATTGTAATTAAAACAAACTGAGCGAATAATTTTGTGACGTAAAAAACGTAAAGATTTCTTATAACTCATTTTTCTATAATTATATATGAAAACTTTGCAATTTTTTCCCATGATTCTGTTACGTTAAACTTTCAACTATTTATATCCAAATAAAAAAATTGAAAAATACCCCCCGTTGCCTGATTATTTCATTCATCTTTGCCACGTTAGCGAGTGAGCGTATAATTTTGTGACCCACTGTATATTCGTGCACACTGCGATTGCGAAAGCGTCCCAAAAGCAAATTCGACCGGATTTTCGAAATTCTCTGGTCATTTTTCTATGTATTCACTTTTCAACCAAGAATATCGGAACAAATTTTGATACCTTGGAGATGATAACTGGTTATGACCAAGCGATTGTATTTTTATTGTGTTGTTTCTCAAGTGTAAGTTTATGTCGTAATTAAGGGACATGACACTTTCTGAAAAGTGTCTAACATAATACATCCATATTTTGAATCCGAAAACGTCAAGTGGCTGAATTTTTCCAATAGTGCCCTTTGGTATAATCATTGGGATGATTTGCTCATCATAACTTACTGTGACTTCCGAGTTAGAGCCGCGTCTTGAGATATTAGAATTATACCGACGTTTCGTCAACATTGCAGCTGACTTACTCAGGGTCTGGTGACACTGATACTGGCGTGTCACCGGTATGGGAACTCCTTAAATACCCATGTGTGTCGTTCCGGATGACCACACTGACCAATCAAAGAGATTTTTTGGTTGATCAGCTGGTCAATTAAAAAGTGTCACCAGACCCTGAGGAAGTCAGCTGCAATGTTGACGAAACGTCGGTATAATTCTAATATCTCAAGACGCGGCTCTAACTCGGAAGCCACAGTAAGTTATCATAACAATGGTCGCGAAAGCCTCAAATCTTTAATTCGTTTCCTTTACGGGGAGGACGTAGCAAAGAAAGTTAACTCTTTCACAAAACTCCGTAAAACCCTTTCACAACATCTATGCACTTTGACTTTCTTAAAAAGATGCGGAGACCATAAGGTCATTCCCCGTTTCCCACAACTAAAAAGCCCAGTAGGAACACTACAATCCCAAAAAATCCTTCAACGAATAGGACACGCCCTGCTCCGAGAAAGAATCACGTTCACAAAGAAAGTGATCGACCAGACCTCCAAAAAACTTTTCCAACTCCACCTTTTCCTCGCACACACAATCAACCATAACATATGGAACACAATTGATCGCATCTCCTTAGAACAATCCACCCGAACACACGACCTGAGAACCGAGAAACAAATCAGCAAGTTCAACAAACTCATCACACCAAAAAAGACAACTGAACCCATGACAGAAACAGTAATCAACCTCACTAACCAAGATTTATCAACAGACGTTATTTCCGTTCTAGCCAAAGGCCCTAACTATGCGATTACCCCCAAGGCTATTCCTACAAAGGAAATCATTAGCCAAGTAGAAAATGCCATCTTTAAACTACCCGCGAACCAGGCAAATGAGATAAGAAGGGAAACAGTTAACGCACTCAGAACAGCCAAGCCTCCATCTCAAAACATCACTAGGGAGGAAAAGAAAGCCCTCAAAGACCTGAGAAATAACCCCAACATCCTGGTAATCCCGGCTGATAAAGGCAATGCAACGGTAGTAATAGACAAAATTACATACACCAACAAAATACACGAACTACTGGAATGTGACACCTACAAAAAACTACGGAAAGACCCAACCTCCCGAATACAAAGAACCACAACAAGTCTAATAAAAAGCACAGGACTGCCACAGGATATCCAAAAAACCCTAATAACCAAGAACCCACAACTTCCCAAACTCTACGTTCTCCCAAAAATTCATAAGAACAACGTACCCCTACGACCAATTGTCAGTGCCATAAACTCCCCCACATACTATCTTGCAAAATTCCTAGCCAGACAACTCAAACCATTAACCGGACAAACACAAACATTCATAGAGAATTCCAGACATTTCGTACAGAAGATCAGTACCATCAAATTACATGCCAATGAGATCTTGGTCAACTGCATTAAATTATCAAACTTCAACTTCATCATATTATCAAAAATCACAGCTCCTTCTCGGACAACCTCCTCCCTCTAATTGACCACTGCCTTAAGTCCACCTACTTCACCTTCCAAAAAGAAATTTATGAACAAACCACAGGCGCAGCAATGGGCTCGCCCATTTCACCGGTTGTAGCTAACATCTTTATGGAACATCTAGAGAACAAAATTCTAGAAGAAGCACCACTCAAACCAACGACATGGTTTAGATATGTCGATGATACCTTCGTGATTTGGAAACACGGACTCGACAAACTAAAGCTATTCCTAGAATTTATTAACTTACTACACCCAAACATTAAATTTACTATGGAGGTGGAAGTGGACTACAAAATCCCTTTTCTAGACGTCATGGACACCCGGAATCCAGATGGTACGCTGGGACATCAAGTGTACAGAAAACCGACACACACAGACAGGTACCTACATGCCTCCTCACACCACCACCCAGCCCAAAAACAGTCAGTGGTTAGTTCCTTAGTCCACAGAGCGGTAACGGTATCAGACCCAGAACACCTGGATACAGAACTTAAACACCTAACTATTAGTCTACAAAGAAATGGTTTTCCTAAACGCTTGATCAACCACACAATTAGGAAAATACAACCTAGACACCACACCAGGGAACCTATAACTGAACCTGAAAAAGAAACCTTCACTGCTCGCGCTTTCCTACCTTATCTCAAAGCAACCACAGATCGCATCAGTATAATTCTAATACCTCAAGACGCGGCTCTATCTCGGAAGTCACAGTAAGTTGTCATAACAACGGTCGCGAAAGCCTCAAATCTTTAATTGATTTGCTTATCAATTGGGGAAAGTTGGCTAACAACTTGTGGGCAATGTCCACTCCATGAATCTGTCAAAAGAACGCTTATCTGACTAATGATTGGAATAAGAACGTTTCCCAGCCTATTTTTTAAGTGCTTTGTAAGTAAATACATATCAGAAACATTAAAGCAACTTTTTTAACATCAAATTAAATTATTTCAACATACCAGAAATGAGCTTCAGAAGTGAGACCATTTTTTTTTTTTTTTTTTTTACGACGGGAAAATCTTCGAAAAGATCCCCCCAGGCCCCGGGGAGGGACTGGGGGGTATGTGGGATTCTTACCCACTAAAAACCCGTCGGATGGCCATCCTCAGGTGCATGCTGGGGGCCCCCGGGAACTACAGAGTATTACTTCCGGGGACCCCCGCACCTATCCTAACCCAGGGGGGGAGGAAATTCCCCGCCCCCCTGCCCGAAAAAACGGGCTTCAATCCTCGATGAGGGAGGGGCCGTCGCCCCCCTCACCCGCCCCCAAATAGGGAGCGGAGCCGAGGGCCGCGTCCTCGCGCGGTTATTTTCGGCTCCCGGGGCCTAAGCCCCAAAAACGTCCCGTGATGGGAAGGTGACGGAGGTGGGCCCACGGAGGGAGCTACGCTCTCCCACGTGAGGTACCACCCCCGGCCCTCCCGCCCGAGGGTCAACCGACGCCGGTGCGAGCACCGACGGCGGCCACCCCCCTACGCTCCCGCTCCGCCGCCTCCTTCTGGGACATGACTGTCTCGCAGAAGGAGGCGACGGCCTTCCACTGTGTCTTCCCTCCCAGCATGGCCTTGATCAGTGCTGGGAGGGACAAATTCCGCCCTACACACCTCACGAGGACACGGCGCTCTTCGCTCCACGCTGGGCAAACTGCCAGCGTGTGCTGCGCCGTGTCCTCGTGGCCGTCCTCGCAGTCAGAAGTGAGACCAACTCTAACTCACTCTAACCCACTTACAAAATTGCCCACAGGCAATACTGATACACACTCGATAGCGTTGTAAATAACCGTTCACTTAAGGGCTGTACAGAAAGTTAATATTAAAAGAATATTGAGATAAGGAAGGAGGCTATTACCATCCGTGCAAAACGGAGAGATTATACATTTTCTATAAATTCTATTATAAATGTATAAATTTGTTGCATCGACAACTGCCGATTATTAATATCTATATATATTCTAACGGCGATTCTAGCACACCAACCAAGTATGTATGCAGTCGGGTATTACATTACCGCACATTGCGCTTTAACTTCTTTTAAATACAGCAAACCAAAATATATTAACTAAAGAAGTGTATATTACACCTTGATAATGCCCGAAATAAAATAAATTAAAATACCTGAACAATAACAGTATACTTTAATACTTACGTGTATATGCGGCACATGCAGGGACAGTGAATCACAAGAAACAAAGACAAGCCTGAATGTAATGATGTCTTGTTTTCAGGTATATAGGTCAGTGTATAAGAGGCCTCCGGCAATTAAAACTAATCAGAATGACTTTAACATTAGAAGAACAGACTTATAGTTGAAGACGTGTTTTTCCTCTTAAAAATTGTTTTTTTTTCGAAAAATACAAAAACTGGTCAACTTTGTTTTTTCTCGCTTTGCAATTTGGTTTTTGTTTCATTAAAATCGGATAATTAGTTTTTATTTTATATTAAAATGAAAATTTTCAGAGGGTGGTTCACCCCCTTGCAATAGGGGTGCATAGAAAGATGGATAAGTGAATTTCATCATTTCACGTAAGGAATGTTTTAAAGTTGGTTTGGTAGCGATAGAGAGACTCCTTCTATATAAAACTACACAAACACCACTTTTCATGCTCGACTTTGAGGGTGAATTTCACCCCTTAAATCCATTTAAGAGCACATATAAAAAAATACGTATCTCTTATTTTTCGATGGACTACAACATATCACAAGCATAAGAAAATCGGAGGCGGTCACTTCGCAACGTTTCCTTATTAGTGATCACCGGTATATTTACATAGAAATTGATGGAAAAAAGACTAGGAAAGAAAGACCGAAACAACTTGGAACACGATGGGCATTACGAAAACTGGACCAGTTAGCCTACTGCAAAGAATTTGCAAGATTAAGGAATACTGAGGTAGATACATATGGAAGCAACGAAACTAACTCGGAATACAATGTTTTGCAGGTCATGAAAGCTATTGTAAAGGCGTGCGATGCTGGAATGCCCCGTATAACGAACGACCCCGGCAGGCCCCCGGTCTTTTGGTGGAATCAAGAGATTGCGGAACTGAGAAGAAAGACAATAACGATGAGGCATAAAATGCAACGAGCTCAAGGACGAAAAAATTCTGAAGAGTGTAAGAACATCTACAAAAAAGCTAAAAAAAAACTTGTTGCAGCTATTAAGAGAAGTAAAAGGAATGCCTGGAAGCAACTGTGTGCCGAGATAGACGCTGATCCTTGGGGCTCAGGGTATCGCATAGTCACAAAGAGGGTCAAAGGTAAAACTAGAACAGTTTCGATGGATATTACTAGCATGGATGCTATAGTCAAAGGACTCTTTCCAAACCGTCCACGGACCTTTTATCCGACGCCTGCTAACGAACGGGAACAAGAACCTCCCTTTACCCTGGCTGAGTCAACAGAAGCTGCTAGCCTGCTAAAACCTGGAAAACTCCAGGCTTGGATGGGATTCCAGCTGAGCTGGTGAGACTGGCAATACAAGTAGCTCCTAGACAAATGCTGGAAATGTACAATGCATGCCTGGAGGAGGGAAATTTTTGCACTAGGTGGAAAAGGCAGAAACTAGTCCTCCTCAGCAAGGGACCGAATAACTCTAACCCACTCTAACCCGGGACTCTAACCCACTTGGGAAGCCAGGGTCGTATAGACCTTTAAGCATGATAGACGCTGCGGGCAAGTTGCTAGAGAGATTACTTCTTAAAAGACTGGAGAAGGCAATAGAGACTGCTGGAGGTCTCAATAAAAACCAGTATGGATTCTGTCGCGTAGGACTAAAATAAATAACCTGGTTTGGCACAAGTTGGTTTGAGAGTAGAGCAAGCTGGTTTTATTTTCCGAACAGAGATATAATACCGAAGGTACAAAGAGAGAAAAATGGCTATGATGCGTACGTTACGACAGTCAAGGCGAGAGAGAGAACCGAGAATAATAATCGAGAATAATCGATGAGTAATGGATGGGCAATCGATGGCAAGTAGCGGCCCATAGTGAGTGATACCGTAAGGAGTCTGTTGCTAGGGCGGATGCCGAAATTGAGCGCGCGAATCAAAACAGAGGAATATCCGCCACTAATTACGCAACAGATTCACTCGTGGGAAGTCTAAAATCGAGGCAATTAAATCTGTGATGGACAAAGCTGAAGTTACGAGGAAAAAAGGTCATCGTCACCTGTGTCTACTTATTGCACTCGACGTAAAAAACACTTTCAACACGGTTAGCTGGAAAAACATCGACGACGCGCTGATGAACAGATTTCGAGTCCCCCCGGCACTTCTGAAGCTCTGCTGCAGCTACCTCACTGATCGGATCCTGTACTACACAGCCAATGAAGGAAGAATTGGACAGCACCAATTATCGGCTGGAATACCCCAGGGATCCATACTGGGCCCTTTCTTTTGGAACGTGGCTTACGACTCCCTAATGGCGCTAGAGCTACCAGCGGGAGTTGACATACAAGGATCCACTGATGATGTAGCTCTAATAATAAGGGGTAGGGGCGAGCTGGACGTGGAAGCCACGGCCAACGATGCCCTAAGTAGAGTAAACCAATGGATGGCAGCAGCAGGCCTCGAGCTCGCTGCCCAAAAAACTGAAGCCATCATGCTAGCTGGACGGAAGAAATTTGGCCCACTCAATATTTTTATTGGACAGCAAGTAATAGAGGTCGGTCGATCAATTAAATACCTTAGGGTAACACTAAATAAGGAGATAAAGCTGGGCCCTCATCTAAGGGAAACAGCGGACAAGGCAGCTAGACTCACGGCAGCCATAGGTAACTTAATGCCTAATGTGGGGGGCCGTGTGCATCGCGAAGGAGACTCATCTCCTGTGTAGTGCACACGGTTCTCCTTTATTGTTAAGACTTGAATAGTAATGCACGTTGCTGTGATGCGCGCCACCTACTTCCTGTTACTGTCTCGTCTTGAATAAGCACGTGTGTTGAGTGTCTTGCAGTCATTGATAATAAATAATTATCTTATTATTTAGAGAAGTCAAAGTTGTTCACTGCGGTTATTTGAATCCCACCTTTAATATTTATGCTGCTCCAATCTGGGCGAAAAGCTTAGCTGTACACAAGACGTTCGCAAAAAATATCTTGAAGCTACAAAGAAGGGTAGCGATTAGAAAAATTGGAGCCTGTGTCCACTGAAGCCGCTATGGTATTGGCTGGAGTGCCCCCTGTTGACCTTTTAGCTGAGGAGAGACTGCGGAACTACAACAGAAGTCGGGAGAACCCTTCTGGCGACGGTGAGGAGGGCAGGAGGATAGAAAAACACAGAGTATTAACACTCTGGCAAACCCGATGGAGCATAAACGCTACAAGGAGCAGCAACTGCACAAGAAGGGTTATCCCTTACCCCAGATGCGGTGGCCTGGACCTGTCGGAGGCACGGGGAGCCCAATTTTTGGATGACCCAGGCCCTCACAGGCCATGGGTGCTTCCAGTGCTTCCACAGAATAGGGAAGGTGGAGGACCCTACCTGTCTTTATTGCCAGGATGATGACGACACAGCCTACCATACCTTTTTTGAGTGTGAGAGATGGGCTGGTTATAAGGAAGAAGCTCAGACAGAACTCGAAGGAAGAATCATCACACCGGACAACCTGGCTGAGATAATGCTAGAAAGCTCCAACAATTGGCGGACAGTTGACAAATTCTTCCGACGAGTCATGACAGCCAAAATAAACGACGAAAGGACAAGGAGACTGAATGCGGAGGAAGAAGAGGCTGATGGAGACACTGAAGACAGTGAAGACGAAGACACAGACGACACCGACACAAACACTGACTGACATACCGAGGACGGTGACGACAATGATATAAACGAAGACAAGGATTGGACTAACTGGCCATCTGAATAATGCGACTGTCCGGCAGCAATGCTTCGGCGGGACAAGGGCAGCCGTAGGCGAAGAGGGAGAGGGTTTTAGTGGGTAAACCAGCCCTGCACCACACCGACTGGGAGTCCCACACTACCAGGACTAAAATTCCCTGGTGTCCATAAAGGATTTCCCTCTTCTTAAAAAAAAGAAAAGGTGGAGCCTTGGGTTTCGAAGAAATCGCCGCCTTGTTTGGCGGCGGCTCTACCTCTTTCCCCCCGTTTTCCCCCGTTTGGGGGGGGGGGGTGCACTTAGGACCCCCCAAACGGTGATTGGCTGGCCTCCCAAGATCTGTGAAAGATTACGACTACTAGACTAACTATGACTAACTACAGACTGAGGGTTTCTGGGTTTGTAGTCCCGAAGTATACCTCGGGAAATTCGGAAAAGTAGGAATTGGTGGGGATGGACCTTATGGGTTTTGGTAGTCGTTTGTATTTATAATAGTAATAATAATGATAATAATAACAGTAATAATAATAATAAAAATAATGGTTGTAGAGGGGTTGCGTCCGTGGGACGTAACAAGGAGGAATGTTATTATCATGAAATTCCTAAAACAAGTTTACACTGAATACTGCAACGTCTTGAACACCGCGAATTTCTTCCATCATTCCGTATTCTTCTCTGTTAAACCATTTAACGTAATCAATTCATCACTTATCACATTTCCAATTATTTTGTGGTTTGCCATGCTGAAGGTCAAATGAAGATCATTGTGTAATAGGTCGTTGGAAAGGCCTTTACTTTCATTATCACTTCAAGATAAAAAATATCTAGTCCCATTTAATAATAAATCTCAAAAATATACTAATATATAAAATATTTAAAATTAATATATAGAATATATATTATTAAAAATAAATCTCAAAAAATATAATCTTGAACAAAACTTTTTGTATTGAACAGTATTCGCTCCCTGGCATCAAATAATTTTTATCTATAACATTTTTTTCTATCATTAAAAATAAGCCAGATACTCAAGATGGTCAAGTTAACTGGGACACCCTGTATATTCCAACGGTGGCTCTAGGATACCAATCAATGTATACAGGGTGTTTCTATGACATTGGTCCAAACTCAAGGTGCGTATAGATGAAGTAAAAATAAGCAACTGTTAATAATATACCTGTGGTCTCTGATAATTATTGTTGAAGTTACAGCCGTTTGAATATCCGCCTACAGGTATGTATGCAATATGTAGACAACGTGACCTATATTCGGCTGCTGACAGCTGTCCGATGCGGTCAATGGCACGGTGATCGTCATCGGCTCAGTGCCGTGTACATGGGACACAGCTGACAACCTTTTTCCTCTTTATTTTTTTGAGCCGAGGAAGTGTTAAAATTTTCCGAACTACTTTAAATCACCGAACTATTGGGAAAAAAATTACCTATTAAAAAAGTCCAAACCACTAAAATATTCGAGAACTTATAAAATTTCGAGTTACTTGTGGATAAATGTTCAGCTCAGAAAGTTTACATATTCCAATATATTTCCAACTTTCGAGTTATTCGTAAATATCCGAATTGTTGGTGACGATGTTTCCTGCACTAGAAAATAATTTTTCACTTGTGTAGTGTAAACCGTGCTCGTCGGTAGCGTACGTCACCGGTATTAGGATTAGGAAGACCCGGAGTGGGGAGCCCCCCACTCGAAGCCCCCCAAAAAGGAATAAAAGCATTGAGCTATTCTTGTTTCCTATTAGCGGTTGCCTTTGTTTTACCACCTTATCCCAGTGATACCTATTTTGAGAGGTATCGCACCTACAGTTCAGAAGTGGGATCACGAAATTGGTCCGTTGTGAATTTAAAGTTAAAAATAATTGAGATTTATTCGGCCTAATTTTCCTTGTCAAGATGGAAAAAAAACGAAGAGTCCTCAGGATTTTACCATTGTGGAACTGAAGGACAAACTGCGATTATGTGGTTTGACACTGGCAGGCACGAAAACAGAATTGATAACACGCTTGCAAGAAGCTTTCCCGAATGGTGAATGGATGCAGGAAAGTAGTGACACGTTATCAGACTCTCCGCCAAGCCCAGTGGAAAGCCAACCGCAGTTAGTCGCGTCCGCGAGTCGCATGGACATTGGTGAAAACGAGAGGTTACGACGAGAACTAGATTTAATCAGAAGAGAACGTGACCTACTGCAAAGGGAATTGCAGTTAGCTCAACGGGAAAAGGCTCTGGGTAGTGCGTCGCCTGGAAGCGCTACGAGCCAAAATAGTACCTGCAGTCACGCGAATTATAACTTAGGACAAATAAGTGACCTATTGTTCGAATTTAGTGGCAGTGATGGCGCGTTTGAAAAATGGCGTCGACAATTGGAACTCCTACGCGCGAACTACCAATTGAATGATAACGCCACGCGTTTAGTGATTAGCGCGAAATTGAAAGGAAAAGCGCTGTCTTGGTTCCATTCGAAAACGGAACACGTCGAAATCAGTGTAGAAGTGCTTCTCGACAGGATGATGCAGATGTTTAACCATCAAACATCAAGACTGACACGACGCAGAGAATTTGAAAATAGACAGTGGCAGTCAAACGAGTCTTTCAGGGAATATTGCCATGACAAGATGTTGTTGGGAAATCGGGTACCCATCGACGAAGCCGAAATTCTCGAGTACATCATTGAAGGCGTCCCAGACGTTCGACTACAAAATCAGGCTAGAATGCAGAATTTCCGAGAGCTAAGAACACTTATGGATACGTTCGAGAACATAAAGCTTTGTTCAGAAAGAACCTACACATCATCGGATTACAAGGGGCAGACGCCTACATCTCGCGGGGCGTTCCAGAACGTAGACGCTACTGCGTCATCAGCATCGCGAGGACCATACTGCGAAAATTGCAACCGACGTGGGCACACAACGACGGACTGTAAGCTACCGAAAAGGGAGAAGGGAACCTGCTTCCGTTGTGGTAATTTATCGCATCGTATGAAGGATTGCCCACAAACAAAGGAATCCTCACAGGCGAAAATGAAGCCACCCGTAGCTGTGTCCACCATCGCTATCAGCGATCACCCCCTCAATGCGCCATACATGGTACCCTTAAATTATACTATTAAAGATAAGCAAGGTAACTCGTTGAACTACAAAATTAATGCAATGTTCGACTCTGGTTCTCCGATTAGCTTATTAAAAAGTTAGTACATTCCGAGTAGTGTGATCCGTCCGATAACGACAGAAGAACCTGAGTTTCGCGGAACAAACGGCGTTAAGTTAAAAATTCTCGGTATTTTTTTTACGAACATCAATATCGCAGGTCGGGAAGTGACAATCAAATTTTACATAGTACCGGATGAGTCCATTACCTCCGCTGCTTTATTCGGACGAGATTTCACATCAAATCCGGAAATAAATATTAAGATTGGAAAAACCTGCGAAATTGAATTAAGAAATAAACCCGTGATAATTTCAGAAGCAGAATCGACGAACGCAATTGACGTAGATGAAATATTACAAATTGAATACGTAAATGATAAGGAAAATTCGAGTCAACAATTAAACATTGCACCGGAAGTTAGTAATGAAATTGCGATCAAACTTAGAGAATTATACGCGAATGAAATTGAAACTAAAAAAGAAAACGAGCCAATCAGCGACGATTTTGAGATGTCAATACGTCTAAAGCACGACCAACCTATATGTTTTAGACCGAGACGATTATCGTATGCGGAAACTACGCAATTACGCAAAATAATCGATGACCTATTGAATGGAGAAATAATACGTCCAAGCGAATCGCCTTATGCGAGTCCGATTGTATTGGTTCGCAAGAAAAATGGTTCTTTGCGTTTGTGTGCGGATTACCGCGAAATAAATAAAATCACAATCAAAGAAAACGTACCAATACCGATAATAGACGATAATCTTGACCGCCTTAAAAATAAAAAATATTACACCACGTTAGATTTAAAAGACGGCTTCCATCACGTACGGATGGCAGAAAGCTCTATTAAATATACCGCTATCATAACGCCAATAGGGCAATACGAATACCTTCGCATGCCGTTTGGTTTATCCAATGCGCCACGTGTATTCCAAAGATACGTAAACAAAATTTGTGCACCATTGATAAGGAAAGATGAACTTTTAGTTTATATAGATGACCTATTAATTGCGACAGAAGAATACGACGAGCACCTTATAATCCTACGCAAAGTATTTCAGTTGGCACGGCAATATCGCTTAGTATTTCGGCTTGATAAATGTCACTTTTTGCAATCTGAAATAACTTACTTAGGATATCTCGTTAATAAAGATGGAATTAGACCAGGCAACTCTAACGTAGAAGCCATCACAAATTATCCAATACCACGTAATACGCAGGAATTGTTTCGATTCGTGTGTCTCGCCGGATATTTACGAAGGTTCATTCAGCATTTTTCAGTTATCGCTAAACCATTGTACGAGTGCATTAAGAAAGAAGGTCCATTCAAATTTGGTGAAGAGGAAAATAGGATATTCGAATTTCTGAAACGAACTCTTGCTAGTCAACCGATGCTAGCGATATACTCACCTCGCTTGCCCACTGAATTGCATTGCGATGCTAGTGCATCCGGATTTGGTGCTATGCTAATGCAAAAACAAAAAGAGGGTAAATGGAAACCCATCTCCTACTTCAGTCAACGAACAACTCCGACGGAAGCCAAATATCACAGCTACGAGCTCGAATGCTTAGCTATCATTTACGCGTTGAAAAGATTTCTTATATATTTATTCGGAATTAAAATCAAAATTCTCACCGACTGTGATAGCTTCCGATTGACAATAGATAAGCAAACAATTAACCCAAGAATTTCACGCTGGGTTATGTATTTAAATCAGTTTGATTTTGAAATAATACATCGACCCGGTAAACAAATGGCTCATGTCGATGCTCTTAGCCGATGCTATAGTATTCTGGTGATCGAGTCGAATAGCTTCGAACGCGTGTTAGCATTAAGGCAAGAAAAAGACGAAGAAATCTTCAAAATTCGCGAAAAATTAGAACAAAGCGAAGACAAACTATACGAATTAAGAGACGGGCTAGTCTACCGTAAACTGAGGAAACGTAAATTGTTATTCTATGTACCGAGATCGATGGAAAATAACGTTATAAGGACTTGTCATGGCGATATTGGACATATGGGACACGCGAAAGTCATTGATAATATCCTAAAAGTATACTGGTTCCCAAATATGCATGAAAAGGTTCGGGAATACATTGCGAACTGTTTAAAATGCATTGAATACTCGCCCCTGTCCGGAAAAGTTGAAGGTTTTCTGCAAAGTATTCCGAAAGGTAAAATACCGTTCCATACAATCCATATCGATCATTGCGGTCCTTTGAAAAAAAACTGGCAAAGGTTACAGACATATCTTACTAATTATTGACGCATTCACTAAGTATATTCGTATTTACCCATGTAAAACTACCAAATCGGAGGAGACCATCCGCCATTTACAAGAATACTTTCGTTTGTACAGCAGAACGAGGCGTTTGATCTCTGACCGGGGAAGCACGTTCACATCGCACGCATTTAAATCTTTTGCGGCAGAAGAATGTATTGAGCATGTCCTTATCGCCGTAGCAACCCCCCAGGCGAACGGACAAGCGGAAAGAATAAATAAAACAATAATTCCAATGATTGCGAAACTTAGCGACAGCCCCGATAAATGGGATAGAGTCGTTATTTCTGTAGAATTCGCGATTAATAATACAGTAAACCGCTCAACGGGGAAAAGCCCAAGCATGTTACTTTATGGTATCGAACAGAAGGGAAAAATTAATGACAAAATTAAAGAGATGTTAGAAAGCCATGACGGACGCGAAAGAGACCTAGAAAATATCCGGAAAGAAGCGTCAGTTAACATTGAGAAAAGTCAAAAATCGAACGAGGAAAACTACAATCGTAAACATAAGACACCGAGAATATACAAGGAGGGTGATTACGTGGTAATACGAAACATCGATACAACGCCTGGGGTCAATAAAAAATTATTACCAAAATTTAGGGGGCCTTATGTCGTTAAGAAGGTATTAGATTTAAACCGATATGTAGTCACCGACGTTGATGGATTTCAAGTGACACAAATGCCCTACACTGGAGTTGTTGGTCCAGATTAAATGCGACCGTGGCTATCACATACTATCGATTCGCAGGATGTAATATAAAAACTATTATTGTTTTTTTTCTTCCCTCTTTTTTTTAGTTAGTCAAGTTACGAACAATGTAGTTATTAAGAGTGTTATGATTAGAATATAAGAATTTTGTTTTGTAAGAAAATTGAATTATAGGTATAGTTTAATAGAGAAAGGACGAGGACGTCCTAAATGTCAGAATGGCCGAACTGTAGTGTAAACCGTGCTCGTCGGTAGCGTACGTCACCGGTATTAGGATTAGGAAGACCCGGAGTGGGGAGCCCCCCACTCCGCGACTTCGGGAACACGCGGCGAGCACGGGTAGTCTTAAGACACCCTTTGTGCAAAAAGGAATAAAAGCATTGAGCTATTCTTGTTTCCTATTAGCGGTTGCCTTTGTTTTACCACCTTATCCCAGCGATACCTATTTTGAGAGGTATTGCATCTACACTTGGTAAATGTGTTGGAACCTTTTTTGTAAATTCGCGCTCTAGACGCAACCTCTGCTTCTGGGAATCCCTGTGTGTAAACCCCTACCCAGATAGTACGCACGCTTGGCAAGATATAGTTTGTATGTAGAGTTTTCAGCCTTCCAATAAACTATCCTTTAAAACACCATTTCTTTTCTTCAATTGCACGTATACCCTAAAACCTCTAACAAAATGGAAAGTACTTATTTCGAGGAGATTTATTGCACTTTTTGAAGCAGCCAGAGAAGCATTATGGTTAAAATCATTGGCAAACAGTATAAATATGAATGTTTCAGAGCCAATTATAATTTACGAAGATAACAATGGTTGTATTAGTATAGCAAGTAATCCGACTAACCACAAAAGATCTAAGCATATTCACATAAAATGTCACTTTTCTAGAGAACAGTGTTAGAAAATCCTCATCGACAGGTATGAAAGTACGCCCCTGTGGGCATTACGGCCCTGAGTACCTGTGTGTGCGCCTTCTTCCCTTTTTAACGAAAGTTTGTACCTGTTCTGTTATTCGCGGCGCATCACAGTACATTGTAAGGATGTACAAAACTAACTCGAATATAGTGTGTTAAGTACCGATACCTAAACCCGTGTTTAATCTCTCTCACGCCGCACCATAAATATACACCAAAATCCATCAAACAGATAGAGAGAAACGTAATAAAATTAAAATATATTCCCACAGGTAAACGGTTGGCAAAACCTTTGCCAGCAATCAGATTTATAGAGCTTAGAATTGGGTTGGATTTGGACGAATATCAGTGACAATATCATTTATCATCTGTTTATGTAATTCTGTTGTTATGGACAATAGTCTGATTAGGTTTTTCCTGAGTTTTCCCTAACCCTAAGCAACAAATGTTGGATCACGTCGAACATACCCCAGGTGACACAAGGAAGGTGTATTTTTCATTAATTATTTTGTAAAATATAATATTGGGTTGTCCGGAAAGTTCGTGCCGATTTTGAAGGAAAATTGAAACGCAACGCATTCAATGGATTTTTATATAAATTGGATTTTGATATTTTTAACATTTCTACTAATTTAAGTGCCGTAAAACGAGGGTTATTCTCGATCAGTGTTTTAAACTTGTCTTCACCTGCGGTGGAGGGCCTACCCGGGCGTTCTTGATCTTGAAGGTTGAAATTACCAGCTTTCAACCTAGCAAACCACTTCCGCACAGTTTTTTCAGCTACAGCACCTTTGCCGTAAATAGCGTATATCTTGTTTGTCACTTGTGTAGCATTTTCGCTTTTTCGGTAAAAGAAATGCCTATAATGCACCTTATTTGCTTCCATATTCAAAGGCGTATAAAACTTACAAAAATTAACGTATCGTAACCAAAATTTTTTCCAAATATGCCTAAAGTACCGTCTTTTAGAATATGTATACATGTCATTTGTTTTTTAATCATTTTGATATATTCAAACTTGTCCTTATGCCACCTATAGAAAAACGGCACGAACTTTCCGGACGACCCAATAGATTAGTTTTTGAGGGGGCGTGTTGAATTCGTCGACCTGGTTTACGTGACCAAAAAGCGATCTATTATATTCTAAGACTGTTATGGATTCACCTTATCGTTGAGATGGCCACGGGGCTGCACTCGAAATCTATAAACATATCGAATGCCAGTTATAAGTGGCATGGGCCACAAAGATGTCTGTGGGACTGTGCACTCGTGGTATGGTTTTCTTTAGTCAGTCTTGTTTTGAGTTGAACCCAGTAAAAACGTACCTTCCGAGTATCTTTCTTGAATAAAGAATTTACAAATGAACTCAGTATTAAATTATTATATCAGATACCCCATTTCCAATAAGTTGAAATATGAACACATTAAGGGGGGAAGCCACTGTGATGATTTAAAAAAATTGAAAAATTTTTTTTGACATTTTCTTAATGATTAAGGTCTTGAAAATATATAATTAAAGTATTATATTGAAATTCGAATAACTAACACAGCTGTAGTAGTTTTTGTGCAGTTACATGCAGTCGTTCGATCTTGACTGCACAGCAGTATGTGCTCTAAATTTGTTGGGATAGCTTTTTATCGTGGTAGATACATCATATAACACCGCTTCTGGTGGTTTTACCCAAAATAACAATGAGAGCTTCAAAGCTCTTATTTGGAAATTCGCACCAAAAACATCTTCAAGCGGCACTACAGTGGTCGAAATAGTTGCCCGCTTAGCTGTGTGTATATTTAATGAAGGTTACACAAACATACTAAAAGTAATGGAGAAATTAAAAATTAAAATTGGTGAAACAGCGGTGAAATATTGCAACGGCGAGGACCAACGTCGAATATCTGTTGCCGATGTTAAAATGCTAGGAGCGACGCGTGAGGGCAGACTCACTAAAAAACACGCCCGAAACGAAGTAGAAAAAGCTGCTACAAAGGCGGAAGGTTAATTGTATGCACCCGGATTAGATGCACTTTGATAAGCAACAAAATTTCATCGTTAACGTATAAATAATCAGTCGTAAAACATTTAAACGCGTTTTTCTCATAACTACATTTTCCAAACTCGGCGACAGCATAACTCAATGATTATTCGTCCGATCAATTTGAAATTTTGAGAACATGTTTATAACAAACTTATCTTCAGTTGTACGTAGGATTTTTGCGATTGAAACATTAGTTATTTCAGAAACCTTAAAAAACTGGCGTCTTTTCCCCTAAATTTACACATTTCTGTTTCAAAACTACGCTGTTTTGCTAAAAATAAATTTTTTCAAAAACGGCTACGTGCAACTGAAACTACACTCATATCCTTTAAGAAAATATAAGAATTTTTCATTTCAGAGATTCCGCTCGATCGATAGGTTGTCGCCCACGTAACCATGTTTTCGGTGCAAAGGATGGCAGTAACGCGTATTGCAACTAAAAAAAAAAAGATATTTTTGTGGGATATATTTTTTTGTATTCTAAAAATATGTATTTTTATGATGTAAAACAATTTTTTTGGTCAGATCATTGGGTCTTCATTTAAAAAAATTAACAAAAATAGTGTTTTCTCTATGTCACCACAGTGGCTTCCCCCCTTAAACCGAGGCCATCCAAACAGCGCCCCCTGAGCGTTAGCACTCGGGCCGCGCTCCGAGCGCTTTGATGGAAGATAGTTTCGGTAGTGGTGGGTGTAGCTTGGTTGGCTGACCGCGCGTCTTTATTTTCTGTCGCTAATCTAGTCCAATGCGCTTTGTTGACAACGGGTAAATAAATCAGTTTCGCAGTTGTCATGACTGAACATCATACAAAAAAGTGTTTAAAAAAACACAAAATAGAACGGCACTACAGTGCTAACCACAAAGATGATTACGGTGATTTGACAAATGCCAATCGCCAATCGAAGTTAGAAGAATTGAAAGAAAATTTCAAGCAGCACTTTTCTGTATTATTGTTTTAATTTTAAAATTATTGTTTACAAATGGGAATGAACAAATGAGTTAATTATCCGTGAAGAAAAATAAAATTGTGACTTATCGTATTTTTGTCTGACAGGAGATAGAGGAGAGTCAGGTCGGTGGACCAATTTTACGAGCAAGCTACGAGCAAGTTCGATGCGAATGGCCAAAGCTGGGAAACCCTTCGTGGAAGGGAGTTTAATCAAGGAGTGCCTAATAGACGCGGCGGCATGTATTCCTCCTACGGAGCTAGTTGAGAAATTTGAAAAAAAATCTCTCTTTCTCGTCAAACTGTGGCTCGCAGAATAGACGATATGGCCGTTAATATGGAACAACAATTAATGGAGAAGGCAGCAAATTTTGTATCGTTTTTCATCGCCCTCGACGAATCAACCGACATTGCGGAGGAGTATCCGGACATCCCGTACCATGTAGAAGTAAGATGGCTGAGCAAAGCGAAAGTGCTTTATCGTGTTTTTTGCTTGCGAAATGAAATAGATACCTTTTGTGACATGAAAGGGCGGCCTGAAGTTCTTGTCCGTGATCCTAAGCGGGTGGCGGATTTGGAATTTTTAAGTGACGTTACTGCCCATCTGAATACTTTGAATATTTCGCTTCAGGGCGAGGAACACAATATTGTTAGATATACTTGTTCGACCATTTTCTCTTACAAGGAAACGTTGCGAAGTGACCGCCTCCGATTTTCTTATGCTTGTGATATGTTGTAGTCCATCGAAAAATAAGAGACACGTATTTTTTTATATGTGCTCTTAAACGGATTTAAGGTGTGAAATTCACCCTCAAAGTTGAGCATGTAAAGCGGTGTTTGTGTAGTTTTACATAGAAGGAGTGTCTCTATCGCCACCAAACCAACTTTAAAACATTTCCTACGTGAAATGATGAAATTCACTTATCCATCTTTCTATGCACCTCTATTGCAAGGGGGTGAACCACCCTCTAAAAACTTTCATTTTAATATAAAAAAAACTAATTATCCGATTTTAATGAAACAAAAACCAAATTGTAGAGCGAGAAAAAACAAAGTTGACCAGTTTTTATATTTTTCGAAAAAAAAAACAGTTTTTAAGAGAAAAAACACGTCTTCAAGTATAAGTCTGTTCTCCTAATGTTAAAATCATTCTGATTAGTTTTAATTGCCGGAGACCTCTGATACACTCACCTGTATGCCTGAAAACAAGACATCATTAAATTCAGGCTTGTCTTTGTTGTTTTTCTTGTGATTCATTGTCTCTGCATGTGCCGCATATACACGTAAGTATTAAAGTATGCTATTTTTTTTTTAAGTATTATAATTTATTTTATTTCAGGCATTATCAAGGTGTAATATACACTTCTGTAGTTAATACATTTTTGGTTTGCTGTTTCTAAAAAGATTTTATACGTAATGCGCAGATGAGTAAAGAATGTCATCACTGACATATTTATCTCGGTGTCTCTTTCTGATGTCCTTTAATACCTTTTGTATAGCCTTTAAGTGTACGATTATTTACAATGTTTTAGAGTCTGTAGTGTGGTGGTCAAGACGACTCTAGAAACTTCTGCTTCTACTACATTCTCGAGGTGTCACCAGGTGTACTGTGGCGAATTCTCGAGAGCGTTCGACATAAGATCGAAGAAGTTTCGATGGTCGGACACCCTTGGCGCAACCGGCATCCAACCACTTCCTGAGAAGGTGGAAGGATGCCGATTGCGCTAATATTGTGGCCTAGGAAATTGACGGTGGAGGCGCCAAATGTGCATTTTGCAGGATTGATGGCGATTCCGTATTTCTGTAACCGATGGAATCACGGTCGACGACACCAAGTTTAATTATATAGTGCAGTCACTAGATGGGGAAATACTTACGGAGGTGAGCGACCTCGTCCTTAATCCCCTCGCTCTGGACCGTTATGGAAAATTGAAACAGCGACTGATCGCGATTTTTGCGGACAGCGAAGAAAAACGAATGAGGACCCTCCTTAATGAGTTAGATCTGGGGGACAGACGACCTTCACAGCTCCTCCGCCATATGAGAGATCTGGCCGAAAGTAAGGTTTCGGACAGTTTGCTCAAGTCCTTATGGCTACAGCGCCTTCCAACGCAAACGCAAGCTATCCTGTCCACCAGTGGAGATGATCTCGATAAATTAGCCCAAATGGCTGACAAAATAGCGGAGATCGTTGCGCCCTCCGTCTGTAGTATCAAGCCGGAAACGTCGTCTCTGGAAGCGCAAGTTTTTGAGCTAACTCGGAAGATCGAAAGGCTCGAGTCTCGACTCTCCCGCGGCCGACGGGCCGAACGATCGCCGCACGGGCGTAGCCGATCGAGATCTCGTTCAAGCGTCCGTAACATTTGCTGGTAACACAGGACATTCAAGTGCAACGCCAAAAAATGTGAGCAACCCTGCCAATGGAAGGGCCCCCAGACGCCGGAAAACTAGTTCCCCGATTATCTTCGGCGACGGATAACCTGGCAGTTCTACAGCGTCGCCTTTTGGTCCACGACAACACAACCAAGGCGAGTCTGTTGGTCGACACCGGAGCGGACATTTCAGTACTACCTCCTACAGCGCGCAAAAGACGTCACAGAAATGACCTCACCCTTTACGCTGCTAACGGAACACCGATAGCAACTTACGGCCAAAAGTTAGTTCGGCTCGATCTGGGACTTCGACGTGCATTTCAATGGCCGTTCGTTATAGCCGATGTAGCCAAGCCGATAATCGGCACGGACTTTTTATCGCACTTTAACCTCTTAGTGGATATCCGGCGGAAAAGGCTAATAGATGGCAACACCTTGATGAAGACGCCTGGACAGCTGCGGCAGGATCCAAGCCCACAAGTACATTCCTGCCGTTTTGAATTGTGCCTCCATTTGACAGAACTATAACAGGAGATTTGCCTTCCAAAACGGCAGCGGTCGGACGCCGACTTTCACAACCTGCGGAGACCCTGATTGCGTGCCGCTCGTTTCGTCGTTCGGCATTTTCTTTCGTTAAAAAATCACTCCCAACGTAGTATTTATCACGAGAAACACTTAGGCACTCCCGGTTAAAAACTAATCACTACGCACGATCACGTCGGGGTCACCAGTGAAACGGAAGCCATCACCACGTACCCAGAACCACAGACGGTAACCGATTTACGCCGTTTTCTCGGCCTGATTAATTTTTAAAATAGGTTCATTAGGCACGCAGCGCATTTACAAGCATCCCTTCAACACGCCATCGCCGGACACAAGAAGAGTAGCCACACCAAGGTGAATTGGACCGCATCCATGAAGAAAGTTTTCGCCGAACTTAAGGTCGCTCTACAGAAAGCAACATTCCTTACATTCCCTGCTCCACACGGCAATCTCTCCTTGCACACCGATGCATCGGACATTGCAATAGGCGCCGCCTTACAGCAGGAAGTTCATGGCACTCTACGACCGTTGGGTTTCTTTTCCAGGAAACTCACTCCCAGCCAGCAGAACTACAGCGCGTATGATCGGGAGCTACTGGCAATATGTCAAACATTTCCGATATGCGTTAGAGGGCCGTAATTTTAGCGTCTTCACGGACCAAAAACCATTGACGTTCGCTTTCAGCCAAAAACCAGAGAAAGCGACGCCTAGACAAATTCGGCAATTAGCCTTCATCTCCCAGTTCTCAACGGACATCCGGCACATCGCTGGCGAGAGCAACGTTGTAGCCGATACATTATCACGAATAGCTACACTCGATAGCCCATCACCCTTGGACTACAACGAACTCGCGAGGCTCCAGGAAGACGACGACCTAAAGAGCCTTCGAGGAAACAAAAGCCTCAAGCTAGTCAAAATAAAAATTCCAGATTCAACCAGCAAAGTTTACTGCGACGTATCGACGGGTAACATCAGACCCTACATTCCGAGCAGCCTCCGACGTACTGTCTTTGACCAAGTGCACCGAATATCACACACCGGAATACGCGCTTCAGTGAAACTGCTCTCCAGCAAATTCATCCGGCCTCAGGTAAAGAAAGATGCGAAGGAGTGGTCACGGGACTGCATCGAGTGCCAACGAACAAAGGTCGGTAGGCAGACTAAGACGCCCTTGGCGGAATTTCTGGTTCCGAACGAGCGTTTCGCTCATATTAACATTGATATCGTCGGGCCTTTGCCCACTTGCCAAGGTTTCCGTTATATTCTCACGGCAATAGATAGATTTTCCAGATGGATAGAAGCAATCCCCATGGAAAACCAACTCGCCGAGACCGTTGCCAAGAGCCTAGTCACTGGCTGGATTTCGCGTTTTGGCGTGCCACGGAAAATCACCACCGACCAAGTCCGACAGTTTGAAAGCGATCTCTTCAGGGCACTTAAGAGGACTGTAGGAATTGAGACCTCAACTACCACGGCATACCACCCACAATCAAACGGCCTAATCGAACGACAGCACCGGTCATTGAAGACAGCGTTAACGTGTCACCTACTCAACAATTCAACGTGGGTCGACGCTCTGCTGCTAGCCTTACTGGGACTAAGAAGCGCAATCAAGGAAGACCTCAAAGCCTCCAGTGCCCAGATGCTGTACGGACAAAACATCCGACTGCCAGGCGATTTTTTCACAGAATTTCCACCAATTTCGCCTGAAACATTCGTGGGTCGATTGCAGAGGCACATACATGCAATTAGGCCCACCCCAACCTCACCACATGGGAAAAAGAGCATCTTCGTGCACCCGGAGCTTTCGCGATGCTCACACATATTTCTCAGGCACGACGCGGCGCGACCACTTTTGAGCCCACAGTATCACGGACCCTTCCGCGTCCGGCCTTAGTCCGACCAGTGAAACGGTACGCACGGAAACGATAGGAGAAATAATAATCAGTCACGGAAAATAGGATATAGCTATTTATTAAGCGGCGTGGTGTGTACAGTCAAACTGCTGTTTACTAAATATCGCCGAGTGACGCGAGCGCCGCGGTATATATAGAATTGGACGACTCTCGAAACTTCTTCGATCTTATGTCGAACGGTCTCGAGAATTCGCCACAGTACACCTGGTGACACCTCGAGAATGTACTAGAAGCAGAAGTTTCTAGAGTCGTCTTGACCACCACAGTATCAATACTGCCTGATTGTGAGTGAGGAAAAGAGGACTATTACTTTTCTCATGAATATAATAACCACAATTAATGTCTGTAATCGTTAATTTTGTTATTAATTATTTGTAAATACACGTTTATATTTCAATTATTCAATAAAAAACATATGTATAAATATACATTCTTACATTAAAAGTTTTTTTTATATTGTCATTATATTCGTTGAAATTCCATTTTCTCTCTTATGAAACTAATGTCTGTATTCTGACAATGAGCAATGGTGATATTTTGTGAATACATGTTTAAAACACAGCGATTTTTTACACCAAGAACATCTTACTACAGCAATATTCGTGCACACTGCGATAGCGAAAACGTTCCAAAAGCAAATTCGACCGGATTTTCGAAATTTTCTGGTCGTTTTTCTATATATTCACTTTTGAACCAAGAATATCGGAACAAATTTTTATACCTTGGAGATGATAACTGGTTATGAACAAGGGATTGTAATTTTATTCTGTTGTTTCTCAAGTGTAACTGTCTGAAAAGTGTCTAACATAATTCATCCATATTTTGAATCCGAAAACGTCAAGTGGCTGAATTTTTCCAGTTGTGCCCTTTGGTATAATCATTGGGATGATTTGCTTATCAATTGGGGAAAGTTGGCTAACAACTTGTGGGCAATGTCCACTCCATGAATCTGTCAAAAGAACGCTCATCTGACGAATGATTGGAATAAAAACGTTTCCAAACCTATTTTTAAGTGCTTTGTAAGTAAATACATATTAGAAACATTAAAGCAACTTTTATAATATCAAATTAAATTATTTCAACATACCAGAAATGAACTTCAGAAGTGGGATCCACTTACAAAATTGCCCACAGGCAATACTGATACACACTCGATAGCGTTGTAAATAATCGTTCACTTAAGGGCTGTACAGAAAGTTAATATTAAAAGAATATTGAGATAAGGAAGGAGGCTATTACCATCCGTGCAAAACGGAGAGATTATACATTTTCTATAAATTCTATTATAAATGTATAAATTTGTTGCATCGACAATTGCCGATTATTAATATCTATATATATTCTAACGGCGATTCTAGCACACCAACCAAGTATGTATGCAGTCGGGTATTACATTACCGCACATTACGCTTTAACTTCTTTTAAATACAACAAACCAAAATATATTAACTAAAGAAGTGTATATTACACCTTGATAATGCCCGAAATAAAATAAATTAAAATACCTGAACAATAACAGTATACTTTAATACTTACGTGTATATGCGGCACATGCAGGGACAGTGAATCACAAGAAACAAAGACAAGCCTGAATGTAATGATGTCTTGTTTTCAGGTATATAGGTCAGTGTATAAGAGGCCTCCGGCAATTAAAACTAATCAGAATGACTTTAACATTAGAAGAACAGACTTATAGTTGAAGACGTGTTTTTCCTCTTAAAAATTGTTTTTTTTTCGAAAAATACAAAAACTGGTCAACTTTGTTTTTTCTCGCTTTGCAATTTGGTTTTTGTTTCATTAAAATCGGATAATTAGTTTTTATTTTATATTAAAATGAAAATTTTCAGAGGGTGGTTCACCCCCTTGCAATAGGGGTGCATAGAAAGATGGATAAGTGAATTTCATCATTTCACGTAAGGAATGTTTTAAAGTTGGTTTGGTGGCGATAGAGACACTCCTTCTATGTAAAACTACACAAACACCGCTTTTCATGCTCGACTTTGAGGGTGTATTTCACCCCTTAAATCCGTTTAAGAGCACATATAAAAAAATACGTGTCTCTTATTTTTCGATGGACTACAACATATCACAAGCATAACAAAATCGGAGGCGGTCACTTCGCAACGTTTCCTTGTTAGTGCAGACAATGTTCCACAGCTGTTTCAATTAGAATTGACTGAACTGCAGTGTAATGTTCATCTTAAAGACCGCTTTCTAATGTCGCGAAGTTTAAAAGAATTTTATAGCGGCTTTCCGCAAGAAGAATACCCCCTTTTGTACAAACATGTATGTAAAGTTCTATCAATGTTCGGCTCAATGTACATTTGTGAGCGTTTTTTTCGGTTCTTAAGCTCACCAAAAGTAAACACCGTGCAACGATAAGCGATAGAAACTTGCACAATTGTTTAAGAATAGCTGTGTCCAGAAATATTGCACCCAATTTGGAGAAAATTGTTTCCTCCAAAACTAAAAGCTCGTAAAAACGACTGAGCAAAAGTCACTCAAGGCCTGTACTATCTGTTCATATTGGTAAAAATTTTGTTAAATTTTCCGCTCTAACATATTCAAAATTCAATTTTGAATAAATCGCATAATTCTTTACTTAAAACTTGTTGAGTACCATTCGATTTGTATATGCGGTATATTTGTTATGGCAAAACAGCCCTATCAATATGATATCAAAAATCCCACAAAAGCCGTCGGCCGCACTACTGTACGTACGTATCTAGTCAGCGCGATTCGAACATCGTCCGTCTCTCTCAGGTCGCGTCGCTGCCCCCGATTAGTGGTGGTGGGAGAAGGAGCGCTAGTCTGACTGCCCAGTGCTCCTCGAGCGCCGCCGCGCTCTCGGAGCGCAATGTCTGCATGGCCCTGCATTAAAACCGTATTCTCGCGCCAAACAGTTCTGAATTCACGACTTCTATTGTATAAGAATAAATATAAATCCGTTACGATCACGAATATTAAAATAGTGTGTATTAAGTCGTCAAGTCCTCATGTAAGCAACGGATAAGGGATTAATAAAATATATTTGTTACGTCCCACGGACGCAACTTCTGTAAACTACTGTTATTATTATTATTATCATTATCATTATTATTACTATTATAAATACAAACGACTACGAAAACCCAAAAGGTCCATCCCCACCAATTCCTACCACCATCACAACCATCTCCCACCCTCACTTTTCCGAATTTCCCGAGGTTTTCTTCAGGACTACAAACCCAGAAACCCTCAGTCTGTAGTTAGTCATAGTTAGTCTAGTAGTCGTAGTCGAATAGTAAGTCGAAAAGTAAGTCCTTAGTTCTAGTTAGTCAGTTTAGTTAAGTTTAGTTTTAGTTCACTGTTACACCGAAAAAATTTCAATTCAAAGCTCTTAAATCGCTCACCGGCTATCATCACGCTACCACAACCAATATAATAAACCCACAAATATCTCGACAACAAAGTGATTATATTAATATTTAACCCTCCAACATCCAATTACGGTTCGGCTCGTAACAATATTCTAACAGGTTATAGGCCCAGAGAGTCGTAAATTGGTAGAATTAATTAGTGCAGTGCACACAGTAAAGTATTTTTATAAAAATCCCGTTTAAAATCGCTTCAAAAAAAGAAGTATTTTCGACATGTGGAGACTATTCTCGAACGCGTACACGTGCTGTGTGGAGAAGAAAGAAAAGAGAAAATCATGGATCAATCGGCGAGTACAATGAACCAAATACAAAAATTATTAGGCCGTGAAAACTGTAACAGTTGGAAGTTTGCCATACAAGCGTATTTAGAAAATGAGGACGTGTGGGGCTGTGTACAAGAAATAGATCCGTATAGCGAAGATGGAAAGAAAATGACGAATGCAAGGACCAAAATCATAATGAGTGTGGACAAACGTAATTATGGGCATATCCAAGGTACGGCCACTACAAGAAAAGCGTGGAATAAACTGAAGGACAAATTCGAAGACACCGGGCTGACCAGAAAAGTAAGTCTATTAAAGAGTTCAACATCCGTTTGACTTACAAACCATAAAGCTATTGAAAAATACGTTGATAAAATAATGACAACGGCGTATCAGTTAAATGAGCGCAAAGGCCATAAGACGGTAAGCATAGTGAATCGGCCCCAGAAGGGTATCTGGATCATCTTTTGAGAGTATGTTGGTACTAATAAGATACGTTGATCCTGCAAGTTTCAGATCTCTATCTATTTTGGTTTTTGAATAAATCGAAAAAAATGAAAAATCTGTTGGGACGTTCATAATCGCGCGGCAATAAGCACGTGATTCAGTTTTAGTTCGCTCTATATTAAAGAGGAAGGAAGTTATATATATCTCTGATATCTGTCTCCTGTGAAGCCGCATGGTCGGCATTATATGATTGTATTAGTCTTACAGAATTAAAAGATTGTTGTTAAATATTAAACCTGGTGTAATTCGAGGCTCATTTTACTCCACGGAACAATATCCTTTTTTTCTTTGTTTTCTTTTTTAATTTTTCCAACAAAATCAGGAAATAATTTTTTTCTCAAAAACGGTTTAACCGGTTTGAATGAAATTTGGACACATCATAGAGGTATATAAAGGCTATACTCGGGAAAAATAACAGCTCATAATCTTCGTAATAACCGTTTGAAACAGGCGATTTTTTCCGAAATTATGTTTCTTTTTTATGATAACGTTTTCGTACAATTTTCAAACTAATTTTTTTTATGTCCTTTTCGATGTAGGACAACTTCTCAAATCCATAAATTGATCGAAAAGCTACGCCATATTGAAAAAAAATAAAAACCGATTTTTTTATATGAAAATCGATTTATTTCAATGTTTATCCCTTTGAGACTGTTGGGTTTTACTAAAAAACAAAACGAAGCACGTTTTTATTGGACATACAATCTTTAACCGTTACTCTTTTAAAAACCGACAACTCTAGTCTCTAACAGAACTCTCGACACACAACGCCTTAATTTAAGAAGGTTGACTCACAATCAGTAGAAATCAACCGTAGACAGCGCAGCGAACCAAGATGGCCAAACTATAGTTTCTGACAGAGACAACAGAAACGAAGCTTATTTGATTAATTTATAAGTGCAAATAACATAAAATATTCAAAACAATAATATGAAAATAATTTTTTTATTAAAATATTATAATATTCAAAAATTAATTATAAACCATATTGAGATGTTAATAATTTTACTTAAGGTATCTTTTTTGCATTTGAAAACATCAATATAAGTATTATTCATCAATATATTGATTAAATCGGAATCAATTTTTATTCTTTATATGATAAAACTACTTTTGTATATTCGTGACTAATCTTCGTCGCTGTCTTCGTCACTAACGGTTATAATATTTTCTCTTTGTTAAATAAAGTGTTGAGTATTGCAGCTGGTCTAGGGATTTTAGACTAAGTAGAAGATTATTGCAGCTACGTGTGAACAACAACCGATAGTCGGAAATCCATTTGCGGATTCGCAGCAATATCTTGATATTCCACTCCACCCAATCGTATTTGGTTTATATTCAATAAAACATCTGTAAACCTTTCTATCGATATGACGAGATTGTACTTGAGCTTTTAATATACAGGGTGGTCCACGTAACGTGTGCACCCTTATAACTTCCAAAATAATAAACCTTATTCAACACTGTCCCGTAAACATCGCCGTCCAACGGAAATCTATGATAAGGTTGAATCTCCAACTTGATATTACGTGAAGAAAATTTTCAAGTAATAAAGTGAAATTACTCGTTAGCTATTAGGTTTAGGGCCAATAAAGGTCAATATTTTTTTACTCAAAATTCGATATTCTACTGTATTTTGTTATAAAAAATATAGTATTCTATTTAAAAAAACAAAGTTGTCCTTCAAATCTCCGAAACGCCTACACCTATAAAAAAAATTAATGCACTACATAGTGTACCCTTTTAAACCATGTAATTTCTGTATGTAACATTTTTTTGTGCATCGCATATTTTAGAAGTTATAAGGGTGCACACGTTACGTGAATCACCCTGTATTGGTGTTATCTCTGACAAACTTAATAGTTATATTATCTGATTCATCTATCATTTCTGCTAAATATGATATTGCTTGTTTATATTGATAAGAACCAGTTAATAAAAGTTTCAAGTCTTTTTCGGTCATTTCTGGAGAATCCATTAAATCACGAGACGAGATTGTCTCAAATGGAAGTTTTTTTCCCTGCCAACCATATTTATCTACTTCATCGGCTAGTGTATTGTCAGTATTATTTCGAGATTTCATCATTTCAACAATTTCATCTGAATACTTTAAATCAAAAGTAAGACGCTTGTTGCACTTATTGTGAAGAAATGATGCACTTCTATAAAAACTACCGATTCTGGGAAGCATTTTATTCTATTTGAAATATGGTTGCCATCTTATGGTTGCCGAACGAACTGATAATTGAAAGGAAATGCTTATGTTCTCAAAATTGTAGTTTTATTATACAATGTGTTTCATTTTAATCTTTACACGCAATAATCTCGAAAAATATTCATTTTTCGTAAAAAATGTTTAAACGAAAGATTTCGGTGCCTCCGAGATTTGAAGGTGACCTTCGTTTATTTAAATGGAAACATGGTTTTTCTTTACGCTAGACACATAGCTTAGCTTAAGATGAATCCATTTATCTACAATATGTTGACTCTGAAGTCATTCAAGGTCATTTCAATGGCTTGACATATTCCTACACTGCACGTCCAGAAAATTTTTCTTATCTTCTCAATTCAAAAAGACGACCACTTGTTCTAAAGTTTCCCTGGTAATTTGCCTACAAGCATGTATTATTCGAGCCTTCATATTTTCGGGTGTCGTTGGCTCTTCCACATAAACTTTATCTTTTATGTAACCCCACAAGTAAAAATCCAAAGCTGTTAAATCTGGCGACCTTAGTGGGAAGAGTATCGGATTTCCTCTACCTACTTAATTTCATTTACGGTTTGTCAAATACCAATAGTATTAGTACTCGAGATCGTTCAGCTAGTGTTTGTAAACATTAATATCATTAGCATTAATGTTCAGGTCGTCATTTTGAATTGAGAAGACAAGAAACATTTTCTGGACATGCAGTGTAAGAATATTTCAAACCACTGAAATGACCTTGAATGACATTTTAAGGTCATTTTGGGGAAATTAATTAGCAACTAGGCACTCCATCACCGAAAACATATTTATGATGTGTGGAGGACCAATATCTTGATCAAATATACTCTAACAGATTGTTTGAACTTCCGTATTCAGCAACAGAATTTCAAAACGAAATTTTCAAGTTTATTTGCTATAAATTATAGAAATTCTCTGAATTTGAAGTAAGAATTCTTTAGATCTAGACGTGATACGGACGCAGGATCGTCACTTCTAAACTTTAATCAGTTATCTTCTCCAAGATACGTAAATTTATTTAAATATTCATGGTACAAGTGCGGTTACATTGATGATAAACCAAACATATTCGATAATCTCGTTAATTTTAGTTTCGGGAATGAATGCAATGTTAAAGGTGATGTGGAAGGATACTCTAATGTAGCAATTGTTAGATGATCGTGGTGTGTAAGTTTGGTGATCGTGGTATTTAAGTTTCAAATATTTTTTTCAACAAATGGTTTTTGGTGGTGTACTTTAGGAGCAGTTTTCACCCCTTAAAATGGCTTATGAGCACGTACAAAAAAATACGTGTCTAATATTTTTTGATGTACTACGACATGTCTGAAAAGGAAAAAAATCGATGAGGTACACCTTCGCCACATCGTCCACATCGGGTTGTTTTCTTGTTAGCATTAGAGCACATGATTCCAGAGCTAGACTCCAAACAACGCGATTTGAAACAATTGATTGGTCGTAGACGTGAAAAGAGGGACTGGTTTTATGCCGTAGATACAGTTTTCAAAACAATTGTAGGTACTATGGACGATGACGACGTCGAATAACGACGGTATAAACAAAATTAACATGAACGACCAGGAACTGACGGATTTACTGAAATCTCAAATTCAAGTAGTACAAACCACTATCAACAATTTCAACGAAACTATAAGTAGCGTACAAAGGAATGAGAAGATATTAAATGAAAATTTTAAATCATTAGAAACCTATTACCGGACAGTCCAAAGAGATTATAGCAACTTAGAAAGAAAAGAAAGTATCCTCCAATTATCCAAATGGTGTTAACCGTAAATAAATGATATTATTATTATTGTGATTGTTGTTGTTGTTGTTACTATTATTATTATTATTATTATTATTATTATTATTATTATTATTATTATTATTATTATTATTATTATCATCATCATCTTCATTTTTTCTTTAATAACCAACAAAGCTGACCACGAATTATCCACCCTAATTAACGCCGTATTATGATGCCAAATATTATTTTTTAATTATTATGCCAATATATAAAGGTATTAAGAAAGGCAGTGTAACAATTATTGTTAAACAAAATTTGGTATGAACTCACTAGCAATAATGAGTGCTTGTATATGCTACCAAAGGTGAGCGATATCACGATTAGTTGCCGGACCAAAGCTCAATCTTTCGATGTTAAGTTAAGCGGAACCGGAACTTTTGAATTCAGCGAACAACGTAAAGCTTACACGACGTCCACTACTTTAATTGCCCAAGGATCATTTGAAAGTAGCTATAATTTTACAATATAATATAAATTTAATATATACGACGATAATCGCTGTGGAAAAAATAAAGCTAATGTTACCGCCTTACCTCATTTTAAACAAATTCCTGTCGCTAATATAAATTTAGATAACTTAGAAATAGCTAGCCATAAACTAAACATGATAAGAAATGTCGTGGAAGAAATATCAAAACACCGTCGAATTTTAATATTCATCTGTGTAGGTTACGTAGTGGGCGCTTTATTAGTCCTTTATTTAATCTATAAGTTGCTAAAATGTTGTTAACGCAGAAACCGAAATCATTCTTATAATCACGACGACGACGACGATAATAGTTGCACAAAAATTGTAAACTGTCTCACTTGTAATGTAAAAAGTAATAGTAACGTAAGAAAGTTCTTTTTACTACCGTATTTGACCTTGCATGACCTTCAATAATAGCTTGCTAAAATCGTGTCAACATTGGCTATCATGTCGGGATGAAAAAAAATAACATTCCATTAAAAAAAATCGAAATGACCTTCAAATATCCTCTACGCCTCCGCCCACGCAAGATATGTCCCAACGATACTCTGCAAGTTCTGTATGTAAGATTTTTTCATATTATTACAAA
The DNA here is from genome assembly GCA_963989215.1 of Hedychridium roseum. NCBI lineage: Eukaryota > Metazoa > Arthropoda > Insecta > Hymenoptera > Chrysididae > Hedychridium > Hedychridium roseum. Next base: position 4,451,943 of record OZ022308.1, read on the forward strand.
TAACGGCAATATTCAAGGTGGTCATAGTTGTCCGCCCACCCTGTAGTTACGATAGTTTAAGACCGTGATGATAGCCATGTGCTGATCCACTTCATTCTTCCACAATATACAGTGAGTAACTTTAATATTCGGACAGTACCAAATTCTTTGTTTATCACCTTATAGTTTTGTTCATAATGAAAAAAAACATATGTGGTCAAACATAACATTAAGACATTCTTCTAGTTACCAAAAACATAAGTTTTACTTTATTAACTTGCAATATTTATTAAATAACACATTTTAAACGAAATAATGTCCAATTCTAACGTTACTGTAATATTCGGACACTTCGAAATATAGCAACTTTCTCGAGTTTTTCTGCTGTGGAATTCGAAGGTAATGTTTGTTTACATACACGGTAGTCTCTACAACCAATGTTAAGCCCTGTATCATCATTTGTATTTTGGTCTTTGTGAAGTTCAATCGTTATAATGGGATGCAAAAATAATACAAGTTTTAATATACGCCGACTTGTGATTTTTCACAATGCGAAAGGAAAATCGTACTGACAAACTGCTGCCGTGCTCAACATTAGTAAGAGCACAGTAGAAGATATCATTAGAAGATTTAAACACGAGGATCGTATAGAGTCGATACCGCAAAAAGGACAACCGAAGAAATTAGATACTATACGGGACAAAAGGAAAATTGTTAGAAAAATAAGGCAAATTCAACGCTAAATGCTCCAAACTGCGTGACGAATTCTTCGCACAGATTGGGAAGAATGTGCATCTCCAAACAATACGTAGGGCACTAAAAGAAAACGGTTAAAATGGAAGGGTTGCTCGAAAAAAACCTTTCGTAAATGAAATAAACAGACGGAAAAGATTTAATTATGCCAGAGAATTTATTTTAAAAGAAAATACGTGATGGAACGATGTCATTTTTAGTGACCACAGAAGAATAAAGAGGTCAATTTTAAAAAAACGAAGTCATTATAAAACACGGAGGTGGAAATTTTTGAGTTGTTTGGGAATGTATTTCAACATTCGGAACGGGCAAATTGGTTTTTATTGACGGTATCATGGACAAGAACATGTATTTAAAAATTTTGAAAACCTATTTGCACAAAAGTGCTACAAAGATGGGAATTCTGGACAGGTTTAAATATTACCAAACGACCCGAAACACAAGGCCCGTATAGTCCAAGAATACTTGCTGTATAATTGTCCTAAAGTTTTGCACCCACCACCTCAGTCGCCGGACCTCAACCCCGTTGACAATACGTGGGACGAACTGGATCGTCGAATCAGAAAAACTCCCATAACTTCAATGGAAATGTTGAAGCACCGTTTAAAGGAAGAATAAGACAACATTGGCACAGATTATTTAAAAAAAATAATTTGTAATATGCCTCAACGTTTAGGCGAAGTTGTCAAACAAATAGGTTATTCAACGAAATATTAAATAATGTTTCATGTCTAAGAAAAAAGGAAAAAATTATTGATTTATAAGAGTGTCCGAATATTAAAGTAACGTTAGAGTGGGTTAGAGAGAACATCATTTCATCTAAAATGTATTATTTAATAAATATTTTAAGTTAATAAAATAAAACTTATGTTTTTGGTAACTAGAAACAATGTCTTAATGCTATGTTTCACCACATATGTTTTTTTTCATTATCAACAAAACTATAAGGTGATAAACAAAAAATTTGGTGGTGATAAACAAAACATTTACCCGTTTCCAAAGACCTTTTTGCCATATCTTCCGCTTTTATCCTTAGAACACAAACGCAGCTGCAAAACATTTATCATCCACAATAATATCCTCGATCGTGGTAAACTTCGAATCATAAAACCCAACATTTACCAAGCCCCGACACTTACAAGTTCTATGACACATCCTTATCTAACATTCTTATTAGCTGACCCTACAGATTATATAACCTACCGCGCTGCATTCCCGTCATCCCACCCCAAAACTCACTCCCTTCATTTCCCTTTTCCTTCCAAATTTTCAAATTCCTTGTTGAAAAAAAGCGATCCTTACGCTCCACCTCTTTGACCAAGTCCGCAATAGCATAATTCATATACGAATAGCTGATAAAACACGAACACCGCCAGATTGTAGAAGACAAGTTACTACACCGAATTATTTTGCCCCAATTTGTACACCCTTGTGCAAATAAAATCTAGAGTTTACAAACTTCTACGACCGATCCATTACATATGTAATACATATAATAATTGCAGGTTGGCATAGTTGCATGTTTTACGTACACCCAACTCTTTGTTTAAACGGTAGATACGTTCCTTAGAAAACCGTGGAAAAAAAATCGTGTAAAAAAATACGTGCGACATATGGTAAATTTGAGGATATGTTTCACAACATAGTAAAAAATTATCATCAATACAAACTATACAGGAAATTTCACCATAGAATTAAAAAAACTTTAATTTGAACATCAACTTTTAGGAGTTTATTGAAATTATTTATTGCATCCTACGAACTGAACAGATTAACACAAAATATTATACTGAATAACGAAATGCTGCGTTCAAGTTGAAGTATAACGAGATAAAGACAAAAGTGATAATAAAATTCCCACAAATAGAAATGTAACCCCAGGAATACAAAGTAAACAAGCCATGAAGTAAACCAAGTCACTAACACATGTGTGGGCATAAACCGACCGACTTCTGATTATATTCTATTCGCATTCGCATTCTACATATCTTTGAATAAGTCCAAAAGGCTGTCGGAACAATTATAATTTGTAGCATATTGTAAAAGAATCCTAATCATATTATCACACATTTGTATTCACTTGTGTCCATCTACTTGGCTATCTAATACTCGTTAATTGATCACGCTGTTATGGATGTATGACGGTTCTACAATAAAAATTATTAATGGTAAAAAAATCCATTAACAGTATTCGTTTACACGGCAGTCTACTTACAGTACTTGTTAACCTCGAATAAACCTAATCGGTCTATAATATTGCGCAATGTTTAGATTTAAGAAAGCAAAAAATTCATATCTTCGTGTACATCGTAGTTTATTATGATAAGGTATACAGAAAACATTTGCAGATAAAGCATGGAAGATATGTGATTGTTGAATGATGAAACCACATATCTACATACACACATGCACATATTTACGTAGTGACTGTACTATACATGATTAAATGGGTCGTTGTCCATTCTGCGCTTGTGCCATAATGGATTTTAGAGTTGGAATTTCATGTAGATCTTCGTTATTTCTCATATCGTTGTCAAACACGTTGTTCTTTTTCCGCATTTTGTCAAACTAACTTATAGTTCTCCGTATATTAGATGCACACAATACATACACATATTAATACAAACATTTGCACAAAATGGTAAATATTGAAAAAGTAAAGTTGATATGGCAGACAGCAGATGCTGTAACATTTGATGTTGATTCCACTGTAATTAAGGATGAAGGAATTGATGAACTCGCTAAATTTTGTGGCAAAGGTGATGAAGTAGTGGCTTTGTAAGTAATTTCCTGTAGTAAATATATTTTACTTTACTTATACCAAAATTTAGCAATGAAATATTAGAATTATTATTCATGATATTAATGAATGATAAGTGTTCACTATATCAATTAAAAGAATTTACTGAGTTTATAGTTTGATGATACACTTAAACGGATGACAAAGTTGTCAAATACAACCAATCTTGATATACATTTCTTTTAACATTTTATATAGATAAATTGTTAATTATGTAGTTAATTATATATAACATTTTATGTAGATAAAATGTTAATTACACACCATTAATAAATAAGCTATAATCTTTTTTTCTTTTACTTTGATTTATCTATGCAGCATAACTGAGTTATGTTTGTCACCTTAATTGAATTTATGATTTTTTAACATTATGTTTAATAATCCAATACAATTGTGTAAAATATTGTTGTTTCCATATTCCAGTTTAGAATCTGTGTATTGATTTTTTAACCTGTAAAACGTTATTTTTGCAGAACAACACAGGCAATGCATGGAAACATGACATTTCAACAATCATTGTCATTGAGACTGGATATAATAAAACCAACTTTGACTAATGTAAAGGAATTTATACATGCACATCCACCAAACCTTACTCCTGGCATTCAGTAATACATATTTTATACATTTTTAATATATTCATTAATTTATCAATTTTTCCATTACTGCCTGTTTCTCTAATTTCTACTACATATTTAGATCACTTATAAAATCACTGCAGTCTCTGAAAAAAGAAGTGTTCCTTATATCTGGAGGTTTTCGATGTTTAATTGCTCCAATAGCAGAACAACTTAACATACCTACAGAAAACATATATGCCAACAGATTAAAATTTTACTTCACAGGTTTGAAATCTACTAGTTTACAGTAAGATGCTTAACATATATCAGTTTACACACATATATTTTAACTATCATTGTGAGTTTTACGATGTATGTACATTTATATATATATGTATATATATATATATGTAATTCATAAACACAGGAGAATACGCTGGATTTGATGAAAATGAGCTTACTTCTAAGAATGGTGGCAAAGCTGAGGTGATTCAACAACTTAAGAATGAAAGAGGCTTCAAAAGTGTTGTTCATATAGGAGATGGCATAACAGACCTGGAAGCAGCACCACCAGCAGATGTATTTATAGGTATGATACTTGACTACTAGATTGTAGAGCAATTGAATTGTCACATATAAACTAATTGTTGCAGGATTCGGGGGAAATGTAGTCAGGCAGAATGTAAAATCCCATGCTGCCTGGTTCATTACTGATTTTGATGAGCTTTTGAAATACTTATGAATTATTATATTCATACATTACACTTACAAAACATGTTCTTGTGATTTCTATTACCCAAGACAAATTATCTTTCGTATTTTCAACAGCCCTCTAATAAAAAATACAATTTTGCAAACAACCTATATCTTAAACGTAGTTTAGGCTCATTTATATACGAAAAACAAAACATACAGCCATTCCCAACTTACTTCATAGTATATACATAATACATTATATACAGTTAAATTCCATGACTGATGGTGTGTATAACTTTTGATGCATCAACTTTGAAATATATTTGTATAATGAATAATCTTTCATTAACCAACATAAAGATAAGATAATGTGTCAAAAAATCACTTAATACACTGATATCTACTGTAAATTTAACTTTGCATTCATGGAATATATACATTTAAAAATCATCATTCCTTGATTTTTGTTTTTTTTCATATATCCATTGCTGTATTTTTCTCTTAAGATCAGTATCAGGTTTGATCATATCCATAGTAAGTGAAGATCGATTAAATGGATCTGTCTGATCACTTAGTAGATGCCTGGCAAAAAGTATATAAAAAATATTAATATTTGGACAAATAAGAAGTATAAGTAACTCTTAAAATTAACTAACCTTGCAATAGTTTGTCGATCAATTATTATCTTCGATGATGGCAAAATAACAGGGTCTATCATGATGGTAGACATAATTGGATCTAAAAATTCTTCTGGAACATCCATAAAGATTTCATCTTCTTCTTTTTTTTCGTTAGCAACTTCTTTTACTCTTTTTGCAAAATAATCTAAATCTCCCAATATACCAACTCCTCCAATGCGAACTATTAACATTAAATTTGATCCAAATAATTTGTTATTTTGGGTCAATTTATATTTAATAGAAACTGAACGAAGCTATAACTTACCGAGCACATTTTCAGCTAATTTAAAAAGTTCCGGACTATATGATCGTCCATCCTGCGATACCGCCAGTATAAAAGAATCACTTTTACTAAGGTTAATATAAATTTCACATATATTTAACACCAAGTTTGCTGGATTAAAGTCATACTCTTTTTGATCTTTCACCTAAGAACATTGCATGTAATATATTAGAAAAACAATAAAAATGAACATTCTTTCCCATTAAAATTCTTAATGCAATCAATTAAATGTATATTAAACATTAGGGAATAATGTGTAGGTACCTTTAGATTTTTTTTATTTGGTCCAACCAGTTGTAATAACAAATAATTTAACATGGATGCAATACGATCGACCATAGTAGAGTGGCAAAAGATAGACTTTATTTCTGTTGTAAGCATTTTCAGGGTGTTTATAGTCTCTCTGCCTAGGATATTATCAAAGCGTGCAATCATTCCCACATGTTGCAAATAACCTGCTTGCTGATCGCGTTCATTCGATGGTAATTTATCCCACTCACCATTTTCTCTACAAAGGAAGAGACACAACAGTGTTTCTGTCATCTAAGTAAACTCAACGGTTTCAAGCATGTTTACCTCGCTTGAAGCATCTGCCTTAATTGTGCCATGTTCGTAAGGGCTTCATCTAATAAGAATACAGCATCGTTCATCAACAAGTTAATGAAACGTAAAAACAATGGTGGTTGAACAGCCTCCATGTTAGCTTCTGCTTCGTGTGCTAGTGATCTAACATTTTATTCGAAATAAACATTAATCATAAACATGAATGATGTAACCGAAACAAAACTCATTACTTACAACTGGAAATTATATTGCATACAGGTGCTTACTTACATGAAAATATTTCGATGCTCTATTAATTTCCATAAGTATTCCATCACAACATACATGGGTCGACGGTAATTAAATTTCTGTTCAAACTGTACGCTCTGTCCGGTCATCTCAATACTCACAAATACATTCAATAAATTCGGAACTATCTGTACCATACAATTAAGTAGAGCTAGTGCAACATTTTGAATTGGGAGTTGTTATTATCGTTTAGTAATAAGTAGTACTGACATGTTTTCTGTGTGGATGAACAACGAATAATTGTTGCCTGTGGAATGTTCCTAAATTTGGTGTTCTCGCTCTAAATAAGCTATTACCATCATCTGTTGTAGGCAATAGTGTTTCCAATCCTTCAGCCAAGCGTGCGCGTAAATGTGGATTGTATAAACGACTTTGAGATTCCATTAGTGCAATAACCTGCTTTAATCAGCATATAACGAACAACTATCTTACAAAAAAGCCAGTTGAAATGTAAAAAAGGAAAAACTTGCCTCTGTTAATATTGGATTTAGGAAACCAGGTCCTTGTTCTTCAAAAGTATTTGGATTTAAACGTCGTAAAAAGCACAAAAATCCTACAGTATTTTCTACCACAAATTCCGGAATACATCTAGAAAAATGGTTGTGAATTTATTAAAAGTATATTATTCGTTTGAATGTCTAAGACAATAAGAATTCCTCTACATCATACCTCAGAGTAGAAGGAACTGTTTCGGGCAAGGGGAATGTTACCGGTATGAATCGCTTTGGTGAATAATCACAGTCTTGCCTGTCGTCTGGACTTATCTCGTGTACATTTACTTGCATCATCCAAAAAGCTGTTGTAGCATGAAATCTGGCTAGAAGGTTTAACATTTCGGGTACTAACAAACTAGCTCGTAAAGATAAATACCTGTCAATATAATGTTAATTTTATTAAGCTTCACTGTGCATGATAAATTATAAAATTTACTTACTTTGTCATTTCCATTTCCATTCTTTGAGTGATTAGGTCTAAAACTTCCGAACTACCACCAGTTTGTGCATCGTTATAAACCCGTTGTATTCTAGCGAGATCTTGATTTGTTCTTTCACAAAGTTTAACACATATTAATCGGTAATTGAAGAAAATCAAGATTGCGACAGTTACTATGATTGATAAACATACCTCATGAACTTGTCTAAAACAACTCTGTAACCAAGATCTAATGCTTTGTGTGTTAGAAAAAAACACTCTGTGATAAATCCAAATGATTTCGCTACAAGACGCGTTTCACCTTCTGGTGTAGGAATTAAACATGTTTCAGTAGTCATTCCTTTCATATGTAGTCCATGAATGCGACTTTCATCTTCATTTTTTGCCTAAAAAGGATGTCATTTACCTATTCATATTACAAAATGATTTACCTTTAATTCGAAAATTTATGATACATGTTTGTATAACAAAGACTACGCAGCTTACTTCAGCAGCACAGTATGTTGGATCGACTTTAAGCACTTTAGCATCATTTTGTTGTATGTAAAATGGTTGACACAGTCTCAATAAAACATTTCCCAAATTTAACATGAAACCATCTGACACACATGATGTACCAGTGCCACCAAGAATGTCATTGTGAGAATTCCAAAGTTTCCCACGTTGAGCATTTGCATGAAGACAATTGCCAATCCACTGCAGCGTCAAATGACGTATTTCTGGTGCACATTTTAGTAACATATGAAAAATTTTTTGTAGCGATTCACTTAGTGAATCAAGGGCTAACCAAATATTTCCCTCCACTGCAGCACTGGACTGAAATGAAGGGAATAATATTAATATAAAGCTTTCAAGTTTACACCTCCAATAAATAATTAAACACATAATTAATGCTTTGTAGTTTCTTACTTGTTGTAAGGGTTTATCAAAGAAATCAAACCGCGCATCAGCTTTTTTTGGTAAGCAACTCAGACTAAACAGTGCACCCAATAATGTGTTGGCATATGCATGACCTTCCTTACTTTTTGGAGTACTATGCATAATTATTAACTTAGCCAATGCTTTATTAGATGAAAATAATTGTAGTAAAATAAACCAATATTGTCGAAAAATGAGAAGATTACTCTGAGCTACTTCTTTGTGGATAATGTCCAGCACAGGACTAAATGTAGTAGAGATGATATTTTCCACATCTTCATCATTCCCTGAAGTTAATTCAGCTACTATGCTATTAGTGAATGATAATAATTCTGGCGTTATCTCTATAAGGTCCAAAAAGAGTGCAACATACTGTTGGTGTACCTGTAAAGATAATGAAAATGGTGCAGTGGAATAATTGACTTTGTCAAATACACATTGATGCCAAGAGCAACAAAGGATTTAAAATAATTAAGCTGAAGGTAATATAAATAACTTAACAAATATTTTTGATAATGATAAAATCATGTAACTTTTTCCTCAAAAAATATCTGTTTCCAGATTTCAATTTCACAACAATGAACATTGCTCTAATATTCATAAAGATAACTGCTTAATTTTTCCTGTTAGTTAGCACCTTATTTGATTGTCCTAGTATGAGTTAATAAGTCTGATTGGAATAAAATGTTCCATAATGTTTCAGTTAATAAAAATATCTTTGATAACATAACAGTTAAAGCAGGATAATAAATTTTCTCTACAGAATTAAGAGATTTTCTAACATGTCATTATTGATAACATGTAATGCCATACCTCTTGATTTTCAAATAATTGTGGTTCCTGTAGTGCTGTACTAATGTTTCTTAAGATAATCTGTTGTACATCTTGAAAACTGTTGGTATCTTTTACATTTTGTTTATATTGTTGCAGCCGACAAAAACTTTCAAACAAGTAAGGTACAATCTGTGTTTGCACTGTGTGGCTATTACATAAAAGTTTGTTTCCAGGTGGTACTAACTTCGATTTTGGATTTGATAACATTAATCGCTCAAAAACTGCTTGTTCTATAGACTCTGTGCAAATGAATACTAGCTGTTTATTTGCATCTTTCTTTCTGTCCTTTTGCAAGGTTAAACCAAATACTTCTTCAACAAGTATGTCCATTTGTGGGTCATTCTGTATTTTTGATACCTCAGATCTACAAAAGTTTCTATATGCAAGCTCATTTCTTTCTGGCGATTGACCATCATTATTAATATTACTATGGTTATCGATAGTTCGATTCTGTGACGAAAATGACACCGCCTCACTTATTGTTGAAAATAATCCGACGAACGGATTGCTATTTACATTATCACACATGTTTAATAGCAATGTGACTGGACACTATGACAGAACGTACTCGAAGCTAAAACTGAAATGTCAGTAAAAATTGAAAATTGCCTTAAACTTAACCTATACAAGCAATTATGTCATAATAATCATATTATAATAATATTACGACATGAAAATACCTGTCGCAGCTTCAAGAGTATTAGTATAAATATCTAAGTATAATTCAACCAAATGTATTCGTCGTTAACACTTGCATCATTGCACGAATTTCACAAAAATTGCCATTTTTTGAACTGTAGTTTGGGAAAATTATCTCAACTCGACAACCTCCTATGCACGGAGCTAAGCTCGTAACGTAGCTGCCGTGGCCACGTATATAGTTCTAACCCGCAATCCTACGGGGCGCTGCCGGCAACATATTTGTGGGTATCTTTCACCCACACGTTCGTTGGATAATAATGAACACTCACTACTGCGTAGTTAAAAGATATAAAATATTCTGTTTATTAACAATAATAAAATATATTGAACAAAACAATCTTTGGAAACTTGACTGGACTCTTTGAACGCCTCGAATATAATGCCGCGGTTGGCGTTCGCGCATAGCACGATCAGTCTTCTAGGGACTTTTTGTGCGGCAACTTAAATATCTTCCCTAGGCACCTCATATTTGCATGGACCACAGACTTCTATATAACACTCACAGACTTCTATATAATACCCTACACTGCTAACTCCCGTTAAGACTCTTGAGGAAAAAGTGATGCAAGTGGTGGGGGGTGTCGGCCATTTTTAGTGTAGGCAAAACAAGGCAAAGTCCTATATAACAGCGTGTTAAAATCGCTCATTTAAAATATGTTCTAGTTTTCTTTCAATTAAATAATTTCGGTATTAAGTAATTAGTAAAGATGCCTACTTCGTGTTGTGCATACGAATGTAAACGGACACACAAAAGGCTGTAAAATTCAGTTTTTTTCATAAGTATATTTCTTGTGCTCCTTTAGTAAAACTTTGTAAATTACAAGTTATTTATGTATTTCTCTCCATCTTCAGATTATTTTCATATTATAAAATGTGTGTCCTGTGCAACCAGTATCATATCAAACAAAAATAGTGAACATAATTATGCTCATAATGCACAGTATTCAAAATTTAAAGATCACTGTAATAGAGGTGGCTTATTTTTGCCCTCAAACTGTGTTTTTAAAATTGTTAGGGAAACAGAATTAGAAATTAAAAGAAAAACAAATAATTTAAAAATATTAACATATGAAAATCTAGGAAAATTAATCGTTGTATCAATTAAAAGAAAATTTTCTTTAGATTCTTTTATATTTGTACATTTAAATTGTGAAAACATTGATTATTTTGAACGACCACATCAAATTATTTTAATTAGTTCCATAGCTTGTAAATTTTCAGATATAAGATTATATTCATATGAAAAATTTATTGACAAAGAGTTATTATCATACCGTAAGCGACATCAATTAACACAGCAAATTTTATTTAGAAATGAATAATTTTCTGTAATAAAGTGTATTATTGATAAAATAAATAAAGTGTATTATTGGTACATTGCAATTAAATTTTTTAAATCCTATAGTAGGAAAAATATATATATTTGTACTTTATATATTTTTAATTTATTATTCTACTGTTTTCATGTGGATGAATATTAATAACTGTGACGTAAAGTATAAAAAAATTTTAATTTTGTAATGACTCCCATATACCTCCTGTGTATTCTTGCCTACACGAAAGATGGCGGCCACCCCCCACCACTTGCATCACTTTTCTGGCCGCTGTTAGCAGTCTAGGGTATTATATAGAAGTCTGTGATAACACTAGACTGCTAAGATGCTATAGTTTGTGCTGGGCAGAGTTGAAGCCTTTTGAAGCATGGACATAGGAATATAGGGACGGAGCGTAAAGTCCCAATATAGGCGAGGGGGGTGAAGCCGAAATGAGGGACGGGCCCCCACTTAGTTGGCGCCTACTTTCTATTGGCTACGGTTGCGCGCATGCTTAGTACCGCTTAATACGAAACCAAAATAAAAATCATTTCTTTGAATGTCGGTAATTTGCAAGAAATTTCTATTTTATGAAAGTAATGGTAGAACAGATAAAACATAAAGTATTATTTACATTACTCTTGATACCATATAAGACAAGCAATAATGAAGGTTGTTTTAATACAAATTGTAGATATGTTTAGATTGAGAATAACATTATAAATTTTGTTAATAACTGTCTACGGCTGTTTAATTCATCTACACTATTTAAAGCTAGATAATGCAATCTAATTTTAACATATTTATTTACGATAGCACGTATCAAGTGTGCCACAGGATTTTCTAAAAATTCATGATCACGGTCATGATCTTTCAAATTTTCAAATAATTTCATACTAATAAAGTATGTCAACATTTCATTGGTGAGGTAGGTGTCCGTATAATTCTTGATAAAAGTATCGCCTTTATAAAAAGCGTGTCTAATTATTTTCTCACAGTTTGTTTATATTACTTATCACGATGCGGGGACTTCCGGTATAACGGCAAGGTGAAAGGACGTGTAGAAGTGAGTGTGAGAGAAAGTTAAGGAGAATAAGGTGAAGGAAGGAGTTAAGGGTGGAAAGTAAGGGTGAGAAGAAAGGTGGTGAGGTGGCGAAGTAGGAGTGGTAAAGACAGAGGAAAGGAAGGTGTAAGAAAAAGAGGAAGGGAAACGGAAGGAGAACAGAAATTTTGGAGGTTAGAAGAAAGGGAGGGAAAGAGAGCAAGCAAGCAGGATAAGCGGAAAGAAGAGACACCTACAGGGGAAATAGGAAGCCACAGCAGGAGGACAGAGGAGGCTGATAAAGTAGAACAAAATGGAAGGGCTCGAGAAGAAGAGAGGAGAGGAGGGGGAAGGAAGAGGAATGGAAAAGGAGAAGGCAGAAGAGAAAAAGATGAGGGGAAGGCCAAAAAAGGTAGATAGCTGGATGAGAGAAAGAAGCGGGAGCTTAGGAAAGATAGAGGATTTCATGGAAGGAGGGAGAAAAAGGGACAGAGAAGAGGAAGAGGAAGAAAAGGGGAAAGAAGCAGAGAGAGCGGAGATAATATTCAGAAAGAGTAGGATAATAGAAAGGTCGCCAATAAAGGAAGGAAGTAGCGGAAAGGGAGAGGTGGAGAAGATGATAGAGGCAATGAAAAGAGAAATAAAGGAACTGATAGTAGAGGTAGGAAAAGAGAGCAGTAAGACGCTCAGGGAAGAGATAGGGAAAATCAGGAGAGAAATGGAAGAAAGAGAAGAAAGATGGAGAAAAGAAAAGGAGGAATGGAAAGAGAGGCTAGATAAAATGGAAAAGAAGGCAGAGAAGATAGAGAAAATAGAAGAGCTAGAAGTAAGAGTGACGGAGGTGGAAAAGAGAATAGAAAACGTAAAAGGAGAGAGAGAGCAAGGAGCGGGAGAAGGAAAGATACAGGAAATAAAGGAGATGATGGAAAGGATGGAATGGAAAGAAGAATTACAAGAGAGAGAGAATAGGAGAAAAAATATAATCATCAGGAATTGGGAAGGGAAACAAGAAATGACGGAAAAGGAAATGGAAGAATGGCTAGAAAAGAAAGTAAAAGAAAAAGTGAAGGTGGAAAAGGTGAGGGGGATAAGAAAAGATATGATATGGGTAAGATTAGGAGGTATAGAGGATAAAAGAAAGGTAATGATAGGGAAAAGAAACATAAGAGAAGGAAAGGAAGGAATATTGGATGACCTAACGCAAAAAGAGAGAAGGATGAGATGGAAGATAAAACAAATAGCATGGGAACATAGGAAGGAAGGGAAAAAAGTAGAAGTGAAATACGGGAGGATATGCATAGAAGGAAGATGGTGGAAGTGGGATGAAAAAGAGGAGAAGTTAAAAAACTAGAGAGGGAAGGAAAAGAGAGGAGGAAGGAAAGGGAAAACGAGAACAAGATAAGCAAAGAGGGAGAGGTGGAGGAAAGGGAAAGAAAGAGAGGAAGAGGGAAGCCAAAGAGTAAGAGGAGAAAGGGAGAGGGGTACAAAATAGGTTTCTGGAATGTGGCAGGGATAAAAGGTAAAGGAGAAGGTTTCTGGGAAGACATCAAGGAATGGGACGTAATAGTGATGATGGAGACGTGGATGGAAGAAAAGAAAAAGGAGGAAATAGAGAGGAAGCTACCAAAGGGGTATGTTTGGATCAGGCAAGGAGCGAAAAAAATAAATAAGAAAGGAAGAGCAATAGGAGGGATGTTGATGGGCGCAAGAAAGGAAATAGCAACAGGAGAATGGAATAAAGCAGATGAAGAGGAAGAGGGAATAATAAAAGGGATGATAAGGATGGGAAAGGAAGTATGGAAAGTAATAGGAGTCTACATAAACAAGGATATAGAAAAAAAAATGGAACACCTAAGAGAGTGGATGGAGGAAAAGGAGGGAGAGAGAAGTAAGAGTATAATAGGAGGGGATTTCAACGCAAGGATGGGGGAAGAAGAAGAGGAAGAGGGGAGAGAGTGGGAAACAGGAAAAGGGAAAGGGAGAAGGTCAAAGGATAAGAAAATGAACGAGCAAGGGAAGAAGCTAAGAAATAGAATAGGAGAGCTAGGATGGGAGGTGTTAAATGGAAGAATAAAGGGAGATGAACAAGGAGAATTTACATATACAGGAGGAAGAGGAAATACGGTAATCGATTATGTGATGGTGGGGGGAGAGACGCTGGAAGATATAGAAGAAATGGTAGTGGGCGAGCAAGTAGAGTCGGACCACCACCCACTGGTAGTGAGCATAAAAGGAGAAAGGAGAGAAGAAACGGAGAAAAAAGAAAAGAAGGTAAAAGGAGGGAGAAGACAGGAATGGAATAGAGAAAGGATAGAGAAACATAAAGAAAGAACAATGGAAGAAGTGGAAGGGGAAAAAGTAGAGGACATATGGAGGGAATTAAAGAAGAGGGTAGAGGAAGGAATGAAGGAAGAGGAAGAAGGAGGAAACGAAAAGAAGGTTAGGAGGAAAAAGGGATGGTGGGACCAAGATTGCAAAGAAATGAGAGCAGAGGTGAAAAAGGGATTAAGGGAATGGAGAAGAGGGCAAGGAAAGGAGGAAGAGTACAGAAGGAGAAAAAAAGAGTACAAAGAGATGTGTGAAAGAAAGAAGGAGGAGGAACGAGAAAATTTTATGAGAGAGGTAGGGAAAGCAAGGACAGATAGAGAGGTATGGGAGATTTTGAAAAAAGGAAAAAAGAGAAAAAGTGGTATTTGTAAAGAGATAAAGATAGAGGAATGGAGCGAATATTTCAAAGAAACTCTAGGAGGAATGGAAGAGAGGATAATAACAGGAGGAAAAAGAATAAAAGGAAAAAAATGGGAAGGAGAAAAGGAACTAGAAAGGAGCGAATTCGAAGAAGCAGTGAAGAAGCTGAAAACAGGAAAGGCAACAGGGGTAGATGGAATACAAGGTGAAAGTTGGAAATATGCAGGGGAGGGGGTAAAAGAAGGAATGTGGAAAATATGTAAGAAGATATGGGATGGGGAAGGCTGGCCAGAGGAATGGAAGGAGGGAATAATAGTGCCAATAAAGAAAAAAGGAGAGGGAAAAGACGTGAAGGACTACAGAGGTGTAACAGTAATGTCGGCAATGTATAAGATATATGCAGCGATACTGGCGGAAAGATTGCAGAAGGAAATAGAGCAAAAAGGGATACTACCGGAAGGGCAGACGGGGTTCAGGAAGGGAAGGGGAACAATAGATAACATATATGTATTAAATTGTGTGGTGGGAAGGAGGATAGAAAAGGAGAAGGGGAAAGTCATAGCTTTGTTTGTTGATTTTAAGGCAGCATTCGATAGCGTGAATAGGACGGTGTTATGGAAGGAGATGGGGAAAAAAGGCATAAATGGGGGGTTAATAGAAAGAATAAGGGAAATATATGGAGAAACGGTAAATAGAGTAAGGGTGGGAGATAGCCTTGGTGAAAAATTCTGGACTGGGAGAGGTGTGAGACAAGGGTGCCCGTTAAGCCCAATGCTGTTCAATTGCCTGATAGCTGATATAGAGGAAAAGATAGCGAAGGCAGGAGGAGGGGTAAGAATAGAAGGGGTGGGAAAAATACATACTTTAGCTTATGCAGACGACATAGTCCTAATTGCAGAGGAGGAGGATAGCATGAAGGCTATGTTAAGGGTCTTAAAAGAATACGTAAAGGAGAAAGGTCTGGAAGTGAACATAGGGAAGACGAAGGTAATGAGATTTAGGAGGGGAGGAGGAAAGGACAGAAAGATAGAATGGAGATGGGGTAGGGAAAAAATAGAAGAAGTAGAAGAATTTAGATACTTAGGATATGTGCTGCAAAGAAATGGGAGGCAAGAAGGGCATATAGAGGACAGAGTGAAAAAGACGGGAAGAGTGATGCGACAGGTATGGGGACTAGGCAAAAGGATGTTCGGAAAAGATTGGAAGAGAAGGGTGTGGCTGTTCGACACGCTAATTTGGACAGTCATGAGTTACGGGGTGGAAATATGGGGATGGAGGGAACGTAAAAAAATGGAAACAATGGAGGAAAGGTACTTGAGGTGGACAATGGGAGTTGACTGGGTAACACCAGGATACATGATAAGAGAAGAGTTAAAAAGGGATAAGCTAAAAATTAGAGCAGGAAGAAGGGCATGGGGATACGAAGAAAGGTTGAGAAGAGGAGGAGGTAGCGAATGGGCTAGGAAGTGTTGGGAGTTGGTGGTGAGGAGGAGTAGAAAAGGAGGAGGGAAGAGCAAAGGATGGGAAGAGGAAAGGGAAGCGTTCATAAAAGAATCGGGGATGGAGGTAGGAGAAATAGAGGAAAAGAGGGAAAAAGGAGAAATAGATTATGGAGAAATAGAAAGGAGGGAAAAAGGGAAGCAGAGAAGGGAAAGAAGAGAAAGAATAAGAGAGTCGAGATACAATAAATGGTATAAAGAGGTAACAACAGAGGGGATACCGGGTTATCTAGAGAGAGGGTGGAAGGAAGAAAAATGGAGAAGGATAATTAGTTTTAGGCTGGGGAATGAAATGGGGGAAGGGAGGTACTGGGAAAAGGAAGAAAAGAGGAAATGTAGGATATGTGGTTGGGAGGAAGAGGGGTGGGAGCACGTGCTAGAGGGATGTGGAAGAGGAATGGAAAAGGGGGAAAAGAGGGAAGAGGAGGGTATAGGGGAGAAAATCAAAAGGATTCTGGACGGGGAAGGCAAGGGGGAGGGATGGATGAAGGAATGGATAAGAAGAAGGGAAGGGGCGAGGGAAGGAGGGAGAGAGAGGAAGGAAGGAGGAGAGGAGCGATAAAATCATGAGAATAACAAGTAGATTAAGAAGCGAATAAGATAAGGAATTGTAAAGGGAGCGGGAGTCCCTAGTGTACCCCGCAAGGGCACTATAATAAATACAGATACAGAGTAGTTTGAATTAGGAGAGCTCCGTACTGATAGAAGGCTAGCTTTTTACTTAACTTTGAATTTGGAGAGCTCCCTACTGATAGAAGGCTAGATGTTAACTGTTTAGCTTCTTTACTTTTTGAATTGAATTACAGCGCGGTGAACTAGTGTGTCGTGGTGGGGCTCTAGCCAAGTATCGAACAAAGAATATATACTTTTCTCTTCCTTAACAATAATCTAGTGTCTATGATAATCTAGAGTCTGTGGTATGGAAGATTGGCTGCCCTTCCTAGTGGAAGATCGACGCGCCGCCAACTGAGTCTTGCCGTAAGCTTTCGCGCCCCGTACCACGTCCGCTACATTTTTGGCGCGCATTTTCATGGCAACTTACTAAACACGCTATTCACGGCAGATCTAAACCGCCATATTACTGTTTCGTGTATAAGGGGCTACTTGCCGCTGCTTGCATTAAGTAGTGATCTTTGCTAACATCTATGATTTTCATTGCAATTTAAAAATATTATACTTGGTGTTATTTTTGTAGTATAGAGTAATACTTCCGCTTTTCTCTTCTGCTTTTTTAAAACTTAGAATTAGATAAATTATATTGTGAGCTATTCTGCATACGTATTGTGTATATAACAGTTTATTTTGTCACTAAAGTATCACTTACTAAAAATCCTACATAAATATACTACAAAAATGTGTGTACAAGTGTCTGAAAATGAACAAAATATTTACACCAAATCTTGTTGTGAATGATTTTACTGTATAAATGTATATAAAATAATTAAAATAAAATAGAATTGCATAGGTTACATATACAGTGTACTACTACATCGAGAGCTTGTCACACGTATATACACACATGCAAATAGTTCTATCCCGCAGTTCTACGTGGTGCTGTAACCAGTCCCCGTTTTGAGGTGAAAGCTTGGCTACCCTGCTCCTATGGTAGCCTTGTAGTAACCATGTAACTGCATGTAACCACAGACGTCTATATAATACCCTAGACTGCTAACAGCGGCCAGAAAAGTGATGCAAGTGGTGGGGGGTGGCTGCCATCTTTCGTGTAGGCAAGAATACACAGGAGGTATATGGGAATCATTACAAAATTAAAAATTTTTTATACTTTACGTCATATTTATTCATATTCATCCACATGAAAACACTAGAATAATAAATTAATAATATATAAAGTACAAATATATATATTTTTCCTACTATAGGATTTAAATAATTGAATTGCAATGTACCAATAATACACTTTATTATAGAAAATTAATCATTTCTAAATAAAATTTCCTTTGTTAATAGATGTCGCTTACGGCATGGTAATAACAATTCTTTGTTAATAAATTTTCCATACGAATATAATCTTATATCTAAAAATTTAAAAGCTATGGAACTAATTAAAATGATTTTATGTGGTCGTTCAAAATAATAATAAGAAATAATAATAAGAAATAATAATAATAATAATAATGATGAGATATAATAATAATAATAATAAGAGTATCATAAACTGGATTATTTATGAGATGGAAACAATCTGAAGATGGTGATAAATACATAAATAATTTATAATTTACGAAGTTGTACTAAAGGAGCACGAGAAATATACTTACGAAAAAAACTGAATTTTACAGCCTTTTGTGTATCCGTTTGCATTCATATGCACAACACGAAGTAGGCATCTTTACTAATTACTTCATACCGGAATTATTAGTTGTAAGAAAACTAGAACATTAAAATAAGAATTTTAAATGAGCAATTTCAACACGCTGTTATATAGGATTTTACCTTGTATTGCCTACACTAAAAATGGCCGACACCCCCCACCACTTGCATCACTTTTTCCTCAAGTGTCTTAACGGGAGTTAGCAGTGTAAGGTATTATATAGAAGTCTGTGCATGTAACTAACTTAGAGTCGTGCACACGAAGATGTGTAAAGTGTGGTGCATCGATGCTGACCAACCACAGACGGGTGAATTACTTTCGTAGTGTACTACTGCATACTCGAAGCGCGACAGCGGCGCCGCGCAACGTCTAAGACGCGGACCAAGAAAAACCAAGACCAGAGTCCCTAGAGACAACGTCCAGTAGAGTACAAAGGTGTAAGAGCGATTGTAGAACTAAAGAGAATCTATTTTGTTAGTAATATAATAAAGTTTATTATTCGTCAAATCTCTGTTGTCCTTTCGAATCTCGGAGATCGAATTCCTAACCGGTGATCATAGACAATCCCCTACACTTTTGTAGCGATTACGCTTGTGGCAGACTTTAAGTCGCTCATCGTATGATTGCAATGATAACCGCTAGTGGCGCACTGTCCACTAACAAGGGAACGTTTTAGACTGACCCTCTTCGATTTTGATGAGCTTTGGATATGTTGTAAAGGGGTTCAAAATAAGGGATACGTATTTTTTTATATGTGCCCCTGTGACCGGGCGGTCATGCCGATTAATCGCTTTTTGCACAGATTACAGGTCCGGTCGCCAGCGTAGGTTTCAATAAGGTCCAAAACTGGCAAAAGAGCCCTCTTGCTAGGATCGCTGCCCAACAGTCGGCCAGCAACAATGAGATAATTCGAAGTTGAACCGTTACGGTTGATGTTGGCGATGGAAAATGGCGGACGGCACCCCTCCGTCCTTCGGGAATGTTCGTTACAACGAACTTCCCGGGGCGTAATTGCCCTTGTGCCCCTTTGTTTCCCCACGGGAACAAGCAAGAGGGATTGGCGGTCGGACGAAACTCGACAGATATCTAAAAAGAGGGTCTTATTTAGCAAAATGTTCTGGCTCGAAAATCCCTCACCATCCGATGGAGTCGGAGGTGCCCCGATAACCTAGCTGAAATTTTAAAACTTAGGAGTTGGATAATTACTGCAGATCTCAATTAATTAACAATAAGTTTATTGGGTATCTCCCCGTAACTTACATAAATGCTTTATTATGATGGAATGTGGTATAACTGGTACTACGCAGCAACTATGAACTCTCTAACTCTCCTGCTAGGTTGGAACATGTGCTCGCAGCTACGGCTATCAGGCGACTCTCTCGTGCGTGAGGACGAGTCTTACGTTTCTACGCGCGTTCGTTACGACGCTAGTCAAGTGGACGGTTAATTACGTTCTCTCGATCACGAAACCTTTGACAATAAATTACGTTAACATGATTATCCCTTGCAACAATGTCGGATCTTCGCTCGCGCTATCCTAAATGTTTTAAAGCAAAATTTCATATTACCAAGGCTTCGTTCGAGTATTACACATGAGATGTTTGGTGTTGATCGATTGACATGGCCGACGGGGCTGTCGTCCGCGAGTCTTACGCGGGAAATTCGAATGATTCTCATCTAGTGTCGCGCCAATTACTTGGATAATCGGTCATGATCCCATTTCGATCGTTCTAAGGGCAATTTTACCGTTTGCCGTGACTCTCGTTCCGATCGTTTGTCCGTCCAACCGCTAAACAACGTTGTTCGAATAAGCAAGGGCAAATTCCTTTCTCAGCGCTATACCGGCAGCAACGATGCTCTGCCCGCTTCGGGTGACATACCTATTTTCCGTCGGTAACTGAGGCATTGTACTGGTAATTCGCGCGGCAACGATTGGTCATTCTTAAATCAAGTATGAAATCGATTGCATTGCGGTAAGTATCTCCTCCCGATGACTCGAAGTTGATTTATCATGCTAAATGTCGTTGTAAGCATGCATTATGCGACAGGAGGCTATCCTAACGTGCACAAATGATATAAAAGCGGTCTTGAGTATTGAAAATATTCGTATTCCATATGTACATGATACAAATCGCGTTACAATCTGACTTATTTCACCAGGTAATACAGTTGCACCCGTCTAACGCAAGAATCAACGGTAAGTATTAAAGCTAAGTCTGTCCCTCTTCTCTAATTACTCTTCTCTCTCTCTTTACAGGTCATCACGGACATCGTTAGTTGGCATCGATGGACTATACGCGACGTTCTCAACCGCAAGGTAAGTCTCAGTTACGTATAAGCTCATAACAATTCTGTTGCAGGACAAGCTGATGCTCAACCGCCGGATGAAACGGTGCAATGAAGGATAAGAAAAGTACAAATACCACGGACGGTCGTATATTGATGTTTCGACGCTTCGTTACGTGATGCATATCGGGAACAGACTATACGCTAAGCGCCAAATTTCGTATCACGGTCACTCTGAATGGTCGGTCTCACGGTTTCCTCGGATCTCGGTAGATACTGATGCGTAACTCGCGCTTCTTCAACGGTACAAAACTACTGCTAACGCTACGGACATATACATTCGCGTGGAATGGGCGTCCCTTTGGTACACGCCAACCATTCCAACACATATCAATAGCTATGAGGGTAATATGTCCCGGCTATTCGTATTTGCATAAGAAGGTCCACGACTCATTACGGACAAGGGGACGAGACGTAACATTAAATCACATTGTTCAATTGAGACAGACCATTGACGGTGACTTAGGAACGCCAATGGTCCAGGGCCGAAATACGCAAACCTATCGGAGCATCCCTCATCCATTCAGTAGGAAGTGTTGGGATTGCTCTGTCTGTTCTCTCCTATTTTCTGATTATGGGCGAGATCCGTGCTACTCCTTTACATCCTGGTTATGGTGATTGGCGGCTATCGGTCAGACGACTCCTGGTCCACTCCCTCGGCCGGAATGTTCTGGACCTCGGGTACCGCCAGTTGTTGGCGCTGTCCGCCGTTCGGTCTCACCCTAACCCGAGTTTAATGGCGAAATCAGCCTCTGAAGGAAAACCTGCCCTTCCACATTTGCGCGAATAGCGGCTAAACTGCGTATCCAAACGAAAAACATTTCCAATAAAACTTGTATGGTTTCAACAGATCTACAAAATTGTAACAAGAAAAGTTACAAACATTTCTTGCTTTTCAAAAATGTACCCCACCACCTTATGTTTAGACATTGAGAAAAAGTCATAAGAACAGCAAAGAAGGAGCATTTCATCCCGAATTTAGTGGTATGTGTGAAAGTATAGGAAACTGCTTTCCGGAATACGAAATCGCGATCAAAGTGTTCGGTATACCTATAGACCGTAGGCAATTGAACAGAGAGGTGCATTCCAACTCGCGGATCGTAACTTGGGGAATGCGCAGTTATGTTATCGCGTATTTTGGGTGAGCAGGTGCAAAGACGCAAGTCTTTATTTTTGTCTGGAGATATTACTGTCGCATCACAGGTTCGAGAGTGAAGCAACACCGACATGTATACAAGGCATTCAAACAGGACGACGCGGAAAGGACAATCGGGAAGCAAATTAAACTTCCCCTACTGTACAAAGAGCAGGTCTGATTGCGATGCAGAGAACTATAAAAGTCCACAGTAAGAGCCGTTCAGGTCAGACAAGTGTGCACAGCGTAAGTGTTAAAGTATGTCCCAAAGTATAAAACAACCAGCAAACTATGGTGCATTTTAATCCAAACAATGTACTGCAGTTACTATTAACGTTCTTCAGTATACTGAACATACCAGACTCTCCAGTAACTAATGTGGAAGTGGCAGTATATGACGTGATTAAAGTAATCTTAGACGACTTCACGGAAAAGGTACCGACACTTGACGTGGAAGAAGATACAGTAAGATGCAGTATACATATTAGAATGTGAAAATCCGGTCGATATTCCGGAAACAACTGATATAGCAGTATCTGCTGACGATGACGACGCAGAGGTATATGAAACTACACGGTCAATATGCAAACGTGAGACAGATAGTGTAGATTTTGATTATAAAGCATGAGCAGTAAGATATTGGAAAAGCGGTGCGCAAAACCCGTTACGACTGAGAACAGTAATCTTACATTCCGCAAAGTTACATCCGTAAAACAACTGCGGCGCTAGGAAATATTTGTCGAACATGGCGAAACGGTAGCAGAAAAATGAGACAGAATATCCCAAGCCGTATTAAATCAATTTCAAGAAGCAAGTAAGAGACGAGTGGGAGTACATGATATGGACATCTCACGGTGGGGCTTGCAAGCAGCAGTAACGGTTGGTCTTCCTCAATTCAAAGCATTATGGACGTAGGTATAAAAGTTCAAAAAGACACATGATATCGTATCGCGCAAAATAACAAAAATTGTCACCAGAAGAACTGAACGCCAAGAAGCGGATCTATCACAACGGTGCCACGACTTTGTAGAAAATGTAAGAAGGCATAGAGCACAGTATGGAGCAGCCAATTTATACAACTCCGATCAAAGTGGATTTGAGTTAGAATTGGATAGTGGCCGCACGTTAGCTGTACGAGGATCAAAAACTGTAGAAGGAGTAGTACAATCAGTATCTGTGACAACACATAGGTATACGATTCAGCCGTTGATCTCTGCAGATGGGAGGCTACTATCACCACTGTTTATAGTCTTGAAAGAAAGTAGTGGAGAACTGGGACCACAGGTGCAGGCAACAATGTTGAGGCCACGAAATGTATTTATTACGGCATAAAAATCGGGAAAAGTAACTCAGCAACTGCTTCGCCGTTGGTTTTCCGAAGTATACTTCCCGAATGTTGGACCTATATCAGTTCTCTTACTCGATTCGTGGTCTGGGAAGTGCCCCGCATTCGTGCGGCAAATAGTAGCGGAAATAGGGCTGACAGAAGACGGTGCAGCATTTGTTTAGCTTATGATACCTCGAGGTACAATGTCGCTCATTCAACCATTCGAACACATTCAATTGAATGTGTACAGTTTCCAATTGTGGAAAACTTTGTTCGACATCTCCTCGATTTTCTCCTCGATTTTCAACTTAACCTGCATTTACGAGATAACATTGTAAAACTGCAATCTCTTGTACAAAATCAATTTTCGTCGCCGCGTTTTATGAACTTGTTTAAATATGCTTGGTATAAAAGCAATTACCTGATAGAAAGACCTGCAGCGTTTCCGAATCCTGTTGACTCTTTTTTTAAAAACCGTGCGTAGCCGCGGTGTGATATTTGTGGAGCTGTCGCTACAATTACTTGCGCATTACTACAATTCCTTGTCGTTGTCGTTGTAGTTGTCGTTGTTGTTGTCGTTGTTATTATTATTATTTGTACACAGAGAGGACTACCAAAACCCACTCTCCATCCCCACCCCACCCATTTGGAAGTGGTGGTCCATCCCCACCACTTCCAACCACCACCACAACCATCTCTCACCCTCACTCTTCCGAAGAGTCCCGAGTTTTCCTTCGGGACTACAAACCTAAACACCCTCAGTCTTTACTCAGTCTTCACTTAATCTTAGTTAGTCACACTCTCGATACACACATCACAGTTTCACCAACCATCCACTCTCTGGCCATTCTACGCTACCAAGCTTAATAAACATTCCAAACGTTTTCCAAACGTCCAAACATTCCAAACAAATACGAGTTGTGGTTAATTAATCACTCTGACAACACCCATCACTACGATCCAAGTCGTAACACTTTAAAAGGAGATTAACGGTTATCTCGCTCTGTTTTATTCTCCGCTTTGTGAACCGATTTATCTATTAACTTTTTGTTTTGCAAATCGTAATTTTCAGTATTGATTTTCATTGAATTTATGTGATAGACTATAAATGTTACTATGGATATAAGTCTACGGCATAATTGTTAAATTACGATTACATCTATTGTAGGAAAATTCAAGACTCGCATTTTAAGTTTGGCCCCCCGTAATTTGTCGCGGGATGTCGCACTGTGCCTTTGTCTCTATGTATATGCATGCGATTAAAATAAACCGTTAGAACCGTTGAGTAGTTATTTTCATACCGCCGACCCTCCGCATCTTATGTTGAACCAATTTTATGTTATTTTTAAGTATTGTAATACAGTGATTGAGGTTGCGAGGACTCAGCGGTTATTCGATTAATACATCTACACTATATACCCCTACACTACATTGTTTTACGTGGACTGGTACGTTGTTGGTTAAGTGAATTTCGTATTTTCCCAGCTTAGTTAATGGTGAAGGATCTCCTGGTAGAATGACGATATCATGATATGTTTCGTTCATTTCCATAGCTCATTTCTGCTTTTGTTAATGTGAGAGAGTCTGGTAGTTTCTCGAAAGAGTTGTTCTCGTTGTCTTGTTAGAGATGGTCCTTCCAGTCTTCTTAGATTTTTTGATTCGATGGAATTTACCCGCAATATACAGGGTGTCCCAGGTTTGAATGTTCATACTTTGTGAGTGTATTTAGTGTCGTAACACTAAATAAGAAAAAAATGTTATGTAAACATAGGTTACATAGAACTTTATTAAAAAGTTATAACAAAAATACGGAATAGATAGAAGTAACATCGGAATAGTAATCAACTTGCTGTTACTGTGAGCATTGGTTCGAATAGATCAACAATATTTACTACTTGACATCGTCACTTCCAGAGTTAATTAATACTCCATTTAAAAATGTCGACTATTCTTGACAATACATGATTGACAGCGATCAAAGATTAAATTTATAACTATGCGAATTTCGTTTCTATTCTGCCTTATTGAATACCTTATCAATCTTTTGTATTAATTCATTACGTAAATTTATTTGTGTTTGATACACTTTATCTTTCAAAGTTCCCCACAGTAAGATCAGGCGATCTTGGTGGCCAAGAGATTGGTCCACCTCGATCTATCCATCCGTGAGGAAACTGATTATCTAACCATTGCCGAACTGATGTCCTTTAACGTGCCGGACAACCATCCTGTTGCCGGCTTGGTTAAATAAAATAATTTTAAAAGTCTGGTAATACATGCGTTAAATCAAACAGACGTTTGATTTCGTTAAAGGCACCAGAATAAATAAACAGAAATACAGGAGTTACTATTATTATAAACAAACAAACGAAAGAGAGAGGGAGAGATCGCCCCAACGGACTATAAACTATGCAAAGTAAAAGAACAGTCAATATAGAAATAGGAACGGTAGCAGTCAGAGACATGGTGACTCAAAGAGTGTCAGGATAATAGCTAAGATCAAGCCTGGTGGTGCCATAGATAAGTTAATGAATATTGGTCATCTCAGAAGGAGATGATACTGAACGTTGTGCATTAAAACTGGCGTTAAATAAACTGACGCAATTAGAATTTTAGTAAAGTTATATGGTTTGGATGTGGCCAATGGCTCTAGAAGCGTATGTCACGTAAGCCCAAACAAATAAGTTTCTTGCACTTTCCGTTCCTCCAGTATTTTTTGCATAATCAGTCGGTATTCTACCAAAAGGTCCAAATCCTAGACCGTGGCAAAATCAGAGCTTGATAAATAATAGATTATATTTTATTACTGGGCATAGTATAGACTCTAGTGCGTAGACGAAATTACCCTCCTTCTCTCGGTTGTTGTACTGCCAGCGCTATCTATCAAAGTTGTAAATAGAGCCTAATGAATAAACGAGTACATCGTCATATTAGCCTTAATCGATTTCCAATTACCGTGAACCTTCTAAATAATGTTTACGATACTGCAGAAGCGAAAATTCGAACGATACTCGTGTCGCACACACATCCAATTGCATTCACATTCTTTGCACAGAATACAATGGCACATCTTCCAAAAGATATGATAATTCGTTTTTTAGAAAATTCAAAAATTCAATTGAGCTCAACCGGACCGGTAAAAAATGAAGTCCTACTATCATATCATTTGTAACGACCTCGCGTCCGAGATGTGGACTTAATCTGGGGTTTGCGCTTAGCTGGCGGGGTACAGGGGGATAGAGGGGCACCGAGATCGATTACCAAAACCCTTCGGCCTGACGGAGACCTTACTGGAGGTATTGTGTTATTGAAGGGCGCCAGGCGTGCTGTTATGTCGTCGATCGGGTGAGAGGTTGGGCAGGTTGAATCTTCGAATTTACTTTAAACTTTACCAATTTTTTACTATACATAGGATTTATTAAAGATAGGTAAAATACTAAGATCTACAAAATAATGGTAAAAACTATTGCTCTTCCGCGACCTAACACCTCGGTGGTGCGTCTACGGTTTCTAACTTGGGAGTGCCCTGAGGATTCTCTGAACCCTGCCTTTTTATGACCCTTTGTGGGGCTGCTATCCTCGCATGGCTCTTTGTCCTATTTATTTCAAATAGGCCAGATCCCTTTCCAGGAATGCTGGTTACTATGCCAAGTGTCATAGGCAAACACTGTTACCGTGTTGAGGGTTTTAGTCCCTTATACTAAGAATCATATCTTCAAACTATGAAGGGCCTACATAAAAGTGCAATCACGCCAACCCGCCCGCTTATAGAAAATGGGAGAGTTTTCCATTCCCGTTAGTTTATCGCGGATGGCAGGTCTCCCTGAGAACCGGCATGTCCGACTAGTCAGCCCCGTAGGGTCTAGAGAGGGGATGGTTCAGTGGATCGAATTGCGCGAGGAGGTCGGACCTCCCTAGGTGGTAGACCTCCAAGTAGTTGGAGAGAGAGAAGGGCGAATAAACCGAAGCCTGCGGGGGAGTTGGTGAAGTGCTCGTCATGAGCAGACACGTGGAGAAGACGTTCCGCAAAAATTCCTATTTTGGGCGGTATAAAATCGACCTAGAGGGATTACAGCGGACTAGTGATGAGTGTTGGAAATGATAATATCTGATTTATCGATAGACATGATCGGATTGTCTGGTTGTGATATACGCTGATCACGACCTATACAATGCGTGTCAGGATATATTAGAAAGTTAGGAAAAAAATATAAGTAGAGTAATACAGCCGTTACGAAGGTGAGAAAGAGTAGAAACGTAAAAAATAAGTAGTTACACATTTTTTTTTGTTGGACTGAGTCTACCGTCGAATAAAGAACTGTGCTAACACCTAAATCTGGATTATATTCCTTCGCGAGACGAACTCCAGTAAACCGTCTAAACCCAACAGGTTATGGGCCCAGGACAGAGGTTAGAGAATCCACGTGCTCGGTAAGAAGCTTTGAAAACTAAAACGTAAAAGTGAGCCGTAAAACAAAAAAGAAAAAGAAGAAAAAAATATGGCAGTCTCGTCCGTCAGCATGGAAGAACTAAAACACATAGTACAACTAGAAACTAGAGAAAATTATAAACTATGGAAATTCCAGATTGACATTATAATAAAATCCTGCGGCCTGATCAAACACACGACAGGCGAAACTAATCTGGAAACATGTAAAACAGAAGAGGAAAAAGAAAAATGGCACACGAATGATGCGAAAGTCCAGCGAATATTAATTACGACGATCTCCAGCACATGCCTGCCTCATGTAGCAAACTGCAAAACAAGTAAAGAAATGTATGAAAAATTGAAAAGCATATTTGAAGGTGACGCAGAACAACGTAAATGCGCTCTTCTTCAAGAATTCTTTAACTATAGTTACAACAAAGATAAAGACATGGCCACCCATATCAGTCAACTAGAAGATATGGCGTTTAAACTAAAAAATCTCGACGCAAACATAAATGACGATGTACTCGTCTCGAAAATATTGGCATCGTTACCGCAAACGTACCAATACTTTATAAGCGCGTGGGAATCGACACAGAAAGAGAACCGAACACTCGAAAACTTAACGTCAAGGTTACTTTCCGAAGAAACCAGATACAAAGATAAGGAAGAAGTAGTAGCTTTTCAGACGACTAGTAGAAAATGCTATAAATGCAACAAAATAGGTCACATAGCAACTAATTGCAGAACAAGAGACAATGTGAAATGCAGCATCTGTAAAAAGACTAATCACGTAGATAAAGACTGTTACTTCAGAAAAGATAGAAAGGGTTTACAGAATAAAAGTAAGAAAAAACCTGAAATTTCCTTTCTAGCAGATAGTAATACACGCGGAACAACGGACTGGATAGTAGACTCGGGATCGACGTCACATATGACTAATAGTAAAGCACACCTCTCTGATATTGAAGAAACCTGCTTTCAGATCGGCGTAGCAAACCAAAAAATTTCGATGGAAGCAAAAGCAAAAGGAACGATTAAAACCAGCCAGTGCACACTAAAAAATGTACTGTATGTTCCAGAACTGCGGAAGAATCTGATTTCGGTGAACGAAGTTACAGAAAACGGCGGTTCAGTAACATTCTACAATGACACTGTAGAAATACACAAAGGAAATGAATTAATACTAAAAGGAGAGAAAAGATATGGCTTGTTCGTCGTAAAACTAGAAGAAAATAGAGAAGAAGCTTTGATCTCAACTGAGAACATACAGTGGAGCACATGGCATAAAAGACTCGGTCATTTGAATAAAGCAAGCCTGGTAAAATTAAAAACAATGTCTGTAGGCATAAACCTAAATTTAAAGGAAGACAATGATATAGATCACGCAACCGTTTGCGAAATATGCCAAAAGGCGAAGCAGTGGAGAAAACCGTTCAAAAATGACAGAAAAAAGGCAACAAGACCACTGGAGATTATCCACTCGGACGTTTGTGGGCCAATTGATCCACAGACGTGGGATGGAAACAGATATTTCGTTACTTACCTGGATGACTACACTCATCACTGTATGGTGTATCTGATAAAAGGTAAAAATGAAGTAGCGGAAATCACTAAAAATCATGTGCAAATGATTGAATCAAAATGGAATCTGAAAGTACACAAAATACGATGCGACAACGGCAGAGAGTATATAAACCATACGTTACAAGACTGGTGTACAAAAAAGGGCATAATAATTGATTCGACAGTACCGTATACACCTCAACTTAATGGCAAAGCGGAGAGACTGAATAGAATCCTGATGGAGAGAGCAAGAGCTCTGATCACTGAGGCGAAACTAAAAAAATACATGTGGGGAGAAGCTGTGAGAACAGCAGCATACCTGTTAAATAGAAGCCCTACTACAGACCTGAGTAAAACACCGCACGAATGTTGGACTGGTGAAAAACCAAACATATCGAATCTAAAAATATTCGGCTGCACAGCCTATACAAAAATTCTGGGGAATATCAAAAAACTGGATGACTGAAGCAAGAAACTGATCATGATAGGATATGCACCTAATGGTTACCGACTATGGAACGAAAAAAGAAGACAAATCACGATACATAGAGACGTTGTATTTGATGAAAATAAATACACATAAGAAGAAGCATCTGCTCCAAAAATTCCTGTCCTGTGCGAAGGAATACAAATAGAAAACGAAGAAAACGAAACGCACTCAGTACATGAAGAACAGCCAGCGAAAGAAGAGTACGAATCGGCGGAAGAAGACCAGGAAGAATCAACACCTAGAAGACTAGACAGAAAGAATCGAGGTATTCCTCCACAACGATACGGAGAATTAGCGTTGCTAACGTATAAAGAAGCGATTGAAAGCGAAGACAAAGAGAAATGGATAGAAGCCATAGAAGAAGAAAAGAAATCTTTAAAAAAGAACAAGACCTGGGAATTAGTTGACGAAGAGCAGGCAAAAGGTCGCAAAATATTATCGAACAAATGGGTTCTTAAAATTAAAAACAATGACAGATTCAAAGCGAGACTAGTGGTAAGAGGATGCGAACAGAAAAAAGGACTAGACTACGAAGACGTATACAGCCCAGTGATAAATACTGTTTCATTAAGAGTAATTCTGTCGCTAGCTGCCCAAAAGCGCTACTTTGTTTCGGGCTTTGATATTAAAACAGCATTCCTGTACGGCGAAATACAAGAAGAAATTTATATGCAAATACCGGAAGGATACGAAGAAAAAGGAAAAATATGCAAGCTAAAGAAATCCCTCTACGGATTGAAACAAGCACCCATGACATGGAATCATAGATTCACTGACACACTAAAAAGGATTGGGTTGATACAAGTGCCGTCGGAAAAATGTATCTTTCGAAGCGAAAACGGAGATACTTTGTTGGCAATTTTTGTTGATGATGGACTCGTGGTGAGCAAACACGAACAAAGAATCAGAACTTTGTTCGAATGCCTGAGAAAGAAATTTGAAATAAAAATCTACGAGAAATTAGAAACATTCCTAGGAATGGAACTAACTCAAGGTACAGAAGGAATAACTGTCAAACAGCGTGACTACTGTTATAAAATAATAGAAAAATTTAATATGAGCGAAGCAAAGAGCAGAAAAGTACCAATGGAAGCAGCTACTCAAGTAAGTCAAAACGTAGTGGAAAAAGGTAAGAAAATAACAGACTGGTTTCCTTACAGAGAAGCAATTGGAAGTCTCCTCTATCTAAGTAACAAAACGAGACCAGATATAGCATACGCTGTTAACTTTAATAGCAGATTTGTAGAAAACCCTAGTGTGGAAAATATAAACAATATAAAATGTATTTTAAGATACCTCATCGGAACGCCGGACGAAGGACTGAACTACAGAGTTGGTAATTTAGAGAAATTAACAGGATTCAGCGATGCAGATTACGCAGGAGACCTGATAACGAGAAGAAGTACAACCGGATACCTGATTTTTCTCGGAAAAAATCTTATAAGTTGGTGTTCGAGACGTCAACCGATAGTAGTTCTGTCTTCTACTGAAGCTGAATTCATCGCAGCCGCAGAATGCGTAAAAGAATTGTTGTACGTAAGAGAATTGATTTATGAACTAACCAATTTGAAATTAAGAATCGAACTACACATAGACAATCAGAGTGCGATACATATCATTAAACACGGAGTCATAAATAAACGTAGCAAACACATAGATGTTAGGTATAAATTCATTAGTGAACAAGTAAAAGATGAAGGAATAGAAATAAAGTATTGTCCGACGAACGAACAGCTGGCAGATATTCTAATTAAGTCTTTAAAAGGAGATAGACATCAGAAACTTAAAACTAAAATAAGAAATTACGGGACAGAAAATTAACATTGTTCAATTAGTAGTTTTATCGTTGATTCTTTGTACATGCATATGTAATACTATATACAAAAAAAAAAAAAAAACTAGAAATTAAAATTAAAAATTAGAAAACAACTCTTTTGTGAAACTCGGCGAATGGAAATCGATAAATCAGAGATTAGGAGGAGATGTTGGAAATGATAATATCTGATTTATCGATAGACATGATCGGATTGTTTGGTTGTGATATACGCGGCGCTGATCACGACCTATACAATGCGTGTCAGGATATATTAGAAAGTTAGGAAAAAAATATAAGTAGAGTAATACAGCCGTTACGAAGGTGAGAAAGAGTAGAAACGTAAAAAATAAGTAGATACACATTTTTTTTTGTTGGACTGAGTCTACCGTCGAATAAAGAACTGTGCTAACACCTAAATCTGGATTACATTCCTTCGCGAGACGAACTCCAGAAAACCGTCTAAACCCAACAATGAGTAATAGTTATAAACAGTTGTGAAGTGAGCAACAGTCGGACGTTTATTGTAACAAAGTGATAGTAATAGTTGGAAAGTGTTAATATATGGGACGCTGGGTGACACGTACCGCGTGTGACATACCGAACGATATATGCAATTGCGTGTGCAAATGCAGGTGTGTGTGTTAATACTGCGGGACTGTTAGTATGAGAGAATATAGACGCTAGTGAACTGCTATGAACAGCGGCAGCAGAAGCGAACATAGAGATAGACAACTACGTGTCATCCGAGGTCGTATATTGGCATATATGTGACGGGTGGTATATGGCTTCATGAGTGATGACTCGGCACCTGCCCGTGCCTACCAACGTGTCTCTAAGAGCATATTACAGTGGAATGTTGCTAACCAGTACGCTGGTCATTGAACTGTAGCGGGCAGGCTTGGCGACAGCGGTAGGTGTGTGTAACATGACTGTGTGATGGCATGCCACATGCCACATGCCTATTTCCTAATGCTATAATGCTATGCACAGGTAAATGCAGATATGCAAGTAAGAGTAGTAATATGCCTGTAGGCTTGCATGGAACTAAAGGGCATTTAGGGTGGTGAGGATAGCCTAGTGATAAGGGCGCACCGATGCAAACCTATTGGCTAATGTGAGCATGTTGTACAGTATAATTAGTGTACAAGTGTTGTAGACGGAGAGAAGCTGCATGCACGGATAAGGACTGTTCAGTATTTATTTAACACATGCAATGTGGGGGTGGCGGAGCGACATGCATTATGTAAGGCGATGAACTCTTGCGCTGATATATATGCGTGTCCTGCAGTCAATGCACTTCCTGCCACACCTGCACTAGGATAGCCTCCTCGCGCATGAAAATTGTGATCTGTAAAATAGTAGGAAGTTAGTGGTGGGTAACCTTATGGCAGGTGACAGAATTCCTAACCTAGCATGCTTGGGCAAGTGACTTACAGAGCGGCTAGGGTACCCAAAGAAGACCCCGCGAGTAGTAGATATTTGCTATTAACAAAATACATAACTGTTAGCTATGGTAGATAGTAATAGGAGCTTAGAAAGGCTAAGTGTCATACCGGATAAAAGACTTTCGGAACTAATTAAGTCAGCTGTCACGGTTTGTGGATGATTGCTAAAAACGTTAAAAGAGATTAATAATACACGCGTCAAGCATTTAAAGCTTAAAAGACAGTAAGTGACGGGTAAGTGTTGTTACGTGGTGGCTGTTGTACTCAAGCGGATAAAAATCTCGGCAACTAATTCGGCTTTGCCGGATTTATTCGCTGCGTGCTATTTCGCACTTTCAACACAGCGGACACAGCGCTTCGAAGAAGTGTTGCGCTCGGACATCGCGGTGGGTGTTGCGGAGATCGGTGGAAGACGACGGCGGCAAGGCGAGAAACAGAATATCCAAGTATATCCACGGTAACGAACGACCAGGAATGGTTCGCCTCCGTTGACCGACTCATTGGTATCCAACAGAGAGCGAAGCAGGTCTTGGGAGCTCATGTGGCACAAATGGAAGAAGTGAGACGCAGAATAGATGTGATGGTTACATTCTGTCGAAATAATAGGAACGTACATAGCGTGTTGAAACAGGGGTTGTCCGACTTAACCGAAAAAATGGACGACCTTATGGACACTGTGGCAGCAGACGAAGGATACTGGAGGGCAGTAGAAGCGGAGGCGAAGGTACTACCTGATGCCATCTCGCTAGAAATGGCGGCTAGATGTGTTAGTCGTAAGAAGAGCAGAGGGCCTATGGTCAACGAAGCAACGCAGATCATAGAAAGAGTAGTATCACTTACGATTACCCACACGCAAACCGATGGGACTGATGGTGAGCTGAGTGGTAAAAAGAGGAAAACGGCGCCCCCCCCCACAGGAGCCCAAGGAGACTAACAGGAAAAAGACAACCTCTACAGCTCCGGAGGTGGCGCAAGGGGTGTTGGCTGAAGCAAAGGAGGGGAAAAAGGTTGGTTCAAGAGCAGTGCGACGGGGAGAACAACATACTGCCACGACTGGCCCGAGTGGTAGGGATGCGGCGAAACATAGCAGCGAGAATGTAGCGCCAGCCAAACCTCTTCCCGCTGGGAACGTTGGGGTCCCTGGTGGAAACTAGATTGCTGCGACCACTAAGAAGAAGAGGGGTAAGAAGGGCACGCAGAAGGCAGTAGTAACAGTAATGGAGGGGGTGGCAAGGAAACTCCTTGCGGCAGGAAGGTTAAGGGTAGACTCGTCATCGCCAGAATAAGGGGCAAGGAGTAGGTGCATAGGTGCTATAAATGCCTCGGGTATGAACACTTCTTGGCGCAATGTAAGGCGACGGTGAAAAGGACCAGGGCCTGCTACTGATGCGGTGGAACGGACCATATGGCTAGCGGCTGCACAATACAGAATCCAGCGTGTATCCCATGTGTAGATGCTGGTCTGGGGAGTATGAACCACTTTCAAGAGGGCCCTGACTGCGTAGTCTTCAAGAAAGCGAAGGGGCAGTGGATGTTAAAGATACTCCAAGCCAATTTGAACAGGTGCGGAGCTGCAAAAGACCTGCTTTGCCATTATGCGTCAGAACGTAGAGCGGCGATCCTACTAGTGAGTGAGCAACCCAGGAATCTGAGGGGAGCGGGATTGGCGGTAGACAGGGCGGGCTGCGTATCACTGGCGGTTCTCCCCTGTCAGTTGGAAGTGCCGGAAGTTGGAAGTGCCGGAAGTTGGAAGTACGGCCAGGGATGCTCTGAGATACGCTATCGAGCGCAGCAAGGAACGTTGCTGGGCTGAATTGTGCCGGTCAGTCGATGACGACCCGTGGGGCCTACCATACCGCATAGTCAAGAAGAGGTTAGGCCGGATTGGAGGAGGGCCAGTTGAACTAGACGAGCAGAGGTTGTCGAAGGTCGAGCAGGATTTATTTCCTACTAGGCCTTGTAGGGAGAGGGGGATGTATGAAGAGGTGGCTGATGGGGACCATATTTCACTCAGGATTGAAGAGATGGACAAGGCGGCCAGAAGGCTTCCTAGACGCAAGGCTCCGGGACCGGATGGCATCGTGAATGAGGTCCTTTCACTTGCCATCCGAGAGGCTCCGGAGCTGTTCTGGAGCCAACTGTGTGGAAAAGGCAGTACTACAACCCAAAGGGCCAACATCTTACAGACCCCTGGGGATGATCGACACGGCTGGGAAGCTGATTGAAAGGATTATTCTGAATAGGCTTTAGGAGGCACTTGCAACCAAGGACGAGCTCAACGATAGGCAGTATGGTTTTCGTCGGGGGCGATCCACCCTCGATGCAATTAGTGTGGTCCTGGATACAGTCAGCAAGAGAATGGCTGGCACACTCAGAGCCAGTGGCGTCTGCGCTGTTATAACGTTGGATGTGAAGAATGCCTTTAAGTCCACGGGTTGGGATCACATCCTACAGTCGCTCCGAGCAGTGGAAGGACTCCGGAAGCGACTACTGAAAATGGTCAATAGTTATCTTAGCAATAGGCAGTTGTTGATCAGGCATGCCAGGGGCGAAGAAACGACGTTACCCCTTACCACCGGGGTTCCACAGGGGTCGGTCCTAGGACCGTTCCTGTGGAACGTCATGCACGATGGGCTCCTTCGCCTGCGACTACCTGCGGTCGCATTGCTCGTGGGATTTGCGGACAACGTGGCCTTGGTAGTGCAAGGAAAGACGGTAACGGAGGTGGAGATTTCTGCAAACAGTGCGCTACGCAGGATCAGTCGCAGGATTGCATCCAAGGACCTGCAATTGGCCCCTGCTAAATGTGAAGTTGCGGTATTTAACAAGAGGAGAGTTGCCCTGGAACCGAGGTTTGTGCTTGATGGACAACTGATAACCATCAAGGCGTCAATCAAGTATCTGGGAGTGTGGCTGGACACCAGATGGAACTTCAAGCCGTACTGCCTGGCAGTGGCCGAGAAAGCAGCCGACTGGACAGCCATGTTGGCTGGGCTGATGACCAATGTTGGGGGACCTAAGCCTAGCAGGAGGAGGTTGCTTTGCAGCGTGATCCACTCGGTAATCTTGTATGGAACCCCGCTTTGGGCTGGGACGGTGATGGGCACACCTAGGGCCAAAACCCTACTGGCGGTGCAGCGCAAAGTTGTATTGCGGGTTGCGTATGCCTATTGCATGGTCTCACTCAATGCGGTGCTGGTCGTGGCCTCCACCCCACCCAGAGACCTCCAGGCCCTGGAGAGAAGGGAGGTGTGGATGGCGGGACGATCAGTCGACACGAACAGATGTGGTAGCGACAAAGAGCGCGCCAAGAAGATTAGCATAGCCACAAATGCAGCACGCCCTGAAGCTAGACGCAAACAAATGGAAAGGTGGCAGCAGCGGTGGGATGAGGACGACAAGGGAAGATGGACGTGGAGGCTCATTCCCAACCTCGAGGCATGGGCCACCAGGCAACATGGCGAAGTGGGGTACCACCTTAAACAGGCGCTCACTGGTCATGGATGCTTTGGTTGGTACCTTCACAGGATGAGAATAAGGGATAATGCAGACTGCTAACACTGTGGACACGCACGGGACGATGCGGAGCATGCACTTTTTAACTGCCCCACGTGGGAGGGACGAAGGCGCGAACTTGAAGAGGCTATAGGAAAAGAAGTCACGCCATACAACATGGTGGCGTTGATGGTTTCCTCTAAAAGCAGATGGCAAAAGATTTCAATTCACGCTGAGGCTATCGTGAGGGGAAAAATACAGGAGGCTAGGCGCCGATAAGCCGAAGATGACAGCTACGATGGATAAGATGCCATAGGAGAGGGGGGTCGACAGCAAGAGCGACTAGATAACTTGCCCCCCGAAGTAATGCTTAATTGCGGTCCCGGGGGCAAGCGCGAAACGGCGGGGGTTTTTAGTTCGTAGGACCATTGGCCTCAATGGGAATCCAACACTACCTGGGATACTTCCCAGGTGCCTATGAAGGTTTTCCCTCCTTGCCCCCCCCCCCCCCCCAAAAAAAAACCAATTCAATGGCTTAGCTGAAAGATATAACCGAACAATCATGGACCGGGCAAGATGTCTGCTGACAGAAGCGAAAGTTGACAAATGCTATTGACCTGAATGCATATACGCAGCAGCATATATTAGAAGTACAAGTATAAGTACAAAAATTGATAAAATTCCTTATGAGGTTTTTTTCAACAAAAAACCAAATGTGAAAAACCTACGTTTATATGGAAGCAGAATTTTCGTAAGAATTCCTGAAGTGTGCAGGTCTTCGAAATTACATCCAAAAGCTGCACAAGGTATTCTAATTGGATACACAGATCTTGGCTATAAAATATTAATTGGAAATAAAATAGTTACGGGCAAAAATGTACAGTTTATAGGAGAAGGTACAAAAGCTATAAAGATTACAGAAAACGACAACGATGTTGAAGAGAATATGAGCCAAGAAGATGAAACAGAAGAAGTGTTGAGCGGTCGTGTGGATCATATGAAAGAAAAAGGGAGACACGAAAAAAAGCAACACTAGAAAAAAAGAACGTTAGTCCGAAAAAGTAATCCGCTGATCTTTGCGTACACACCGATGTTTTCTTATTCAATCTTAAAAGAGAAGGGGGACCTTCCCTAGCAAGTGCGCCCTCTCTCCCACAATGACGTGTCGATTAGTGCCTAATTCAACAAACAGAGAACGGGAAGAAGAAGCAATGGAAAGGGATAAGACTGAGGAGGTGAAGACTCCTACGCGACCAAAGGGAGAAATTCATAAACCAAAGAGATATGACGATCACATTGTTTATGTAAATTATTGCAGCGCAAATGTACCAGAAAACTATGAAGAGGCAATAAGGTGTTCAGATTCGAAGAGGTGGCAAAAAGCAATAAAAGAAGAAACCAGAAGTCTAGTAGAAAATGGTACCTGGTCTTTGGTAAAGGAGCCAGTTGATAACAATATTATTGAAGTAAAGTGGATTTATCGAATCAAGTCAGATGGAAAATACAAAACACGAGTTGTTGCAAAAGGCCTTCAATATCCATACTAGGAAAACGAGGAAATTTATCCACCGGTAGCAAGGGCAAACACGTTAAAAATTCTGCTATTAGTTGCATGCATTAGCAGATGGAACGTCGAACAGATGGACGTCGAGACTGCATTTTTAAATGGTACAATTAAATCCAAGGTATATATTTATCCTCCTCAGGGTTACATAACAAATCCAAACAAGGTATGTTTGTTAAAGGAATCATTGTACGGTCTTAGAGAAAGTCCACGCGACTTGCTAACTTTATGTTAAGTATAAACTTTAAAAGGCCAAGTCATGATTATTGTTTGTACATAGGCGAAATGTGTAAAAACAAGATTTACATAATTCTATAATATATATTGACTACTTGTTAATTTTCAGTATTAGTAAAAAAAATATAAAAGAGATTAAACAGATGCTAAATAAAAGATTCAGAATGAAAGATTTAGGTCCTGTGAAGGAATATCTGGAAATAGCGACAGATTATTGTACAGAGGAAAGAAAAATGTCGTTAAACCAAAGAAAATACATAGAAAGTCTAGGCGAAAAATATGGTGTTAGAGAGTCCAAAAACTATCTCACTCCAATGGAGATAAATTTAAAACTAGAACCTGCGGAAACAGTAGATGTAACCACAAGATACAGAAACTTAATTGATGCAACTAAATTGCAACACATGCAATAAATGCAACACAAACTTAATTGATGAAAAATTATGTTACGGATTGGATTGTTTTGAATAGTGGGATTTTGAGGTTTCGGGTAATAAGGCGTATGCGCGTCGCTCCCCTGGGAACAGGCAAAATTATTAGGATTGAGCGAATTTTTCAAGAGACTTCGTAAATTTCTCTACGAAGACTTGGTAGGGATGAGGGATCTCTACATAAGGTGTTGGAGCGGAAATTGAGGCAATGGATTTAGGTTTTTTAAATGTTGCAGGCTCTTTTTCGGCGAACGTTTTTATTGAACGCTCTAAGTTTTTATAAAAGGTTTTTATCGTGACTTTTACTTAATTTTACGACTGCTTAATTTCACGACTGTTTGCTTAATTTTATCGATCTAATTGGGAGCCATCGACGCCATGCATTGCCCTTGAGTAAGGGACGCGGTATTCGGTACGGGGCCGTCGTTGCGACACGGGTCGTCGCGGCCTTGCATACCGGTAGCAGTGAAAGTTCGAGTAGTTAAATGCGGGAAGTTGGCGCGAGTTCGGAAGTCCCGTACCTGGCGGTACATTTTTCCATTAAGATTCCTGTGAATTTCCTGGTAGCAAGTATGGAAAGTAGGAAACCCTGGGAATAGCGAAGGACACTATTGTTTTTGTTGAGTTGTACGGGAAAAAGGGGGAATAACGCATTAAGTACCTCGCGAGCCGTGAAGGAAATCTTGGACCCGTTCAATTAGGATACGCTAGGTAAATTATGGCTGTCCCAATAATTTGTAACAACCCCAAGATTGTAGGGGGGCATAATGTAAATCCGCCCTTAGTGTACAGACCCGTAATAATCAATAAATCGGTCGGGAAATCTTCGGTTTCCCCTTGTGGGTGTTAACGCGAAGAGTCGCAGACTTCGGTTTTTTTTTTTGGGGGGGGGGGGCAAGGAGGGAAAACCTTCATAGGCACCTGGCAGATGTCCCAGGTAGTGTTGCATTCCCATTGAGGCTAATGGACCTACCAACTAAAAACCCCCCTCACTTCACACTTGCCCCCCGGGACTGCAGTTAAGCATTACTTTGGGGGGCAAGTTATCTAGTCGCTCTTACTAGTGACCCCCCTCACCTATGGCATCTTGTCCATCGTTGTTCACCTCGCCCTGTCGGCGCCTCTCCTCTTGTACTTTCTCCAGCACGATAGCCTCAACGTGAACTGAAATCTTCTGCCAGCTACTTCTGGAAGAAACTATCAACGCCACCATATTGTCAGACGTGACCGCTATTCCTATATCCTCTTTGAGTTCGCGCCTTCGTCCCTCCCACATGGGGCAGTTGAATCGCCCATGCTCCACATCATCCCGTAGGTGTCCACAGTGTTGACAATCAGCAGTGTCCCTGATTCCCATCCTGTGCAGGTACCAACCGAAGCATCCATGGCCAGTGAGCACCCGAGTAAGGTGGTACCCCACTTCGCCATGTTGCCTGGTGGTCCATGCCTCAAGTTTGGGAATGAGCCTCCACGCCCATCTTCCCTTGT
Organism: Hedychridium roseum; assembly: GCA_963989215.1. Classification (NCBI taxonomy): domain Eukaryota; kingdom Metazoa; phylum Arthropoda; class Insecta; order Hymenoptera; family Chrysididae; genus Hedychridium; species Hedychridium roseum. The sequence continues at coordinate 4,492,576 of OZ022308.1, forward strand.
CGTCTTCGTCCAACCGCTGCTGCCATCCTTCCATTAGGTTGCGCCTAGCTTCAGGGTGTGCAGCATTCCTGGCCAAGCTGGTCCTCTTGGCGCGCTCGTCATCACTACCACACAGCTGCTTAAATCCAGTGCTCGTCCCGCTCTCCACACCTCCCGCCTCTCCAAGGCCTGGAGGTCTATGGGTGGGATGGAGGCCACAACCAGCATCGCGTTGAGTGAGACCGTGCGATAAGCACACACAACCAGCAGTGCAGCTTTACGCTGCACCGCTAGTAGGGTTTTAGCCTTAGGTGTACCCACCACCGTCCCAGCCCATAGCGGAGCTCCATACAAGATGATGGAGTGGATCACACTGCTCAATAGTTTCCTCCTGCTAGGCTTAGGTCCACCAACATTGGGCATAAGCCCAGCCAGCATGACTGTCCAAGCACCTGCTTTCTCCGCCACTGCCAGGCGATGTGGCTTGAAGTTCCGTCTGGAATCCAGCCACACTCCCAGGTACTTAATGGCCGACTTGTTGGTTATCAGTTGGCCATCCAGCACAATCTTCACTTCCTGGGCGACCCTCCTCCTGTTGAATACCGCCGCTTCACATTTGGCAGGGGCTAGCTGCAGGTCCTTGGATGCAATCCAGTGACTGGTCCTACGTAGCGCACTGTTTGCCGAAACCTCCACCTTCGATAACGTCTTACCTTGCACCACCAAGGCCACATCGTCCATGAATCCCACGAGCGCTGCGCCCGCACGCAGCCGCAGGCGAAGGAACCCACCGTACATGATGTTCCACAGAAACGGTCCTATCACCAACCACTGGAGGACTCCAGCGGTAAGGGGTAACATCGTTTCCTTGCCACTAGCATGCCTAATCAGCAGTTTCCTGTCCCTGAGGTAACTACTGACCATCCTCAACTGTCGTTTCGGGAATTCCTCCAAGGCTCGCAGCGCCTGTAGGATGTACTCCCAGCCCGCGGAGTTAAAGGCATTTTTTCATCCAACGTTATAACGGCGCAGACACCACTAGCCCTGAGTGTGCCAGCCATTCGCGCTACTTCCATCAAGGGTAGATCGTCTCTTGCGAAAACCATATTGCTTATCCTTGAGCTCACCCATCGCTCCTAACGCCTTCTTAAGTCTATTCAAGATGATCCTTTCAAACAGTTCCCCTGCAGTGTCGATCATACCCAATGGCCTATAAGATGTTGGCACTTTAGGTAGCAGTATCAGGCGCTGCCTTCTCCACACTGCTGGGAACTTTCCTTTCGATAGGTAGCTATCGAACACCTCCCTAAACAGCTCCGGAGCCTCCCGAATGGCAAGTGAAAGGACCTCATTCATGATGCCATCTGGTTCTGGGGCCTTACGTTTGGGAAGTCTTCTAGCTGCCTTATCCAATTCTTCAATCGTCAGCAGCATGTGGCCCTCTTCAACCACCTCTTCTTCCGTCCATCTCGTCCTCAAAGGCCTGGTAGGAAATACATCCTGCAAGACCTTCGATAACCTCTGCTCGCCTAGTTCAACTGGCCCTCCTCTAATCCGGCATTACCTCTTCTTGACTATGCGGTATTGTAGGCCCCACGGGTCGTCATCGACTGACCGGCACAATTCAGCCCAGCGACGTTCCTTGCTGCGCTCGATAGCGTATCTCAGAGCATCCCTGGCCGTCTTGTACTCCGCGTCTGTCAGGTTTGTTGCCCCCGTTTCTACGTTGACCCTCAAGTTGCTCGCATGCCTCGACCTATTCCGTTGATACCTCTTCCTCTTTGCTAGGCAATGACTTCTTAACTGCGCGATTTCTGGAGTCCACCAGTACGCGGATACTCCTTTCTTCATGGGCCCCGCCTCTTGATTAGCTCCATATCACACGCATCCCTCATTGCCTGCATCAGTATCCCTGCTCTGACAGCATTTGTGCCGCCCTTGCCTTCCATTGCTCCTAAGCCTCTCTAAACTTAGTGCGCAACACACCTCGCAGTCTCATCTCCTCCTCTTCATTGCCCTGGCATCTCCAGCCCAATGGTATGGGCGGGATCGCCTGGCGACTATTCCGCCGTGTATCCAGTTCAATCCATATGGGCTGATGATCACTCAGCGACTCAACCTCAAGCACACCCCACGTAACAACAGCCGGGACCAGCCCCTCGGAGGCAAAGGTGACGTCCGGTATTGACATCACCCTTCCCCCTCGGAACGTGGGTACCCTGCCACGATTAAGCATGCCCAGTCTAAGCCCCTCGGCAACCACCGTTATTATGGCCCCTCTGGCATCCGTTCTACCACGGCTCCACTCCTGCGCTTTGGCGTTAGTCTCCACAAATCGGCATAGGCCTATAACTTCTCCTCACACTAGCTTCCAGCTGCGCTATGCCCCTTTCAAACTCTTCCGTAGGTATGTTAGGCGAGTAGTAGCAGCTATAGATACGTACCCCCGCCACCCTCGCCATGACATACCCATCCCCTATCTCCATCAGTCCTTCAGCCGCCACTGTCAAGTGACAGGGGAGAACCGCCAGTGATGCGCAGCCCGCCCTGTCTACCGCCAATCCCGCTTCCCTCAGATTCCTGGGTTGCTCACTCACTAGTAGGATCGCTGCGCAGCAAGCCCTGCTCCTTTTCACCGTCGCCTTACATTGCGCCAAGAAGTGTTCATACCCGAGGCATTTATAGCACCTATGCACGTACTCCTTGCGCCTTATTCTGGCGTTGACGAATCCACCCTTAACCTTCCTGCCGCAAGAAGTTTCCTTGTCACCCCTTCCATTACTGTTACTACTGCCTTCTGCGTGCCAGCAAATGCCGGCCTTAGCGAGAGGACCCGTATATCCCTTCTGCATCCCTCGACCGCTCGACAGATGGCATCCCTTATGTCAGCGTCCACCGTTAGATCATCCAGATCAACGATCTCAACTGTCGCCCTGGGCACCATCTTGGCAACATTCACGTCACTACCCAGTTTGCGCACGATCTCTTTCTTCAGGTGCTCAATCTTATCGCGCCCTCCGACCAGTTCTCTGAGCACTTTTTTGCCTGCGTGTCTTCCTGACCCTTGCAACGTCATTGCCCATATCCTTTGGTATGACCCCTTCCTTGACCTTCCGCAGCATGTCCGCGCAAGTCACCCCCCGCTGTTTGATTATAACCCCGTCCAGCATTCTTCTCCTCACTGTTCCCTTGTGTGGCGGCCGTTCTGCCAGTCTGTCCTCACCCGGGAGAGGAGGTGTATCCCCCTTCTGCTTGCCCTTCTTACTCTTCTTCTTCTTAGCGGTCACCGCAGTCCAGTCTCCCACAGGGGCCCCAGCGTCCTCAGCAGAGGGAGGCTTGGATGGCCCTGCATGCTCTCCGCCTTGCTTCTGCGCCTTTGCTTTCCCCACCCCCCTTGCGCCACATCCGGTGCCATAGAGGTTGTCTTTCTCCTCTTAGTCCCCTTGGGCTCCTGTGGGGGGGTAGCCGTTTTTCTCTTCTTCCCGCTCTGCTCACAATTAGCTCCCTCGATTGTCGTTTGGTTAATCGTTGATGAGAGTATTCTTTCCACGGTTTGCGTCGCTTCGCTGACCATGGGTCCTCTACTCCTCTTACGACTGACGCATCTCACAGCCACTTCTAGCGAGACAGCATCGGGTAATACCCACGCCTCCGCTTCCACCGCTCTCCAATATCTTTCGTCTGCTGCCGCCGTGTCCATAAGGTCGTCCATTTTTAAGACGAAGTCGGACAGCCCCTGTTTCAGTACGCTATGGATATTCTTGTTGTCTGTACAGAATTTGGCCATAACGTCTATTTTACTGCTCACTTCCTCCAGTTGCACCACATGCGCTCCCAGGACCTGCTTCGCTCTCTGTTGTATTCCAACGAGTCGGTCAACAGAGGCGAACCATTCCTGGTCATTCGTATCAGTGGAGATGCTGGAGTATTCCGTTTCCTCCATCTTTAATCCCTTGCCTGTATTACCTTACTTACTTGTGCGCTCGCCTTGCCGCCTCGGGTTTTCGCAGCGTTCAGCAGTTGCCGGCCAGTCGTTGTCCCACCGGTCTCCGCAGTACAACCACGATGTCCGACCGCAAGGCACGCTCGAAGGGCTTCGTCCGCTGCGCTGAGGGCGCGAACCGACACATCGCGTCAAAGTACGGCAAGGCCGTATTAATTGCCAAGATCTTTATCTGCGTGTGCCAGCAGCTTCACAGCCAGGCCCGGCGTGAGCACGACAATCACCATGTAACACTCTTTCCCTTCACTTTTACTTGCTTATCGCACGTATATTAGCCTCTTTACTTTTTTTAGTGCTCCTCAGCAAACCGTGATGGCTGACCTAACTAGCCCCTAGCCGCCCTGTAAGTCCAATTCTACTAGGTTAAGACTTTTGTCTCTTAGCAAGGCTCCCTTCCCCTAACTACCTGCTACTTTACAGGTCTCAATTTTCTTTGGCGCGAAGGCTGTCCTGATGCAGATGAAGCAGGAAGTGCATGGGCAGCAAGACAGGCATGTTTCCAGCACAAGAGTTCATCGCCTACTTAATGCATGTCGCTCATCCAACCACACCACATGTATTAAATAAATACCGGAAAGCCCTTAACCCTGCATGCAGTTTTTTCTTACAAACCGCGCGCGCTTATTGCTTCAAGCGCCTTTCCCCCCTGATGCCCTATAGTTTCATGCAACCTACAGGCATATTACTATTCATGCTTGCATGTCTGCGCTACCTAAGCATGGAATGCGAGGTGTTATCATAGTCATGCTACCACTCCTACATACCGCTGTTGCCAAGTTCGCCCACTACAGTTCAATGACGTACGTATCGGTTTAGCAACAGTCTGCAATATGTCCCAACATGCGCGGAGTCATCACTCATGCCATCGCATGCCACCTGTCGCATACGTGTCAATAACCGACCTCGAGAGTCCCAGCTTTATTACCAGGCGTCCCACATGTTAGCACCTTTCAGATGTTACTATCACTTTAGTTCACTAGACCTTCACCTATTCCTCACTTCACAACTGTCTACCCCTAATACTCTTCCCTCACCCGCAATATTTCCCCTGGGTCGATTATGTACTGCTCAATTCGGAATTTTTGCGGAATGCCTTCTCAACACGTCCGTTCGCGACGAGCTCTTCTATCACTGTCCAATTGAGTTCATGTGTGTAGGGTGGAATGGTCTTAAGCGTATCTCCTCCTGTCTTATTAGTGCTGTAAGATCCCTATTTAAATATTCTTTCCCGTTATCGCATCGGATTTCTTTAATTATTTTTCCAGTTTGTGTTTTCATCATGTTTAAGTAGTCAATAAATTTTTCATATACTTCGCTCTTATTTTTAATACAGTAAACTACGGCAATCTTACTAAAGTTATCGATAAATGACACAAAATACTTTTCGCCTTTATAGCCCGTTTGTGTAATGGGGCCATTAACATCGGTATGGACTTCTAAGATATCATTTGCTCTACTTCTTTCATTTGTAAATTTCGAGTTTGCCATTTTATGTTGCAGACAATTTTCACATTTCATGAAATCATTTTCAATTTGCTTTGGTAACCCCTCCCGTAGTTGCCAATCACATAGATGTTTCAAGTCTTTAAAATTTTCATGGTTAAGCATTCGATGCCATCTTTCTTTTTTTGATATTACCATTGAACCATTATATGATAAGTTTTCATCAATCCAGTGTTTTTCGATCCTTCCGACCAATTGAAACAGTTTTGTTTTTCGTTCAGCTATTGCAATCAGTTTCCTTTCATAATTGTAAATCTTAGCAATGACGATATTGTTTGTATTCGATCACAGACGTGTTATGTCGCGACGACGATAATGTTTGTATAAGGTCACAGACGTGATATCCCGCGAAGCAATACCGTTCGTGCAATGCCACGGACGTGTAAACACGTGTTTACAGTTTTGCTCCGTCTGAGGACACTTACAAGGAAACTGTGCGAAGTGTCCGCCTCCGATTTTCTTATGCTTGTGATATGTTATAGTCCATCCAAAACTAAGAGACACGTATTTTTTTATATGTGCTCTTAAACTGATTTAAGGGGCGAAATTCACCCTCAAAGTTGACCATGTAAAGCGGTGTTTGTGTAGTTTTACATAAAAGGAGTGTTTCTATCGCCACCAAACCAACTTTAAAACATTCCTTACGTGAAATAATGAAATTCACATATTCATCTTTCTATGCACCCCTATTGCAAGGGGGTGAACCACCCTCTGAAAATTTTCATTTCAATATAAAAAGAAAACTAATTATCCGATTTTATTGAAACAAAAACCAAATTGTAGAGGGAGGAAAAACAAAGTTGACCAGTTTTTGTATTTTCCGAAAAAAAAATTCTTAAGGGGAAAAACACGTCTTCAAGTATAAGTTTGTTCTCCTAACGTCAAAATCATTCTGATTAGTTTTTATTGCTGAAAACCTCTTATACACTCACCTATATGCCTAAAAACAAGACATCATTAAATTCAGGCTTGTCTTTGTTGTTTTTCTTGTGATTCGTTGTCTCTGCATGTGCCGCATATACACGTAAGTATTAAAGTATACTATTTTAGTTGGAAGTATTATAATTTATTTTATTTCAGGCATTATCGAGGTGTAGTATACACTCCTTTAGTTAATACATTTTAATGTATTTCATACATTTCATACTATTTTTGTTGGAAGTATTATAATTTATTTTCTTTCGGGCATTATCAAGGTGTAATATACACTTCTGTAGTTACTACATTTTTGGTTTGCTGTGTCTGAAAAAAGTTAATGCGTAATGCACACATGAATAAGGAATGTCATCACTGACATATTTATCTCGGAGTCCCTTTGTGATGCCCTCTGGCTGTTTTATAATCTCAAAATTTTTAATATCTCATTGCCAGTTTTACAAGGATGATAATAGTTTGCTTACTTATCTCAATATTCTTTTAATATTAACCTTTTGTATAGCCCTTAAGTGAACGATTATTTCCAATGCTTTCGAGTCTGCATCAATACTGTCTGACTGTGAGTGAGGGAAAGAGGATTATTACTTTTTTCATGAATATAATAAACACAATTAATGTCTGTAATTATTAATTTTGTTATTAATTATTTGTAAATGCACGTTTATATTTCAATTATTCAGTGAAAAACATATGTATAAATATACATTCCTACATTAAAAGTTTTTTTTATATTGTCATTATATTACGATGAAATTCCATTTTCTTTCTTATGAAACTAATGTCGATATTCTGACAATGAGCAATAGTGATATTCTTTGAAAAAATGTTTAAAACACAGTGATTTTTTATACCAAGAACATCTTACTACAGCAATATTCGTGCACACTGCGATTGCGAAAGCGTCCCAAAAGCAAATTCGACCGAATCTTCGACATTTTCTGGTCGTTTTTCTATGTATTCACTTTTGAACCAAGAATATCGGAACAAATTTTGATACCTTGGAGATGATCACTGGTTATGAACAAGAGATTGTAATTGTATTATGTTGTTTCTCAAGTGTAAGTTTATGTCGTAATCAAGGAACATGACACTGTCTGAAAAGTGTCTAACATAATTCATCCATATTTTGAATCCGAAAACGTCAAGTGGCTAAATTTTTGCAGTTGTGCCCTTTGGTATAATCATTGGAATGATTTGCTTATCAATTGGGGAAAGTTGGTTAACAACTTGTGGGCAGTGTCAACTCTATGAATCTGTCAAATGAACGCTTATCTGACTAATGATTGGAATAAAAACGTTACCCAGCCTATTTTTTAAGTGCTTTGTAAGTAAATACATATTAGAAACATTAAAGCAACTTTTTTAACATCAAATTAAAGTATTTCAACATACCAGAAATGAACTTCAGAAGTGAGACCCCCTGTAACTCACGCTAACCCACTCACAAAATTGCCCACAGGCAAGACTGATACACACTCGATAGCGTTGTAAATAATCGTTCACTTAAGGGCTATACAGAAGGTTAGTATTAAAAGAATATTGAGATAAGGAAGGAGGCTATTACCATCCTTGCGAAACAGAGAGATTGTACATTTTCTATAAATTGTATTATAAATGTATAAATTTGTTGCATCGACAATTGCCGATTATTATTATCTATATATATTCTAACGGCGGTTCTAGCACACCAACTAAGTATCTATGCAGTCGGGTATTACTCTACCGCACATTGCGTTTTAACTTTTTTTAAATACAGCAAACCAAAATATCTTAACTAAAGAAGTGTATATTACACCTTGATAATGCCTGAAAGAAAATAAATTATAATACTTCCAACAAAAATAGTATATAATGTATGAAATACATTAAAATGTATTAACTAAAACCAAAATGTATTAACTAAAGAAGTGTATACTACACCTCGATAATGTCTGAAATAAAATAAATTATAATACTTCCAACTAAAATAGTATACTTTAATACTTACGTGTATATGCGGCACATGCAGAGACAACGAATCACAAGAAAAACAACAAAGACAAGCCTGAATTTAATGATGTCCCCAATTATAAATTTGTTTGAGTAAGTTACACAGTTTTCTACGAAAAATACAGTATATTAATTGCTTTTACTAAAAATTATTTAAAAAGTGATGTTTTAAACATTTTCATCTTTATTATAAAAAATAGTGATTTTATTTATAGAAGAAAAGAGAAACGACATTTTATACCGAATTTAGCCATATAAAAATTTATGTAAGTCCATCTGACGTTCGTGGCGGCAAAGACCGCTAGATAGTATGTATACTAGTGCGCTACACGTAGTTATTGTAGATAAGGAGATAAAGGAATTTTCATATTGGTTTTGAGATATTTTATTAAAGAATATAATTGTTACATATATCGTTCTCCCCAAAAAAGTGACGCAGACATAAATGTTTTTATGTATGCGTATCAATAAAAGAGGAAAAAGCAAAACAGCAGTCATTGATCGAATTATTATTTTTTTTATGGATAACTGCTACATCGCTCTTTTTTTATAGATTGCGCGAAAATCACTTTAACGACAAAATATTCAAATAAGTTTTTATTTTTATACAGTGCATTTGTGACGAACGGTGATAAGCCGGCGAGATCGCATCGGGCCGAAAAACCCAAACAATAGTACGCTTAGTATTAACCAGCGCAAAGAGTCGATCGTAAAAGTCATAGGGTGAGCATTTCCAGACCTAGAATAGAGTTTCCAAAGATTTTTCTTTAGACTCTCGGGTTATCTCCCGCATACGTGACCACTTCACGTAACTCTAATACATAAATTAAAAGGAAACGTAAATTAAAACGAAACTCGGACTAGGAACTGCAAATGGCCACCAAATGACTGACCCAATTGTTTATAGATGCGAGAGCAAGTCCGATGCAAGGAAATGTACCGTGGAGGGGGTTGTCAAAACCCTCTGATAAAAGGGCTGCTCCCAGTACCCTTTCTTCTCAGTTTTTTGACAATTTTCGAAGAGTATGGAACCTCTGCCGGTTTTTCCTCTCATATTTGCTCATATTTTCCTATCTTTTGTGCCAACATAGAATCTCTGCCGTTCTTTTTCGTGTTACCCTTATACTTAAAGAAAGTCGATAAACATAAGTGTCTATATCACATTATAAATCAATTTTCTTGCTACCTCACAAAGTAAAGATTACACTTGAGTTTAAGACTCACAGTTTTGGGTGTGCAACGAAGCAGTTTTGTACCCGAGAACTGAGTCGAAACCTCAAGTTTTGGTATAATCGTTGAACGATCTCGAGCTATCCAGAGCGCTTCGAAGCAGACGGTGTGCTGGGGATCTCGAGGGTAAACTACGATTTATAATAGTACTTTCTCTTTTTCTAGCATGCCCGACATTCGAGGTGGCAGGAAAATGGCGGTAAAAGCATTTTATAAAAAATTAGAGCGCTCAAGTGTCCGAAGTGTCCGATTTTAAAACCCCTGAATTA